>OV838919.1:8757500-10007500 GCA_929442735.1 Watsonalla binaria | reverse complement strand
GACTTTAAATGGTGGAAATTTTTTTGAGCTAGAAGAAGCTAAGAAGCGTGCACGGTGAATGCTTGTTGAAGTGACGAGCGTCGGTATAAACGCGATTCCGCCCGCGCAATGCATGATAACCACCAATTACACACAAATCAAGCGATACACACCTTCCAAATATCACTTTTACGCTAGATAAGATAAATTTGTTGCTAAACTACGGAATATAAACCAACAGTCGCTATATTCCCTAAATTCCTGTTAGGCAACAGAAAAAAGTAAGACGTCGTGAACACATTTGTGGTAAAACATAATTATAAGTCGGCTATCAACAAAGATGTTAGAAAGAATTTCTAATTGAAATCAAAGAAGTTTGGTATGAAAACAAAGTCGGAGTTGACGCTACAGCCTTGAGAAAGTGAATCGGTCAGCCACGGCCACGACTCTCCACGGCGGGTACCGTTAACGGCGAAATCGGATGACTGTGAGCTTGTGTAAATAGGCCAGCACTACAGTCAAACACTGCACACGTACACATAACAAGAGAACATATTATTACTGTCAATGAATCAGCAACAATAAAAAAAATACGACGTGCCTACCAGATGATTCTTGCATCTAAAATATTGTGATTAGACGTGACCTGATTTTCCATGGTTAAATATCTTACTTACTAGAAACATTTTTGCATATACAGAAACAAAATCATGTTATTCATGAGAAGCTTTGTTTTTTCACACGTCCAATAACGGTGCACTTTGTGGGAAGCCTTCAAATCACAATGCTTTAAAGTATATGGAGGATGAATAATTTACAAGTGCGAACTGTTATCTGATACTACTGGTTGTCCATTGGTGTATTTTTGGACGCTCCACTTTATCTAGAGTGAGTATAATCGAACCAAATGTTTATCATTGCGCATTATTGACATGTAGCTCACAAATTACTTTCTACTCGTTAGGTCATTCGTAAACATTTATGTGATAACATTTTGATAGCGGGTATAATATTGATGAGTATTGTGTCTGGTGGAGAGTGATACAGCACGTGCAGGGAAAGCCAGATTTTCCGGCGTAGTAGCCCGCGGCCGCCACACTGCACTTCTCAACGGTGCATGCACCGGTTGATTACCGCCTATCCTATACGAATGTACCTTACAATTGAGTTTCTTTCTTTCAATTACACTGAGGCTGAATGTTGCCTTATTTTTATATCGCACGAAAATTTTTGAGATAATATATTGAAGTAAAAGGAGGTTAAATGTTGGGATATCTACGAAGTAAGATTCCGACAAATACTTACCTACTTCGAAATTTCAGATTCCTTCTTCGTGTTTTTCATAAGAGAAATGATATTAAAATTTTACGAGGTCAGATGCCCCTCTTATAACAGTAAGGAACCGACTTAAAAGGGCAAGTTTGTACAAGATAATATTATATTAGGGTGCGAATATTATATTAGGTGCATTAAACAGTAAATAAGTCTAGCAAATGAGGAGTAGGCTTACTATACAATTTCTAACCGTAGTAATTTTAAAGCTGTACATATTTCTATAAGATACAATTTCGTATAGCATGTGCAGGTACTGCGATGGACACTCGTGTATATAGTAAGTACCTAGTAGGTTGCACGACTCAAATCTACATCGAATAAACTACAAGACGGCTGCTTTTTATTACATAATACCGTTTGAAATTGGAAGCAATATAGCCAATTCGACATTTCTATTACGTTGTACAGTTATGTAGAGTCTCAATAATTACCAGACTCACTTGATTACTTATTTAATAAATAAACTGCTATTAATTTTCCGAATTTAATTACTCAATGCAAATATCCAGCACATTCAGATTTTATTTTCTTAACAGGGTGAACGAAGCAGTGTACGTGTCTGGCTGACAGCTTTGGCGCTTATATTATCGTCATCTCGCCACACCTGTGCCCAGTGTCCTTGGGAACCAATACCAACTCTACAAGCTGCCTGCATCTGCGCCTTTAATTTGGCTAAAGACTTATCCGTGCAATGTGATCAGGTATGTAGTACTTCTATCGAAATCCTTAACAATAGCAATCTCGGTCACATTAACCTCATCGTACTACATCTGTTGCAGGTGGATTTTGCAACCCTGCTGTCGGCATTGAACGCGAACGCTCGTGGCATCCCTATTGATCTTCTATACGTTAATAATTCCACGATACCGACTCTAACCGACGGCATGTTCGTTAACCTTAAAATTCACAATCTACAAATATCCGGATGTAAAATTAGGAAGATCGACGATGACGCTTTTAGAGGGCAGGGGATGTACTTGAAAAACCTAAACTTGCAAGATAACGAGTTGTCAGAGGTTCCAGTGAAAGCCTTGAAAATTTTAACAAATTTGTCTCTATTAGATATATCTAAAAACCGTATCACAAGCATACAGGATCACTCATTTATTACATTGCGAAAATTAACAACGTTGAAGGTTTCAGACAACAATGTTACTTTATCCCCGCATGCACTTACAGGATTAGATAACTCCCTTAAGAACCTAAACCTAAAAGGCACTAAACAAAAAACCGTCCCCGAATGTATAAGAGGTCTTCATAGTTTAGCATTCCTTGACTTATCACAAAATAGCATCCGAGAACTACCAGGGCCAGAAGGTACTCGTACTTTTGAAGGATTAGACACTTTAACAGCATTAAACTTAGAAAGAAATATTATAGTGAATCTAAGAGAAGATGCATTTGCAGGAATAAAATCCACATTGAGTTCATTAAGTCTCCTAAATAATCTGTTGCCGGAATTTCCTACCGACGCAATAGGAACATTGGCAGATTTACGAGTTCTGGATATAGGATTCAATTTGCTAAATAAATTACCTATAGATGCCTTCTTAAGGAACCCAGCTGTAACGTTATTAGCGTTAGATGGAAATCCTCTACCAACGGTACCAGAAGAAGCCTTTTCTCATCTCAACCAAACGCTGCGTGGCCTCAGTATAGGAGGGCGGTTCTTAAATTGCGATTGTCGCCTGCGGTGGATAATAGAATGGATTCGGAATGGCGAGCTGCAGGTCACATCTCGCGAGAGAAATCCTCAATTTTGTGGCAACCCTCCACAGTTTCGTGACCGTGGATTTTACAGCTTTGAACCGAGCGAACTTGTTTGCGACCATGATGCAACTACGCCGGGAAAGCCTGCAACAGTACCGAAAGAAATAACTTTCACGAGTACCACCACATCCACCACAACTAGTACAAGCACGACCACAGCGCGGCCTACGAGTACTACAACTACGACCACTACTCCAGCCCCAAGTCCAGAAACGGAAAGCACCACATCGGTGGAAACCACGACAAAACCACAAGCACCGGTGACCAGCCCGGCCCCGACTACAAGCTCGGGGCGGACCAGCCGAGTACCGACCGCGCGACCTGCGCCGCCCACTTGGCGTCACGCTCCACATCAACGTCCACCGCTGGTTATGAGCTATCCACAGCAAAAATCTAACGTTGACGATTCCAATGAGGTCATTGTGAAAAATGCCTACAGACAAGACAATTCCGTGATAATTCAGTGGGACTCAGATGTTGCTAATATTCTTGGATTTCGTGTAGTTTATCGACTTTTTGGGGATAAAACTTTCAAACAAGGACCACCACTGGAGGCCAGCGAACGCGAATTCAAAATCAAAAACGTTCCATCCCAGGTATAACATTTTAAACCTCGCTTATTATAAATATTGCATAGTTATTTTTATCGAAAACTATATCAGTAACTAAAAAACTGACTAACTATCCCCAGGAATGTATCGTGGTCTGCGTGATCTCCTTGGAGGAGGTCAACGTGAGTCCAGAGACTGTGCCGTACGCGCAGTGCCGCGAAGTACGTACTGTCTCCGCCGCGGCCTCCAACATGGACAAAATCACGATCGCGGCCAGCGCGGCCATCTGCGGCACCATCGTGGTGGCGGTGCTCGTGTTCGCGGCTGCCTCGCGCCGCCGCTCGCGCACCGTGCACCGCCTACACGCCCAGCTTCCCGAAAAGCTACCGAACGCGTGTTGCGGGGGGCTCACCGGCACCCCTAGTCCTAGCGGGCCCCTGTCCTCGCTGGCAACACTCGGCGCATTCGGAAAGCAGCGTGAGTGGGATCAAGTGTCGGCCTATAGCGCACGTTCGATCCCTCGAGCACGCACCTATACCGAACCGGCTGCCCCGGATCCCTTGCCCGGTCGCCCGGGACGAGCTCGTTCTCTCGCTGATGGTCAATCGCAGCACAGCTACTCTCAATCCGGCCGCTACGGGATGCCCGGCTACCCTGGCAGTCTACTGGGATCGAGAGCCGGTAAGATACGCTTCGCTTACTTCTATCTTCTACCTTTTCTTTCTCTATGTGGGAACAATCGTACAAATCGATCGTACCTAACTAAATAATGTCCAAATTTCATAGATCTCCGTCAATCGCGGCAGTCGTTAGGGGCAGCCTCGGAGAGGGCATCTCGCCTGTCGCTGAGCGGAGCGGCGGGGGGAGCCACGGGCGGATCCCGGCGGCGGCCGAGGTCGCGCTCGCGGCCGGCCAGCAGGTACAGCGTGGGCTCGCTGGGCATGGGCGTGGGCTACTGCGACACCTCCGACAACTGGACCGACCACGACATGGACATATACATGGCGCGCAACCCGACCACCCGCGGGGGCCTGGTGCCGTTATAGCGTGCGAGCGGTGTGCCGCGGGGCGTAGCGACGCGTCGCGGGCGCTGCTCGCCGTGGCGCGAGGGCACGGCGGGCGCGGGTTGCACGTCGTGGTGCGCGCGTGACCCACCCGCCACCCGCCGCCCGCGCCGCCCGCGGTCGCTCCACGTGCACGCTACGCATGGCTCGTGCCACAACTATACACGACACACCGCCACCGACCTTGGAGTCCACAAAAAAAAAAATGTGGTCCCCGTTAGAATGTAGTGTTAGCGTATTATAAAAACTTGTTACCTACCGCTAAATAACGTCCACTCGTGTATAGTCTCGGCTAAGCGTATTTGCGTTATAACATTAGTGCATTCACATTCCACAGACTGTAACATGCGATCCCACATGTTGATATTTGCAGCAAAATTTAATGATAATTATACATAATTAGGTAATATATGGTAGAATACAACACTCACATCTAGGTAGCGCAAACAACGAAATATAATATTTTAGTGTGCATCAAATACTCAACAATATTTAAACGAAATTGGTTAGTGAAAGCTAGTCACTATTTATTGTCATTGTGACACTGAATGTCTGAATTGTTGGTATTCTTTAAAATTGTCTGTATTTAAATCAATATATGTATTAAGATATGCATTTATGACTTAAGTATTTCATTAATGAGTCCGCCCTGGGCTCTTGCTAAACATTACCATTTAAATATCTTGATATCGTAAATTGTACAGGTATCTACCTTAAAAAACGTATACGTAAAGGGTCAAAAACGATAAACTGTATAAAGGTCTATTAATCAATAATTTCCGACTAGTTAATAGATGTTGCAGGTTTTACCAAAAAAACGAATGCAATATATGAATGTGTAAAATTCAATACATTATGGTTATTTAAAATTAAATTAAGTTGTAAATATGTTAGATTGTAGAAGTATTTATATAATAGTTGGTATTATATGGTAGGTAGTATTATAGATAGGTACCTATATTACGCTGGCAACAGACAACAGAAGCGATATCCAAATGGTGCTAATTATTTTATAACTGTTACAAATATGGTGACTTTCTGTATGTTGTCATAACATTCCCAAAACTGTGTTTATATGACGTAATTTTTAGATTCCAGTTTAGACTATTTATATATAATTTAGATATTTAGGTAGAACACCATATCATTATTGATTTTTTCATATAACTGGGGGCTTACCATCATCAGTTTAAGCAGAGCATACTAATATCTTCTAAGCTTTGATTTTTCATTTTGGTACCGTACAATTAAACGTGAAAGCTAAGAAGTTCTTACTACGAGCTGCTAAAACGTTCATAGCCACCTGGTACGTTAAAATACAGCCAATGTTGCAGATAATACATAATAATTTTAAAATAAATGTATAATCTGCAAAATAATAGATACTGTACTTAACTATTTCTAAAGATAATGTTAAACAAAAAGGCATATTTCTGTAATAAAATTTGTTTTTTAAAAGAAATCGAATTTTCATTTTCAACAAGTAAATACCATCCATCTTTCATCTTGAAGATTATGATCAAAGGTGGCAACCAAGCGCACAAAGTCAAGTCAACGCGTTAACGTAAATGCAGATTTGTATGGGATCAAAATAGTGCCATCAGAGGGCCGACGGCGATTTTAAGAAAACTCGCACTAGGCACACTGGCCACCCGATCGTAAACGATTGCCGTTGCTTATTATAAACGGTTGCAACATCAGCTATGTCACTCGTGCGCTGCCGACCTTGTGTTTAGTGGAGTCTGGACGCAAGCAGTATTAGTGACAATCAGATTACTCTGCTACTAGCTTAGCGGTTTTTATATGAAAGAATTAGTGGGTAGCAGAACTTACATTAAAAAGATTAGATAGTAGATTAGTAAATAGTCACATACGAGGTTGCAAAATTCATCTAATTAGCCGGAATTAGTTGAAGCACAAGTCATTGCATCTAACTATATATGTATTACAATATCTGTACCAGAAAAATGGAAAACCTGACCCCCAAACACATTTAACAGAATTGTTTAAATGGCTAGTTAAAAAATGCTTTTACACAATAAATGCATTTATGGAAGATCTCATGCAGATATAAATATACTTATTAGAAAAATAATTTTAAATTCTAGTACTTAACTGCACAGTATATTATGAAGTGTGCAATAAAGAAAGATGTATGTAATGTTATTGTTCATAAATAATTATAATTCTTTTCTAGTATGTTTAATATTAAGTTAAGTTAAGTGGTTAAAATGTAGCTGCAGTACCTAAGTAAATAAGTAAGTTAATATTTACATACCTTAAAATTGTGTTGAAATGAGTGATTTTTGTGACCTTAATAAGACCTATTTTGTACCATATTTCATATGAATAAATATCATTTATATTACTATTTCTAAAGCTGATATGAGTTTATCTTTCAAGTCACAATTTTACCTGTATATTTAGCTAGTCTTATATCAGTAAAATTAATGATGTCATCTGGCATTAAGTGGTGCATACATTTATTGATTACTTAGTAATTAATAGGTAAAATAAAGCATGCTGTGGCAGATCATGAAGTATGAAAATGGGTCATCTTATAAATAATCATCATATATCAGTAATGTTTGTACATACCCCGGTACTAAGACCTTGTGCTCCCACCGGTACTGGAGTTCTTGTGTGAACTCGTACCAGAGATGCGCGAGGTAGGGCAGCCCTCCCGCGTGAAGCAGTCGAGCCGCCGTCACTGACACTCGCCAAGCCAGACCACCTTCAGGACTTGTCTTCACATAGCTACAGAGCTTGGCCTCTGAACTATCCTGGAATTATGATTAAACAAGTTGTTTATAACATAATTGTAGTACCCATAAAGAAAGCAGGTGCTTGAAGATTACTTAACAAAGTGGAATAAAGCAAATAGCCTGCCGTTTTGCGTGATTGAGAATCAAACATCCAAACATAAAATGTACTAATTAAATTTATGTTTTTCGTAGCTGTTTTTGGGTACAGCTAGCGCCATCTAGTGTCGAATAGCTTAATAAAGTACAAAATATGTAATAACAAAAGATGACTTGCATAATGATTCATTAAATAAAATTGAGTGCTAAACTAAAGTATAACATCATATTTCTCAAAGTTGTTTATACCTGATAATGATATATTTAGTGAGTCATTGTGCAGCCACTGTAGGAACATAATAAGCATAGAATTGAAGATATTAACCTGTTTGTATTCTATTTCTAGCTGTGAAGGGTATTTGAATGTATCATCATCAACAGCATCGGGAAACACATAGTATAACAATGGCATGAGCAGCTCGTCAGAAATGGGACCTTTGAAGTCTGAACTAATTTTGTTCTGACCAATCGCTGCCCTCACCAGCTTGGATATAGTTATTGGAGCTTCAGTGATTTTATTTAGCGGATTCACTAAGCCTAAGCTCTTACTTAGGCCCAACACATCCATCATCAAACTATTATTATCCAATAAATCCATCATTTTACCAATTGTTTCTGACAATTGACATTGTATGTTATCCCTCATTTTAAGAGTAATAGTCCATGTGGGAGCCATCAAAGGATCAATGTCGGAAAATGTTGAGGATTCCACTATGGTACACTCCCGGAACTTGGGCCATATAGCATGCAATTGAACACTCTTCAGAGGATTTTTCTCGGAGCCAAATGGTAACTCTATCAACTTTTTAACATCAAAGCCATCTATGGATAAAAATTCATTTGACTGTGTAGTTTTCTTCCATGCAAAGGCCTCACAATCTTTGAGTTCATAAGAAAATTTTGTTGACACCACAACAGCATCAAGTGCAACCGGTGATGATATTTTTGACTTAAACAAACTAACAAGACCACTCAGGTGTGAACACTGGTTTGAGATTCTCTTCAAGTGAATTGTGTCATAGAATATCTTGTGCTCATTGTCCTCGTAGAACCCTAGGAATACATGCTGCCAGTGCTCTCTGATCTTAACAAAGAATGGCACACCGCAGTCAACATTAGCAAAAGCAATGTTTATTGTACTCATTACCAGTTTAATTAAACTACTGTCTACTAATTGAACGCTGGGGCACAACATCAAGTATCGCTTTAGCCCAAACCAATTGGAGACAGGGAAGGGGCTGCCGTCGTCATCGTCCATGAAGTCAGTCGTCGCCTGCCACAGCCCATTGTGCAAGTCACTTAATATAGACGTATCATCAGACACCTCTGCCTCTGTACTCTTATCTGCTTCAAGCACATGATACGAAAGCACAAATTTCATACCCTGAAAATGAAGGTCCTCAGATTTACCAACCCATTTCTTTGTGCTATTCGTTGTGAGTTTAGGTAAACAAGATTTCGATAGACGCCACTCATTCAACACCTCTTCTATCCGTGCTATAAATACTTCCCATTCCGACGCCGTTGTAAAGTCTTGATGATATATATCATACTCATCTATCTCTTCGTTCATGTCTCAAGTTTAAAGCTAATAAAATTAGTTGAACAAAGTAGAAGACAACAACAACAGCTGTTCTGTTTACAAGAAATTGACATTGGCAGGCAAAATTAAATGTCAAAACGTTGTCAAAAATGTTCTTTTTTCTTTCTTTTATTTATTTAATGGCGATGAATTTAAGTAAAACTATTCCACCAATGTCTTGTTAAAGTATTAACTAGCCATAACATTGGCAGCCCCGCTGAAGCCATAAATAAGAAGTGAATAAGAAAGTTATATGTTCAACCAACAAAATTTATTGATTAAATTGAACTTTTCAATATTTTTACAATTCAAAGCAGTTGTAAATTATTACAATACTTTGCTTTTGTTGTATTTTAACAATTTAACGATACTTTATGCTCAACTAATACTAAACAATGTTATCAATCTAGTTCAACTTAATATCAGCCTTCGTTTGAATAAGATATTACTACCTATCGTTAAGTTTACACACCACATTCACATTTTCGGACGAAAACGTAATGGTTGGCATGGTTGGCATGGTCGCCATAGTTACAATGTTTATAAATAATCTGCAGCTGTTTTTACTAAGTTCTAACGAAATAGTATCTTGTGCCCTTCGTTATATATTTTGCTGATAATATGTTCAGAGGTGATAATTCCCACTCTTTGAGCTATGAACAACAAGCAAAATTCATCCAAGATCGAATATCTACGGTCGAAAAGAATTTTGGAGAACTATGCGTCGCGTTTGGTGACTATGCAAGGAAGACTGCGAGGTACCTGCATGTTATTATTCTTACCACAGCACTCCTACCAATAGGAAAGTGTAAATCTAGAGTAGAAGTGGAATCTGCTCTTTTTCTTTTGTTTGCCCGTTACGTACCAGACTGGGGTGATTAGGTATGCCTAGGTATTATGTTTCTACCTACAATTTTGTCCGCAGGCTACGAGACATGGGAGATGAACTAGCGAAAACTATTCGAGATTACGCCAACAACGAGATAGTTAACAAATCACTCAGCGCAGGCTTAGACAACCTGTCTATCACGCTCACTGCGATTGAGGAATACAGGAACTGCGAAGTCCAGCGGCTGGAAGCTAAGGTTTGCCAAAGGATTCTGGTCAGAAGAACTAATTACTTAATCAATTTAAACACAGTACAGACAGCTGCAACCTAATTAGGTACCTAGGTACCTTGAAAGATACCTACTAAATACACCATAGTTTGAACGGAATGTTGGTAATATGTGGTTACGTGCTTCAATGAGATTAATTATATTGTAAGCTGCACTGAATACTATGTCCCATAGGTGATTGGAGAATTATCTCAATATGAGGGTATTTGCAAGCACGCCAGGGAGGAGGTGAAGCACACCATGACCGTGAGGGAGAAGGAAATGTCGCGCAAGAAAGTCCTCGACAAAGCCAGGGAAAGACAGCCGTTCAACCGACAACAAGTTGTACGTTTTAATTTGAACTATTTAAATTTAAAATTATAATAGCTAATACTGTTCGTTCATAATTCTACCTACCCAGATATACTGACATGAATAAAAACACATAGGTCATTTATAGGCCATTATATCGTAATCGCACTCTCGCAGACGAAGCGAGTACATAAGTAGGTAACCAAAGGTAGACTTGTAAAAAGTGTTTGGGAAATCGGGTATCTGCATAACTTTAACCTTTAACTTTTACCTAAATGATTTATCAGACATACGCAGAGTCTGAACTGCTGAAAGCCACAGCAGAGATGTCCCGAAGTGCCAAGGGTCTGCACGAGCAGACCGAGTTCTTCGAGCGACGCAAACTGCAGCAGTTGAAAAAGTTGCTTTCTGACTTCGTCATGACGGAGATGACTTTCCACGCCAAGGCTGTGGAACTCCTCACGGTCGCTGCTCAGCAGATCAACGATATTAACGACAAAGCTGATTTAGAGGTTAGTAACATCACACTAGAGACGAATACCTAAATACCTACTTACCTACCTAATATAATTTAGTCGGTTGTAGTTGCGATATTATTCGATAAGAATGGCAACAGACAGATGTCCGGCACTTTCAAAAGAACTATAGGTACCTTGCTGTGAGGACAAGGGAAATACTGTTGATGGTTAATGGGGATGATTACCTATCTGAAATTATATTATGATAGTAAATATCGCGCAACGCAATGGCGTATTCTGCCCATTGATCAGCTGTGAGCACATATTAGGTAGGTACCTACTGATGAGAGTAAATATCGCGCAACGCAATGGCGTATTCTGCCCAATGATCAGCTGTGAGCACATATTAGGTAGGTACCTACTGATGAGAGTAAATATCGCGCAACGCAATGGCGTATTCTGCCCATTGATCAGCTGTGAGCACATATTAGGTAAGTACCTACTGATGAGAGAGGTCATTGTAAAACCCATAGGTAAGGACAAGTAGACAGCTCGGAACGTAATCCTATTCGATAACTTAACCTAGGTATACAAGGTAGGTACCTACCTACGTGTATACAACACCGAAATACTTACAATGTTGTAACAATAATATAAATTGATCTCCATTCGCAGACCACATGAGTACATATTTATTCATGTGGCCGCAGTTGCGCAGCCCCGCTACCTAGTAGGTATAATATATTCAAATTCAAAATATCTTTATTTGATTAGACTTCTTACAAAGACTATAACTAATTATGGTGCCTATTCTATGCGTAGTTTAATGCTATTTAGAACACAGATACCTTCCTAGGTAATGAAATTACGTATCAAGCTATACTAATATTTTTCTTTTGCAAAGCGTTTAAATACAGGTCTGACAAATAATGAGGAACAAACGGTAATTCATTTTAGTACAGAAATAATGAAATATTTTTATAATTACAAGCGATTTTTAATAGTTTTATGTATCTGCAGAACTTCAAGAGAAAGTTGCGCTCACCGGAGAAGCAAGTGAGCACTGGCATATCGGCAAGATCTTCGTCTCTCGCTTCGCTTATCAACCCTCAATCGCCGTATAAGGACAAAGAAGACACTATGGTAGGCTGGCGATAAGGAAAACGCTTTTTATCGAATAGCAAACATAACATCGCGAGATTATCGAATCGAAACCTATTCTTTCATAGATAAGTAATAGGTGCATTTATATACCTACCTACCTACCTAGTCGGGTGTCTATTTGGCTCATAGCATATTTTTTTAACTGACCAGAGTTTGAGAAGAATACGATCTCCAGACAAACCCGGTACGATGACCAGGGCCAGCTCATTGGCGGCGCTCATGAACCACTCGTCTTCAAAGGACGAAGAGGATACTTCGGTAACGTATTCTTAATAACTACGAGTAAGTAGGCGCATTCGATCACCAGCGTTTGAGACATCGAAATGAGTTTGATCGCGTCGAGTAAACATTTAATCCAATTGCAATTTAGTTAGGTAAGTCTCGGCTTTAGTCGTAGGCTGTAGTCTCGCCCCCCCATTACATGGGACTTAAACTTAATTGGCGTACTATGAGGACACGCCCGTCTCATCGTGGAATACAGGCGTGAGCATATATGTGTATCTGTGTATGTATGTAACTGATGTTCTGATGATAATCATTTGGTACAGAAGTTAACATTAATGATTCAATCAATTTGATGATGACTTATATCGTATCGGATTATTCGGATTATATCTTATTAGAATGGAGACGGGTTAGTCGGATACCTAATAAACATGTTTTTTTCCTGCACAGGATTCAGAAGAAACTGAAGAAGATAACTCATCAGAAGACACGGAGTCAAGATAGATAGACTTTTTATTAACTTAACTAGTGCGTAAGTAACTGAAGTAAGGTACCTAACCTACTATTGAATTAATAAAGTTTTTTTATGTGTAAATTTGTTTTCTTCTAATGTATTATACCATTTAGGTTGCAATCAAACTACTCTTTGTTGCAAAAAACTATATAGATGAGGAATATCCAAATCCAGATAGTACAATCTCTTCTTCATGGGCATGTTCGTCGGCTTGTTCAGTGGGGTATTTGAGGAATCAGGTACTGACGTAGAGCATGAAGGGCTAGGGCGACAAAACGTCCCTTATGCTGAAAACTACGTCATAAAGATCATTTCACTTTCATCTCATGGGACTTTCATATCATGATACTTACCCCCTTATTACTAAACCATAGTTAACCAAGACTAGACCAAACTCGGGCTAAAACTATGTCCATTCCTTTTGAAATTAGTATCATACTAGCTGTGCCCGGCAAACGTTGTATTGCCATATATTTTTTGGGGTGGACTACCCCTAACATTTAGGGGGATGAAAAATAGATGTTGGCCGATTCTCAGACCTACCCGATCTGCACACAAAATTTCATACAAATCGGTCCAGCTGTTTCGGAGGAGTATATCAACGAAAACTGTGACACGAGAATTTTATATATTAGATAAGGGATCGAAGTTCTCTTTAACCCATGATTTTTGAATTTTAGTCTTTGTTTTGTCGAATAATTAGCGGGGTAATGATTTTTGTGATTGCTAGGCCTTAATGTGATGATTATGAAGATGATGATGGTCCGACCCATTTCGCCGATAGCTACCTTCAACTCCGATTAAATAAGAGGGTACATGGAACTGGTATTTTTTACATATTCCAGTGGTAATAACAACTAAGTGATCCGATTACAACTTTTTCCGTGATTATATACGCCAATGCAATTGTACTTAATCTATTTTAGAATATAAGGAACTAGAAGGGGAGTGGGCCCAGCGATTGTATTGATTTCCCATTACAAACATGCAGGGCTGCCATGTACCTGGCGGTACCAAGCACCGAGTACTGTGACAGGGGCCAATCTAATCAATATTCATCCTCCCCCATCTAACAAATGAAATATACAATGTGTGCAAACGATACCATACATATAATTACAAGATAAATAATTTTACAAAACAAATTTTATGCATATTATCTAATTAGTATTAAGGTGTAACATACAAACTAAATGGTGTTTATATTTGCTTTTCAGTGTGAAGTTAATGAACCACAGCATAAGTGACACTATCTTCAAAATATGTGCTTACATTCTAACATTATGATTCATTATTAACATGAATGATGTGTCTTACAAACTAACAATTCAAAGATAGGATGGTGGTACATGTCTTAATCTTAAATCTAATCCCATTCTTTAGTGTGTCACACATATATACTACAATATACATTATAGCAAGACACATTAAAAGTTTACTTATTTATATAGCTTGCTATTACATAAATATAGCATTGACTATGTGTGACCCCCTTTATTGATACAGCTACCAATGTATGTTATAAAAAAGGGTGTATGTGCCATGTGTATTATTTTCATCCTTAGACATAAAATAATATTGCACAATATATTGTACTGTTTAGCAATTGCTTTTGCATGGTTTTATAAACTTAAGTGAACTTTCAAAAAAACCCATTAACATTTATAATTATTTGAATACATATTCACTGTTTTATTAAATGGCAAGCTTATTCAACATAACATTTTAGTGAGCAATAAATACTGTTTTCTACTATTTCTGTTAGATTAGAGAATTTAAACTTCATAAATAGTAATACAATTATAGTGATAACTCAAATAGGATTTGGGGTGGTCATGGAGGTTGATGTACTTGCCTGCTAAGCAAACAACACAAGTTTAAATCCCAGTGGCCTATACCATTGAGTTTTTATAAACACTTAAGTGCAGTGATTTCACAAGCTTTATAGTGAAGGATATCATTGTGAGGAAACCTGCATATGTCTGAGGAGGAATTCAAAGATCACTCAGACTCAGTCTGTCACTTTGGCACTTAATTGTTGTGTTTAACTCAGTTCTGTTATCAATTGTGAATGTGTGAGTACTGTTTGGGAAAGGCCATGTTGAGATGGCACATGCTGCTCAATTGTGTTTATAATTCTGGCACAAATTTGTCTTTGGGTGTAATTTTTTAAAAGTATATCTAAGAAGTGATTGCAGTAAATTATAATGAAATCAATCCCTATTTTACTTCTCATTTTCTACGCCTGCTTGTGTCATTAGGTCGGTGATGTTCTTCTCAAGCTCATCAACTCGAGTCCCCATTTCATCTATTCTGTTGATGATTTGATCAGACATGCTCTGGAACTTGTCTTGCATGTTCTGCAGTAGGGACTGCACCTGAAGACACAGAACAGAATAAGATATAAAAAAACAAATATCATAAGCATAGGTATAATAGTCATATCCTGTGGCAACATTGGTAGCATCTGCTGCCAATGTCTTCTGTATGTATACAGATATAATCAGAAGTCAATAAATAGCCTGTACGATTGATATTTTGTATTTATTTTTATTATTTATAAATCCTAGAGAAATAGGATGTTATATCCTATAGAAATACAAAGAAATGTTAAAAACAGACACGGTAGTTGATTATCATACATTTTATGTGATGTATGAATTTTATGAAATTATCAAAGTAAGAAGGATGTTTCGTCGTCGGTTATGTACCAAACTTACGTATTGTGTCACCTCCTGCATATTTTTAGGATCACTTGCAGGTGTTGAGTAGTTACTTTCCACTTCATTCGTAGTAGTTTCCGCATTTTGCTCTGCCATTTTTATAACGTAAAAACACAATTTTAATTAAACGATATTAGATTAAGAGCGATAGTGCTTTTTGGAATGGACAAAACAAATCTAACCCGCGAGACGCAAGTGGTGAAGAAAGAATGAACAGCAGTAGTACAGTAAAGTATGTTTAGTAAAAACAAGTAAACTCAACCAACTCAATTTGCTTTGTTGCTTGATTGAGTTGAGCTGACAGTGACTTGACTCGCTCAAAATGTAGTCAGTTTGAACAGAATGTCAGTCTCAGTGATTGCAGACAATGTCATCATAACAGAATCGTCATGTTTATCACAGACACAAAATATATTCTGTAATGATGAAGTTTTTTTTTTCGATATGGGTCTCTCGCAGTTAGTTACCTCCACTCCTTAACCGGACTAATGTAGTGATGACGTTTTGTTTTTTTTTACGATATGGGCCCTCGCAGTTGGTAGGGGGGATAAAGGGCGAGACCCAAGGGCCTCCAGCCGAGTTTAAACTTAAAAACTAAGCAACACAGCTAAGGGCACCCCGGTGCGGGGCTCGGACCTCCGCTTAGGGCGTTGCTGGGGGATGAGCTAGGGAGCTGGATCTGAGTGGTATTTAGGGACATGTTTAAGGCTAGTGGCTCGGCGCGCGCCGGCCCTAGTAGAGGACGGGGGGGACGATGACGTAGAGTTCGCGACGAGCCTCGCCGGCGAGAACAGTGGTCGGTTTGGTGTGTGCTTTTGAGACATTGCTTGCTGAAGCAATGTGATATCGTCGTCAGGGTCAATAAGGACGTGCCTCGGACGGCGTCGGGTGGAGATTTGAGAGGGAGTATATCGGGCGGCCGATACTATTAGTGGGTTGGGATGTTTTTCGGAAAAGCGCTTGGAGGCGCTTTTCATAAACTGTTTGATGGTGGGAATTTTGAATATATATACAAATGGGTTACAACATAGATTAAAAAAAATTCGCTTACTCAATTTACATTCTTTATCTTTGGGCTACAAAGACAACTGAGTGAATGAATTGAGTGAGATATACCATAACCAATTTGTCATTGCTAGTATAAGATTATGAACAGCGGAGCGAGGCTAATAATTCATTATGAGAACTTTAGAAGTAATATACCGAAATTAATAGATTTGGATTAGTTAATCTTTCTTGGCATCGATCGATTTCCACATTTTCACAAATCATCATCTACCTCTTTGTCACCGCAATGCAAACAGTTAGCATTTTCCTTTCCTCTTTGAATTTCATCAATTCGTCTTCATTTAGTCATTATACTGTCAAAAATGTCATGAAACGTCAAATGTCTAGGTCTAAATCTGTAGGTCTAGTAATAAATAACGATACCATAAATAAGAAGTGAAGTGGAGTAAATAACGAAAAAAATTACAAATAGAAATTTATGTAAAATTTAATAAATACATACGTACCAACGTCGCTACTGAGAACTTACCCGTAGAAATTAATTTCCTAAACTCTCAATGCAATAAATTGTAAGTAAATATGCAGCCGTTAACCATGAACACTAAAGGTGATATTCAAATCGATTTAAACCAAGTACGGACAGATATTAAGCTTGGAATTCGAGAGTGCAACGATAGAGGTCTGACTCAGACTTCTAAATGGCTTGCCGAACTAAATTACGCTTTAAAAGACCATAAAGTCGCTGGTAACGACTCGCCAGAATGTTATGATGATAATATTCCTTCAGAAGAGCGAGAGGCATACACACTTGCGAAGAGCTACTTTGACTGCCAGGAGTATGATCGAGCAGCACACTTTTTGGAGAACTGTTCAAGTGCCAAGTGTGTATTTCTCCTCAAATACTCACAGTACATGTCCAGTGAAAAGAAACGTTTGGACAATGCTACAGACTCTGGCTCTGAAAATTCTGAATCAACACAAGTGCTATTAGATCTGCTGTCTTTTTTTAAGGTAACTAATTTTCTGGTAAAATCATTAATTAGGTGCATAAGATACATCTTGCACATGTGGGCTGCAACTATCAACATGAGCTGTAAGCTGTAAAACTTATCAATTTGATGAGCCAACAGATTTTCTCAGAGTTTTGACTTGTATAAGTAATAGTAATTCAAGTTGAATCTATTTAAATTTTCAGGCTAGCCGCAATAGTCTGGATGGCTACTTACTTTACTTAGAAGGTGTTGTACTGAAGAAGTTAGATCTGAGAAGCCAGGCAGTGACAGTGCTACAAGCGGCAGTGGCAGCTGCGCCCACACTGTGGGCTGCATGGCTGGAGCTGGCTGGTCTAGCCAATGAGTATGAGGCATTAGACTCCTTGCAGTTGCCAAAGCATTGGATGATGTATTTCTTTGCTGCACATGCTTTTGTTGAGCTCAAGCTATCAGAACAGGCTCTTGAAGCATATGTGGTGTTGTCTTCTTCTGGGTTTGAGAAGAGTACTTATGTCACAGCTCAGATGGCTATTGCACATCATGACAGAAGAGGTATTTAAAAAATATATAAAATGTTTGGTATTTTTCAAAAGATGTATACAAAGTCGATAGACTGTCACATTGGCACTTAATCATCTTCAGTCAAAAGTGGGTGTCTTTATTTACACCTGTCCCCTTTGGGGAATATGGACATGAGCATATGTATGTATGTTTATTATTTATTATTTTTATCTTACTTTGTGACAAGAGACCATACCAACACACTTTGCATTTTAATAATACTACTTAATTAACTTCTATTTGTGTGTAGCCTGAAGAATAAGAAATTATACTATTCATCTATTAATGCACCTTTTTAGATGTGGACTCGTCTTTAGCACTGTTCAGAGAGTTATATCAGAGTGATCCATACAGGCTGGACAACTGGGATGTTTACTCCCACTTGTTGTACTTGAAGGAGAAACGGATGGAGCTGGCCAACTTAGCACAGAGGGCTGTGTCCATTGATAAATACAGGGTTGAGACATGTTGTGTTATTGGTGAGTTATAATAAACAATTTTAATGAGCAGCATAATATAGGTCTATGCGTCCAAATGTATATTTTAATACTTTTGCAATAAATTAATGTAAATAAAAAGAACTAGTTCATAGAAAAAAAAAAAATATAGTAATGGCTTTCCAAAAATGGTTTCCAAAAGGTAAGCAGAAGGTTTGCATATTATGTTTTACATCTGCTACTGACACAGTCTTCATGATTTTTGTTATTTCATCCCATTTAAAAAAATGTATTTGACTTTATCAGGAAACTACTACAGTTTGAGGGGTGAACATCAGAAGGCTGTGATATACTTCCAACGGGCTCTGTCCCTCGACCCACAGTACCTATCTGCTTGGATCCTAATGGGACATGAGTTCATTGAACTGCAGAACTCTAATGCTGCCATACAATGCTATAGACAAGCAATTGGTATGTAACTCTTAAGAATCTAAATGAAGTGTAATTAGAATTAGTTGTAGAAAAAAGTTTGTAAAGTTAGAAGATTTAACTACTTATTGAACCTCATACCTTGGTACTTACATACCTACTGATGCATTTGTTTAGGTCAATCTTCAAAGGGCTGAACCAATTGTGACTTGATTAACTTGAGCCAATAGAAAAAAATAATGGGATCTGTAAGTGAGATCTTATGGCCCTAAAATTTGTGAATCTCACCAACAATATTTTCCATCAGATGTAAATAGAAATGACTACCGCGCGTGGAACGGACTTGGACAAGCCTATGAGATACTGGGACTGAATGGTTACTGCATATACTACTACTCTAGAGCAGCTCAACTGAAGCCTGATGACTCAAGGATGCTGGTGTCACTTGGTGAGGCCTATGAGAAGATGGAAAGGATACCTAACGCCCTGAAGTGTTACTACAAGGCTCACAGCACTGGCGATATTGAAGGAATGGCTCTGTTCAAGCTTGCTAAGTATGTAGAAATATTTATCACAATTTAATATAAATTTTTGCAATGCAGGCATAATATTTTGAACGACAGATTTGGATCGACGTTCCAAAAGGGTAAAGAATGCTCGTCTTATTGAGTCCATTCTCCATCGCTGAAATCGTCGTAGCCAGATGTCATTCTAAATTAAAAAAAAATCCTTTTATATATTTTACAACTGGATACAGCACATACCCAGCAGTAGAAACTCCACATACAAAGTTGACCGAGATATTGAAAACAGTAGCATAAAAAGTGGTACGCTTAATTTTCATTTAGATCGAGGGCCATGCGTCATCTATTAGATACATATCTGTGGTTTGAATTGTGTCACCAGAAACTCGGATGCGTTTGGTTTTGCGTACTTAAACATGGTAATGTAACAATTTATTGTTTATATCCAGATTATACGAGAAGTCGAACATGCCGAACAGCGCGGCGGCGGCGTACACGGCGGCGTGCCAGGATCCGGCCAACTGCGGCAGCAAGGAGCTGCCTCCAGCACAGCGTTACTTGGCGCAGTACTACCTGCGTTTCTCGCTCCTCGACCACGCCGCGCACTACGCCTACAAGTGCCTCGACCACGACACTGTAACTATTACACTTAAAACAGCTGATTCCTACTGCACTGTTAAAGCAAGTCTGATGCTCGTGATAACCAGAAATCACTAGTCAGGCATTCGTTTGGCATATTTTCCTGAACTATAGAGAGGTAATTCGGGCAGCACTTTGCCCAGACGAGTTCTTAGCCAACTGTATATTTGGTCGCCACTAATACTGCTCATATTACCTATACCTACCTCTAAACAGCAATGTTCTAAAAATATTGTATTGTCACTCTTTCACATAGCTAATGAGTTTATTTTTTACATGTTGATATGTCCCATGTAAATACTGCATACAAAACCTTTTTCTCAATTTTTTAAACTTTTGCAGACCAAAGAGGCCGGAAAGAACATACTCAAGATAATTTCAGAGAAAAGACTGGGTACACCATCGTCGCAGCATGTTAGCTTGCCGGACGACATACCAGAGGTGATAAAGAACGCTTCAGCTATCTCAATCCCGCTGGAGACGCCTAAAACGCCGCTGCCCAGTCCTGACGTCACACCTGATAACTTCTCCACACCAGTGTTCACCAGGAAAGCTGCCAAATACAAGATGTGACAATCAATATCTCGCAAGACCAAGATGTAAATGGATCCAATTGGCTGAGGTAAATTCTGCAAGGAGTCAGATTTCGCGTCAAACGAGTGAACCCTACCTTCTTGGGATTCGCCTCAGCGTGACTCCAGTTTTACTCTGATCTATGTGAACAAACTAAATGAACAGTAGTGTAAGTGTAAGTTGTATTTTTAAGATACTGTGCAGTTAAATCTCACATTATATATTGTGTTACGCACATAGTGTTATCGAAATAAGGTCATTGAGGTAAAATAAATGTATAAATAAAAAAACTTGTTTATTAAAAAATAATAAGATTAAATTTTTACAGGTTTCGTTTTTACAAATTAACAGATCTTAGTGCTCGTATAGTAAAAAATATTACATTAAGATGAAATAAATAATAGTGCATTGATTAGAAAATACAATTATTCATGTTAGCTCCTAGCAAATAAGATATAAAACTGATTACCATCACAGATGAAGCACAAAATTTGAGAGCTCTTTTTGCAGTCATCTAATAACATATTGAACATTTAACTGACAATTAAGAGTTTGGTACAATGTCTTAAGCAAAAACAAAATGTGTTCCTCGAATTGGAATCCTTTCAATTAATACCATGTCTTAATTAAGTTATGAAAAAGAAACCACTGGAAACTAAATGACCTGCTAAATGGAAACTCTACAAATTAATTTAGTAATGAGTGGTGTCGATTTCTTCGGAAAAACATTCAGTACAAAAACTTATTAATATAATCTCATAACACAGGTACTGCAGACTCTTCGATGATATATTTTAGGATTAGTTGAGGATTCCAATTTGATTAGCACAATCAAAACAACAGTAAACATTTCATTAGGCTGTTAGTATGCAGATTACTAATTAAAACATTTGCAGTGTGTAAAGGTAAATCTTACAATTATTATTTAAAAAAAGGATCTTAAAGAACCTCTTTGAGGTACAAACACATAAAAATTTACTCAACTCGTATCATGAAAATAGAAGTTAAAAGTATCTTGTCCAAGGCAACTGTCACGGATCAGGCACTCTCAGGTATGTTATATTACAATAAGGTACTATAAAAACGACTTTAAAACTGTATATTGATAGATTATGTAAATATGTTGCATCTATTTTCATATAAATAGTTTTTTGTTCTTGCATTAAATATCAGTGCCATTTCAATTAAAAACTATTACCCCCTATTTATTACAAAACATAGACTAAGATAGTCCTTGGTTTAAAAGTAACTCCATCTCTTTCTGTGAAACGGGATATAAAAAGGGATGCACATAGTTTTATTCAGAGTTTGGTCTTGGTTCAATCCAAGTCTTGTAATAAGGGGGTTAATCATTAACTTGCTTTTGGTGTTAATAAAATAATCTATATTTTTTAAACGAAGATCAGGATTCTAGTAAACCCATAATTACGGGTTTCCTCCCACAATTTAATCACGTGTAAGTATTTATTTATACAGTTCTAATAGTTCATTCAACAAATAGTGCAATAGCTAAAATAGTATTTATATTGTATCTCAAAAGTTTTAAATTGGTTTGTACCATACACCCGCTGACTAAATAAGGCTGTTCCATACCTCGCGCGATGACTTCATATGTAAACGCCCTACTGAGTCACAGAACTATTATTTATCTTGTCCAAAATAGTGGACACCGGATACGCTCCACCGTATGCATGAATGAACGCACAATAATACAGTGTTTATCAATTTTGTTCTTAGACTCACATTAAAATTACTGTCAGCCTTGACAATACCATACTAACTTAACTGTTTATAATAAAGCTATGACCAGCCAATTTACAATACTTCATCCACATTCCCATACATATCAATCGTAAACAATCATTCAAAATACTTTAACCTACATATTTCTTTGACAATACCGTCTACATTCTTTGAGAACTATTTTATTTGTAAACATTGAGACATAAGGCATTTTGAGGCACTTAAGTTTAGAACTAGACTATGCACATATTGTGTTATGTCAGGAAACTGGTGATAAGTTAAGAAGCCACATTACTACTATGACAAATAAAGTTGATCATTTTGATAAATAACAAAATACAAAGAATATTCATACAATTCCATTAATAATATTAAAATTTGTAGCTTTGTTTGTGCTTTTTGTTACATATTTTGTTCTTTGATTTCCACTTGGTTCTTATTTCTCGTTCCAGACTTATCAGAGGAACGGGTTCTTGGAATTCACAAACCCGCCATTATTTGCTGATTGCTGAAAAACATCAACATCAATCAATTTATCGTTTAACTTTAATTTATTGCGTCATCTCGGTGGATATTACCAAACAATGAATAATATAATCTCCAGATAAGGATTGAGTTCTGTGAACTGTAGTGCAAAATAATACTTAAAAGGAAATTTCAGTTCAACATCAACTATTTCCTTTATGTTTATAAATAGATAAGAGTCTCGGCACTGTCTATGTGCGCGTGTTATAAATGCGTCCATTAATATCGCTAATTAGGAATAATAGACGTATTGCGGCGCGATAAACTGCAATGAGGGTATCATTAGAAACTTAATTTTATTTAATATATGATTTAAGATCTGGAAAATTGTATGATTACTATGGGATTCTATCCAATGAGGGTTCTGTAGCATACCCATTTTCAATACTTAAATATAAATATTGATCAGTAAAAGCAATTTATGGTAATCATTAAGTGCACTAAATTCCAAAGTTCACTAATAATCTATTTAAGTGTCAGTAATTTTATTTTATCAGTGGATACAATGACATAGTACAAGATAAATTTAGGAAGATCAAAAGGTTAGTAGGCCTGCACAAGTAGGGCATGCGTCCATGCCAAGTATTTGCAATGCATGAGAGGTGCTTCTTGATATTTAGAGGCTAGGATGCATAACAACTATAACAAATCAATCCGTGCATGACTAACATGATCATTATGAAATCTGAGCATGTACATGCTAACAAACTTAATCAACAAATTCTCAAGGTCTATTGATGTAAATCTGTAGATACATCTAAATATTTATTGATATATTCCATTTGTTATTCTGCTAATTGGCACTGTGTTATCTGTATAAAAGATGTGTTTTATTCTTAGAAAATTTGAGCCTCACCATGAAAGGATTCACTGGTATTGCAGCGGATGTGTTATTCCAACCTCCATTAAAGAAAGGATTCTTACTGGCAAACAAATCATTGGTAGTAGAGCTTTGGAATGGATTCTTTGCATTCACATTATTATCCTCTGAAACTGAAAAAAGAAACATCCCATAAGCATTGAATAGAAACTCCTAATTTTTAAGTTATTAAGATTAAAATATACATGATAAAGTCTTACCCATATGTTTCATATTTTGTTGCCTTAAAGCCAGGTCTAGATCAGCTAATGCAGCATAACGATCATCTATAAAAAGAAACTGGATTTAAACCTTTCAATTAATACATTTATACATTCATCTGAAGTATTTAAACCGGTGGTCATTAGACTTATGGTCAAGAGCCACATTGGACGATGTGATGTATCACAGCTATGCATTCTTGGATTATTGACTTGACCACTAGTCAATTGACATATAATTTACTACCAGCTACTTTCTATCCTTTTTATTGCTGGTATTAATGAAAGTGACAGATGACATAAGTGTTTCTGTTTGAAATTTTTAAATTGTTTGCTTTGTTGCAGGTTGCAGTTTGACATTCACTGTTTTATAATTTTAATATTCTCAACATCAAGATTATTTATGTTTCTCTTCTAAAGATGTGAACAAATGCATGGAGCTGATTGCCAATTTTCAATTATTGGAGAAGGATGAAGGAAGCATTATAGCATATAGTGTACAAGACACTTACTTGTAGCAGGTGCAGAGACATTAAAAGCATTAAACACTGGTGTTGTCATGGATGGCGCAGGTGTGGAATTGTTGTTGGCAATATTGTTGAATTGATTACCATTGTAAATATTTGCAGTTGAAAAATCAACAGGAAAACTGAAAATAATAAATAATTTCCTGCATTATATTTATAGCCAGCTTGCCTATATAAAACATATTATATTAATAGTTTTACCTGTATATAGGTAGCTTTTTTTATCAAACCCAAATTTATAAAATTAAAAGTATCATATTTTTATGTGTATTTAGTGACAAGCTATTAATTTAGAATAACAAACAGACATTTAAATTTTATTTATACATATATATAACTGATAAATGACTTACTCAGGTACTGGTTGTGGGGCGGGCGATACTGGTATAGCATTTGCAGTGTTAAGGAGTGGTTGTGCCAGGTTGTGAACTGGCCGTGCTATCCGTTGGCTCACGTTGTTGGGCGGCAGCGGGTTGCTAGCCGTGTTGTTGTTCAGCATCGCCTTCGAGCTCTGTGGCGAAATCGATATCAACGGTGCTGCGCTCGCCACACTCCCCGCTTTCGCTTTCGATTTGCTTTTCACAGACGACCCACCATTCACAGATATGTTGCTAGGTGCAGAATCAAGATAATATCGCTTTTTCTCGTACTTGTCCGACATAAAATCCTTAACACTTTGTTCATCACCAAAGTTGACACTTTCACCCTCGTACAAACCCAACCATACCCGCCTGCAGTAATCGTTTCCTCTGTTCTTTATAAATTCTATTTCGTCCGGTGTGAACGTCGCCATGGAGATGGATTTCACGCGATGAGGTGGTGTTAGACCACGCCTGAAATGTTGAATTCTTCGATATATGATATGTTTACGCAAAAGTTTAACGTAAAAACAAATACTTACAGCATTCCCGAGCATTTTGAGCACACAAAAGATCCAATTGTGGAATTAACGTATGTAGGGCCTCTTTGATTGCAATCTAAACAATACTTATTCCCATTTAATGAAATGAGTTCACGTAAGATTTCTAAATTTTTGTCATCTTGCTTTCTACGATTTGCAGCCATTTTTATGTTTTATTTTATATTTGAAATGTAATAGGTATGTACCTATTTTAAGTTGTACCAACCAATTACGATACGATTGAATTGACGAGTGTGTGTGACGTGAGGTTGTTGTCAAACATCTGTCAATTAATTTGAATGAACTTGCATACTTGCATTGTGTAAATTTGAACTTTCAACGTGTCGGGGTTACCCGTTGTTTTTCCCAGTATACCGGATGATCTCGAAAAATGTACCAAAAAATTTTAATTTTACAAAATAGTTACTTCCTTCCACGGCTTTGCCCTCATCTTAGTAAAATAATTTTTAAAATCAGTCCAGCTGTTTCGGAGCCAAATCGTTATAATTTTACATGGGTTTTATTTTGCTAAATATGTAGCTTTCTGCTTTATCTGGTAGCACTGTAGGTACAAATATTTACTTTTTTACCTGATAATGTGTGGCACAAAATCATCATTTATAAAACCACATTTTCTTTCAGATACGTCTCACTTTCAATTTTAAAGCTTCTTAAATAAATCATATTTAAATCAATCATATTCTTCTATTTCTATGATTTTAATTCAGTCTGAATTTGAGTCCTAAAGTGAAAAAGAAAAACAAATTGTATAGCGAGAGCTGCGCTAGATATCAAAGCTAAAAGAATGTATCGAGGAAGCTTAATTTTATAATTTCTATGCCATATACAACAGCTCTAAAATGGCGAGAATTGATAAAGCACACGTTTAACTCGGTCTAGTTAGTCATACATTTTGTCTAGTACTATTGTATGCAAATTCCAGACCTAGGTAGTTACATAATTATAGTATGTTTTGAACGAATAATTTTTTCTTTGAACTGTCAAGTGTGAAGTCACTTAAACGTTTCTTTACATTGAGTAGTGATGAAAAATTACTACTTTGAAATAAGATAATACTTCCTAGATAGATGGGTTCCTCCACATATTTTTAACAATTTACAAGATATTTTCTCAACAATCACTTGACATTGGCGGAATAGTTTTACCTAAGCTCATCGCCATTAAATAAATAAAGGAAAGAATACTAATACTATGACACTCATTGCAAGCAAGGAGTAATCCAATGGGTTCCTCCACGTATTTGTAGCAATTTACAAGATTTTTTTCTTAACAATCACTTGATATTGGCGGAACTCAAGCTCGTCGCCATTAAATAAATAAAAGAAAGATAATTTTAGAGGTACCTAGGCCGGCTTACAGGAACTGTTCATATAATTGTTGCAAAAATGTATTTTTTTGATCAAGTATGCAGACTTTGTACGAGTTCAGAATACTTGATTGATTTATTTAGGGCCGACAAGGATGCAGGTCTTAATAAAAAGATTACATCGTGTATTAATTTAAAGGTGGGTAAGGTAAAATATTTAAGTACCTAAGTAATATGTTTGAAATATAATACCCCAGCAAATAAAAAAATTGTTTGACTTATGACTTGGTATTTACTAATTTATTTTCAGATTTGCCCAGGGGATGGACTACCAGAAACAATTTGCGTGCCATGCAAAAATTCAATACAAGAATATTATATATTCAAACAAAAATGTTTAGAAGCAGATAAAAAACTTCGAGCAATAATTAAATGTAAAGAAATAGAGCAAAACAGCAGTAATGAAGATACTTTTGTTACAGAAGAATATTTGCATGAGAGTGTATTCAGTGCTGAATACTTTGAAGATGAAGTTTTTAACATTATTGAGGGTAGTTCTAATACACAAGATAATACCTACCTGAATAATGAAAATATCGAATCAGATTTTGATTCAGGTCAATGTGAATTTTGTGGGGAAACATTCACAATGAAAAGTGCTTTGGCCAATCATTTGTTAAGCCATTCTAGTACTAGACGTTTTCAATGCAAAGTATGCTCCAAAAGTTTTTCCAGATCTGAAAGCCATCTGATACATATGAGATCTCATATGGGGATTAAGCCATTCATTTGTGAAATTTGCGGTAGCTCTTCAACAAAGAAGCAAGATTTAATAAGACATTTAAGAATACATAGTGATGAAAAGAAATTCTCATGTCCAACATGTGGTCGTAAATTCAAACGCTCCAGTGATATACCAAGTCACATGAGGACACATACAGGAGCCCGTCCTTATCATTGCGAGAGATGTGGCAAGAGCTATACTTCCCATAGTGGTTTACGGAAACATTTAAAAACAAATTGCAGAGTAGGAATAGACTGATCATATTAGGGGTCAAGCAGATTTTTTTTATATGGGACTAACTTGCATAATCTGAATACAGAATTAATCTAATAAATGGATACAATCATAAATCTTTGGTTAAATACAAACAATTTATTAATCATTTAATTTATTTTCTTAAAAATGTTGTAGATATGTCACTCCCTTTTTCTTTTTTATTTGCAATCCTGGATCCAAACTGTAAAGCTCGTTTTGGAAGGGTCACCACCTCAGTTAGGCCCAGTTTTAAGGCTACTAGCCTCAGCAATAGCTTATCTCCTACTCCAACTGATAACTTTTCAGATGGAAAACATCTGCAGAAGAAATAAGAGTAATATATTTAAAAATCAAAAAGAAATCAGTTAAAACAATCAAATTGAGAACATCTTTCTTTTTAGTCTGTTAAAAATAATGTATCTATCAATAACAGCAGCAGTTGGTAACTAACTTTAGCCAAGGTTTTAACTGCAAAACATAATCTGTGAAGTCTTCATCTAAATATGGCATCCTTGGTTGTCTTCCATGATCACATATTACTCTGTTGTCTCGTGCCAGGTTCCTGAATGATATTCTCTTCCAGTCCAGCTGCAGTTCCTTACAGAGTCCTGGCCAGCCCATTCTTTTGAAAGCATTCCTATGTCTTATGTACCCACCAAATAGTTCATCTGCACCTGATCCTGTTAACAAAACCTATTTCTTTTATCACACCCATAACTTCAACCAGCCTTCTAATTTCTTATTTAAGCAATATAATTACTCTACAGGATGATGTTTCTTGGTCGTCCTGGCCTCGAGCTGCAAACCATAGAGCCGATCCTAGACTTTCATCCAATATGGTTTGTCTTGGATACACCAAATCCCCTATGGTGCTGAGTTGATATTTGTATAGTTCCTCCTTTGGTATATTAATTTCTTTAAACACCCATTTCCTACAAATTAGATAGTTTTACAATAACTCTAACAAGATTAAGAGCCTAAATTATCCAACATGCTTCATTACCTTGATTTACATAAGCTTATTAACTCTTGCCATGATTTTCGACCAGTTAGTCTATCTGGAACATCATAAGTAGCACTGTCATCTTTCTTGAATGCCACATTGATGAGATCTATGCTTTGTTCTGCTGGTAAATATTTGTCTGCTAAAAGTGCCAGTATAGTACAATCTAGGCCTCCAGAAAATAGTACTCCTGCTGTGCAATGTCGGCAGGCTGTGCAATTGCTAGCCAAACAAATTTTACATTTCTGAGGTTGTTTAACTAGTCTGATTTTTACACTTTTTTCCAATAAACTGGTCACTTTAGACACAATTTTGCTAATTATGGGATGAGTCAATAGCTTAGACATAAGTTGAATATTGTCACTTTCTTCATCACTGATTTTTTCTATATATTCCACAACACCATCCTGAATTGAACAAATACAAATATAGTAAGGCACTTAACACACTATCATCCAGTTTTTTTAAAGAACTAGGGTAAGGTTAAGCCTCTTAGTAAATTTTACTTGCTTTGTTGGTAAAATTATTTGGTAATCAATCATTATGTTAATATATATGTGAATAATCAAAATGAAAGTAGACTACAAAAATGTTGTCCTCACCTCATCAACAAATGTTTCAGTTTCATCAAAATCAAAGACAAATTGATCATCCGGCAGACTTTGCTGTGTTTCTAAGTTTGTCAACCAATCCTCTATGCGGCACTGGTTTATTGGTTCTGGGATTTTCCAACCATATGATTTAATTATCATATTTGACAAATTTAGGACTTGTATGTATGAAGCAGGTATCTCCACACAGTTGTATTTTCGTCCTAAAACACTACTTATTATCAAGGATTCCTTATTTTTATGAACTAATAAAGTATTTCGCCCAATCCTATCTCTAGTAAAATACAAATCTTGTGTGATTTTATTGTAAAAAATTATACTAAATGGCCCTTTCAGAGACTGCAATTCCTTTATTATATGTGATTCTGAAGAAGCCTGTAATAAGAAATATTTGTTAATTTGTAACAGTTTATGCAATTTTATTTTATTGACAGTATTATAAAGATGTGCTGAGTGGGGCTGTCTCAAATACTTGAGTACAGCAAGGTTGTGCATTCCATATAAGCAGATAAGCAGTGCTTACTATGTGATGACTGAATATGCTCTTGTTGTGTGTGTGTCTTTACCAGTACCTATGCTGCGCCACATTGGTATGTACTTAACTTACCTACTTTTTGATTATGCTTATCCCTCTGAAAATCTAATGTCAAATTAAAAGTGTTCAGTAGTGCAATAGTGGGGATACTTTGCAAATTTTTATTTACCTTGCGCCATACATGTAGACAGAGATTTATTTATTTTAAATATACATTTAGATAGACTCATAATATGTCTATTCAAGGTATGCATTCATAATTCATGACGGAACTCAGATTTTAGGATTTGAAAACATAGTATTGGAAACTATATGCAAGTAATTTATGATATTAAAATCCTGACAAACATTTATGTATGCTATTATATAGTATGATATTTCAGGTAAAGTTTGTCATACTTACAGCATTACTTGTGAGTTTATTCAAAATTACTTGGGTATCACTGACTCTAGAATCCCATGAATCATCAAAAATGTCTCCATTATACAAAAGTATCCCACTGTAATTTTGAGCAGGTTGAGGTGTGATTTCTATGCCCTGCATCCACAACACAGAACCCAAAAACAGTGCTTTCTGATATTCGCCCTTCACTTCAATCTTTAAGCTATCCATGCAATTGGGGCCTCTGTTTTTAAGTCGGTTTAAAATGTCTTCATCCTATGTAAACAAAACAAAGAAAATTATTTTCTACACAACGGATGAGCAGAGGTAGTTTCTACGTGATTTTAACGAAAAAGATCTTGTAGTAAGTGAAAGTTACCTTTTCTGTGCAACATGATGAATGGTATACTTCACACAGGATTCCACACATTATTAATTCCAATTATATCCTGGATATTTTTAGGATTGGGATAAGTAACATAACCTATTAATTAGAACAGCTTCAATAAATAAGTTTCTTTCATTCGTTTATTAATTTTATGGCGATGAGCTTAAGTAAAACTATTCAGCCAATGTCATGTGATTATTGAGAAAAATATCTTGTAAGTTGTTTAAAATATGTGGATAAACCGCTAGTTAACTCAATAGCTTATTAAATTAATTTCAATAAAATAAAATGTCTCTCCCGCCCCGAGAAACCATATATACAGACAATTATCAATATCATATACAGATAAGTCAGAAAACTTATAATTAGTTTTAAATACTGTCCCTTGTATAAAAATGTTTTAATTACCAACGTTGAACATTCAATTGAAACATTATTTAAAATAAATGTGTATATTAAGGTATTCACAAACGAAGTCAAATGTCGAGATTTTTAAATTATTATCTGACTGACTCTAAGCCAGTTATCCAGAATAGATTTGTCACCCGTGACAGTTTTGTATCAAAAGACATGTGACGTGACTGTCTCGCTTTCTGTCATCCATCAGAGTTTGTACCAAATAATTTCTCTTCATCAGACCCGCAAGCAAAGCAAAGCAAGGCAAAATTAAATACAACAAGGCTATTATTAAGATTTTTCCGTAAATAAACAACTGTACGATACTATTCTTCCGTTATTGTTGTTAATAGTAGAATGACGTCAACCGAAAAAGATGGAGAAAACAATGAGAAACCTGAAGAAGATTCTCCAGAACAGACTGAAGAGATCGAAAAAGCTACACTCAACGAGTATATCGCAAATCTGGAGGCCAGATTAAAAACTAAGACTGATCTGCGCAATCAAAATTTGAACTGTGTTCGTCCTCCTGATAACCATTTTTCCAAACTGGATTCTGGCTTGAAGAAGAATACAACGTTCGTGAAGAAACTGAAAGCATTCAGTGCCTCTCAATTAGACACGCTTTTGAAGGATTTTGCTGCATTAAACTTGACTAAATATATATCGGAAGTAGCAGCAGCTATCGCCGAAGCTAAACTGAAAATGTCAGACATTCCAGCTGCTATTACTCTATGCTCCTCCTTACATAGAACATACACAGATTTCTCTTCTAACTTCTTTGAAAATTGGCAAAAGATCTTGTCTTTTAAAGCAACAGATAAAATATTAAACTCTTCTAAACTGCGTGTGGATATACGTTTCTATGCGGAACTGGTCGCTGTGGGAATATTTGTAAACAAAACTGGATTGCCATTACTGGGCAATGTACTGACAGTACTCATTAACATGGATAAAGAAGAGCATAATAATATTCCAATTTTGTTATCATTTTGTAAGCACTGCGGGGAGGACTATGCTGGGTTGTTACCCAAGAAGATCAGAGAAACCTCTGAGGTAAGGATTTATTTATACTCCAGATTATCTGGTGCTTGTAACAAAATAACCAATAGTGTAGCACACTTTTTACTAACTTCAAAAAAAGGAGGCTATTAATTCAACTGTGTTTATTTTTTAGTTTAGCTGTACAGGCATAAGAGTGTAAATATTCAAAGTCAAAGTCAAAGTCAAAAGTATCTTTATTCGATTAGACTTTTACAAAGCACTTTCAAATCGTCAGAATGACACAATTATACAGGATTATACATGCTACCGCCAGGTTCGGAAGGTTGCTTTTACTGAGAAGAACCTGGCAAGAAACTCAGTAATTACTCTTTTCAAAAATATTATACAATTTAAAGAATACAAAATAAATAATTTAAAAAACGTAAGCTCATGGACAATGTTCCAATGCACAAATGTCGATAAAAATTAACATAACAAAAAGATCTAGTACATCTACTTATAACTAAATGCGTAGCTTGAGATGACCAGCCCCCACAAGCAGCACCTGTTCACAAGTATGAAGTGAATGCCAGCCATTGACCTCCTCAACCATCATAGAGGGAAGTGGACAACCCGTCATCCAGACGCCGCCGCAAGCAAAGGCATTTTAGTGAGCTTGACAACTCAAGCCAGTCAAACAAAGATCAAAACTAATAAATATTAAGAACTGTAACATAAGTACAGTGTCCATGAGACTACTTACAATATTTATCTGGTAATACATTATTCCAAGTTTCTTTATCACATATATAATCACTAACTGTATAATAACCCTTTTTAAGTAATACAGATTTTACAGTCTCTTTAAATTTATCAAAGGGTAAATTTACAATACATGTAGGTAACTTATTATAAAAGCGTATACATTGCCCTAAAAATGATCCCTGGACTTTCTGTAAGCGGTGTGTAGGTACTACTATTTTATTTTTGTGCCTTGTGTTGACATTATGTACATCACACTTCTTTTGAAAAGAATTAATATTTTTATGTACAAGTAATAAATTTGTTAAAATATACTGCGAAGCCACTGTTAAAATTCCTATTTCTTTAAATTTTTCCTTCAAAGATGCTCTAGATCCTAAGTTATAGATTGATCTTACAGCCCTTTTCTGTAATATAAATATAGCTTCTATATCGGCAGCTTTGCCCCAAAGCAGGATGGCATACGACATAACGCTATGAAAGTAACTAAAATAAACTAAGCTAATATTATATTGTATGTCTTTGTTTGCCCTATGAATCCTCATCCATAAGAGATGAAACGAATCACTTATTTGTTACAGAAATACAATGTAACAATCCCTCGGAATGTTTTCCTGCCAGCTGAGAAGCAGACAGCAGTGAGAACATTACTCAAGGACTACTTCCAGTCCCTCACCAAGCATCTAATGGCAGAGAGAACACAACTGCAAGCCCTTCATGCAGCCAACCAGAGGACTCTGCACACTAGAGGGGAACTCTCACAGGAGAGGAAGGATCAGCTGGAACAACATCAGGCATGGGATTTTAATACCTTTTAATTTCTTTAAAACTAGAGAGCAAAACTGCTAGATTACTAAAAGGCTGCAAAGTAACATTTTGTTAAAATATTTTTTATATACCCTCCAAATATACTGCTTATTCTCTACCTACCAGTCTGGGCCATATTTACCAATCACTTATCAATCTTGAGATCTGAAAACTATGTCTATGGTTTGCACACACTTGCAGAAATATCAACTCCAACATTTTCCCTTTCACCTAAAATTTACACTCACTTAATGGCACTATTAAATCTGTGGTGTTCTCACAATTTATGAAGGAGATCTGAATATATTACTCCCTAAACACTGCAATTTTTTTAAACTTTTTGTTAGAGTATTATTAAATGATTTATTATTAATTATTTAATAATATCTTTGTTTAATTTGAAACAAATATTTCAGGCCACATATGACAAACTATTAGTTGGTGCACAAAGCTTTGCTGAGGTGCTAGGCGAGGAGTTGGGTGAAGCTGGGGAGCCCCCAACATTGACATTGACAGTGGCAGAAACGCAGGGCTCAGTGACTATTGGAGGCACGGATGAGTTCCCCATGCAGGCTGGCACTGACCCCTGGCAGGATGAAGACACAAGGACATTCTATACAAGCTTGCCCGACTTAAAAGTTTTCATGCCTAATTATCAATTGAAAGAGGTAAGTAGCTCACTGATAGTAGTACATGATTATTTTTCTTTTTAAACAGACACAAAATTGTTGTTTTAAATGTATTATTTCTTTTTAAATAATTTATCTAAACCACAGTAAAATAAATAATACCCAGAATGGCAGTAAAGGAATTCAATATATTATGGGCAAAAACTTTTTTTTTAGCAGGCAGTGAAAAATAAGACAGAGACTGTAACAGAAGAAATGTTAGATGAAGACCTCAAGGAGGATGAATTGAGCGACGGGGAGGAGCCCCTCCCCACTCCTGAAGTGGAGCAGGAAGAGGCACAACCAACCAATATATCAAACAAGTTTGTATATAAGTACACACTTTTTTCTACACTTTAATGCTTTGTTGGCATTCATGGCGAAATATTAGCTAAGACCTGAGTTTGTATTAGTCAAGTTACATTGAAATAAATGAGAAATTTTTAACTTTAAATTTATATTATTTTGATTATATACTGTAATTTGTGGGTCTGTGGCGAAAAACTACTAATTTGGCAACAACAGCCTGCCTAATTTTGAATAGTCGCTGTGGGCTTTGGACAATTACAACAAGAATGTCACTGATAGACACTGAATGTTTAGGTAGGTTATACTAACAATACCAACCTTAGGCTTCCTAAAAATATCATATGTATGTTCAAGCACAGCCCAATGACAAATATTTGGGAAATTTATTCAGACTATTGCCACAATGGTTCTTACATAAATAGTATTTAATCAATAATTGGATTTTTTACAGATATGCCTTGGATGCGTTTTTGAATGAACTACCTAATTGCATTAATCGAGAACTGATTGACAATGCAGCTGTAGACTTCGTCTTGAATCTCAATACAAAACACAATAGGAAGAAACTCACAAGGGTGCTATTCAGTGTTGCCAGAACACGACTAGATTTATTGCCATTCTATTCACGATTTGCTGCTATACTTTACCCAGTTTTGCCCGATGTATGTGTTGATCTGTGTCAAATGTTGAAACAAGATTTTAAATATCATGTCCGGAAAAAGGATCAGATCAATATTGAGTCTAAAGTAAGAGAATTTCAAATGGTTTTTATAAAAAATATGCTGTGAATAAATTGATGTAACTATATATTTTTTATATTGTTTTAGATAAAAGTGGTAAGATTCATTGGAGAACTGGTCAAGTTTGGATTGTATTCGAAAATGGAGGCATTGTATTGCTTAAAGGTACTCTTGCACGATTTTAAACATCACCACATCGAAATGGCGTGCAACCTTCTCGAGACTTGCGGCAGATACTTATACTGCAACATAGACACGCACCAAAGGACTATGATCTATTTACAACAAATGATGAGGAAAAAGGTATAAATGAGTTGCTTGAATTTGATGTTTTTAGAATACAATAAAAAACAAAAGTCTTACTTGATTCTACATAGAATTGCTTTATTAGACTGTTTCAGCTTTAGATTCACGGTACGTGACACAAATAGAGAACGCGTTCTACTACGTGTGTCCGCCCGAAGCGCCTGCACAGCCCAAAGAGGAGGAGCCTCCGATGCACCAGTTCATCAGAAAGATACTGCACGAAGACTTGCAGAAGAGCAACGAGGAGAAGATTCTAAGACTGATGCGTAAAGTGAATTGGGAGTCGCCGGAGATGTGTGCGGTGGCGATCCAGCATTTAGCGGGCGGGTGGCGCGTGCGGGCGAGTGCCCGGCGGGCGCTGGCGCGGCTCACGGCCGAACTGGCCGCCTGGCAGGAGGCCGTGGCGCCCGCCGTCGTGGACGCGCTGCTCGAGGAGATCCGCGTCACCATGGAGGACGCACACCCCCGGTACAACCAGCGCCGGATCGCCACCGTCCGCTATCTCGGCGAGCTCTACAACTACAAGCTCCTCGACTCCCGAGACGTATTCACCGTCCTCTACTCGTTCATCACCTTCGGGGTCACCAACGATCACAGCAACGTATCTCCCCTCGATCCCCCCGATAATGTATTTCGGATAAGATTAGTCTGCGCCCTCCTCGACACCTGTGGCGCCTATTTCAATAGCGGCTCCAGCAAGAAAAGACTCGATTACTTCTTGATTTTCTTTCAAAACTACTATTGGTTCAAGCAATCCGACCCTTATTGGACCGAGGAGAATAAGTTCCCTATTTATGTGAAGTACATTTATCAAGAGTGTTTAACGAGTCTGAGACCAAAGTTGAATTTGTTCACGAGTTGGCAGCAGTGTAAGGATGCCATCGAGGAGTTGCGTCAGACGCTATACCCGGACCTGGGCGAGGAGGAGTACGACGAGGAGCAGGGCGACGATAGCGTGACCGAGGGTCTCGACACTATTATCGAGACCGACGACGAGACTGACAACCCTCAGCTACCCAACGAGAGCTCCGACGACGAGCCCAACACTGAGAACACTGTCAACGACGACAGTGAGGTGCCTGGCAACGACGACATGACTATGGAACCCAGGAGGCCAGCGCCTAAACCTGTGAGTACAGCAAGTTTGAACATAATAAAGAAACAGTAGGGTCTTGTCTGTAGTTACCAAATTCTTACGATTGTTTACTTCTTCAGGTAGAAGATGTAGAATTTGAATCAGCGTTCGAGAAGATGGTGTTGGAGAATATTGCAGAGAGGCAGCGCGAAAACCGACCACAGCAGAGAGACATCGCTGTCCCGATGACTTGTCGGCAGACCACCAAGAAAACCTATGAACAGCTGCTGGTAGTAGTACATTACATATGAACCCACTAAAACAACATTATATTATTTTTTATTATATCAAATATAGTATGTATCTCATACTGAATTGAGCGGAATTATCCTTAAGACTATTATTATATATCTATTCGATTAAGCTATTTGCATTTTTACAGCAAGGGAAAGAAGGCGTGGAGTTCGTATTGATGGTTCGTAAAGGCACCAAACCTCAGTACAAATCCTTCAATGCTCCTCCGGAACTGGCAAGCAATCTGCAACAACAAGCATTAGCTGATAAACAAGAAATGGAGAGAGTTAAACGGTAATTATAAGTTCCACTTTATTTAGAATCGTCCATGTTACTAGTCCTTCGATCCCTATTTTGATAATAATAATATTTTTAGTTTAACCCTAAATATATCGGAGAGGCAAGAAGAAGAGGAATACAGTGCGGAAAGTGGCGGAGGGTCCGGTGGTAGCGGTAACCCTAACAGAGGGCAGCACGTGCGACAGAAGTATCAACACCCCAAGGGCGCACCTGACGCTGACTTGATATTCGGCCCTAAGAAGTTTAAATGAGATTTAGCCGAACCCCTCAATGATCAATAATGAGGGGTTTATATTTTGATAGAGACTATTACAATAATGTGGTTAGTCCGTGGTTCTGAACTTGATTGCGCGCTGATCATGAATCATAATTGGTATTAAAAACTGACTTTCATAGATATTATACATTTGTTTCTTATAGTATGAAGTTTATGGAGTGCAGTGAATTTTTATTTCAGCAGTGACACTTCCTCGTCTCACTTCTCCTATGAAGTTGCTATGACTTACCTAAGTACCTAATTTTTGTCTGTTTTGTATGTGAATTAAATAAACTGTTATGTACTCTGTTCCTATCACTTATTTTACCCACGAGATGGCACCACTTAATGCGCAGAGAATTAAGTAAGCTGTTATATATGACTGATTTATGCGTGGGCATAAGAATGTGCAATGTAATGTTGTTATTCGTCTCGCACCATACATAAAGACATAAGGCGACTGTACATTCAAGATCCGGGCTCATAACTCGTGACGGCACCTCTATGTGCCTACCAAACCTAGGTAGGAAAAAATTTGGTCAACGGTTTTCCTTAAATCCACAGATTTTGTCCTTTCTCATCGTTTCAGAATACATGTCTTTTCTTCTTACTCTATGGAAATTTCGCTTTAAGGTGCAACCACATGCAGCCGCTCGACGCTCGTTTCCAGGTACAAATGTCACGTACCCCATTTTAAATTTTCCGCGACTCAAAAAGGAACTAAGTCATGCAGCCGCTCGTCACTCGTTTTCAGCGACAATCAGTTGTTCCTCGCTCGTTTGCTGATGGTGGCATTTTTCGTGATTCAAAGATGGGCCAAAAGTTCAAGTAGAGAGAAATGAGTGTACTCGATCCAAAGCTAACGGTCGGTAGAATTGCTTTACTATTTGTGGTAGTTGGTGACGCGGCATTCCAATTAACAGACTACTTAAGGTGCAACCACATACAGCCACATTTGTCGCTGGAAACGAGCGTCGAGCGGCTTACATCAGGTTGCACCTTTATACTCTCGATACTTCACAGCGATAAAGCTCAACATTTTCAGCTTTGTCGCTACATATCACGTGACCACATTTGTCGCTGGAAACGACCGTCGGGCGGCTGCATAAGGTTGCACCTTTACTCAAATCATTCTCACTCAAGTGTCATATTTAATTTTGACATTGACATAATCAATGTCAAGACATGAAAATTTACTAGTAATTTTGAAAGCGTAGTACTACCGGTTGTTTGGTTGGACGCTTGTTTTATTATCTTGTTTATTTATATTATTTTGGGTAAAGAATTAATAATAAGTACCAGTTGTGCGAATACGATAGATTAATTTGGTGTACTGACTCATAAATACCGCTGCGGATCCTAAATTTTTGGGAACATAACCTACATCGCACCATGGCGGATGATGATTTTAGTAGATTGTTGCAACAAGCAGAGCAATTAACTACTGAAATCGAAGGCAATGAGGAGTTGCCGCGAGTTGAAAGATCCTTGGGTCAAGTATTAGAGGCGTCGCACGAATTGTATTCAAGAGTCATACAGACGGGCGCCAATGATATCCAAGCGTAAGTTTCTGCCCCTTCAGATTTTATTCAATCAAAATTTAAATGTTGTCAATGTAATATCACCTACATTGTTTCAGTCATCTTTTATTTGGGTCTAAAGGCATAGATTTACAACAAATCTCCCAAAAACTAGAAACCCTAAGCTCAAAGCGGACATTTGAACCCTTGCAACCAATAGCTGATTCGGACATTGAGAGTTTTTTGAAGAATGAGAGGGAAAACGCTATACTATCGCTTATTGATGAAGTGAATAAAAATGTAAGTTCTAGTTCCTATCACTGAATATCTTACTATTATTATAAATGTGAAAGTTTGATTGTTACACTTTTATGGGGAAACTACTTTACCAATCATCATGAAACTTTGTACCCATATTCTTGGAGGCATTACGTAGGATACTTCTAATATATAAAATTACCATGTCACAATGTTAGTTACCATACTCCTCCGAAATGGCTGGACCGATTTGTATAAAATTTTGGGTGCAGATCGGGTAGGTCTGAGAATCGGCCAACATCTATTTTTCATACCCCTAAATGATAAGGGTGACCATCCCAAAAAAATATATGGCAATACAACATTTGCTGGGCACAGATAGTTTTATTATAAAAAATTCTAATGCGAGTGAAGCCGCGGGTAAAACTGAATTAAAATAACAATAATAACCAACAGATTGATTCAATTTGTCTTACAAAAATTTTATTTTCACTAATCTTTCAGTCCCTTCAAACAACTGAAGACCAGAAATGGGAGGATATGGTGTGTGAATGGAATAAAGAAAAGATAAAGCTGATGAATGCCATGATAGGCCCATCACAGAACTGGTTAGATCTAAAGCGTACACCGGAGCCGCCCAGCATAGCAGACACACCCAAGAAGTTTGGTCACTCGATGCTGGATAATATAGAAGCAGCTTATGCACGACAAGTACACCAGTACAATAAGCTGGTGTTCCAGGGTGCCAAGTCCAGGACAGCTTTGCATCAGAAGTTTGCACAAGTTGCTGAAGAGTTCAATGATGCTGTTAGTATGCCAGAACATTTGTCCCTAAAAATCTATGTATCAATTTTTTTGTGCTTTTATGTATACCTATTTATTCTATATGAGATTCAAATCCATAATTTCTTATATTAGTGTCTCAGTTATTTTCTGCGATATATTTCTCTGATGAACACAAGTATTATTAATAATATATTATTTCAAGTCAAGTCATGTTTTGCAGAAAGTAAAGGAAATGTGGGAGATCATTAAAACAATGGCCAACATCCCAGCGTTGGTCAGAGATGAAGATCCTCTCAAGGCCAGAGGGAATGTAACCATACAACAGTGTCTTGTTGCCCAGGGGAAGAATTATTTAGAGAAGAGGTGAGAAGCATTCACAAATTTCAGTAGTATTGACATTTATTACTAACTTTTTGGAAGAATATTGATTATTAGCTGTTGCTTTAAATTATTCAATTTTAACAGGTATAAACAGTACATGAGTGATGTGGTGCGCGCCAATCCTAGCGCGGCGCTGCGCGGGGGTGAGCCTGGGACCTACCCGCTGGTGCGCGGCTTCGTAGGGCTACGGCTCCAGGGACAGCCCTCGCAGGTACTTGCAGACGGTGTCGTCGACGACCGCCCTCTCTGGCCCATGGTCTACTACTGCCTGAGAAGTGGAGATGCCAATGCTGCACTGCATTGCTTACGGAAAGCTGGGTAAATTTTTGAATATCTATAAATATTGACATTTTGAATCAAGTTATATTAAATTGTGATAAAATTATTTAGAGTATGAATTGTGATTAAAGATAGGTTAAGCATCGAGTTACAGAGATTTGAAAAGACCCAATTGTGACAATTCCGAGTATCCACTTTATGTACGCTATTAACATCATCATCACCCTGGCCTTATCCCATACATTGTTGGGGTCGGCACTTGATTCAACCTAATGTGGCTGATCACCTGATTTTTATACGAAGCGACTGCCATCTGACTGCCACAACCCCTTTAACGAGGAAAATCTGTGATCTGGGTTAAACCAGTTGTCAGACTATTTTAGGCCTCCAACTGATCTGTAACAATTGCCAAAGATGATAAATTGGCAACTGGGACCTAGGCTTAGGGTTGCTTATCTTCGCTGTTCGAATGATATGCGCAATAGCAATTGTGCCATGAGCTCCTCAGCATAGTATATATCAGCAAACATATATAACATATCAGCCGCTTAAGTTATAGATAGTAAAATTATTTCTAGTGCTGACCTATTGACGGGCTAAATAATTCGGAAACTAAGAAAAAATCGTATTTGTATTAAATTTCTAGCCGAGATCATGAGGAATTCATAGCAGCACTTGAAGAATATATTAGAAGCCCAGAAAAGCCACTCAGTGACAAACTTCAGACAGCTATAAACTTCCAGTACAGGATACAAGTTCGCAATTCTACTGATCCATACAAAAGAGCTGTGAGTTTATACTCCTTCAATTTCAAACATCCTTAAATCATTGGCCATAGAATATATAACATGCTCTTCTATTTCCTCAGGTGTACTGCGTCATAGGCTGCTGTGACCTTAGTGATGAGCACTATGAAGTCGCGCGGACCGCTGACGATTACCTCTGGCTCAAGTTGTCGTATATTAGAACGCGCAACAACAATACCGAGGCGGAATCGTTTTCATACGCCGATTTGCAGAAACTTATTTTGGAGGAATATGGTATAAATTGTTCCTTAAAACAAAAATATTATATTTAAGATGTGTAATATTTTTCCATATATTTTAAAATTTCAGGTGAAACTCATTACCATGCATATGAAAAACCAGTGGTATACTTCCAAATGTTGACACTAACTGGGCAATTTGAGCCGGCCATAGAGTTCTTGTCCAGAGTGCCAAGGTATCAAGTGCATGGTGTTCATATGGCTTTAGCACTTCATGATGTTTATATGCTGGGTACTCCTAGAAATGTTGAAGCGCCCTTGTGTAAGTATTCATCAACTAATAATCCTTCCTTCTATTAATATATAATTGTGATAGTATATATAGATGTTTGGATAGTAGTCATATCATGATCATGCAGAAACAGTATATGGATTGAGATGCGGCTGGTATGAATAATGCTCATTCTTAAATTATAATTTGTATAGAAGAGAGAAGAATTTCAGAGGAACATTTTTAAGGTAAAGGTTCAGATATTTATAAGGCTATCCCATAAAATGGACTACTTTTGGATAAAGAAAGCCACTGTAATTTAAAATAGAGAAGTATCTAAATATTATTTCATAACTTTCAGTGTCTGTGGATACTGACGACCCTTCACCTCTGCGACGTTTGAACTTGGCGCGACTAATCCTACTCTACGTTAGAAAATTCGAACTGACTGACCCTTCTGACGCTTTACATTATTACTACTTTTTAAGGTATGATTTTAATTAGTATGCTGATTAATCACGACTCCAATTTTATTAGCTTAGACTATGAATAAAATATATTTGTTTTCAGAAATCTGAAGGATCCAAGTGGAAAAAACTTGTTTATGTGTTGCTGTACGGACTTAGCACTTGAGAGCAGAGACTATGACCTACTATTTGGTCAGATGGACCCGAACACAGGCCTTCGCAGCTCTGGCTTATTAGACCAATTCAATAATCCACACATTGATAGCAAGGTAACTATCAATACATTGTAATTACATTTAATACACATATTAGGTTATGAAATGCTTAACATTCCCTAATTTACTTTTTAGGTTATAGCCCTGAATATAGCAGAGCAGCTTGTGAATAAGGGTCTATTTGAAGATGCCATTACAATGTACGATGTTGCTGGGGTAAGTGCACAACCAATAATAAATAGACATAAATAATTAAAATGCGAGTACATAGAGAATCATATTCTGAATCGAGGTATATTATACTTCGGCTATCACCAAACTTTATTCTGGAAATTGGGGGGCGCATCTAGTGACTAATAATAACTAAAATCAAGGGTATAATTGGTCTGTGCGATAATATGTTTCAGAACCTAGAAAAAGTATTGGAACTATTCTGCGTGCTGTTAGCGCAAGTAGTGAACAGCGGCGGCGGCGAGGGTGGTCTGCGTCAGAGGCTGGGCGAGCTGGCCGAGCACGTGTCGCGCCGGCTGCGCTCCGCCGACCTCTCCGCGCTGCCCGCCGCCCTGTTCGAGGCCTACACCAAGCTCTGCAAGCTCATGACCTTCTTCGACCAGTTCCACAACGACAACTACGAGGGCGCTCTTGAGGTCACTTCACAACTATATTTTATTTACTAGATGGAGATAGCAGCTTGAATTAACAAAAAAAATGCTCACCACCTTCTTTACACCGAAGATTATTGTGCTAACGTGACAGATGAGTACATCGCCATCTCTGGCACTAAACAGACTTTTTTTGATTTCGTCTTAGACTTATGCAGGATTCTTCAAGATGCTTTCCTTCACCGTAAAGCTCTAGCTGTGAAACGTCAGCACTTTTGTTGCAAAACTCACATCATACACACTGCTGGTATTTGAAATTGTGTAGTAGTGGACTGCTCAAAATACTCTTCCACAGCGGCTCTAATACTCATTTCTGTCCACGGTTTCGCCTAATTTATTAATAACCGTCTACATACAAACTACCTCCATTTATAGATTATATCTCGTATGTTATGCAGACGCTCCGTGATTGCGCGTTGGTACCGTTGAGTGCAAGCGAGCTGGACGCGCGCGTTGCCGGAGCGCGGTCCGCTCGCGGGGAGCTGCTGCGCGCATTGCCGCCCGTGCTGCGCGCGCTCGCCACCATCCTCCTCGCGCAGCGCCGCCGTCTGCGCACTGCCGCCGGCAACACGCCCGCTGCGCACGCCGATAAGGTACTACCATCTACAAACTTTGATGTTTTTGTTTGTGGCATCGTAGCTCCCGAATGGATGAACCGATTTTATTTTGTTTGAAAGAACACTCGATCAGATCGGTCGAGAGTGTTCTTAGCTATGTCAGGGGTTTTAAAATTACTTTATTTTTACAGCTGAGTTTGTACGATTAAGTAGGTTACCTATGGGCCGGCAGTTTGGATCAGGTTATCATAGAAGCCAGTAAGACCATGTTTAGATAGCGACAAACCCCTAAAACTAACCGAGTTTCAGGGTTAGAATATATTTTTGTAAATTGTAAATGTGCCCCAAGCATCTGCTGCGCGTTCGACAAGTGGAATGTTTCATGTACCCTTTTGTAGTTAAGGTCTTTTGTTTTCAGCAAGTTGAATGGCTTCGGGAGCAAGCCGAAGTGCTCAACACGTTCGCCGGCAACATCGCGTATAGAATGCCTGGCGATACGTACAGTCAACTAGCACAGATGCAGATTTTGATGCATTAGTGCACGAAGATTAATGGAAAATAAAATTATGTGTTTTAATCAATTAAAAAAATTAATTCCCTTAGATATTGTGTTATAATTCCAGTCATTTTCAGTCTCATTAAAATAATTAAACTAAATGTCTAAACATTATAGTAAATTCTCTCAGCCAATTGCCTCCTTACTTCTATTCCTATATATAAATCATTTACATTATCATCTGACAGTTCTGTGGCCTCATTGGTCATTGATATAGGATCTGAATCTATGTAGGCTTCAGGATCTGGCAAGCCAGCTTTTATGCAGATATTGTGCAACACTGCACATGCATTGATAATCTTTGCAGATCTCTGAGGTGTGTAATGCAAGGGTCGTTTGTGGAGACATTGCCACCGTCCTTTCAACTGTGCTATACATCTGTCGATGCTGGTCTTCGTGCGGCCATGGAAGTGATTGTATTGTGAGTCTGGCGTACCTTGAGGCGCGTGTAAAAGTGGCGTCATCAGCCACGCTCGTTGAGGGTATTTGTTATCGGCTGCAATAAATAATTGTAATAAAAATATGGAACTAATAAGTAACCAAACATCAATATTTTTGGTATCTTTGCTACACAAGCAGCACAAGTTTAGATCCCAGTGGGGCCTATACCAAGGAGTATTTCTATGCTCACGCCTGTATCCCATTATTTCTATAAACTTATGTGCAGTGATTTTACACTATGAGCTTTGCAGTGAAGGAAAACATAATGAGGAAACTTGCATATGTCTGAGAAGTATTAGAAAGACGTATGTATAGTGCCTGAGACAGTGATAGACTCGCCATCTCTAACATTGGCATTTAATCATATTTGGTGAAAAGTGGTTGTTGTTATTACAATACCTTTGCCTAAACCTTCAGGAATAAAGGCATGATATATGTATTAAATAATCTTTTCTTTTGTTTCCCTATACATACATGCCATAATGTATTTAATATTTTGACTCTTTAATGACTGATATGGTCAATGTTTCAAAGGTCTTTATTTGGTCTGTATTTGGATTCTTAAATATATATAAAATATATTAAAACCATAAAGCAAAGCACCATAGATTGTACAGTATTCAATAAGGTACCTTGATATTTCAATTAAATTCTTAAATAGTGATGATTATAATTGTATTTGTGTGGCTCTTAAATGAAACAATTAAAAATTAGAAATGTCAAACACTTACCAATTAGCCAACCTGTTTCACCCTGCCTGTTGATATTTTCAATAAATGATCTGATATTCATTTTATTCCAAATATAAGCATTGCTGGCTGACCCTCCAAACCTACAGCACACTGCTATGATCCTTGTATCGGCATCACATATCTTGAATTAATATTTCGTTACAGTTACTAAATGTTTAGATTTAGGTACTTAAGAACAATTAATGTGTTTTTTGAATTTACCTACAATTTGTGCATGTATGGAGTATTGTCCTCTTCTATCGTAAAATGCTTCTTCATCATCTCTTGGACAAACAATCTCTACAAAGGTCCCATCTATGCAGCCTATAGTTTCAGGGAAATGGTATTTTCTGTAAAATCTGTAATGAAATATAATCAAAATCAATGTCTCCTTAGTAAGTTTATGAAGTTTTGATGTAATTATTTGGATCATTTTACCCTTCTTTAATTTGTTCCCTCTGTGTAACAGATGCTGGGAACACCACCCAGTTGTTAAGTACTATATTGAGCCCCTCTATGATAATCTTGATGACTCGACTCACTGACTTTTGTGATATGTTCACATTGAAGTCTTTTCCCACTGTCTTCTGATGTGAACCAGTGGCTAAGAACGACAGGGTCACTAATACCTGTAGTTTAAAAAAATACTTGAATGTGTGCGTGTATGACATACAGTTTTAAAGATTTGGAAATTCAACTATGAATAACTACCTTCAAAGGGAATGGTATGCCATTGGAACGTTGAGTTTTAGGTACGACAGGCTCCAGTATCCTTAGCATTTGGTGAAAGACCGCTCTATTGATGCCACAGTTTTTCAACAAGTAAGAGTCTGGTAACGTAAGGCAGTTTGAGGAATCTTTTAGCAACCTCCAAGGCATTTCCTCTTTACTTGCACTCCCCCTGAGCATTTTCAATTTCAATAATGTATTCATATTTGAATATCGCCTAAGATATTTTTATTTCCTTGTATTTTGCTTCATTTCATATTTTATGGCTTCTGCGGGGTTGAATTGTTTGTTTTGTTAGCTCTTGTCAATTTTGTTTGACAGTTGCTGCGAGATTAGTTTATCTCACTGTCACTCGTCTGTCAAATCTTACAGATTTTGTCAAACAAAAGTCACTGTCAGTGTCAGACATAGAGGCATTTATTTATTTACTTTGCATCTTGTTTTGCCTGCATGCATTGTATTGTATTTTTCTTTAGAAATCATAACAGTTATTTATTTCTGAATAGATCATAACAATAAAACAAAATGCTCATACATTATTTTTAATAATTATATTATTTGTGTGAATAAAATTGTGATTTGTGTTGTATTGTTCATAATGGAAAGACGTAAAGCAAGCCCGGAGCAGCTGAACATGCTTCTTCATTTTCTTGAAGAAGACAAGGAGTTGGCAATCGGTAAATTCGTTGGTTTGGAGGGCAGAATACGACAAACAACTGCGTGGATTAAAATTACCGAGAAACTTAATGCCAACTCGGGATTTGGTTCAGGGGCCATCAAAACTCCAGATAAGTGGCAACAGGTTTGTTTGTTTATATCTGTATCAAATTGTATTATAATTAATTACGTGTTTCAATTTGTTTGTTATTATTGCAGACATGGCGTGATTGGAAGTCAAATGTTAAGAAAAAAGCGTTCAAAATTCGTAAAAACCGTTTTACACCAGGCTGCAATGCAAATACTCAACTGACTGAGGCTGAAGAGAAGATCCTGAGGCTAATTTGTTCAAATACTTCAGTGTTTGGCTTATCTGGGGTACCTGAAACATCTGCCATTGCAGCTCCTATGGTACGCTGTACATCCATATTACAATTTGAAAATGGAAATAGAAAATCAAAGTAGCTATAATCTATGCAAAACAATTAAATCCAAATTATAATCTTTACTTGTTGAACAATGTTCTCTGAATTTGGTGTAATAGTATTAAGATAGTACACACATACACATTTTTTTTTATTTGTGTTTCAGGTTGCAGTAACACAAAGCAATGTGAGTGATGAGCTCTGCACTGACCCTTCCACAAGTACAATGGTAAAACTAGAGACTCATAGGTAGTTGATAGAATTTGATTGAAATTATTATAGACCACTGCTTATCTATATGTATACATCTATACAGATATATAAAATTGAAGTGTCTGTAATTCTAAAATTACACCTATTTAGTCAAATGGTGTATTTTTGGAATTGACATATGAAACTATACATGGTATTGATATAAAAAAAAAACAATTTTTAAAATTTGTCCTTGTCTCTCTGTTTGTCTGTTTGTTCTGGCTAATCTCCGAAATGTCTGGACCAATTTTAACGTGACTCACTGGCTGATAGCTAATTTTATAAGGAGTAACTTTGGCTTTTTTTTTTTAAATAAGGGGTCCGAGAAAAGAATCCACTGATGAATTAAATCTATGTGGGTGAAGCCGCAGGGCACAGCTAGTATTTAAATGAAAGAGTCCCATTTTTGTTGTATGGTCTTTGCCTATGTTCTTGTTGTAACTTATATTATTTTATAGAAGTGGCCTTCGGATCCCCAGCATTTCCAACAAACTGAGCTTGATATGGGCCTTGATGGTGGCATGATTTCTGACCCCGATGCTGGCATGGGGCCAAATGAGGTTTCCTCTGCACCCATTTCGGGAAAATCTCTATGGAAAAGAGGAAGACCAGTCCGTAAGTCTTATGCTTATTTTTACTACCAGATGAAGAAATATTAAGTACTGCATAATTTTTTATTACAGGTCTTGTACATGATAGACTTCTGAATTTGGAAGAAGAAAGAATAAAGATTGAAAAACAGAAACTTTTGGAGAAGAAAAGATGTAATAACATAAAGCTTAAGATAGAAAAGGACAGGCTAGAAATTGAAAGACACAGAAATGTTTTGTTAGAAAAGTAAGATTATTTATTTATTTACACTTTATGCTCAAAAGTACAAAAGGTGTGCATCCTTTGTTCCTTGACCTTTGTTCATTATTTATAGCACTATTCAATGATTTAAAATAAATTATTTAACATGTGAAAGTTAAGATTAATTGAGGCTATTTATTTGCAGGCTTTTAGTGGCGGTTGAAGCTGTAGTACATCGATAATAAAATGAATTGTAAAAAAGTATTTTTAAATTTTTCCTATTTAGCATAGACATCACTTCCACAGTAGGTATTATATCACTTATTTAATATTGACATAATAAGGAAATACTTTAGTATATTTAAGTACTTATGTGATATTAAAATTAAATTATTGATAGAAAAAAAGAAAATGGACTCTGTAGAAATGGATATATTTTTTTACTTTAATTTGATTAAGTAGATCATCATTTTAGATGAGCATTTATATTTTGGCAGACTTATGAATTATTATGGTACTGTTTTTTTTTATTATACTCTGCAAATAAAGCATTTAAAAAATATATGTAGTTCACTATTTACTCTGTATTGATTGTGGCAGATGACTGACAGCTGTCTTGTTTATCAGACGTTTCATTGGATTTTATTTTATCTATTTGCTATCCTTCTCGTGTGTGTTGTTTTGTTGTTTCGTCATTATTTATCCTTTACAATAAAATTTATTAGACAAGATTCAAAGTAAATAATAAATAAATAGTTGTGAATGTTTTGAGGATCTTGATTACTATACTCGCCCTCGTGTCTGGTGAATGGGGTAAATAATAACCTCACACAAATTTTATAAATATACATGAAGAATCACTGAGATGGAAGAAAACAATTATTCAGACCGTAATTTGGTCTGTATCTTATTTCCTGGTGTTGTTAGAAATGACGAGAAAGCTTTGCAATGTTTAGGTGGTATTCGAAGTGTTTCACAGGTTAGTTAATTTTTTGAAAGGTTATATTCATGTAGTGATCTCTGTTTCCGATTTTAATAATCACATTTTGCAGGCGTATTCACAACCGTCAAAAAAACGTTTAGCTCTGAATTACCAGCCTGATAATGTATATATGAAGAAATTGTATGCTGATTCGAAGACAACAGCTGGTCTAGTATTTAAGATTAAAGTGAAGAAGACAAAAAATGGCAATGAAGTGAACAGAGAAGTCATTTCTGCATCAGTTCTTGGTCGTGTGAATAGAATATATAAGTTTGAAAGTAAGTTCAAGTAGATTTTGACTTATGTGCTATCATAATACATCATTATCTATATATACTAGCTGTGCCCGGCAAACATTGTATTGCCATTTTTTTTTTGGGGTGGACTACCCCTACCATTTAAGGGGATGAAAAATAGATGTTGGCCGCTTCTCAGACCTACCCGATCTGCACACAAAATTTCATATAAATCGGTGCAGCTGTTTCGGAGGAGTATGGCAACGAAAACTGTGACACGAGAATTTTATATATTAGATATAATAAAAGCTACTATAATTGTACTAGCTATCCTCAGCTATAGCTATAGCTTGGAACCCTGTTTTTTTAAATAAAAGTAGCCTAAGTTACACCTTGTAAAATTAGTTATCTGCCAACGAGAGTCCCATTAAAATTGGTCTAGATGTTTTGGAGATTTGCCAGAACAAACACAGACAGTGAGAAAAAAAAATAGATTTTTCATGTCAGTACCATAAATATTCTTTCATATGTCCTTAGTGAAAACCTGTTATTTGGGAATTACAAACAGACACTTCAATTTTATTTCATCTGTATAGATATATCATGATTAAAAGCATGTGTCATTAAAAGACATTGCACCTAGACACCGGAGCACATAATACTAAACTAAGCATTAATAAATTAAGTACTTAATTATAAATAAAGATATGAATGATTCCTACATCACTTATATATGAGGTTATGGGTTTAATCCCCAGGTTAGGCAAAACATTTTTTGGGTGTTCCCATACCATGGTATATGCATATGGACCTGTCACCTTAATGAGCTGATATTTTAAGTATATAAAATCTCTTTCAGCCACATTTGACTTTCAATACCTTCCTGTGAGTAGAGCAGCAAACAGCAGCCAGCCTCAGTGTATATTGGAACAGATTCTGCCATCTGGGACAGACAACATATCCTTTCTAAAGTAAGTGTAAGAAAAAGTACAAGATTTGAATATAGTTATCCAAGCATCTGTCTCAGATTCCAATGCTGGGTTGGTGCGTTTTTTAAGGTCTGTGAGACAAATTATAAGTGTGCCTGAGATGGCGATAGACTCACCATCTGTCACATAAAAATCTTTGGTAAAAAGTATTTGCTGTTATCACAACACATTGCTGCGCCCTAACAAGGTTTATGTTAGTTACACATAAATGTTACAATTATAATTAAGTTTATGTTGTATCATTGTAACTAAATAATTTCAATAAAATATATGAGTATGAATATGAATAAGAACATATGACTAGCCCTTCGGAGAATATAGGCGTGAGCATATGCAAATATTTCACTAGTAAGTTACCTATCATCCCAGAATGCCCATTTAATTTAATCTATATCTATACATCGATACATAAATACATATACATTTATACATACAGGTAAATAAAATGAAAGTGTCCATTTGAAATTCCAAAATTACAGCTTATCACTAGCAGAAAAACTAACATTCAAAATGTTTCACTGTCTGTCTGTTTGTTCTGGGTAAACTCTGAAATGGCTGAACAGATTTTAACGGGAGTTTCACTGGCAGATAGCTTTTATTACAAGGAGTAAATGACGATAATTAAAAAAAAAAACATTTGGAGTTCTGTAGGAACGAAATTAAATCTACGCAGATGAAACCACTGGGCACAGCTAGTGTTCATTATTGTAGTGTAGCTTTTAAGTCAATACAATGTTGTTAAAGTATGGGTGATTTTTCTGTCATAGATTTTAAAAGTTTGTAGAGATAGTACTGTCTGTAAGTTGTAATTGAAATCAATTTATTTTGTACAGTGAACCAGCACCTCTGTTTGTTGTACCGCTTACATTCACAAGATCAGACAAGCATATCAGGTATTCATATACAGATAAAAGGTACCCTGAGAGGAAAGATGACACCTCTGAATTGTCAGAAATTGTTCACAAAAGGGTACGCAATGAAAGAGGAGTGCCCACCAACAGAGTGCCATTCAGCATGGAAATTGAACTCCTTACTGATCCGCCAGAATATTTTGTCAGAGCAAAAAATGCCAGAACCGAATATTGGTCACATTTAAAGGATGAATTTGAAACTGTGCAAAAGGTAAGACAACATAATGGATGCATAGCAGAATTTGAAAGTTGCTTGTCTATAAATAAAAATAAATTGCCTAATATATGTAGATTGGCGTATCTTCCAAAACAATAAAAGTAATATAATAAAAGTATAATAAGCATTTCAATATCTTTACTTCGTCTTTTTGTCTTCTTTACAACTTTTTTCGTTCACGTCTTCCCTCGTCTTTCTTATCTGTCATTCTCCTTTCTTTTTTATTTTCAACTTCTAATTTAAACTTTTTAAACATTGCCTTTCATTATCGCATACAAACTCATTTCATCAATTCCACATAAATGTTCATACACCTCAGTCTAAAATATTACTTACATAAAATATGTCATTGTTTGCAGCTGTTTGAAGAGAGACCAATTTGGTCATTCAACTTGATCCGTTATACTACCAAGATAAGGCAAGTGTCCCTAAAGGTGATCCTGCCTTGCCTGGGGATTTACTTCACAAGTGGACCATGGAGGATGCTGTGGGTTCGATATGGATATGACCCCAGGAAGGTGCCAGAGGCGAGAATATATCAGTGCTTAGACTTTAGAGTCAGACATACAGGTCTGTCTTTGTAATTCTAGTGATTTGTATTAATGTTTGTAGTTAAAATCTTTCAAATAACGCCTAATTTATTATCTATAATTGGTATTGATGCAATGGAATTCAACAATGCTCGTACAGAGAACACAATCCCAAGCGCACCATGCATAAACAATATAATTGTGAAATAATGTATTTGTATGTTAATATATTTTATCCAGTGTCCGTCCAGGGTACGTCCACAGGTGCTGTAAAGCAAAGGCCATCGCCTATGTTACTTTTTTCAAAGTAAATTTTTAAAAGAGTAATTGTTGAGTTTCTTGCCGGGTTCTTCTAAACAAAAGCAACCTTCCGAACCCGGTGGTAACATTTATAATCATGTATAATGTATTTTGTGTCCTTCTGACGATTTGAACGTACTTTGTAAATAAAGATATTTTGGATTTGAATTTGAATTTGAATACGACCTCTCATAAGGACATCTTGTGGGTAGGGTAAATGAAATGTATTTCCGCGTGTAACGTTGAAAATGTTATTCGACGAAAAACAATTACATTTACTGGGTGCCCTCCCGTGTATATTCATGATAGGGTAATCATCTCCCCGGCTTTATCCCATACATTGTTGGGACACTTGATTCAACCCGATGCGGCTGACCATGTGACAAGCGACTGCCATCTGACCTTCGCAACCCCTTTTACCGGGAAAATTTATGATCTGGGTTAAACCAGTTGTCAGACTATTTTAGACCTCCGGCTGACCTGTAACGATTCCCAAAGATGATAAATTGGCAACCAGGACCGACGGCTTAACGTGCTCTCCGAGGCACAGAGGGAACTCGGGCGGGCACCCATCCAATTACTGGCTAGGGTTAGTGTTGCTTAACTTCTCTGATCGAATGATATGCGGAATAGCAACTGTGCCACGAGCTCCTCATCATGATAGGGTAATTTTATTAGATTGTTTGTGTTATGGCAGCTGGTGTGCACTCGATGGTGCAGACACGCGGGACGAGCGCGATCAACAAGCCGCGGCCGGAGCCGCGTCGGCGGCACCGTCCGCCGCGCGACGAGGACGAGCCTACCACTAATGAAGACGTGGCCGAGGGTGCTGTCATGTTCCGACCTGGCCTGGTGCCTTCTCAGAGACAAATATTTTATCAGGTAACTTTGATAATTTTTTTAAATTAATTTATGCCACTAATTAAACTTTAACACTGCGATAAAACTTGGATGGCCCTCCAGATTGCGACTATTCCCACCTATAGGCCCAGACAAAGTAACGTTCTCTCGCGCTTGCGCTAATAAAAACGACAAAAAATGTATGGAAATGACATAAATCATTCCCGTGACGTGTAATTCCCATACGTCCGTATCGTTATAACCGAAGCATGAGGATAATGTTAATGCGTCTTCAGGCCCTGTTAAGTAGTTCTTTTGGGATAACTTTAGCAATTTTTTTCTTATTAAGCTCTGTAACTTATAAGACTGTACACCGGCGTCGCTCTCAATTATTCTTGCCGCAATATTCAGACCTATTCTCCTGAGTAGAACTGGTTAGCAGATCTGGTATTTAATTTCCCATTACCAAAGATCAAATGCAATTGATGTAAACATTTATATTTGCTTCACTCAGATTACAACCAAAACATAAATGGAAGGCGAGTTATCCGCTACTGCTTTTCTCTTCCATCTTTAGAACACCACCGTAGTTAAATAAAAATATTGTACAGCAAAGGTTTGGACCTTACTTCACACCATTGTGCCGTTTTCTAGTAATTCATGTGTACATACATTTAAAAAAAACATACGCCACGAACGTAGAACCTCTTCCATTTTCGAAAAAGATGATAACTTTTCAGTCTGTTATACTTTTAATACCAAAACACACAGTGATTCATAAAAATAGCAACTTTAGTACTAAACTTTGCTTCAGAAGTATCAACATGCAAACTAGATTCAGTAACAAGTATTATACGTGTTCAGTACTGCGACGTGAAGCTGCCAGAAGTAGAGGCGTTGTTAGCGGCGCCCCCGCCGAGCGCCGCGTGCCACCCTCAGCGCGGCTGGCTGCCTCCCAACGCTGACCACATCTGCCGCGACCACGTGTTCCGATATGTCAAGGAAACATTGCTCGCCACACACAACACCGAAATGAAGTTTGAGGTATTTATAACTATGGATCATATCTCGTAAGTGTTACAATGCCCAAATTGCATAGAGAACGTTCCAAAAGGTGGATCTGTAGCCGTTTAAATTTAACTAGCTTCCATTCGCGGCAACTACCCTCGGTTAACAATATGTACATAATTATAGCTTATTTGTCTCCCTGAAGATGTAGCATATATATCCTCTTTATTATGGCGTACCACTGGTGTTGATATGTTAGTACGGTTGATATGTTAGACGGCTAGAACACACATAGAAGATCAACACATGTATATACTGTGTGGATTAGGTTATATTGTGATGTATGAATTAGGTGCAAAGGGCTGGACACTACTTTGAAATTTGATATTGCTCTTGTATATGTTTCTAACAATTTTCATAATTTGCAGCAAGGCAGCAGTGACGACTCAAATTCAAACGATGACACCAACGATGGAGAAGACGGTTGAATTAATAAACGTATTATACCCATTGTTACGTTTTTCATTATTGTATCTTTAAACGGCAGAGTAAATAATAATCCAACACAGAAAGTTCAATAAAATTATTGGTTACAGTTTTACTTAGCTAGGACTATTAAAACAGATAGGTAACCAGACTGGAGCCCTCAGTACTCGCTTAGCCAATATTTTATTCAAATTCAATAATAACTTTATTTGATTAGAAATCTTACAAAGTACTTTAAAATCGACAGGACACAGAAACATACACTCTTCGTACAGGATTATTTGGGCTGAAGATTTTTTTAATTACTTATTATATTTTCCAAGTTATACGAGGGCCGTGCTGAAAGCAGATCACACGGCCATTTTGTTTGCTATTTTTTTGTAAGGTACATTGAAAACGGTACATATACTCTTAGAGGTGAGCTGTAAGATGAACTTATCTAACGATGTGGTGTGTAGGTACCGTAAATCAGAAGCCGATACCATGAGTCACCTAGTATGCGATTGCGACGCACTGGCCAGATGGCCAATGGACCTACTGGGCAAGGCGTATCCGAAACCAGAGGACTACAAGCTCTTCCCCATGGGCAAGATCTGCCGGCTTGTTCAGGGAGTATTTGAGGAGTCAGGTACGTAGAGCAAAAGGGCAAGGGCGGCACAAAATATCCCAAGGGTCAACGTGCTTCCGGGCAACCCGACCCAATAATGCCACAAAAAAAGATACGATAGAGGTGAGCATTCCTTCGGTGCACACCAAAAATATAAATTCAGGGGGGCCGTGCGGGGTAAATCTACATATATTACCCGGTTCGGAAGCTTGCTTGAGAAGAATCAGGTAAGAAACTCAGCAAAAAATATTTTAACAATGCCCGAACCGGGGTCGAATGTTTCGCATTCGCGTTTGCTTGCGATCACTAACACTATATCAACGAGGCGTTATATATAATGATTCTCAATGTAATTATAATTAATTCATATCTACAGCTAATTGTCAAACAATAAGTGTGTTATCAATAGTGTAGGCTCTTTCCTCGGTGATAACATGGCTAGTTCCGGAATGGCAACTTTTATCACTTCTACCCGTAGGATAAACACTCTGAGGCTCAGTTCAAGAAGGAAAACATTATTATTTAACTATATAATTATAAACTTGATAATCAGTGTTTTTTTTCACTCATGCATGCTTGTCACGTGAATTTAGTCAAGTCAAGACAATTTGTTGTTTCAAATTAGATTTTCTAAAACGCAGGTTAGTCTCCTATTCCATGTCAAATATATTTTTTTCAAGGTTAAAAACCATATCTTACACTATTACATAAATAAAAAAAGTCTAGGCCATACTCTACATTATGTCTTGAAAAAAAAAACGGTTTTTCTGTTACTATGTGGAATGTTTATAGCTAACGACGACAAACCTATTTTATTTTGAGTATCTGTCTTTGTAAACTAATAGGTGTTCAGAAACTTTGTAAATTACCTCAAGTATGGGAAATAGTAGCATAAAAAAACTCTCTTTTTCTTATCTTCTTGTTTCGTATCTACCTATACCTACAGATAAACAAATTGTAGTGTCTGTTTGTTATTCCAAATAAACATGTTTTCAATAAATGCATATGAAAGCACATACGTTATTTACATAAAAAAACAACTTAAAAAAAATCTCTTTCCGTCTGCTGATGTTAAAAAGAATACTAAGGTAGGTACTTTTTTTAAATAAGGTTCACGATATATAGCCAACGCGAGTGAAACTGCGGCGCAAAGCTAGTGCTAGATAAAAAATATATATGCTCACGCCACCCCAGAAGTGGTAAGCAGAAGTGTTGTAACAACAACACCCACATTTAACTCGATATGGTTATGTGACAACGTGACAGCGTGAGTCCATCCCCGTCTCAGGCACTACACACTATAATATAATTAGGTGCTTGACATATATTTAATTGCCAGACAAAGGCGACTTATTTGTTTGACAAGGAATAATAATATTCTCGGAACACGAGTAACAAGTATTGCGTCACGAAATGCTTAGTTGTGTTTTATAAACATGTTATCTAGTAGCTACCTACTTATCTACCTGGTTCTGTACTAAGATTACTTATGCGTTTTATATATCAATGCCCCTCTAAATGCTGCCTCAGTGCCCTTTGGCAAGTATTTTGCTAACCATTGTAATGACAATTACCTACTCCTTTAGGTAGTCACTAGTAACTCTACCTGATGTTTAAGATATTTACGAATATATACCTACATATGAATATAAGTAAGTAATAGTATGTTAGAAGCACCATTTACATGCATAGACACGCAGGACAAAGGTAAGATACCAAGGTAAGTATATACCCAATATTATCCACAACATATTAATCGGTATGGTCGGTAGGTAAATATGTAGGTGGATAACATTAGATATTCCTAAAAAAGTTACGTTTTTTAATTATCAGTTACCAGTGTTCCAAGTGTTGCATGAGTTGAATTAAATTATAATTTTTGATAAAATAAAATATTCGCTCTTCACGTTTTTCTACACACTTCACAATTATTAATGTTGAGGCTTTTACACACGTTTAATTCATTTAGGTTAGTAATTTATGTCGGAGGAATGTACTTAAGTAGGTATATAATGTAAATAAAGTGCCTATTGAAATAATCGTCAAGCGTACGAAGTTCAAAAGCGTTAACTGTGGCGTTAGTAGATACAACTAAGTAACTCTGAAAAATATAATTACCTATCAAAGTGCTTTGAGATGCTGCTAGGTGATGATGAGATGCTTCAAAGATGGCGTAGGTTTTACCGGCAACACTAGATAGGTACGTAGGTAGGTACATATGTATTGTGATGAAGACCCTCCTCATCGCAATATGTGAGGTTTCAAACAAACGAACAGCAACTGCAATAAACCCAGAAACGAAGAGCACAACTAGTTAGCCCTTCCACATAATTATTTATTAATAATAATTGCTTACTTTCAGGAGCCGATTTAATTAGAGACAGTATTATGGGATATATCAAAGTAGGTACTTAAGTACCAAAGTAGGCAATTAAACTCTAGAAGCCAAATGACAGTGCCGAGTTTCTTGAATAAACATTGTGTCAATAGGGTAAGCCTTTATCAAACATGATAATTGATTGATATAAAATTCTTATGGATCCATGTGCAACACTTATTACGTGGGTGATGTGGTGCAGGACCTAATATAACTGTAGAATAGACATTATAGGTAAAGGTTGGCTGTCCAATCAGTGCTGCCAACTCAGATTTTGAAAAATGCGGAGACTGGGTTTTAGCAATACGTAGAATTAATAAAAATTGCTTATGAAACACTTTTCTTTCATTCACTACTAACTAGTAGATCTACTTATTTCACCAGATTGGTCGCAAACAACCTCTTGTTGGTTGGTACCTAAATAACTAAAAAAATAATAAAGTCGCAGTTAGTATTTACCATCTTTTTAGGCGAACTGAGTGTACGCTTGTTATAAAACGGGACGTACGTATAGGTACGGACTTGTCATTACGCCCATTTAGCCTAATGTGACCTGTGTTGGATATTTGTTAAAAAAAATTAGATTTTGGACTGAATTTAGTAGCTTTGCTGGAAAGGCCTAAAATACGTAGATCTACTTAAAGGAGAGTTGGCAACGCTGTGAAAATACTTTGTAAAAAGTCTAATTTAATAAAGATATTTTGAATTTTGGATTTTGTGTTTAATGCATACGTAGGTATATTTTCTTGCTTCTTGTTTGTTGTATTGTTGACTTGATCTCATCGTAGGCTGTGTATGAAGTCTTTTATTGATATTGCCATGTGACCATTCACACCTACAGTTAGATTATTCGATTGCCGCATTTATAACCCAACCTTGCCATTTGCCTATATGCGTGGATTGTGGACAAACCAACTTCAGTTAGAAAACTAACTAATAAACTTACAACATTATTTTTAAAGTGGTGTGCACACTGCACTGCACATCGTTTGTTTACGAACCTACCACTATTACGTATTTAACTATTGAATAAAACCTTCGGAATTATTATGTTTATTGGTTTTGTTTGTATGTAGAGTCACCAGACACATGTTATTAACTTTAACATCGCATCATAATAAACCCCTACCTATTAATTTTATAACAAGACGACTATTGTTTGTGTTAAAAGTCACGTAAATAGCCACGAACTGATAAGTCGTTGAATATGACGTACCTTTCAATTGTAATGTATTTTCCAATTTCCTGAAAAACTATCAGTATCACACCGGAAAAAATATGTGTCTAAGGACATAATTTTTCCTAAGCTGCCGTATAATTTTCCGAATAATTTTCCTAGTAGGCAGAGATGTAAGTAAGTATATTCTTTATGCATTTCGCCACTAATTTTTAATCGCTATGAAATAGAGGGCACGCTTGCCATTGCTTACCCAAACTCCGGTCTACTAGGAAATTAAAGATTAAAAAATCCCCACACTCACCGCCCCGGGGATCGAAACCAGGACCGCGTGTTCTACAGTAGCGCATGCGACCACAAGGAAAATGAGGCTCTTCGTATGCTATTGCTCTATAAAATATGTACAATTAATTGGTTTTTGTTGTAAAATAACAAAGAGCCAACACTTTATGTAAATATATGTAAGTGTGTTTATATTACTTTCTTTTACATTCTAGACAAAGAATTTGTTTGGACATTGCGCTGCCGGTGGAACAATGAACGTCTCTTTGTGTGGATCTCGTGATGATTCACGCTGTAGGTGCCTTCTGTATTTTTAAGTGACATCGAGCTCTTGGTGTTGGTGACTAGTGGCTTGTTTATTTCTCGTTGCGATATGAACTTTTATCGTTGGTGTAAAGTCCGAGACTCTCTGTAGTTACTCGTTCAATAGGGCACTTGTAATAACAATCATTTTTAGTGATTTATAACTGCGTCTAATGCCTACTTAGTTTTAAATGTGTTTATGATTGTGTTTCTGTAGCTGGAGTCCTAGTAGCACAAATTATATAACAGTACCCAAGGTTTAAATATAGGTATTATTGTTATACTGTGCTTCTAGTCTAGTATTATATGAAAATAGGTCTGAATATTTTATAATGTCTAATTTATTCAATAATATTAAAACACTATACTGATTTATACATCTATATATGGAGCTCTACATCTGATGAGGAGCTTGTGATACAGTTACTACTGCGCATATCATTCGATCAGCGAAGTTAAGCAACCCTAAACCTAGCCAGTAATCGGATGGGTGACCGCCCGAGTTCCCTCCGTGCCTCAGAAAACATGTTAAGCCGTCGGTCCCGGTTCCCAATTTATCACCTTTGGCAATCCTTACTGGTCAGTCGGAGGCCTAAAATAGTCATGATTTAACCCATATTTCCTCACAGATTTTCCTCGTCTAAGGTTGCGAAGGTCAGATGGCAGTCGCTTCGTATAAAAATCAGGTGATCAGCCGCATCGGGTTGAATCAAGTGCCGACTCCAACAATGTATAGGATAAGGCCAGGGAGTTGATGATTGTACATATATATGTACCTTAAAAAATATGCCTTGCCTTAACCTTTTTTAAGTTAAAAATGTAATTTTGATTTATTCTTCCCACGTGATCTCAAGGGCAAAGTAGAGTTATCATTTCTATGAAACGAGACCCAAAACCTTACTAACCGCAAGAATGAAACACAGTAGGTATTGGATATTGAACTATATGTTACATTACAAGATCTCTTAAGCACTACAGTAGTTAAGTAGCTGTAATTGGATGTGATATTCTGTAATGTATTGCGAGTTTATTCGCATATTGCTAAAACGTGGGTTGATGAAGAATATTTTCAAACTGAAGTAGGCTACAAACCAAGCAGTATATTATATAACATACATACTTACATACGTATACTCACGCCTGTATTCCCAGTCAGGCACAGGTGTTGTGACAACAACACCCATTTTTCACCGAAGATGATAGAGTTTCAGATAGTGCCAGTCTATCGCCGTCTCAGGCACTATACCTACACACGTCTTTGAATTACTTTACAGACATATGCCGGTTTCCTCACGACGTTTTCCTTTATCGTAAAGCACATAAGTTTGGTGTGACTGCACATAAGTTTTTTTTAGTAAATCTCGCTGGGATTCGAACTTGCCACGGCTCTCTTTTTATATATTATATAAAAATAACCCAATATAATGAAGACTAGCGTTACTTATGAAGATGACACATCATTACACAAACGAATGATGTGTATCACGGTGGCATACATAAGCCCAGCAGGGGTCGACAGATAGGGGTTAATTAGATAGATAGATAACAAAGCCTTGGGATCCAAGAAAACAATTATATCCTTATCTTTATCAACAGGGTTCAAAGTGATATAATCACGACAGTTCAATGTTGATGGCACCTCTAAAATTGTGATGCGCTAAGCTTACTCATTGTTAGGTTGAGAATTATGACGAGATTTACATACCTCGTTTCCTTCCACTTCTCATTATATTTTTTTGTTATTGCTTCTTTCATAGGTTATATAATTGACGAAATCATTTTGACGATGAATAACCACGAAGCCAAGGAAATAATATACACAAATTTATGAATTTATGGATACAACTAAACATATTGTTATATAAATATAATATTTTCATAATTTCTGCATTTCTCTAGGTAGTTATGTTTTTATTTGTGTTACCATTTAGTTTATCTACCTGCATGCTTTTGATGCACGCCCGCTGTATATTATCTCCTGTTAGAGGTGGTCAGCTGGAAGAAGGTGCTTCAGCACTAAGTACTAAGTATTGTACTTTTAAATTGTTCTTAAATCTATATCTGTATATATACATATATACATACATAAATACAATTTCAAATTCAAATTCTGTTTGTATTTTCAAAATTACATCTTTTGACTAAATGCATATGAAAGTATGACGCGATATTGACAAAGATTTTTTTTTTATTTTCTCTGTTCGTCTGTCTGTCTGTTTGTTCCGGCTAATCTCCGAAACGGCTGGACCGATTTTAACGGGACTTTAATTGACTGATAATATAAACTCAGGCTACCAACAATAAAAAAAATATTAGGGATCCGCGGCCCACCCATAAAATTTTTATTTAGTGTATTTTAGCTAGTGTAAACCCAGAATTAAAAATATGTAAGTGTAACTCTTTCTTAGTTCATATAACAAAAAGAGGTTACAACTACTCAAATGCTTAGATTATTTTAAGCACTTGCTCAGAATTGAACTAGCGAACTCTAGAATCGAATTCAGTTGTATAGGGTAGGGTAAATAGCTACATGATTGTGTGTAAGCCGATCTCGAATGTGTTGTGATATGTCACTGTAGTAATTATTCAACTGCATGCATTAATCAAGACTGATTAATAAGTGCGAAGTACTAAGTATTTAAGTACTATATATTACGTACCAAGTGCCAATAATATAGTAACAAATATCTTCAACTACATCCTGGAGCCTTACCATAACCTCTTATTGCTATCTACATACCATAGTGGAACTATCCACTGTGTGACAGTGACAGACTTATACACGTTATACATCGGTTTCATGATAAGAGTTTAACTATTATGGCGATAAGAGGTCATGGTAGAGCCCGAGTAGAAAATAGATTCATATTTTAAAATAAATGTATATTATCTAATTAATATCTTAATATACTGAGATACTTAGTTTGAACGCACTCGAGAATTTTCTATTTTGATTGAATGAAACGATCGACCATCGACCGAACGTGTACTAAGATCATACGGTTCTCTTATCAATATAAGGTCAAATGATTGAATGATTCAACGACCAAAAAGACCCGGACCTTTTCGCCACTCAATACATAATCGATCGAATCGCTGGGAACGATCGATTCAACCTACCAAGTACCACGACCGCTAGAGTGGGACCGAAACCTAAGAACTATAGGCATAACTTTACATGGCCATCAATGAAATGGATTCTTTATCTATACAACTATACAGATAAATAAAATTGAAGTGTCTGTTAGTAATTCTAAAATAACAGCTTTTCACTAAATGCATATGAAAGTATATAATAAGGTACTGATAGGAAAATACCAATTTAAAAAAAATACATATATGTGGCTGTTTGTTCCGGGTAATCTCTGAAACGGCTGGACCGATTTTAATGGGACCTTCACTGGTAGATTGCTAATATGACAAAGAGTAACTTTTTTATTTAAAAAAACAATAGGGTTCCCCGGGTCATCCATGAAATTAAGTCTATGCTGCTGAAAGCGCGGGGCACATCTAGTTTAACATATTGTTAATATAAATACACGAAGTAAGCAATATTATCTATGGTAAATTGTAAACGTATTGATCAAGTCCCAAAATTTGTAAAGCTTCAGCTATTTATTCATGCACTTTGGGAACTTGAGTCTTGATCACAACAAATTTCATTAAGTTCCAAGTATTTATATACAAAATGCAACTAAGGCCTGACACGACTTCTTTGTTATAACTCATAAATTTGCCTGTATCGGGAATCGAATCTGCGACCGCGAATTTATGATAATAACTTCGAGTTTATAACTCTAGCATATATATTTAAATTTTTCTTTGTTTCAATAAATATATATTTTCATCCCTTAAACAAAGGACAATAGCGCCAATAACGGGCTGTGTTTCAAAGACGGAGCACACAGTGTAGTGTGAGCGTTATCGTGTGTATAAAACTAGCGGGGCCATGCGCGCGCGCACACTCGTTCGCGCCACTCGCCCGCCGCACGATCATTTTCCGCCCTTTGTTGTTTTCCACCGGCGCTTTTTCCACGCGAGTGAGGTTAGTGCACAAATCCCTTATTCCTGTGATTATCTGTGCATATTGGGCATTCGATACACACAATAATATTCAAATTTGGTAAATTATCAATTACAGTGCACGTGTGTGGGTACTAATAGTGCTTTCATATTATTCAATATTACGCTCAGGCAAATATTAATAATAATATTGTGTGTGTTGGACTAGCCTTACGGATTATTTGTGTGTTTTTTATTTGAGTGTATGTGTATTGTGTATAAATATTTTTCTTATGATATGTATGTGTTGTCCTATGTCATAAGTAATAGCAGCTACCATTTTTGCCCTAGTTATCCGTTATGAATATTTAAATTGCTATATGTGAGATTCCTATATAAGATGCCTGGCAGAGTTTCTTGCCGGTTCTTTTCCGTAAGCTAATATCGAATTCTTGGGATTTTGTATTTGATTGTACATAAGTACCTTTATGGGCTCAAACTTAATTGATTATGTATTCATTTTCATAAAACGTTAATTTCTCCACGACCACTGACCAATGTACGTAAACAAACAATGCTTACACACTCAACTGGCAAACTTATGTCCAGTATTTCGATGTAGATACATACATAAATACGTATTCATAAAAATAATGTACTAGTGAAGTAGTGAAATAGGCTGCCTGTACTGTTTGTATTTCATATAATTACATTTGTGAGCAGGTAATTTTTGGTTGTTATATTACCAATTAATCAAATAAAAAAATGATAATTTGTTTAACGATCATATTATGTAAAACAATTAGTTTTAATTTTGAACTGAAAACAAAAGACTAATAATTTCTAAAAATTGTCACACGCTTAATTGATGGTGAGAAGTCTGCATGATAACTGAAAGAATACATTATACGCTTATTTTATCATAATATATATTATGATTTAGCTAATTGAACATCCGAATTAAAAGTATGATGAAATGCTGGCATGTCATCTTGGGTAAGTGATTTATTTCGTGCATGTACAGTAACACTATATCGAATCGTGTAGGGTTGATTGAACTGAAGATAATAATATTAGATAAATCAATATATACAGTTCCGTCGTATCACAAGTGCTTCTATGGTTGTATTTATGTAATAATATACATTATAAGATAAAGAGACTGGATGGCTTTGTTTTGCGACTTGCATAACAAAGGAATATAAGTTCAGAATAAAGAATAAGTGATATAACTATAACATATCTCTTCCACAATATTGCTGACACATTAAATTTATTCTATGTTTCCAAAATAACACATCGTTATTTATTTAAACGGTCCTTCACTAATTAATTAAAATTCACGATGCAAATATATTTGGACATTGCTTCATAATGACTGCGATATTCGATAGACCCTGATAATTATTTATATTTTTTGAGGAATATATTATTTGGTCAGGTCAACCTTTCGGTTGCCTAATTAGGCAGTTATGCAAGGGAGACATTACAATGAAATATAGACTTGTGATTAGTTATCTAGTTTGTGCGTGTTGCCGACCCGCTTAGGCGGCGATGCGCGTAGCACGTGCGCTGGCGCACCGTGTAAGGAATCCACAATAAGTCCTTGCCTTGCGGCCAGTGTCATGTCAACCACATTAATATATGACTCTCACTAAAATACAGAATTGAAAATAAATACTAAAACAAAAAGTGGTAATAATATATTTGCATGAAAAAGCATTGTTACAGTTGAAACGCGCATTTCGGTATCGGTCATCGATCAGAAAAACCTTTTTAGATGTTTGTAATCGATAGTATAAAAGTAATCATAATATTGATTAAGTCGATTAACCAATGATATTATTCGCAGGTTACTAGGTCAACATGAGTGCCAGCGAGTTTAGGTTAGAGCGCAACCTAGAGTTGTCGCCCGAGACCAAAGAGATTGCCGAGAGAGAATTGAGGGAGACTCCAGAGAGAGTGCGAGAGGCGCTGGAGCGGCTTCGAGAGCTGCTGAAAGAGAACAAAGACTTACACTTCGGTGACGATGATGAGCTTCTCACCATCTTCCTGCGACCCTGCAAGTGGTACCCCGAGAGCGCTATTGCACTTGTAAGTTATTTTTTTATCCTTTTTAGATGTAAAGTAATTTTTTTAAACTTGGTATTGTATCGATTTAAAACTTCTTTATAGGACAAAGCAATATGTATAAATAATGTATTTCTATGATACGATATTGATAAATTGGCTTTATGGTTAGTATGTTAAAAAAGAAATTCACACCTACTAAATTTAACGTAGATTGAAACATATGTTAAATTCAATTCAATCTAGGGAGAAATCACGTCATGGATTAATAAGTATTTTAGAACTTAAGAAATGTCCTAGCGTCCTTTTTATTGCATGACGTTAAATTTTTGATTAGGCGCCGACAAATTCAAAAGTCTCTCCTAACATTATTATTAGTAGCAACAAAGTGTTTTCATGTCTCAAATCTATTCCTCAACTTAAGAAATCGTCTTGATATGATGTTGAACAATAGTGTGATGAAAAGGCCGTTATACAGGCCGCAGTGTGCACTGACATTACTTACAATATTTTGCGCAACGCTTAACTACGGACATAATGCGACTGAGTTGAGGCAACACTCCAATTAGAAGCTGCTAACGACCGATTTCGAGACTCGTCCTAGACCTCGGTTTAAAAATTAAAGGGTTTTTAAATTACTTGCCATGGATCCTCTGATTATTAAATACTTTTTGATATATTTGTCTACTTGATATTTATTTTTTATCGTTATTTTGACTGATAAATAGATATACTAAGTAAAAACCTTATATCTACAGGTCATTGTACAACAAAAAATAACAATTTAGTAAATGTATGTATTATAAGTAACAGCGATAATTTTCAAGTAGCCAATTATGTGCGAGTACGATTTATGCAGACGGTTTCGTTCACTAGCTTATATAATAGTGTTTTAAAAGAACGTTAAGGTCAACAGTGCTGATGCATTTTGAAACTTTAGGCCGGTAAAGGTAGTGTTAAGGCCGGTAGAGTCCTTATTTTTAGTAGTTTTTTCTTCGTTGCTTACATACATATAATGAATATTTAAATGTCAATAGGTATATGACTCGTAAAAATGATATACGTTCTATAATATCTAGTCGATATTCCTAATCATCCTTTTTTTGTGCTTTCTGTTAGTGGACTCTTGATTATCTAAAGGTTTTTTACTGCTAAACTAAAATATAACTATGAAGTTGAACTCAAATAATTTAATCTAAGGTAGTTTCAATAATCTTGGTTTTATTTTATAATACGACAAGAAACTTTGTTTACGAAGATTAGTGTACTAACGTAGATAAATCAAGCATGCAATATAATGTAGGAATGGAACTCTAACTACGTAGTTACTTATAAACATAAGTATCACAGTACTCGTATGTACATGTACTTATTTGTGCAGAGTGAAGCAAGCGCCTACATTATAAGTGATTGCTATTACATAATGAGCGACAGACGTTGCATTTAAACGAATTGTCTATAGACAGCCACACTCACACTAAAATTTACAGATGCGAGCAGTACTTCAAGTACGAAGAGAGTCGATTATGTAACTTCAGTTGTCTCATCAATTGCGAAAAACTCATAAATTTAGTGGTGCTTAGGTGTTTCATCTTATTTGCATCGCTACTCAGTGCTTGCAGCTAAAAGCTTATTCGCAAGTGGTTATTTTGTTACTATGGAGATAACAATGATATATATCTCCGTACAAAGGGCTAAGACGAGCTTGGAAATGAACTGCAATATATTGACATAATTATGCAATTGGGCATTTCAAAACCCGTTCATATAGGCCCGACATAACAAACACGTTTTTAAACTGTGTTATGTTCAGGTTTTGAAATGTTGAAATCAGAAGTCCACCAAATCTTATCGCGGTAGTTATTCGTGTCAGAAGCTATGCATTTAAACCTTGCAGTGAGTGTGATTAAGTCACAATAAGGGTAGATTGTTTGGCTCTATGGCTAATACCTACTAATTACTAAGTAGTTATATTATTTATTCGAAGCTACTACTAGGTTAAGTTACTGTTAATTTTTGTGTATTATGGCCTCTCTGGTGCTTGGTCGTAATTCAACAATATGTGAACAAGAGACTTTACGAGTATTTTATCGACTTGACTGATAGCTTGACAATGCGCTTTATTATATGATTACTTTTTACCAAGAATATATTTAAATTCTATTTTATTATACAAAAAAAACTATAGTTACTGTTCACATAAAGTTTCTGTTTATGTAAAGGCAAACATCACTATAATTTTAGTGACTAGCTGCAGCGAGTAACTTTGACGGGTAGTTTAATTTTGTTCTTGCGGTTAGGATATTATTTCTCGCTAATATTAACCCGATTAATAAATTGCATATAATTTCACCACTATCTTCTTACCGCCCATATCCCATATTATTTTGTGGTCCGCGCAATGTGCTAAGTGTTTTTCTCTCTCATTTCTCTCTATCTGCCGCCATATCAGTATTCACCTCTTAGCCTCATTATCGCCATATTAGGTATCTAATTTAACGAAACGAATACATTAAAAACATTATTCATTTTGTAAAGGACAAGTTAAGGGCATGCTTACCACAGTACCCGTGCTTAATTATAATGCTATTGAGCTGTTTGTTTATAAATAGGATGCTCGGTAGGGAAGGATGCGAGATAACGCAGCGGGCAATGTCAAAGGGCATATTTTATCAACAAGAGATAGCGCTATCGGCTATCACCAAGTATGGGTGTCACTCATTACACTACATATTTCACATAATACTTGGTACCGATTATATTTATCTGTATTGCAATTATGCCCACGCCTTATTTTATTTTTCTGACGACAATATAGGGATTCACTCTGTGTTGATAACTCTTCCGTTCTCATTAAAGATTAGTGGAACGTTATCGTGACGAAAGCGCGTTTCTTATGGTTCAAGTTGAAAAAAAAAATTATTGAGTTTCACTGACTGCTTGCTAATTCGGCATACCTATAGCCGTCAAAAGTAGTAGTCGTCACGATGGATCGTACAAACAAACCATCGCGTTAAATATAAATTATTTATACGGTGTTCAACGAATAAGTCTTGATAATTAAATAACAGAATAAAACCTAAAAATCTAAATAATAAACGGAACGAAATCGAATACCAATATGTACTAGAGTTGGATACTCACTGCATAAACGAATTGGTTTGGTACCGCTTAAGGCATCACAAATATTCGAAATTCTAGCCGACAGTTTTTTATACTGGTTTTGTAGAAACTTTTGCTGCTTTGAATCGTGGACCTACCTACTTATAAAGTATCTGATTCATATTATTAGCTTAGTATATTTTAATGTAAGTCGGCACGTTGAAGACTCATTGGAATACCGGTCCGTATATACAAATACTTTAATACCATTACTAAAGACAGGTAAGGGAATTGTAACGTTTACCGTGCAATATCTAAATAGTTAAATTTCCTAACTTATAAATCGAATTTAAATCTGTTAAACAGGTCAATAATAAAACGTAGCGAATTCTAATTAGGTAATGTAAAATGCAACCTTGAATTAAACACATGTTTGGCAATAAAGTAAGTATATGCGAAATTATGAAACAAACTCGTATAAATAATAATAAAAATATAAGGAGAGCGTTCCGAACGTAACTCAGAACGCACTGGTAGAGCAGCGTTTCATATAATTTCTACATACATGCGTGTTACAAAATTGCATTGCCCTGCCATTTTCTACATATAATTAGGTAATCAGGTAAACATTTTTGTGTAGTCTACATAAAAAAATAAGTAAGTGGTAAAGTTATAGAAATTAAGCGTGTTACTTTGTAAATAGTATTGATAATTTTTTATCCTCATGGTGCACAAATAGGTGTAACAACCCTTTATACTAAACTTCAGTGATTAAAGATATGTGCAGTAATAGCACTCGTCGTATTGCCCACTAGTGCCCATTTTAGTTTTTATTTTTGACAATTGAGCATTGGAACTTTGTCCATGGGCTTAAGCAACTATAAGCTAGTGAATAATTTTGTATTTTTAAAAACTGTATAACATTTTTGAAAAGAGTAATAATTACTACGAGTTTCGTGCCGGGTTCTTCTCAGTGAAAGCAACCTTCCGAACCTGGCGGTAGTATGTATAATCCTGTATAATTATGTCATGCCAACCGCTTCTATAACTTAATCGAATGCGTATGTGCAATGACTTTATTGTACTTACGTAGATACTTTGTTAAAAGCAGGATGTGGCAGGATATGCGTACGTACGTAGGTACCTGCATTTATGTGTTAAGTTTTTGCACAGAATAAACGATACTGTTTTTAACTCCTTGTAGAGTCGCTTCCTAGCAACTAAGCAAACACAAAAAACCTACTAATTAAAAAAAAAAATTTGTTGCCGTTGCAATGTAATCGCCCCTTCGCGAAATATTGTTAATTTTTCATTTCAATTGCTATATGTCTGAATGATTATTATTTATATCGTTATATATTTTATTCATTAACTAAGTTAGAAACAATGTTCAATCGTTTCGTTACGGGTGCGTTATTGTATTTTTCACATGGAAGGCTCGCAAGAGAAACAGAGTCAGCGGAGGCGGGGCTGCTTATGTTTATGAAAACTACCTACAAGGTTCTACTGAGCACAGTATCACTATACAGATACATCTTAGTAATTCATCGTTTAAGGAATAACTTATTATTAAACGCACATACTAAATCCAAAAGGTCCAATCCAAAATCGTTGAAAAATAGAATGAGCCGAAGTTGTTATCTGGGTTAGAAACAATAAAATCATTCGTATTTAATACTATTAGGAAATAAGGCTACAACAATGCCTCCTTAGCCCAGTTATCTATTTCAGTGTATGAGTAATGTAGCCTGATTGAGAATAAACAACAATTAGTGCGTTTCAAAATAGTATGAGCCTTGGAGATTACGATACAAAGGTATTGTACAAAGGGCGTTCATGATATGATGTGAAATAAACTAGGCTAGTGGCGCAAGTGTTTTTATTGCAGTAGGTAGTTAGTTTTTGATAATATATAATAGTATACCCGCAAATACGCCTATGGCCATTAATAATTAAATATGTAAAGTATATATACTTTACATATTTAATTGGTTATATCACTAATAACTCACATATTATAATAATAATAGAGGACCTCCGTGGCCGTGGGGTTTGAGCAGCTGCCTGCTACGCAAGTTCAAATCCCTGCCGGGCCTGTACCAATGAGTTTTGATAAAAACGAATCTGCAGTGATTTCAGAGAAGTAATTCAAAAGACATACCTATGTATAGTACCTGAGAGGCGATAGACTCACCATCTGTCACGTAGCACTCAACTATTATACACTATTTGAGCACTCTAAAGTTTTGTATTTCATATTGAGAGTTGCCAAGTTGTCAGGTGGCAGATATTCATCGCCCAATTACAGATTAAAATAATACCTAAGTATGTATGGCATAGCAACCTGCAACTATAGTAGGTACCTAATTAAACACAAGGTCGATTAAATATTCAATGACGATTATCAAAGACAGATTATTGGAAGTTATTGACCAGTCGGAAAGTCATTCGAAGAGTACTGAAATGATTCATGACGCCGGACACAAGCATACTTAAGTACATACATTTTATTACGTATTCTGCATACTTACTAGCCACAATCATACTATCTTTGTAATACATTATTTAATATTTTATTATTTAACTTATTATATGGTTGATAGATCAGAATAGTAATATTTTGTACGTAAGTAAAATAAATAGCCGCTCAATATGTTAATTTGACCCAAAGTCACTCAAAATAGTTCAATTTCGATTCCAAAGTTAAGAAAATAGTAAATAATTATTAATTCTTCATTAAATATGATGCAATATTTGAGAACAATCAGTGGATGATAAGGGACTTGACCATAGTTCATTAGACATATATACATTGCCGTCTGCGATACATATATCAAGTTTAGGCAATACCTGATTAAAGAATTACAGATAAAAAATATTTGTTAGTATTTTTCGTAATAAAGTATTATAAAGAAGCAAGAACAAATTTTATAGCATAACTAGCTGTGCCCCGCGGTTTCACCCGCGTTAGCATACCCAAAGTTTTTTTAATAAAAGTAGCCTAAGTTTTGATCCCCTATTTTATCCCCTTGGGGGTAGAATTAATAAAAATCTTTTCTTAGCGGATGCCTATATCATAACATCTACCTGCATGCCAAATTTCAGGCCGATCCGTCCAGTGGTTTGGGCTGTGCGTTGATAGATCACTATGACAGTCAGTCAGTCACCTTTGAGTTATATATGTTTAATAATATAATATAATATAATATAGAAGACTTATGTTAAAAATTATCATATTATAACATTCTTCAGATTTCAATTAAAACCGAAAATAATTAAGAAAGGCACGAATAATAGTAATGTGCGCAGCAAACTGTGATATATGGGTTAGATTGTTATATGTAACCAACGTCAATCCGGTGCTAATGTTTAAGCAACTGCTATTAAATTTAATAACATAATTATGATTGGTCAACTAGCCTACTCCCGGGCACCTACGTGGTAATCGCAATCTGTCATTAGCTAGCCTTAATATTGAGCAATGTTAGGCTGGATTTTAAGAAAGGGGCTTAAATATTGCGGTGTTGAAAACGGTGTAGGACGACGAAAGAAAAATAATTACGACTGTTTTATATACCTGCGTTACTAAATATAGCCGAGAGCAAACACGGAATTGGTTATTTGATTGACGATTTATGTCAATAAATTTGGTGAAATTAGAGTCGATCCACGTATCTTACACTAACTCATCCATCACTCAGGTTACGTGTCTAGAATTCCCTATTGATATACGTCTATGCCTCGTTGATCTAGTGGTCACAAGCGCTTCTGCAGAACACGAGCTCCCGGTTTCGATCTCCGGGTTGGGCAAAGTGATATTGGGTTCATCCATCTGCAATTTTCCAGAAGTAACCCAGAGTCTGGATTAGTGTTCGGTTAATGGCAATAGACTCGTCCCCAATTACGGAATTTAAATATAGCGATATGTGGGTGCCCTATAAGTACTCTACCTAATGCAGGCGTGAGCATATATATATCAATCAATCAAAAATATCTTTATTTGATTAGACTTCTTACAAAGTACTTTCAAATCGTCAGAAGGACACAAAATACATTATACATGATTATAAATGTTACCACCGGGTTCGGAAGGTAGCTTTTGTTGAGAAGAACCCGGCAAGAAACTCAACAAGTACTCTTTTAAAAAAAAAATATATTATACATTACATATTATATATATATATATTATATATTATATATATATTTACATATATATATATATATATGTAAATACGTGTAGGTTATTTGCGAAGATAGTTACCTACTGTATGCTTTAGTAAATCACTGCACTTTTCATCATTACATCCCATATTATGAAACAAGGAAACGAGGCTCATTGTATTGCCATATAATGTAAACCATTCAGTTATTATGATAACAAGATCGGTTACAAGATCGTTTTGCAAATTGTCAATATGTTATGCTCTTACACGCGAGGATTACGGCCATGTTGGTGGTTATCATGTTGCTTGGCCAATCGCGGCCTCGTCAATGATAATAAACAATTTTGAATAACTGTCGAAAATAACATTAATCTTGACTGATAAGCTGAATTATCTGTGTCACAAATGTGATTAATTACCACAATTATCAATAGTTTAAATGCATTATTGCACTAACGAAAAATAAACCGTTTTCATCGTAGGCTAGGTTAATGGTTGCTGGATTGATAATAACGAAATAATGCTTAGATTCTCCATTTCCCTTATTGTTCTGGTGCCATGAGCGCTGACCTTGAATGAGTCTGTCTGTCTGTATGGCGCGACGCGTTTAAAATACATGCGCGGTTAGCCCCATTATATTTGCTGAGCGCTCATGAGTCGTGCCGCAACTGTAACAATATTCATGACTGTCATATCCACTGTATGCCTGAAATGTTACTAATGTACATTGTTGTTTAGATGCGTCGCATAGCAGAGTTCAAGCGCGAGAACGCATCGCTCCTGACTGACCTGCTGCCGGAACAGGAGAAGGATGCCTTCCTCGACCACAAGGTCGTTAACGTCATGAAGGGCCGCGACAACAAGGGCAGGAGGGTGCTCATCGTCAGTGTTGGAGGTAACATACATACACAATCAATAATATTAAAAAATATAGAAAGTAACACATATGCTCACGCCTGTATTCCCCGAAGGGGTAGGCAGAGGTGTTGTTATCACAACACCCACTTTTCACCGAGTTTGATTAAGTGCCAACGTGACAGATGGTGAGTCTATCGCCGTCTCAGGCACTATACATACGTCTGTGAATTACTTCTCAGAAATATGCAGGTTTCCTCACGATGGTTTCCTTCACCGTAAAGCACGTGGTGTGAAATCACTGTACATAAGGTTTTTTTTAAGAAAAACATTGGTACAGGCCCCGCTGGGATTCGAACTTACGTCGCTTGCGTAGCAGGCGACTGCTCTAACCCCGAGGCCACCACGGCTCGACACATAACACGAATGCACATCAAAAAAGATTATTGAAAATTAAAAATAAATTTTGATCAGTTTAGGTCATTTGGAAGGGCTTATGAATGCTAGGAATGATATCCGTTATACGTATATCAAACTATGAGAAAATATAAGCAGCTTAATTGGCAGGCGTGGAAGAAGAAGCCATGGAAAACACGGTCTGATTGTCTAGACCAAATTCTTAACTGAGCATGCGTTAAGGTTTAGGAGAATAGTGCTCGTAAAACACGGATAGGACCAATTAGTTAGTGTAAATGATCCTGAATATCCATGTCTCTTGAAGAGACGGCAAAGTGCGTGCATGTCTTCTTTTGAGAACAAACATTTGACATCTACTGGAGACTAGGTCAAATGTAATCATGGTCAAATGTTGATGGATTTAGTAGTATTAGCTTGCTATTCGTTTTATTTGCGTACTCATTCACAGCTATTCGTAAAACTGCGTTAGTCAATTTGCAGCGTTTTGCGTAAGAGGTTACATTCCCACGTTTTATTAAGGTTGCATCTAAAAAAAGTAATGATGGGGTAACAGATCAGATTACATTACATAAATCGCGTGCATAACCATAATATATTATTCGTTAGTTACTTACTTATTACGTTGTCTTAGTGACCTTTAAGCCACACTTTTTACTATGAATCTTTTTTCTTACAGGTACTTGGGACCCAAAAAAAGTGACGGCAGACCAGCTGTTTAGGTTATTCTACCTGATCCACGAAGCTGCGATGCTGGAGCCCGAGTCACAGGTGCGCGGCACGGTCGTCTTGATGGACTTCCACAACATGGGCTGGTCACAGGTCAGTGAAACATACTTGCTTCTGTGGAAACACTTTATATAACACTCCATGAGTGACGCTATTATGAATAATTTTGGGTTCGACTCTGTAAGTCGTCGACATGGAAAGGTATCATATGTGATACATACAAGTTACGAGTGTCCTTTTTAATTATTTTTTTATTTGATTCAATTAAATTATTTGTTAGGGCCATAGAACATACCAAAAAAAAACTACTAAAAATGTTTAGTTACCAAAATTTTTAGTTATAGTAAAATGTTAGTTTACCTATTTTTTTTAAATAAATACAGTCGAATTTAGGACCTCCACCAATTTTTAAGTCGGTTGAAACGGATGGTGAAGTCGCTTGTGTGTGATTATGAGGCATTTGTAAGGTAAATTTTATTTAAACTTAATGATTTTGCCCCGGTCTTTTGAGCATGCTATACTTAAATGCACTGAACATTCGAAGGCAGCACTGTTTCGGGTCGTGGCTTCGTTCATTGGTGTCGAAATTCGGCGTTTTAGTGCGTTGTGTGTTCATATCTTGCATTTATTCATGGAAACTACTAAGTTGCATAACAATACGTGTTCAAAACAAACGGGTCGGCGGCATCTATCGGCGTCATTGACCCCTGCTGCTATTACATTAGAGTTCATTGCGGATCGCGCAGGAGTTTTTGTTCGCCTATTTTATTGTTCTTCGGGAACACAGCAAACGAATAATAAATAGGTCACCTTTTTTTACGTGGTAATTGTTTAATTTGTATAATTAAGTGTTATTGTTCAAATGCTACGACGCAGAGTGAACTGCAGTACAAAGTGAAAAGGGAAACTAAGTTATACTTGCTATCAATTGGTAACATGCAAAAATGATAAGGAACAATCATATCATTGAGATAAAGTAAATAATCTGATTGTATCAAGCTGTTCTTGCTATAATACAGCTTGCGGAACAATGTCCCGCCATAATCACTTTCACTGTGCGTGGGCGTCGCATGGTGATTTTCGTCAAATCTATATCTATACATCTATTCATCCATACAGATAAATAAAATTGAAGTGTCTGTTTGTAATTCCAAAATAGCCGCTTTTCACTAAATGCTTATTAAAGTATATAAGATATAGAAATGAAAAAAAAAAACAATTTTTTAAAATGTTCTGTCTGTCTGTTTGTTCCGGGTAATCGCTGAAAAGACTGGACTGATTTTACCGGGATTTACACTGGCGGTGGCTAATTTTAAATTAAATCTACGCGGGTGAAACCACAGGGCATAGCTAGTTATTCACTAAAACATGATTTATCATAACTGCCTTTTTCCAGGAATTGTTTGATGTAAAAGCTATACTAACTCCTAAGCTGTATTGATTTATTCAATACAGCTGTTGTCGAATTTCTATGATGTGTATCATTAGGGTATCAAAGTAAATACAAAAAACTACAAAAAAAATTTGGAATAGTTTTCGTTATTGACCCAGAACACAAATGGATTTTTAAGTTTTTCTAGAACAGAAGCTATTTGGCTCTTACTACATTTCATCCTTAAAGAGTCGATAAAACAAATATGTGCAGCTACTTTATTTTATAAGTTAAGTATCTAAGTAATGTACCTACTTAGTTTGATTTGCACTTAGCTGGCTAATAATATTAAGGCAAGGATAATAATCGTAGCGACTAAATCGGGATTTGTGGCTGCATTGTTGACTAGGAATACATAAGTAGCTATGCGATAATTTATCTACATATTTTCGTAAAATGTCATCACTATGTCCTTGAGAAATCTGTTTGTGTAATGACTTGCAATTTGTAGGTTAATTTATTTATATCACCTTATTTTATATGCTATTGTTTTTTAAATGTTCAGTTCAGTGCATAATTAAAAATAACTTGCTAATTGCTCAGACATATTGTGAGTCATAGTACCTACATGTAGAATTGTCATCATTCACCTTGTGTGTGTGTGTGTAGCTATCCCAAAGTACATTAACACTGCATGTCGATACATAACAAAGAAATGAAGGTGTCGTCGATCTCAGGTAGCTCACAATACCTGTATCCTTGTTTGTAAATGCGACAGTACACCTATGTGTTGACGCTACTGTTTTTGAGCTCTCGTGAAGGAAAGAAGATAAAGACGTGTGACATTGGTTTCTTGACCTTCTTCTTTTGTTAACCATTCAAACGCAGTTTGCGATGTAGTTAAAGTTCGTAAATTTCCCCATTTAAACACACAGTGAAATAAAACTATCAGTAAGAAAACTATGTAAGTAATACATCGTTAACCAGAACAAGATGACGTGACCATTACGTGCTGTACGAACAGGATCTTGTTATCGGTAAATATTATCAGGGGACTTAAAACTTTTATTGATAACACAATATTATTTATGGTTGTTTATCTGAAATCAATTACCCATCGAAATACGGCTAATGCCAAGTCGATCTTAATTCTGATTAGTTTTAGCTCAGAGCGGTAAATTATCTAACATGGGCTACACTTTGAGAATAACAGTATTTTTTGGGAACCTTGCTTGAACCCAAAAGGCTGGCAGAAGCTGACAAATTTTTCTTATGAAGGTGATATTGAAGATCAGATTACAGTCGATTTGTGTAATGTAATGTAAGTAATAATCAACCCAATTGGGTTAGATAGATTGCCGACCTCAAAAATTAGCCAGCACAACGTGATAAACACAGATAATTTCAAAGACGTGGTTTCTGAGGTAACAAATAATGTCAGTCAAGGGAGAGTGAACATACATGAAGATGTCTTTTACAAATCCAATCACGCGCATCACAGAGGTCAAAGAATAGTCTTCACAGTCTTCAATCGCTGGCTAATTTATTATTCCTGTGAAATGAGTCCATATTATTGCAGGTCACGTTCTATTTGTCTTTGCTTTGTGATCATATCCATATCATTAATACGTTAATTTCTTGCTACCGCGTTCTTGATTCGATCGTTAAATATATCGCGAATCGATTAAGCTGGGTCGTGGTCAATTTATTCTTGGATAATAGGTCGATATCGGATGCATAATTAGTTGATGTTTATTTGTTTAATCTAACGATAAGAGTGCATGCTATCACAAGTCAGAACAATGTATTTGAAGGAGTAATGGATGGGCATCCTGTACTACCGTACAATATATTTGATTGATAGTATGTTGATGAGTGGGTGGAAATAAACAAAATCCTATGTAATCTGAGGTAAATGTTCAACGAATTAAATTGAATTAAAAGTCTTAGATTCAATAGCTGATTGAAATCTAGTGTACGTAACCCTTTATAAGGTATGTTAAAGTTTGCGGAATGTCAATGACAGGAATAGTTTTACAATTGTTCATCGGAACGTTTATTAGACTTAATCGATGCACAGGAAACCCTGTTCAAGTTCAACTGGAGGCGCTGTCAAGGAACGTCACGTTCAAGGCTTCGTAAACGACGTATAGGCCTACAACCTCTTCCTAAAACAATGGTGACTGTCTTCAACCGGATAAGATTTTCTTCCTTATCGAGTTATCGACTTGTTAGTTCCTTTTGTTTTTGTAAGACGAAATTTTATCAAGATATAATTTGTTTGTTTTGAATGTTTCTACGTCTTAACATGTTTTTTAATATTGTATTTTAATTGCTCAATTGTAATGCGTGCATGAAACCCGTCACGAAATTATACGGTAGCAATGCTATTCAAATCTGAATTCATGTGGTCTTAAACATCGCACGTGTAGTAAAGTAGTGAGCGGCTGTTCTAGTTTGCCCAATGTTACGAAAATGGTAATTACTTATTTAAACGGAAATTGAGCAAGGAAACGCCAAGCCTATCGTTTGTTTAAAAACTCTTGTACTGAGATAATTAAAGAGTAAAATATGTGAAGATCAATATTTTAATTCAACATCCGGCGCTTTGTCGTTTGTAAGTATATAGGGTCTCTGAGGAAATGGATTTTCCTTAACACGTAAGAATAATGTGAAGGATAACACACGGTCATTGTGTTTCAATAAAGTAACAGTATCGTCTTACCCTCATTACAAGGTGAAATACTCAAGGTATTTGCTCTTTAACCAAGTTATCGCGACCTCGCGGTCAGCCTCAACTGGGATTATACAGTGTCATCTTAACACCTCTCCTCTTCTGTTGATTATATTATCTGGATTGGACTGGTGTATTATGGAGTGATCAAATTCAGCTGGACAACAAGACTGTTTCATCCATTTTATTTATCAAGACAAGATATAAAATTACAGCTTAAGCCAACACATTATTGTAGTATATGACGGAGTAAATAGTTAAGACAGGTATAATGGAGTCTACAAATAAAAAAGCATCTTGAAACTTTGAAAGAAACTTGTTTATTGGTTGATTATATATGTTCACACAATGTAAATGGTTTTGATTTAATCCATAATATAAAGCTTTGTTTGGTTGAACGAATCTCAGGAACACTACATAATGTACATCATTAAAAAAGTAACAACGTAGCCTGTTTTCGGCGTTCGTGACCTAATTAGGTTGTATTTATATGTATCTTTGCTCTATAATTTTCGTGTTTAGTAACATCTCACGCGAGCCATAATACTCGGAAGACATACGTACCACTTAAATATAAAGAACGACTCAAAATAAATATAACTTGATATATATACTTTGCGAATCTCCATTGCTCTGACGATGGCGTTGGGGTCCGTACCTGATAAAGCCCTTTATGGTTGGACACACATAACTATTTTCAAACAAATACTAAATTCTGTTATAAAAATTGGAAATTAAGTTTTATTGGAAAATTTGGGACTACTTAGTTTGTTTTATCTTAATTTCACAGCAAACATTTTTAATACATTTGTTGAAAAAAAATAATACATTATAATTTCTTGCGGCCATTCGATCGCGTCCTAAATTAATCAATACAATAAAATGTCCCGGTATAACGCAAGAACTACTTATTTGATTATTAGGAAAAAAATTGCGATTGTTTTTAACTGTTAATTTTTCATTGCTTTCAGACAATGGGCCTGACCCCAGCGTTTTCAAAGAGACTATTAACATTTATCCAAGACGCGATGCCTCTGCGCCTGAAGGAGGTGCACTTCGTGAAGCAACCTATGGTGTTCAACGTCGTCTGGAACATGTTCAAGCCTTTCATCAGGGAGAAGCTAAAGAACAGAGTGAGTAAAAGAATAATTAACTAACTATTATACTGTAGATAGAACAGTCTTCGATGGATTTTCATAGCAAGTGGATACAATATCAACTTACAATGTAGGTATCCCAAAGTAAACGTCCGATAGCATTTCGAATGTCTAACAATTGATTTTAGAGTGTTATGTTGTATCTTATCGTTGGAAAATTACATTATAGTTCACATTCAGATATCACTACTTATAACCATAGACTTTACATCCGTGTCAATAATGGCTGTACCTTGTCCAACGATAAGTAGCCCAGCTAAGGTTTTATTAACTATGGACAATTTAATACAAATAAAGCACCGATAAAAATTATCAAGATGCGAGGCATAATCGAATATCGTTTTGTACTAGACTTAAATCGATACTCATCTATATATATAGATATATATTTACACTTTATACCTATATTTTTTTATTTAATTTCTAAGTAATATTAGGGTCACCCATGAAATTAATTTTAGGCGGGTAAAACCACGGGGCACAGCTAATTGTATAATAGTTTCGGTACGTTAAAGGCATACTTTTAAACTCAATCGCAGGACTTCGAAGCATTTTTTTAACCAGAAGCATGTTGTGTTGCTCAGATTTTCTTCCACGGCTCGAAGATGCAGTCCCTCCACAAGCACATGGCACCGAGCCATCTGCCCGCGGACTACGGCGGCGAACTGCCCGCCATCGACTACTCCGGTGCCAACTGGTATCCCGTCATCAACGACGTCCTGCCCCACATCAACAATTGGAATACCTACGGGTTCGCTAAGAGCACGTAAATACCACATTAGTTGGTCATTCCTAGCGATACCTGTTCTGCAGTTGCCAAAATGTGTGGTGAGATAGGAAGAGAGATTCACCAATCAACAACAATAACACTCAATCCATTCATTGTAGAAAATTTAGGAACTATACCTCAAATTAGTAAGACATAACTGGTTCGTAAGCCTTAACCTGTATGACTGAAACCTATTGGTCTCTCTTAAATCTTGAGCAACACACAGTCATGTGTATTTGCGTAGAGCTCAAATTAAATGTTTTTCTGTCACACGTTTGTCTCTCGTCAATTGTCGCTTTTAGTATGTATTTAGAATTAATTTAGTTGTGTTGAGAGTGGACCAGATGTTATCAACTTGTGAAAGTTTATTGATGTTTGAGGTCGTGCGCACCAGTAGTATAACAGGGTTCATTAAATTTACAACTACACTGGGGCCTTACCATAACCTCTTATTGCCATGATAGTTTTACTCTTATTATGAGACAGATGTATTTGACTTGTATAAGTCTGTCACTGTCGCACAGCTGCCCTACCATAGCAATAAGAGCTCATGCTTGGGCCCCTGTAGGCATTTTACTTTAGATATAAGACATTTCCAGCGTATGCTAGGCTAAGATACGTTTCGCGGAATAAGTGCTGTATATTTCTATATACTTAAAAGTAGCATGAGCTGATATGTGGTAGCTACATAACTAAAAGGCAAATGTAAAGTTAAATGCAATTTATAAAAATAATATAAGACACTCGTGCTAGGTAGAATATATAATACCAAATGGGTACATATTCCAATAAATATTCTAACATTTTCAAATTTTGTAACAAGTTATGTTACATTAGCCGTGTTTAAAGTATTTAAGTATTGTCACTATCGTAAAGCTGTTTAATTTACAAACTTTATTTTATTATTTATAAATAAGTTAGATATTATCATGGATTATGACAATGTTTAATGATTTAGGATACCCATATTCATGGTGTGAGCGAATTTCATGACATATCAATGACATTATGAACGTATTTGACATCATTTTTTTTATATTGATTCGTGTTACTCGAAAAATAGACATAAAATCTTGTAATACAATTGAAAACTTGTTTCCCTTCGAGAAAGTTCGCTCAAGTTTATTACAGATTAGCTTCACAACTCGAAGCAATAATTGAGGCTGTGAGATATGATGACATTGAGTTTAAAAACTATTTTGAGTAAAATATGTTGCAATAATTATCGCACTAATACGTGGACGATAATATCAATCAAATAAGACATTCTCGAAAGAAACTATCATGGTTCAAATATATTTAATAATCACATACCTAAATACGTACATAAATAATATTTATACAAATACTAGATGATCATTTAACGATGTTTAATTCCATTTAGTAGATAATGGTGCAATCAAATATCCTTGTCTTAAAAATAATAAAACATCTGGAATTATATTTGTCCTATATTATAATGATAGCATACATTTAATAATGATAAAAACTAAAGATAGGTATGCGTATATCTTTCTATCTGATAAATGATGTGATGATATATGTATATAATAAATAATTATATGTATTTTTGTGGTGAAACGTGTGTTATCACGTGTAACCTCTTGTGATTACATTGTGCCTTTTAGGGTAGAGTCTAGGGTGAAGTGGTGAGCCATTCCAAATATATTTTATAGTTATTTTTATTTATTTAAGTACTTAGATGTAATTAATGCATCGAAAACGTTTCAATATACCTGAATTGCTCAAATTATTAGATAAATGTACTAGAACGTACTGTTTTGATTTTGTGTTTGGAGATGTTTGAGGTTTGTATGTTATATTGGTAATAAAATGATGAGTTTGAATGTACTGAGTTTTAATGTCAAACCCATTGGATGCTTCAACTTTTTAGGCATATTAAGTATACACAGAATATATGTATGGACTGATTAACTAAAGCTTACCTTATATGGTTATTTGCTATGACTAACAGACAACAGACTCATTACTTTTCTTTAGTGTGTACTCAAATAACCCATACACTTCAATATACATTTTTTATTTATTTATTCATACTTAAACAATCACTCAAAGCAAAATCAAAGTGTTCACGCATACCTAAATATTTGCTTTGAAGTGACGATCGAACGAGCGACATATGATTATAGTGAGCAGTCTGGTAACAGACAATATTTTTTTGTATTAAACTAATGTATTCCTTACAAAACACAATAAATAGAACATAAGAAATATGGAAAATACTAAATTAATCTGCATCAAAAAATAGCTAGCCATGCCCCGTGGTGTCAGCCGCGTAGACTCATTATCATGGGTGTCTTCTATTTGTCTTACTCACGCACATTTGTATTTGGAATTTTATTTATATTATGTATTGTGAATATTTCGGATCTTCTCAGAAGGCTAGCTTCCGAACCGGTGGTAAATTTCGACATTCATAAGTGCCTTAAATATTTTTTATTTTTATTTTCCAATTTTTAAATATATTAGGTAGGTATCTCTTAAAAATAAACTTCTAATGTCACTGCCTAGAATAAACTATGGTTAAAAACTCATGCACCCTTGGGTTAAAGGCCCTAGTCCAGCTGAATTTGACTGTTGCTGCCTTTTACAGGTGACTTGTGAACTCGTGTCGGCACCCATAGTTGTATTGTTTACCCTGCCTGGGTAAAATACGGACATTTGTGTATTTAAGCGCCTGTAGATTAAATGGTAGCAAGCTGCCTATTAACACAGAGTTGAATAGGTATTTATTTAATACTCATATCTGTATATTAATTATTAATATATTTGTTTGTATAATAATAATATGAGGAAAAACTCTTAGTAAAAACTAAGAACTTCACTACATGCATAAAACTAAAATTCGGTTTTGATAAGTGCTAGTTAGTAATTGCATACAGACAACTGAAGTTACATTGAACCTTGTAACACATTAGTTCTGCGCGTTTTGTGTTGTGTGCCTCTTAGTATATAAATCCAACTTTCAACAGTTTCCACTGCTATCGAGGTACAAGCTACATGTGTTTTGATCGCGTTCTAGTTTCGCGGTCAGTGAGAAAGCCCCATACCGGGTTGTGGTAGAATAAAAGTGAAAACAGTGGATTACCATTTAGTTCCATGGAAGTGGTTACCGTTAAGATGCGCGAACGTCGACAGTCCAGTAACCACGAGCGTGCTTGGTGGCGGTACTCCGCGTTGGCTTGAAACTTGTTTACGAGCTTAGCGCTTACTTATTCGGTTGATTCAAAAGTAATTTCTTATTCGTGCTCTCTTGTGAAACTTAGATGATATTATTGGAACGCTAATTCGGTGTTGCGTTGAAATTGATCAATATAGGCAGTGAATTAAAACTGTGTCGACTTGTGTTGTAATACGAAGTGAATGGTACTAGACCAACATTTTGCTGACATGCGGAGATAGAATTAACGCACCGGTCGCTTGTTTTACATTTACACCATAATAAACTTTATTTACGTTAATATAAAATACAAAATCACATCATGGAGTTGCAGTTTGACGAGCAAGGTATCCCGTTTGTGGTTTGGGGAGGGATTAAATTGAACTTGGAAACTGAACCTCTAAACGATAAGTCATTGGTGGAGAAGGCAGAGAAGGAATTGAGGGAGACACCCGAGGTGGTCGAAAAGGCTCTGGTTGAGTTTAGACAGCTTTTAAAAGGTGAGAAATTTCTTACATTTTCCTGCTACTGTTAATTTCTCACTACTCTTCAGGAGAATATATACTTATTCAAAGTCCGAATGCTATTTATCTGAAACGATACAAAAGTATTTTCTACCTTCTTTCTGCGCTACAACTACAAAGGTACCTATACCTGTACCTATACATGTATTTATGTATAGGTACATTACAGGTAGGTACATAAGCATAAATATAGAACCCACCTGATAGTAGGTAAGCGGTTACTGTAGCCTATGATATTGCTTTCGTTTTTCATACTCATCATCATTTTACGTATATTTGAAAGCGAACAATTATGATGAATTTGATGAAAAATTTACGTAATATGTAATACTTTCACCGTTCTTACTACACTACAAAATTGTATAGTTATTCATAAAGGATTCTCATTCATGACTATACAAATCATTGAATATCTGATTTTGCAATCAGAAATTGAAAAATCCTGAAAGATTCATTATATTGTGATCTAAAACTTCCTTTATCCAACTAGCGGACGTCACTTGGTTTCACCCGCGTAGTTCCCGTTCCCGTGGGAGTACCAGGATAAAATATAGCCTTCGTTACTCGCTGATAACGTAGCTATCCATTTTTGAAAGATATGGATTGAACAAAAATAAAAATAAATCCTCTTTAGAATATTAGCAGGTACAGATACGCACAGTAATACAATCCTACACGTTTTATTGACACTAAAACCATTTTTTGTACAATAAACTTAACACGTATTGTTATTTTAGAAGCAACACGGTGGCAATTATTGATCATCATCGACTACAAAAAAACATAAAAAAAGTTAGATGTCAGTGGAAAATAACAAATAATACTCCATCTGAGCAAGTACTTGGAAGGGGCTGTGTTACGCTCGATAAAGTATGCATCTCCACAAGTAATTCACAAGAGTCCCAAGTATCTAATTGGTATTCATTACAATGGCTAGCTCCTATTGTCACAATTACAGCGTCAGACGTCTTATCAATGATAATTAATGGGATGTCCTTTTTGTCTCTGACATCAATCAACAACTATTATACAAATTATGCGGGCATATCATTGTAAATACTTATGTATCCTACCTGATAGAGTTATAATGTGTTTGCTTGCATAAATTCGTATCGATTAGAATCCATACTAATATATGTATGTATGAAGCTAAAGAGTTTGTTTGCTTGATCGCACTAATCAGGACCTACTGGTGCGATTTTTTAAATATTGCAGTGTAAGATATCCCTTATATCGAAGTAGGCTATATGATATCAGCACGCTAAGACCAAACGCGGTTAAAGTTAGCGTTTGCCCAAAGTAACTCAGATATTCCACTCAGATTAAATGACGGGCAGAAGCTAGTAAGGTAATTGATATTTATCTTGTTTTAAGAAACAGCACATTGTATCAAGCCAACGGATCTGGGTTTCTTTTGTTTCAACAAAAAAACCGACCTATTACGTCGGCTTATTTAGGCATTCAGTCAAACTGCAAAGTCATCATAAAAACATACTGTTTTATAATCATACCTACGCTAAATAATAATCATAATGTTGCCATAGAGCGTCAGAGCTTAGTAAAATTTTTTTTTAGAAAAAGTGTACATATATACCGAAGCACCTATTTAATTGCTGTAATGTCGTCGCCGTAGCCTCCGCAGTGAACCGGGGCTCTATTCGGAAATGTGTTGAGATGGTAATAGAATGATCCCGTAGACAGTATCCCGGCCCTTCACCTACCCTGCGCAAAAAGATCCAGTTCAGAGATGCTAAACTATTATCGGCATAGAAAATATTTAGTTTGGGAGTCTAGTCGCAAGAGCTCCCTTTCTGTTTGACCAGTTGCAGTATAGGTGAGCGATCAACACTTGGGAAATCCTGCAGTATAATATAATTCATACATAAAATAACATGGATAAATAACCAGCGAACAATCAAGGCGCAAGCAATGATACCTCATTTAAATTTATCAAATTACGATCAGTAGTGTTGGAGTTCTGAGGGAACAGATGAAGGTAGGATCATAAATCTACTTTTTGCTTGACCGTAGTCGAGTAAATAGAAGGTACACAGTTTACTTGATTTTTTTTACGTTGATACAATAAATAACGTAAGTACAACGAATACCATATCGGAATAAATATTTCAAATTTTTATTCCGAATCCGAAGAATCGCCAACTTTGCCACGCAGAAGTTTATCTCTGACTTTCACTATGAGTTTTTTTATACAACCTCTTTTATGAGTATCATATTCCTGGAGCATTAATCTAATGAGCTATTGGTCACCTTAATATTTACCATTTGGCAATCTACCACTTGGTCTGAATCCTTCTCCTAGTAGTCCAGGCTTTGAAATATTCTTTAATTATCCTTTATTTATATACTCGCTGGACTGATAACAAATAAGACCATAGAGAGAAGAATTGTTGCTTAGAACTCCATAAAATAAAAATAACGTACACATGAAGCACAAAGTGGCGTGCAATGTAGTTGTAGCGTAGTAAATCATTTTAATAGTGTATGTATGTTACATTTTAAGATGTAATAAAAACTACCTAACCACATGCAATTAAGTCGTGTCTCAATTTCTCAATGAGATTAGAGCTGGAACGCATGATCTGGATGTCTCCTAGTTCATATAATTTATTTTAAAAGTATTTCATTATTTTTTTATATTATTATTAACAGGTGAACAGACCCTGGTTATACCCATAGACAACGATGACTTCCTCCTCAAATTCCTCAGGCCGTGCAAGTTCTACGTAGAAAGCGCTTTCAAACGGGTGCGTATATATGTTGAAAAACCGGTTATGAATTGGGAACAAAACAGATAACTCTTATCATAATTAATAGTTATCTTCACCGAATGGCTTGACTAAGTAGCCCCAACAACGCGAGCAACAATTTCTTATCACATCGGACTTCTGCTAAAAACATAAGTCATTGCACTTATGTTCAACAACAAAACCGGCAAAGTGTGAGTCTGACTCGCGCACGAAGGGTTTCGTACCATCATCTGTGAAAATAGCAAAATTTCAACAATTTTCCATTCTGTTTTTAAGTATTTTTTGCTATAGTGGCAAAAGAAATAAATCAGCTGAGAAAATGTCTGTGAGGTATTGATTCGCCACCATGAGAAGACAAATCCGGTTGGACAAAAAAAACTGTGTTAGATCATAAATCCGTATCACGTCATTTAATCTAAAGATTTAATATAAAGAGCCGTGGTGGCCTTGAGGTTTGAGCAGTCGCCTGCTACGTAAGCGACGCAAGCTCGAATCCAAGCGGGGCATGTACCAATAAGTATTTCTAAAAAACTTATGTACAGTGATTTCACACCACGTGCTTTACGGTGAAGGAAAACATCGTGAGGAAACCTGCATATTTCTGAGAAGTAATTCAATGAAGTATGTAAAGTGTCTGAGACGGCGATGGACTCACCATCTGTCACGTTGGCACATAATCATCTTCGGTGAAAAGTGGGTGTTGTGATTACAACACGTCTGCCTACCCTGTATTGTATGTATGTACGTAATTTAAAACTGAGTGAGGTTTTTAATATTGTACCTTTCAGTCACACACGTGGTACATCTAGAGGCATAAGACCCAAGTCAAGTTAAAGTTCATTTAATAAAATATTCGCTTTCTCTCATTATTAGAAAGCTTGACTTTGAAAGAGGTTTGTTTTCAGATAAAAGCGTATTATAAGTTCCGCCAATCTCACAAAGACTACTGCAACAACTTGGTACCTTCAGCGGTCAGGGCCACCTTCGACCACTCTGTAGTTTCTATCTTGTCTCCGAGGGACCAGCATGGACGGCGGATCATGATCATCGAGTCTGGCGGTCAGTATAAAGACCCCTTTAGCATGTACCAATTTCAATACTAGTTACAGTATCATAATCTGTACTATGACCCCTGTTTAGATAACCTTCGCTCATTTGCTCTGTCTGAACCAAAAATATCGTAGCCATGGCAGGTACACGAATATCGCGCAGGAATTCTGGCATATACTTGTTACAGTGGAAACAAAGTTGATTGTGCTCAAAACTATGAGATAATTAAATAAACCATAATTGATGTTCATGGTTGGTTAGGATTTATATTAATTTCACAGAATAATTGTCATTGGTATTAGACGTCCACCCCAACAATGTGTGGGCCAGGGCGACGAAATCTCCATTGCTACTAAAGTTGAGCTATCATTAATAACTTCTTACTTTTAAAGGACTGTCCACTTGCTAGACCTACATTGGTCTTTTGAAAGTGCGCAAAATGTTTCAGACAAGTGGAATCCTCGCGAGGTGCCACTTCATGAAGTGTTTCGAGGTATACAGATGGCCCTGGAAGGTGCGATGAAGGAGCCTCAGACGCAGATATGCGGAGTGATCGCCATCTTTGACATGAAAGGCCTGGCTTTCACACACATCATGCAGTTCACACCATCCTATGCGAAAATGCTATTAGACTGGATTCAGGTATATGTGTTTATGAGCGAAAGAAATAATTAAAAGTAGGTAATCAGTTAAGAACATTTTTACAATTGAATTTTTATTTAAGAACATTTAAGAGAATTATTTCATAATTACCTATATATACATATTTCATACCTACATAAATCTTCCATGTGCTCTTAATTTCAGTTCTGTGTCCCAATCCGTGTGAAGGCCATCCACATTGTGAACCAGCCATACATCTTCAACATGCTGTTCGCTATCTTCAAGCCATTTATGCAGGACAAGCTGCGCAAGCGCATATATTTCCACGGTAGCGACATGGCGTCGTTGCAGAGCCACATAGACCCAAGCGCTCTGCGGAAACGTCACGGAGGACTGCTGCCAGAGCCTGAGGTGCCTGGACATGTGCTGTGGAAGATGCTCTGCCATTACGAGGATAACTTCAAATGTAAGGACTATACTATACATCAGAAAATGTTTTTGGGAATGTCAGAGCTTTAGAACTTAACTAGACTCTGGCCGTGTTCTAACACATAGCCTTCATATGCTCATATTCTTCTTACAAATAACTTATGTATGAGTAAGCATGTATGTATCCATATCCTATCTCATTGATAATCAATGCTTCAAACTTATTTTTTTTTTGTTTCCAGTGGCAAACTCTTTCGGATACACCACGGATAACAAGAAATGACATGGCGGTTGCAAGTTTAAATAATGTAGTTAATTAATATAAGTTAAATACAATATAATATATTGAAATATATGAGACAGAAATGACAATTAGATTTAATGAAAGTACAATTTGAGTATGGTGTGGTTTATTTGAATAAAACAAGGACCATTTAAGTAATAATTTTTATTTTTTATTACAAAAATAAATTAAAAAAATAAAACATACGCAAAAGAGAGTGTAATATCGGGTTGGAAATTTACATACATATTAGCATGATAATATATAGCCATTATTCTTTGGAAGTAGACCAACAACGCCATAAATAACGGACTGAGATAATTATCCTATCCATTTTCACCAAACTAATCCTTCAAAAAATATTTTAGTGTTGATTTTAATCGAAATTATCTGCTAAAACTAGCTGCTACAATTGATTAAATAAAAAAGTAGTAAATAAGACTTTATAGCTTAAAATTCATAAAAATCAGTACATGGATATAATGTGTATGTTTCTATGTATACTATACTGACAGGTTACGTAAGACAAAAGTTCGAAATAAATACGATACGAAACAGGTATTTCAAAGTTATGTCATGTTCCATTCCATCTTATATCACAGTGTAGTATTGTATAATTTGATACATGTTGCATACCTCTTATAAATTGAGGCAATTAGATGCGCCAGCGTCGACAAGACTCCCAAATTATTGGTCAGTGTTCAGGCCGCAGTATTTTTGTTATTTTATTCTGAATATGCAGAAAAATTTACAAAATTTGACGTATTCTAAATTTGATAAATAAAATATGAGCATGGATCAAACTTGTTCGCTTTTTATTGTAACTGTGCGGTTTTTGTACATCATGTTTTTGTGTGGCGCGAGACTTATTAATTGAAATTATAAAATTTGTCTTGTAATATTCATGTTATTGTTTATTATATATGAATAAAGAGCCGCACGAAAAGTTTGCACAAAGAATAATAAACTCTAAATATCATAATCGCACAACAGATAATCAAATATCAATTAAATATAGGTATCAGTCTGACAATAATATAGTGATGATAGGTACATTTGGAATGCTATACAGTACAATTATAACTCCAATAACCATTAAAAACACACCCTAATACACTTAACTAATTATTTAGACATAAAATGGATAAGTTTAACATTTTTTGAATAGTTAAAACATAGAGGCTTATTAACACTGCCTTTTGAGAACCAATAAATAACAAATATATTTGTGATATTGTTCTGGAAAAAAATAATGGAGTAATTATTAAAAAAAAATATTTCGTATGTGTTTTGCTAACGGTAAAAACGTTGTCATACAAATGACACATAAATGTATAAAGGTACATATACTTATATTGAGATAAAGAGAGTACGCTTCAATTTGAAATCTAAACCTATTTTGTACGTATATAAAATAACATTTTTGTAATTATCACGATATATCTAATTAATATCACATTCTGCAGTACATTCAATATTAAAGATTCTTTAGATTACTTCTGCTTGTAGCCGTACGAGTTGATCGCTGAAACAGAAAATAATTGGATTATTATTTCACATATGCGAGGGGAGAATGGGGTGATTTAATTTGGGTCGACGTTATTCTTTTCGTGATATTCATTAATATGAAATAAGGTCCATGTTATGATTTTAGATCATTCAAGTTGTTCTACATCTATTTAATTAAAGATGGCGCTACGATGCTAATATATTGTATCCAAGTTTATATACATAAATAGGGGAACCGACAGACGTTTTCCTGCATACCGACTGCAGCGCCATATTGCTGATTGGATGATTTGTGAATCTAAACCATCCAAGGCGCCACGCAAACGCATAAAAAAAATCATTCAAATCGGTCTGGCCGGAGGAGTTCAGTGACATACAGACGTACAGTAGAGTTATATATATAAAGATACATGTCTATTAACCTTTAAATCTTAATTAACATTCATTTGTTAATTAATAATGTAACTTTGAAGTCACGATTGGTTATCAGGTTTTAGTTATAGCATATCTATAAAAACCGCATTTGATAGCGTATTTAATGAGTTAACATATGAAACATATGTCACGCCTGTATTCCCCGAAGGGGTAGGCATAGGTGTTGTATCAACAACACCCACTTTTCACCGAAGATGATTAAGTGCCAACGTGACGAGTCCATCGCCGTTTTATTTACTTCTCAAATACTTCTCAGACGTATGCAGGTTTCCTCACGATGTTTTCCTTCACCGTAGAGCACGTGGTGTGAAATCACTGTGCATAAGTTTTACTCATTGATACAGGACCCGCTGGGATTCTTTAAGTTCTCACCTGTAAACTCTTTATCACACATTAGCAATAACTCTAGCCACTGAGAGCCAGCGACCCTTGGTATAGAGAGGGTTCCTCCATAGTTTTCAGGCAAGTTCTTCGGGCTAATGTACTTGTATAAGGTGTCACGGTCACTGCCTATGAAAGTAATGCGCGAGCGCAGCTTCTCCTTGAGGAAGGGCTTAAAGAGTTGGAACACGACGTTAAAGATATAAGGCTGGTTGATTATGTAGAGTCCTTTGATGCGGAGTGGTATGCAGTCCTGAAACACAGAAAAAAATATATTCTATATTATAGAAAAAAAAACTTTGTATTTAATGTCCAAATGACCACACATTTTAATGTTTTAAGGTAAACGCCTAAATAAATCATATACAATATAAAGAATACCTTATTATTATGAAATAATGTCTAGGCATAGGCGGACAGTGGGCGTTCCTGCAATTTCTATTGTCTCATTGTTTGGTTTATTTGTTATGCTTGAGAAGCTTGTATTATAGGGTAGGTACCTGCAGCCAGTCAACGATCCTCTTGGCGAAGGGTGGAGTGAACTGCAGCACTTGCTGCATGGACAGTCCATCCATGTCGAAGATAACCACAGCGCCGCAGATCTGCGTTTCGGGCTCCAGCATCGCCGCCTCCAGGAACAACACGCAGCCTTTAAACACTTCGTCCAAGGAACATTTGTTGTGCTTCCACCTCTCTGAAAATATACAATATTATCCACTGTTTATATATATTATGCATAAGCCTTTATGCTACACATATCGAGATATGCTAATAAATTAAATAAATAATGAGAAGTTAGGTATTTTTTTAAAACATTGAAATAAATATGCATGTTTTCTTTGTGTCAATTTGTATTGCTATTGTTTAAATTTTTTGCCATAAAAATCTCGTCTAAAGGAAAATATCTGCTTATCACAACATGTAATGTTCCGCCCATAGAATAGAATTTAAAAATTGATCTTCAGCATAATTTGTAACATATTATTATTTGAAGATCCTGTAGGTCATGTATCAATTTTATGCAAGATGTATTTATTGCTCACAAAGAAAATCATTGGGGTTTTTGGACTTCGGAATCCATTTCATATAAATAAATTGAAATGACCTGCCTGTTTTTAAATTTAATTATAATTTATTGCAAACAAAACGCCAGTTAAGGTCACCCACGTGCGTGTTATTGTACTCGAATTAAATTCCATTTAAATGAAAAGAGAATGAATATTTAGGACATAAGAGGGTTTTTGCACATTTTTCAATATTAATACACTATACTCAAAGGACAACAGTCCGTGTATTAGTCATATACACGCATAAACTAGGCACATGCCGTCTTTGTGACTGCATATTTTACTTAGAGCCTTACCATGATCCCTTATAGTCAGTTTATCGTACCCTGATACCATACCCGTATCATACATGATTACCATACCCTAGCGCTGTATGATCAAGGGATATACATTTGATATTAAATGCGATCTCTCTGATATAGCCTAACTGAGTTTGCAATTATCTCACTAAATGTCTTCTGCAGTAGTAATGGTGTGATAAGCAACTTACTTCCAAGTTCAAGCACAAGCACACGTCGACCGAGCTGGTCGCGCGTGGGCAGCACTGTGAGCACGTTCTGCATGAACACGTTGGTCTCCTTGCTGGGGATCAGCCCATCGTAGTGCTTGTGGTGCTTCACTTTGAACTCATAGTACCGCTTTATCTGAACACATTGTATTTATATTAATGAAAATGAAGAATCAAAATGAAAATGAAATTCCGTGAAAGTCTAGTGGACTTACACTAATTGTGTGTGGTGCAGAAAGACAAATGAAGTCTCTCAACTGTATTCCTCGTACTGGTAGGCAGAGATGTATTTAAAACATGAAATTAGGAGCCTATTTCCATTACCAATCACTGCGAAATTACAGATGGAAAACCCGATAACACTTTGCCAGACCAGGAGGTGGCCTCCGGCCCTCGGGTTCGGCAGAGATTATCGAGGTAGTCGAATGTAGACAGCGATTTCTTATTATATAGATCAAAATTTTACACAAATATATTTAAATGTCATGTATGAAATGAAAAATATAGTTAACATTTGACCCAGTAGCCCCGCAAAAATTCATAACCGATTTTTTTGGAATATAAATAAAAATTTACTTTCGTGGAATATTAATATTTTTGCAGTAAAAAATTACTTGATGTATCAGTCAGTCAGTTTAGCTTACTATTCATAAGAAGCGATGACCCTACAACTATCATCTTTTAAGCAGCAGCTTCGAAGTTTGAATTTATGGTATAAAAATGGAACGGTAAAGCTCAGAACTTCTTAATACGTTCCGCTTAAACCGATGATGGTAGGCCCCCAAGAGTGAATTGACATGATATCCTCAATTAATTTGGTAAAATATTTTTAAATAGAACTTACAGAATATGAGTATTATACAATTCAGTTTTATGATATAGAATTAAGAATAGATGTAAGTGGGTTAATAGGTTAGTAAGCGACATACTAATTGCTTTCTTTGCAAAATACAGGTAAATAAGGAAATTATTTACCAAGTCGTAGGCACTTTCCGGGTAGAATTTGCAAGGCCTCAGGAATCTGACGAGCCACGCTTCGTTGTCTAATGGCACATTTAGATCTTTGTCGGCTGCAAGAAAACGATTCAAGTATAAATACTTATAGGTACACGTGCCGCCATGAGTTTTGATCGCTGGCCATGAATGCGCAGTAGAATTTTTTGGGTCTTGTATGGAATGAGCGCTAAAAAATACAAGCGCAGTCATCCTCAATATTTTCATGGAGTGCTCAAAACTTATTACGGCATCTGCCGCGTTATTAACTAAGGTTTCTCAGCGTCGCACTCGTCGTCAAGTGTCTGCTTTAAAGAAACGTTATTTAACCTTACCTTCTTATGTTTCAATTTCCTATGATAGTCTGATAGCTGAGAAACCTTAGTGAATAACTCGGCTGTACCTTTTACTACTCGTATATACACGAGACCAGGGGCCCAATCATGATCTCTTATTGCAATGTTAGTGCAGCTGTGCGACAGTGACAGATGTATACAAGTCATGTACACCTGTCTCATAATAAGAGTAAAACTATCATGGCAATAAGAGGTTATGGTAAGGCCCCAGCTATTAAGCTCAGTTGATTTATATTTACTGATGTTCATATTGTAAATGGGTATAGTATTAATTCTGTAAAATTCCTGAAAGCGGAATCCACGTTAACATTACGTACCTACAGACTAATATAGCATGTTGTACGTAACTTGACGCATGAGCACGACCTCATACTGTTCTATAATATTGTTACATAACAAGCTCATATCAACATTGTTATAATTCGTTAAACTATGTTTTGTTAGTGCAGTGATGTATTCATCTGAAATTATTACATTCTGTACCAATACGCCATGATGTTTATTTTCGTATGACGGAAATTTATGAAATATTGTTGGACCGGAAAGATTGAGGGTATTTTTGGGTTCCAATTAACCATAATTGCATATACAATCATAAAATGATTGAGCAGATGAATTATTTGATTGTAAGATTTTCCTGTTATTTATGTATTCATTTTAAAGTCAATTATTGCCCCACTTAAACATGTTGTTGTGATATTGTTTGGAATCGAAAGAGCCGTGGCGGCCTCGGGGTTTGAGTTCTCAAGTTCGAATCCCAGCGGGGACTGTACCAATGAGTTTTACAGTAGTAATTGCAGTGATTTCACACCACATGCTATACGGTGAAGGAAAACATCGTAAGGAAACCTGCATATATATATTTTAAAGGTAAGTTACTTTTGATGCTGAGTGTACTTAGCTAGACATAACTAGTACAAAGGTTACAATACAAATATTGTAATTAATGTTCCATGAATATTGCGTTATCATTAAAGAAGTACAGATGTCAAGCTGATCGAGATGGTTATAAGCAGGTAATTCCTTTACATATACACGTGTCTGGATTAACATGGGGCTTAGGGCAAGTATATTACGGTTCGCAGCCGGGTCGACGAAGATTGTGCAAATTACGTTATTATGTTCTATTCAAGACAATAGGAAATTATTTCATGATAAGTTTATAATAATAACTGTGCCCTGCGGTTTCACCCGCGTAGATTTTATTTGATTCCCGCCGTACCCATTTTTTTTTAAACTAAAAGTTTGTCCTTTTAATATTAGCTATCTGCCAGTCTAAGTCCCGCTAAAATCGGTCCAGCCGTCAGACCTTACCCGGAACAAACAGACATACATACAGAAATATAAAAAAAATGGTTTTTCTATGTATGTACCGTGTATACTTTCATATGCATTTAGTCGAAAGGTGTAATTTTGAAATTACAAACAGACAGTTTATTTTATCTGTATAGATAATAATTTAAACCCACCAGGCCCATGTTTGTACAGGCAGTGCGAGATACCCTGTTAAAACGAAATGTTTATAATATTGAATAATAGTGAATCACGTTTTTGGGTTTTTGCAATATGCAAGTAACTATAATATGACGATTGACCATGGCAAAAAACAAAATCGGACACATGCTTAATCACTTGTAAACATACGTACATACATACATTTGTATTGATTATGACACGTTTTTATCAAATGCTAAACGTGTTCTATCGTTCTCTGCATGTACTACGATGATGCCCGAGATATCTTATCAGATCACTTTTCGATTGACGATCTAGCTATCTTAGCTCACCTTATATTGCATAATCTTCTTTGATTATGTACTGAGAAGAATACTTTAAACAGATGAAATTTACTCGCAACTCGGGGCCTACCAGAGTGTATTTCATTTTGGTGCAGTAACATTTTACGTCAAAGCTAACAAGTTCATATTACGCGCTGTTTTAACATCAAATCATAGTTGGCCCCCAGATCAGTTATTTAATATGTACATTATTATAACGTGTTTTAATTGAGCCCCTCGGTTCTGAGGATTTTGATGGCCCTTTTATTCAGACTTTATGTTTACTTATTAGTATAGACTTATGTGGACGTCTCAAAATATTAATCTACGTACAAAATTTCAACCCCCTATTTAACCGTTTTTATCCTTCACCAAAAATACACCCTCCAAATTCAAGTCTACGACCAGCGGCTTAAACGTCAGCCAGGAGATGTAATTGAATATGAATAGATTTTCTGATTATCTGTAGGTAGGTGAGTTACGTTCTTACCTTCCAGCAGTCTGTGCAGTTCCTGTACAGCGGGCTTGACGACCTCTGGTGTCTCTCGGAGCTCCCTCCTTGCGATCTCCCGCACCGATTCCCGCGGCTCGTCCAGTTCGAACTGGAGGAGGAAGTCGCCGAGCTGCACTCCTGGCAGCTTGTCCAGCTCCGTGAGCATATGTTGCGAAACTAGAACAAGTTATTTATCAGTTTAGTCTTGTTTGAGTAGAGAGTCTCGAAGATAACAGGAAGCGTAAAAAATAGGAAGGTCTAGTGGTGGATTATATGTGTTTGAATGATGACATGACGTCTACACAGGGAGTGAATATAAAGTAAACATTTAATTAAACTAATGCAGCTAATGCTGGGACATTACCACACAGCGCCATCAAGTCCCTAACTACGCAAAGGTCGAGGAAGAGAGATACATATAGCTCAATCAGTACCGCACATAAAATACGGAAAGCGCAGGAGACAGAGTGCTTTGAACAGACAAAGACAAAAAATTTCAAAGACTTTCGATTCTTTGTTCTTCTTTTCTCATCTCACTTTTACTTTCCACTTCTATTTTCTTCATAATCTGTCTTTAGTAAATTATTTTAGAAAATACATTTCAATGTCTGTTTAATATAACTACATTTATTAATAATAAATAAGTAACTAAAAACTAATTACAAGTAGAAAACTTGGCCCAAATCGGTGTCTCTCGGGATCGTGCCAAGAAGGCTGGCAGCATTGCCACGTTGAATAGCAATGCTGATTCTCTGAGCGAGAAAAGCCCCAGCCCGCTTGTCACGAGAAGCTTCTACCAGACGACGTGCAACCTCTTTGAAAAGTTGATGAGCATCTGGACCCCAAGGTCCCAGAGTTTCAACCGCAAACGCAGAAAATATGTATCCTTGACTAATGCAAGCATATTTCCGGCGCTTTAATATAATATAACTTTGCAGCCTACCGTCAGCAACTTAATTTATGTTGTACATCGTGTGCAAAACATTAAATTTTAATAATAATTAAACTAAACTGATCAAAGACCTCGACCGAAAATTGTTTTAAAATGAACTTTGGCTCTATGTAAAATCCCCGCTCCCACCCATTGTTATAATTCACAAACTAAATATATCGATGATGGGATGTTATTAAGAACTATAAAACAGATAACTGCGAATAGAGTACTTATGCGATGGACGACGCAATGATTTGTATTTAATTACTCTTTAGGTTTGATAGGCGACTGGACAATAGGCCAGATATCAAATTATTTAAAGCTTTTCTATAAATGGTTCTAGTTAATGAATACATTGTGAAGTATTCTTGTAATGCCTGCGTGTACAACTAACCTGGACGTGTATTCTAAAAATTATTCCAAGATTACTAGATGAACCTACTGATATTTTTTTTAAGAAATATACTTTTATTGACAGTGGGATTTATAACCTACTAGTTGTGCCCACAGGTAAATAAAATGATTTAAGTACTCCTTTACGATGTTACTCCTTGTGACATGAGCTATCTGCCAGTGAAAGTCCCGTTCAATCCAGACTTTCGAGATTAGCCGCAACAAACAAACGGACAGACGGAGAAAAAATAAAAATAAAAATTGAATTGTTTTTTTCTGTAAGTACCGTAGGTATTCTATAAACTTCCATATTCATTTAGTGTAAAGCCGTCAAAATAGACACTTTAATTTAATTAATCTGTATGCATTCCTCTGTCCAAGTACTGGACTGCCCAGCATAATATCTAATATTGCATCAAGATGGTGTATTCAGTTACATGCAATTTGAGATGAGAAATGTAATGTTTACCGTAATAATACCTCATCGAATGACGAGTTCAATTTTTGTGCTCAATTATGATGACGTCAATACGTCAGGTAATGTAGTGGAAGAATTCATATTTGGACGATGGCGAAGTAGATATACACACAAATTAAATATACCCACTCCGGGTTCATTTGTGTTTCTACCCACAGTTTGTCGATATTTTGACTGTGGAAAATAACCTTGATATACCATTACTTGTGAACTGTTTATAAAACTTAGGTACATTTTTTTTTTGTTGACGAGGGGGAAACCTTCAAAAGGTCCCCGACCGCCCTGGGAGAGGCAGATCAGGGGTATGTGGGTTCTTACCGCACTAAAACCCCCCCAGTGGCCATCCTCAGTGCTCAGGGGGGACTCCAGGTACTCTGATAGAACGCACCGGTGTCCCCCCACACTTTGTCGGGGTACATCCCCGGGGCAGCTCTGACGCCGCCCCTGGAGAGCCACATCGCGCTGCCACCTTCCCGGGCCCGCGGCTCGGTGGTCAAAGCTCCCACCCCGACCACCGCCAGCAGGCCCTCCGGCCCCCTTTTAGTCGCCTCTTACGACAGGCAGGGGATACCATAGCCATATTCTTAGACCCTGGCTATTGGGTGGAAAACTTAGGTACCTGCCTTAACCGACCTATAAAGCAATTTATTATAATGTTTATCAATATTAGGAAACAATATGGCTTCTAATAGTATATACATTTAAAAAAAAAGTGATAGGTGTGTGAAAATTTATAAAATGCGGCATTACCGAATATAACAACTAATTGGTTTTATCTAGGTACTGAATTAACATATAACATACCTACTGAAGAGCAAAAAATTGCCAGATCGTGTTTCCATAAAAATAATTTTGTTCGTTCACTTTTATTGGAATGAGTAGTAAACAAAATGCTTGGTTGCAAAAAGAAACAAAGTAAAAACTGGTATTGGTAACTTGGCGGCAACCAGCTGAAGGGTACCTGTATTATAATTAAAGGGTATATTATAACCGACACACGTAATGATCATGAACTTTGGACCTTAAAGCTCTGACTTAAGGTTGTTAATTTTGACCAAGACTTGAGCAAATATTAAATACGTATTTAAGGTTAGCATGTAGTAAACAGTAAAAAGGTTTTCATTAATATATATCCGTTTACTTACCTAGTATTAATTAGGTACTTATAATCCTTTAGGTAGATACTAGCTGTGTCCGGCAAACGTTGTATCGCCATATTTTTTTTTGGGGTGGTCACCCCTATCATTTAGGTGTATGAAAAATAGATATTGGCCGATTCTCAGCCCTACCCGATCTGCACACAAAATTTCATACAAATCGGTCCAGCCGTTTCGGAGGAGTACGGTAACTAACATTGTGACATGGAAATTTTATATATTAGATATATTGGTCTATGCAACAATATTTATTTTTATCTATACCGATAAATAAAATTGAAGTGTCTGTTTGTAATTTCAAAACAACAGCTTTTCACTAAATACATATGAAAGTATATACGATAGTGACTTAAAAATCACATTTTTTTCTCTGTCTGTCTGTCTGTTTGTTCCGACCGATTTTAACGGGACTTTCACTGGCAGGTAGCTAATGTTATAAGGAGTAACTTAGGCTACTCTACAACTAACTTAGGATTTAAAATTAAATGTACGCGGGTGAAACCGCAGGGCACAGCTAATTATACATATATGTTGTATAGATAGTTACTTAATGACCACCAAATAAAATTAAAGTACTTTTCCATCCATTAAAATTAACGATTTCGGTATCTGATTGTTCACTTCATAAACTATACAATTTGGTGTTATATCTAAAATGATATTTTATTTTAGCATTATTATTTATCTATACATACAAATATAATTGAAGTGTCCATCAGCATTGCTATTCAACGTGGCAATGATGCCAGCCTTCTTGGCACGATCCCGAGAGACACCGATTTGGGCCAAGTTTTCTACTTGTAATTAGTTTTTAGTACCATTTATTGATTATAATATTATGTTCTATAATAATAAATATGAAAGCGATTGAAGTGTCTATTTCTAATACGAAATATATTTTTTTAAATGCATATAAAAGTACATATACGGTAGTAACATAAGAAAAAATATTTTTTCACTGCCTGTCTGTCGGTTCTGGCTAATCTCTGAAAGGGCTGGACCGATCTAAACAGGACTTTCACTGGGAGATAGCTGATGTTGCAAGGCGTAATTTTGAATATATTTGATTTAAAAATAAATTTAAAGTAGGTTTCTGCGAAAATCGCTACGAAATTTAATCTACATGGTGGGTACATAGCTAGTTAACAATAAAATATATTTGTCATGATCGATTTCATGCTAGGTTAGGCTTTAGTACATTTCGTAATAACAGCACAATGTTATTTTACTAAATTACCATACAGGATTGTTTTGTTCATAAAGAATTAGTTTATTTTGGTAGGAAATGAGAAGTTAGGCGCGATCCGAATAATATTGTAACCTTCCAACATAATTAATGTAAATATATGTTAAGGTTCGCTATAGGTACTGGGGAAAATGTAACTTTACGGGATTATTTATGTTGTGCTTAAATATATGTATGGTTGTGAGTGATTCGAAACCGAACGAATGTTGTTCTTTTTCGACACCGTTATTGAGTTAATGTTCGGTACAATTTCCAAAGTTATTTCACGCTTCGAAATTTTCCAAATAAATGCGATGTTGGAGGTAAGTATTTTGGCATTTTAATTGTATTACGTGTATAAAACGATATCCAATATGAAATTACTTATCGATCATTCAAAAATTTACTTACATCTCACCATTATGTTCTAGTTCCACCGATGTATTGAAATACCCAATACTTTTTGCAGCACAAGTTTTTACTTAACCGTTGCTCGAGACGTGTACGTCAAGACCGCGTCGAACCGTACTGCGCCTCCGGCACACAACATCGGTTTAAGAACAACCACCTACACCTGTATTTATGACAACGATCGCACGCGCATCAATCATTATTGTCAATCTATACATATGCAGATAAATACAATTTGAAAGAAGTTTTTTGTTATTCCAAATTAACAGTTTTTCACTAAATGCATATAAAAGTACAAACGTTAATAATATTCACATAAAAAAAACAATTTAATTGTTTTTTTTGCAGTCTAAATTATCTGTCTGTCCGTCTATCTATTTGTTCAGATCTTGGAAACGGCTGGACTGAATTTAACGGTACTTTCACTGGCAGATAGATAATGCTACAAGGAGTAAAATATGAAAGAAAAAAAAAATAAGGCTTTCGCAGGCCACTCATGAAATTAAATCTACGTGGGTAAATACGCGGGGTACAGCTATTAATATTCCTGTGATTTAACTGTCTATTATATGTGTATGTGATATAACTGTATAATATACATATTGTAGACTTTCTTCATGTATGACTTTATTTCACGAGCCCCTTTTTTAATATAATAGAAATCTTAGTTCTCCTTTTAACATTAGCTAACTACCAGTGAAAGTCACGTTAATGTAGGTTCAGCCGTTTCTCGACACAGCTGCCCGGATATATCAGAGTACCCGGAGTCCCCCCTGAGCACTGAGGATGGCCACCGGGGGGGTTTTAGTGCGGTAAAAATCCCACTTACCCCGACCTGCCTCCCCAGGGCGGTCGGGGACCTTTTGAAGGTTTCCCCCTCGTCAATAGTTTCTGACATTAGTGAGAACAGATCGACAGATAAAAAAAATATAATTTGTTTTTTATGTAAATGCGGTTTGTAATTTCATAGGAATTATGTGAAAAGCTGCTAATTTCGAATAAAAAACAGACACTTCAATTTTATTTATCGGTATAGATGTATAGATTAACAGTGTGTTTATGTATGTATGACTAACATAAAACACAAAGCAAACAATGGTGGTCAAAATTAGCGACTTACAATTTGAAGCGCAAACAAGGATTTTAAAATATCGACAATATTGTCTTGCTATCGTGATCTTTGATCAGAAAAAATTATAATGAATTTGTGGAAGTTACCTATAATTCTCAGGTGGCCGATTTGTTTAAGTAACTACCTACAATGTAAGCTCCGTGGGTCCAAATCCAATCAATACATATGCTCTGCATCCCATGGGGGTAGGCAGAGACTACCGTTCGCCACATGCCCGATCCTTACATACTTTCCACATTCATGCATCTCTTCATACACTTCTTTCGGTTTCGAGTGCTCCAAATTTGACCTTTCTAAAAATCCAAACAATCATTTAAATAAAACGAGCATTACGATATGGTAATTAATGGGTCGATATAGTCATCAACCTTAAATCAACTCAAATATTCAAAGACATATGAAGTGCCTTAGTGCACCGTGCACTCACCATCTGTCACATTTTCACCCTTTGATCAGCCTTGGTGAAAAGTGAGTGTTGTAACTTTTATCTACTAAGAAAATACATCATCATCATCATCGCCCTGGCCTTATCCCATACATTGTTGGGGTCGGCACTTGATTCAACCCGATGTGGCTGATCACCTGATTTTTATACGAAGCGACTGCCATCTGACCTTCGCAATCCCTTTAACGAGGAAAATCTGTGATCTGGGTTAAACCAGTTGTCAGACTATTTTAGGCCTCCGACTGACCTGTAACGATTGCCAAAGATGATAAATTGGCAACCGGGACCGACGGCTTAACGTGCTCTCCGAGGCACGGAGGGAACTCAGGCGGTCACCCATCTAATTACTGGCTAGGCTTGCCACGAGCTCCTCTACTATGAAAATACATCACCTGATTTGAAGTGCCAATCACTCTGACGTCAGAGATAATGTATAGGTAAAAAATAGGCGTACCTATTCATTATTATAATCAATTACTTTATTAGTATTCAAAGAATATAATACCTATTTGACATTCGGGCTTATCCAAGTGTAAGTAAACACTTGAATCACAAACCGGTGTTGCTTGGTTTTTAAACACTTTAATACTTCCTACCGTATCTTCAACGTAAATAAATGTCGGGGATTATCTACTTTTACACTTATGAAATAATTATATACTTATGTTATGTCTAGTGCAGGCGAATTTGCGTAGTTTTAATTCATGCCTTCCTAGAGCGTGCACTAAGGGAGCGGGCAGAGGTGTGGCCACACTAGTTTATATGTTGGTCCATCGCTGTGCCCTATATACATCCTTGACTTTCTTCTCAAACATACAGGTTTCTATACGTTGATTTCCTTCACCTTATTTTATATCTGTGTCTAATTAACTCCCTTTAGTTTTCAGAAAAATTGGTGTATGAAATCGTTTGCGTTTCAGACGATAAGTTAGGGTACTACTACTACAAAGGTACTATACTTTTTAAATATAGTCATGTGTCGTAAAGTGTAGATACTACCGCCATCTATTGTTGAGTAGCAGAGATAAATAAGCCGAACGAAAAACAATTGTCAATATAGTTGTTACGCCATTTGTCACTAGATGTCAGCATATGTTTATAATAGTTCATTATAACAAGGTGGGGTCATCCCCGGTCGTTGATCCTACTATACTATCCAGAACTGTTTTCATCTTTGATAATGGGTGCGGTTAATGCAGGTACTTTCACTGTTCACACAATCCTAAAAATTTGAAATCGAAGTTTTTAGGAATTTAAATCTCTTAGATAGTGTAACTCTAGTTATCAAGTTAAAAACTTGATTGACAATACAAAAATACATGTACATACCGTGCCCACCTTTTGTAGTTACGTCGCAACTATTTCTTCACACAAGTTTTAATTATTGGCGATAGATATTTTTTTCCCGATTATTGAAAGTAGATCAGAAAGAAAGAAATAGCCTCCTTGGGCTTTTTGTATGACGATCTTCTAAAGAAACCAACCTTCATTTTGAAGCACTGGTTCCGCATCGCAATGTGAGAAAATCACCCGCGGGAATTAGGTAGAACTAACTTAGTGCATTTGGACTTGAACAAAAAAGTCGTCAGTGAGGACAAAATAATGTTCGCTAGAAACTAATTAATCAGATATCCTTAAAAGAAGCGGAATACTACCTAAGTATAAGTAATAAACTTATAATTAGGTAGTATTCCGCCTTTCCGCATTCCGTACATCATCACTTTTGAGCTAACAAAATACCTTATCGTGTGACCTTGATCAAAAAATATTACAAATTTGTTCAGACCTAGATGAGATAGAAAAGAAGGTCAGCGGTCAAAGGTAGTCCTTACTATAAGACAATGGCAAAATGTAGCATGACTATGAACAATGTTAGTTGTATGCAAATCGGTTCCCAATACGGATTCTACGTCAATATGACGCATCATTTAATTACACTCAAACTCTTCAGAGCGGTCATAGTTGGGTAGCAGGTAGGTCAGATGGTTCAGAATTTCGATGACAGCTTGAGTTAAATACATGTAGGATGTTTCTGAACGGAATGTGTTAGAACGAAATGTGTATGAACGAGTGAAAGGTTAGAGCGAAAGTGTGACGTTTGTTTGACAGCTGTTGTGTGTGAGGGAAGCGAGGGAGTTGGCGGGAGGACGTATGCGAGTAGGTGTGAAAAAACTGTTCGGAGGTTGGAGTTGGAATAGGAGTTGTTGTTTTATATCGGAGAGGAGAATAAATAAGTGAAACCATTTTAATTTGTATTTGTCTTTCGCTTTTCCTTAATCCCACATACATTTAAGTCGGTGGATACCTTACACGTTTGATTACATTGTGATCGATTTAGAAATAACAACACACACAACCATTTTCTGAAACAAAAACTTTATTCATAAAAATGTTGCAGCGATCGAGATATTTCGTAATTTGAAAGGGGGTGTAATGAAATCATTTATTTAATAGACTTATAATAAATAACGCATCTACATCAAACCATCGGAGTCTCCGAAAGGGTAGACAAAGGTGTTAACAGAAATAGTTTCCACCGAAGACGATAATAACGGACGTAGAAAGTGTCATCGTGATAGACATTGAGTCTGTCGCCGATACTCAGACAGTGTACTTATGTCTTAGAATATGACGTTCTTAAGCTATACAGATTTCTCAGTGTTCTGAGGATTATAGTTTGATAGGTTGGGTTTCAATTTAACGATTTATAATTGTTTATATTGCTCTTGAGTCATTGAGTATTAATTACGCATCGCTGTGGTGACTGTAATTCAACAGAGAGGTCGTCGGTCACTGTGACGCATTCCTGTTGATCGTACATTAACTGAATTGAAATTGATCATTACGAGCATGCAGCTCTCAACTAACGATACACAGATAACTGAAAAAACAAATTTTCGAGGATATTTGTATATGTGAATACTGAAGAGGTAGGCTAGGATAACCGTGTCTGCCCTGAAAACGCATAGTATCTGTCAGCATTTGTAATCTCTTAAAATGTTTGCTGAGAAAAACTTACTTTAAGTCTGTGGTGTGATGAATGCATTCGCCAAACTTTCCCGGCTTGGCGTGTTTGGTTCACGCTGTGAGCACATGTTTGGTCCAGAGCCAATTGTGGCAGGTTAATGCACGATTACACGTGGCCCAGTACTTTTATTAAATTAATGTATCATTGTGCCAATCTATAAATAAGTGTACTTTCCTTATCCACTCGATGCATTCTTAGACAGATTGGCCAGCCATCGACTTACTTTGTACTCAATGAAGATGTTTAGGGTGACTAGATACGTCAGTTGTGACGTCAACGTCATCACTCAACAGAATACAAGAGAAATCAATCAAATCCAAATCACCTGAATTGTTCCCTCTACTAACCAAGTAAGCTCAAAATCTACCAGCCCTTCCACCCTAACTACATCAAATATGAGGTCTCATACATCTCTTGTCTTCTGCCTGTACCATACAGGTACCATACAGGAAAAAATAAACTGAGCTCTTTTGTGAATTGTGTGTAGTCAACAATAAATATGTTATGTTGTTTCAGAAACTATGTTCCTTTGATGAGTAGTTACTAATGTAACCTAAGCAAACATTATATAAATGTAACATCGCATACGAAGCCAATAAAGAACCTATTATCAAGGATAATGTCATTGGTTTTGAATCTATTACATGACATTATAATTCAACGGGCATAGCGTCGCTGTCAATATGTAAATTTCTTCCTGATATAGGTACATTTATACGTATTTAATATTTACGTTTTTTATCATTGTTGGTCACTATAGCGGCAATAGTACCTCGCCCACGTTGTTTGATAAGTATGAAAACTGAGATCATTGACACAAGCACTGATACAACTGCTGTAACAGCCAAGCTCTTTGGTACTTTCGACACATATAAGGTCGCAAAGGCCAATTGCTATTGCAAGGTTTAACATTTTGTTTTGCACTTGCAATTTTTCATCTTCTAATGCTTTTAGAAGATGAAAAATTGCATTTTATCAATTCAACTGAAGTAAAGCAAATTCAAGTAAAGAAGTTAAAATATCAACGATAGTTGTTGTTAAAAATGTATGTGATAAATCAATGTCAAATTAAAATTTATAAAAAATCTCGGTTCGATTGGTGTGACGTGTATACTGCATTATATATAATTTGAACATATTACCTTCAAAAGCAATTGCTTCATGACTATCATCAACAATTGGAATTTTATCTGCCCGCGGGTAACACGGAAAGGGACGTGACAGACGTGATTTATTCCATTCCTTACTTAGTCTGTTATCAGACTGTGATGAACGGACGTCCTCTGATAATAAAACACGATACAAAGATAAGTAGTCGCGTGTGATGGGTTAATATCATGTCGAGCGTGATGTTTGACCACCTTTTGTAATTGTCATAAGCATAGAACTAACAAGGCAGATTAAATCAAAGATCAAAATTCTCATCGCTTTCCAAAGGAGAGGAGTTGTATAGGCTCTGATAGGTGCTAGTACGTTTTATGAATTCTTACTTACCGAATTCTTAGTAAAATTTGTTAAACTAAATGTGTTTTAGCATCCACATTTAGTTTTGCAGAGACAAGGGGGAAGGTACATAAGTACGATTTATATTGTTTTTCACCTCAAGTCTATCAAATTAGTGGCAAGTGTCAAATAAAATACGCTTAATTTATAGAAGTTACCTAATGTTCCTATGCTTAGATATATAAAAGTAGCTGTAACTACACTAATAGTTCCATTAACTCATTGCCAACCTTGTATTAAGTCGAATCGATGTTAACCTCGATAACCTTAGCATAGACAAATTATACGGAATGGTCTCATGGAGTACCTCCGTTTACTCTAAGGTCTTTCAACGTCGACAGGAGGTCTTGGGTAGTAGGTTACTGCAGTAATAGGACTAGTAATCTGGAACATTGGGTTGAAATTACTTACATTGTATTTATGGTGTGTTTTATTAAATGTCTCGGTAAGATGATTTACTGGTATGTTAATTAGAGCATATCTCTCTTAAATATCTTTAATTGAACGACTAACCTTATTCTAGTGTGCGATGATTCATTAAAATATTTAAGATCGAGATCATGAGCAATTATTTACAATTGGTTGATTGTAATTTGTTCGATACACTTGAACTGTGTTTAACTGCTTATGTATTGTATGTATGCATTGAGAGTTTTAGCGATATGAGTCGTTGACGTCAAAGTGGGTTCCTTCAGACGAATTAGTTAATTGATATAAATGCTTTTATACAAAAATTTGTGTGAAATGCTTGCTTGGTTTGACTTGATTGACTTTTACAATTTTCGGTATTTCATATTGCGTCGGTATACACATCAGTGTTTCCCCGAAAGGATATTTAATTCCATGGGACATTCCACTTATTTCCTTTTTAAAATAATGTATATTCATCGCGGTAAATTCTTCTCCATTCATAGATGCCTCACCAGGGCCTAAACTGAATAAATCATTTTCATTTTGAATGGGAGCCTAAACTATTCCATTTATATTAGTAAAAGCTGTTATTTTGACATTACAAAATGCCACTTCCAATGCCCTATTGATACAATTTAGTAATTTATCATATTCGGTGGATGTTGTGACTCTAGTTGCTAAGCGACTGGGCGTACCTTTTCACCTTATTAATCGGTATTATCAGTGAATGCAAAAGAGTTTTTATATTTGTATAGTTGTGGTGTAGTTACAGCCTTGCCAAGTCGATCGATGCTAGTTGACGAGGCTAATCACTTTTTCCATATCACAGTCATATGGGGGGCTAATAGTTATGACAAACAAACCTAAATGCGGCCAAGTGCGAGTATAGAAACTACGATAAAATTAAATTACGTTTTTTGTATGGAAGCTCCCTCAAATTAAAACAACTCTTGAGAAAGTTTTCAAAAGCATTGTCTTTTCCAATTGGTTATTAGAAGGTATTCATCTACTTGCATGCGATTTGGCGTACCTTTTGTATTCAAACTGAAACTCAAAAATATCTTTATTCGATTAGACTTTTAACAAAGTACTTTCAAATGGTAAGAATGATAATAATTATACAGGACTAGCGGGTGTCACGTGGTTTACACTCGCGTAGTTCCCGTTCCCGAATGATTACGGGGATAAAATATAGCCTGATGATGTAGCTACCCATTGCTGAAATAATTTTTCAGATCGGTCAAGTAGTTTCGGAGCCTATTCAAGGCAAGCAAAAAAAAAACAATCAAATCATTATTTTTTTATGATATTAGTGTAGATTATACATGCTACCTATGACGGCTCTTTTCAGAAGGCTAGTTTCCGAACCGGTGGTAATTTATCGACGTTCATAAGTGCTTTACCAGAGTGTAAACTGGATATCTAAATCGTTTTCATTGTCATACTTTATATGGAACAATTTTCATCATCATTCAAAACCCTGAACCCGCTTTACCTTGTTGACAAGTTACCGAGACGCTCATTAACTTATGGAAAATTAAAATACTATGTTATAATATTTCCATTAGATGTATTTATTCAATAATTAAATTCTAGGAATTACTACGGGGCTTACTTTCGTTTCAAAGTTAATGATAATATAACATAAATATCATTAACTTCTTCAACTATGTAAATTTTCATAATATCCACGAAACCAAAAAGTATTTTGCGGGTTGTACGTATGCATCTTGGGCCTCGAACTCTGGCGGCCTGAATCTATGAGTTTTTCTAAAAACTTAAGTGCAGTAATTTCACCCCACGTGCTTTAGGATGAAGCATCGTGAGGAAACCTATATTTGTCTGAGAAGCAATCCAGACACGAGGCATATGTATAGCATAGGCGATGGACTCACCTTCTGTCACGTTGGCACTTAATCATATTCGGTCAAATGTGGGTGTTGTTGTTACAACACCTCAGCTTATCCATTCGGGGACCCTTTTGTGATGGCGTGAGAATATACTTTTTAATAAGCTTCTACCAGCTTTATCCGTGTAATTATAACATTTTCAAATTGGATATTTTTCCGTAACATACAAAAAACAGTTATTGTTTAAAGGAATCAGAGAAGATATTCTTTAAAGTCTTTGTTTTTATAAGCTCAATCGTCATAACGTAGAACTTTTTAACCCACTATTTTCGCTGAACGCTCATAACTCGTGGCGGAACCTGACTATAATATAGTCCGTGTTCGTTTGGTATCAATTATAAGATATTACCATTATAAGTAATCAAGTAAGTTTATATATGAAACTATCATGCAATAAATATATGAATATGAATATAATTATGGCTCCAACAAAGGCTATTGATGATATTGATATTAAACTTTTGATATTTATTTATGTCCTTCGTGACCTGATTCCAGAACAGATGTCGCAGTAATTGAGCCAGTTCAATGTTATCATGTTGTTCAGTAACTAAATGAACTCATCATTTCAATACATGATACTATACTCGTATTAAAGTAGGGCAACCAGATAAGTTAATTGTGAAATAACATGTAGGTACACACAATATTATTTTGACAGTAATATTTCAACCGATTTTGATGAAATTTGACACAGACAATCCTTAGACCCTGAGAAAGGACATAGGCTACCTTTTATTGCGAAGAAATGTATTATATAAAACTAAATCTACTAGGGTGAAACCGCTGGGCACAGCTAGTACTTAATATTTTCCTTAAAAAGTCATCATCATCTCCCAGGCCTTATCCCATACATTGTTGGGGTCGGCACTTGATTCAACCCGATGTGGCTGGTCACCTGATTTTTTTAACCCCTTTTACGAGGAAAATCTGTGATCTGGGTTAGACCAGTTGTCAGACTATTTTAGGCTTCTGACTGACCTGTAACGATTGCCAAAGTTGATAAATTGGCAACCGGGACCGACGGCTTAACGTGCTCTCCGAGGCACGGAGGGAACTCGGGCGGTCACCCATCCCATTACTGGCTAGGGCTAGGGTTGCTTAACTTCGCTGATCGAATGATATGCGCAATAGCAACTGTGCCACGAGCTCCTCCTTTTCCTTAAAAAGTTACTTTCATAACTAATACTTAAGTAATGATTACAAAAAAAATGCCTTAAATTATTCCAAAGTTTTTAGTAATATATTTGTTAAATTGTGGTATGTGACCCATGATCACAACATGAAACTAAACAAGATAACAGTGGGCCTAGTGCGATTTTTTTCACTGCCGCCGTCACAAGTCATCGCGTCGACGTAAACGCAGATTTGTATAGGATCGACAACAGCGCCGTCTGTCGGCCTAAAGATGAAACTATTGTGAGCCCGTACAAATGCTTTAAAACTTTAAATTGCTGAGACAACTTGCACAATGTACTATAACGATATTTGAAGAAAGTCATACCTCTTTAATGAGGTACCTATTGCGTGGGGGCAGGCCGGATACTAGTTATAAATAATACAAAAAAAAATCAAGATAATATTAAGATGTTTATCGAATAAAACAAACGACACATATTTTACCAAACATATTCGCGACGAACATAGAACCTCCTCCTTTTTAATGTCGGTTATGGACGTCGCTACTGTCATAATTAAGGAGACAACTGTGTTTATCACCACTTAAAATATACATTATCTATAAAAAGCAATTTTTTATAGTTCGGTGAATTTATGATAACACGAGTTGGTACCCAATTAGACAAATCCAGTCTAAAGTTCACCAAAGATTAATTTCTCACATTGCCTGGAAGCCATATTATGAATAATGTGTAATAATACGGAAAACCAAATAAGTAACGGATAAATGTTAGATATTTTGTTCAATAAAATTATAAGTGATTTATAAGTAAATAAATGTTTTATTGCTTTTTAGTTTAGTACACAAACTCAAGACAATAAAATTTAAAAAATACAAAAGATTTGAAAGTTAATTTATACTTTGATTTTGTATAGTTTTTTTGGGATGATACAAACAGATCCAAATTGCTTCTGAACGAATTTTTTTATTTTTTATTTTGCTCTATCTGTCCGCCTGTCTGTTTGTTCGGCGGACCGATTGTAACGGGTCTTTTACTGGCTAATGTAACAAGGAGTAACTTAGGTTACTCTTAATTAAAAAACATAGTAACGATCATTGGGCCACCCATAAAATTAAATCTACTCGGGTGAAACCGTGGGGCACAGCAAGTCTATTATAAGTAATCACATAAGATAATATGGTAATAGCAATAGGTACGTGTGGATATTACATTAAAGAAATGCTTGAAGACTTTCTTTTATGTAATCGTATACATTACGAACTAGTCCTTTTTCATTGGAAAAAATAAAACGCACCAGACATAACTAGATGATTTAAATTATAGCCTACCTGTATTCATAAATTCACGGTACTATTAGCAAATTATTGCTCATTAGCCCATAATCATCCATTAGCTTGTCTTCTTTGCGAAACATTTTTACTTTCATAGATGTGTAGGTAGTGATAGCCTTCAGGTGTTAATTAAGCGCAATTTTTGGTGGTCGTATTTGGTTCTTCGTTTCGAAATACTTTCCGGTACCATCCTAACATAAGGTCATTGGTATTTTAAATAAAAAAAAAATCAACTATAAGTTGAATGCTAGGGTATCTATATTTCAGCTCAATGCATTACTGGAAAATTTTATAATTTATATAATTTTTTCAAAATATCAACTGGGTTAAATTGATTTATACCGCCCATAACTTTGAAAGTACTAGCTACATTTGTTTATTTATATTTATATATGTAAATAGAGGAAGAACATGACTAAGTTACACAAAGGAATACATAATTAAAGTGACTGAATGACCTACCGTATTGCTTATTGCATTGTGTTTGATACAGACAATCAAATCCCGTTATAATACGTTGCAATGTATATATACTCTTCCTCAATTCAAAATGTTTTTTCAAAGTGTTTCATTTTCTTATGACACGACCATCATTTCTCAACACTTGTGAATCTTGTAACATTTCTTGTATACATTTCATGAATTTGGATGCAAGAAAGAACGATTCATGAATTGAATATCATCGTATGAAATTATAATATGCGTGAGACGACCTGTTGTAATAGGTACTACACAACTAGAAGTCCGAGTAAAAGTCGGACAAAGGTATAACTATTACTGCTTTTCATTTTTATTATTTTTGGGAAAGCTTACATACTAATTTACATGTATTATAATTATATTTACTAGTAAACAAGTTTTTAATTAAAAGCTTCCACATTTAGTTGAACCTAGAGAGAGAAAATAAAGTACTAAAGAAATATTGAAATAAGCAATAAATCGTGCATTTATACATCGCAAGAATAATGAGCTTTACGCTATTCTTGCGATTTATATTTAACTGAACATATTTCTAGATAACCTTTTATGTTCCCTGCTCTCCAATGAGCGCAATATTTGGGAAAAAATATAGGAGACGAGATCCTCTTTCACAAATTATGCATACCCAACTTGCCACTGTAAACTTCTTCCTGGAAACGATTCACCTGTAAAAATCTACTTCGTCATCGGTCTTGTTGCTTCTGAGGAAAAGGGTAACAGAAAACAAACAAGATAGATATTTCTACCGCAGACTGGTAAACCCACCGTCTCCAACACTATAAACACCACAGTTCAAGTTCACGTGACTCATTAAATCAGTCGTAGGCCGGCTCAATAAAACTCTGATTCAACGGCCACAAGACACGTGCCGGTTGCGGTTTCGTAAGAGCCATAGAAAAGCCTTATTGTGCTCAGTTCCACCGTTAAGACCTTGACAGACATTAATGAATTTAAAACCACCCGGACATTTTTGACGAGAAAAGATTCTTGATAGAACTACAGAGGTTATTAAAGCCATTGGTATATGGATACCTTGGGTGCTTGAGTAATTGCCTTATGAAGCATCAGAGGTCTTTATGGTTACGAAATTTGTCCATCAGTAACTATTAATTTATCTATACATTTTATAAATGCAGATTCTTAGTTTATTGGCAGAATCAATTTTATATGAGTTCCGTAAGGTACAGATTTTGGAGTCACCATCCAAATTCAGACGTCTCCTCAGTATTATTAGTATTGAACGAACAGAGTACTAGAGATTACAGTATGAAATGAATGAAGATACAATGATTAGTTAAAGATACACTTAGTAATCAATTACAGCATTACGTAATTGCGAAATCAATTATCTGCTTCAGATTATTGATACACTAGTATCATCTAGTGTCTTCGTGATTTGCAAATTTACATACACATGGGGGTTTGCCACTTTAGTAAGTGGGGTTCTTGTAATAACGACTTACGGAGTCCCGTACACTCCCGGACACTCCGGAACTCTAACTGCTGAGTCCAGCAGTTTGAGTTCCGGAGTGTCGCTTGCAACAGTTAGGTATGTGACGTGTAACGCTAAGAAACGCCTTGCTGGTCTCGCCATCATTAACCAATTTCTCAAGGTGACGAGCGTAGTGCATTATGCTAGAAATGTTGTATCGCTTGCCATTAGGTGAATGACCTGCGTTCTAGTCATTATAATGTCCATAAAACATTATCAAAATAATGAGATTATAAGATTATATTTTTTAAGCTATTTCGTTATGTTAGTTTTTAGTTACAAATTATCTTCAGTTAAATAAATATTTTGTAAAACATCAAAAGAATGTATGTTATATGGCTATATGTTACACATGTGTGATAAAAGTGCATGACATATTCAGAAAATCTTGCACGTTCAGTACAAATTTGATCTGTGTTCTGGCTGTATGCCAGGTCAATCGCGGTTCGGGCTCAGGGCAGAGGTATCAGTGTAAATGATGATGGAGTTATTTACCTATGGCATGTCTAATCATTTTGCGATAAAACGTGTGCCCCGTACTAACCCGGGCCAAAAATACCTATTGCGAAGCGATTTTGAAACGTATGTATTTATGAAGCTCTTTACGGCTACTGAACATAACAGCATTCAATATTAGGTTTCTTTTCCAATAATTGTGTTTTCGTGTTGTTCATCCGAAATTTTGGAGCTGTTATTTTCAGGAGCATTTTTTAATTAACCATTATATTTGATAGCTTGATTAGTAATTTTGATAACTACTTAACATAGTCATACACTACAAGAAAATTCCGTTATAACAGTGTTTTTACCCTGAATATTTTAAAGTTAGGAGGCTTAACCAGGAAAATAGCTGATGTATAAAAATAGCTGATGGTTAAATATAGTGGTTCATTGCTGTTCATCAAAGCACCAATCGTTTCAATAAGGTTCCAATGACTCACTGTCTGATTGACCAGCCAATAGCACATCGTATGCCATTGGCCCCTGTCGAGTGTCCTCTGTATATGGTCAGGAATACTAATTCAATGTAGATCTAGACGCCTTAACATACATATGCTCACGCTTGTATTCCGCGAAGTGCAGAGGTGTACTAATAGTCTAGTAACCACATCTTGCCTGTGTTGAAGTCCCATGTAATAGGGAGCAAGGCGAGCCTATTGTCATTAACCGGGCATTAATCTAGACTCCGGGCATCTAGTGGGAAAGAGAGCGACGCCTTAAATTCAAGCTATTCATTCTCCTGTTTTTTATGGGTGAGGGCACAGCCTTGAAAAAGTTTTAATTAGCAGTTTATTTTACTGTTAGCTAAAAGATTTTTTGTTTATAGTATTTTCGTAGATTGCCTCCTACATAAGAACATACGAACAAACATACAAATTTCAAATCATACAAATTTACAAACTTGATCTCGATAATAAAACAACTATAAAAATATAAACTATCATAATAAAAAACGTGTGGTACTTAGGTAGGTTTGAAAACAACAGATATAATAATATGCTTCTGCTTTCGAAGTACTCAAGAGCAATATATTGCGGAGATACCCGCTGAACAACTTGTTCGGGATGTCCTGACTCTTGTTGGAGAAGAATTGTACGGAATGTGGATGAAGTGTTTGGAAATCCTAACTGAAAATTTGGATGGAAAATGCAAACTTAACTTATTTTTTTTTATATAATTATATTGTGTTAGTAAATAATATAATGCTGTGTTAATGTAACAAGTGAAATAGACTCACTCTCCGGCGTGACATCGCGTAGTACTATTCTAGTTTCCGCTTCGGCTGGCATTGTTGACACTGAACGCGAACTTGGAAAAAAGCTTCACTGACCGTAAGCTCTTCAACAAAACGATGTCCTTTAAGTTAAAACTACAAGCCTTTGTAATAAAATATAGATTTCAATAAATTCTATCTCATGTTTTGATTCAAATAGCTGCGAAGTAAGTCGAGCAGGCGGAGGGCACGCGCGCCGCAGTGTATCGTCGAAGTGCGACTGACTGATGCCGATATACCGGTCGCTCCGGCCCTTTGCCTCGGCATGTTTACTATACAATCACAATAGTGACGGCGTTACATACATTTACGTCATGAAGAAAGTACACGCTGCTAAATTTCGTAGATAGTTCAAGTAAGATTCATTAGAGCAAGGTGCACAGTTGAATTCAGGCTCGTCCAGCGTGAGTTGTGGTCCTTTCCACCAAAGCTCTAGCGTCAATCGGAGGTCGTGTGCACCAACCATGAGCAACAAACATGTTTTTTGTTACAAGGTCATTAGATAGAGTGTCCGATATATCAAATTTCAACCGAATTTGAAAACTTCTGTGTATGTTCTCCCTGTAAGGTATTCTGTAAATTTCTTGATGAGATAATTTGTGAATTGTAATATACTTAATAACAAAAAAAATATATATTAATGGCTATGGCAAAAAAAAAAAAAAAACATGTTTAATGAGTATGGATCTGACGAAGAGTTTGCAACGATCCCTTCCGAATAACCTCCGTCTCCATGCGCTTAAATATTAGTCGAGCGGACGTCACGCGGTTTAACTTACGTAGTTCCCGTTCCCGTGGGAGTATGGTACTCGCTGATAATTTAACTATTCATTCCTCTTTATAATATTACTATACATTCATACACCCTATCACAATACATGGTTTAAACTAAGACATCCCTTTTAAAGTCCGTATCACAGAAGGAGATGGAAGTAATTTTAAGTCAATGATGTTTTGTAATAAGAGAGATATTGCTTCGTCATTCATATTGTGCTAACAGGCTACGTTCGTGGGCAAATGTATGAAGTAGTAGTGTATCTGTATGATGCCCTGATTGGGCATCCTAAGGAAGAAGGGATATTACTTGCAAAAATATCTCACCGATAAAAGTTGTAGGTACGTCTTTTGTCAGGGACAAACAGTAGGAAATACACCTTTTGTGTTTTAACTTCCTAACTTACTTTGCTTCACGAGTGAATGAAAAACAACATTAAAACTATTGTAAGTATGTATGTTGTTTATCAACAAATACTTTTAGTGAAAATTTACAGAAGATACTATTTTCCCAATTTTCGTGTAGGATTTGGGGTCAGATTAAATAATTGGATCTTACTAAGCTATTAGAGTATCATTGTTGGTACAGTATATTATCAACTTTAGTTCAGTGAATAAGGCCTCGATGTATGCACATCTGCTGTGCCTAGTGCATACAGATAATCCTAAGTTCGTGGCCTACTTGCTAATGGTAAAGGCTTTGTCACATGAGATCTGCAGTGCCATGTCACTATATATTATAAAATATTAATAAAAAACCATTTTTATTAGTTGCAAGATATCAGTACCTGTAAAAAATCTTAATTCATGTACTTATTATGTTATACATATTTATTTTATAATTTTAGTTGCTTAAATTATACTTATAAAGATTTTATTTACATCACTATACGTACCTAAGTACTTCCGTAAATATTATCATATCATTTTATTTGCTAATGAAGTTGTAGAAAATAATGCAGGTGTAGAAATTCTATGACAAAATAAGGTGCAGAATAACAAACATGTTACTTACAGTGAAGTTTACAAACATTAATTAAATTTACATGATTGAATTTAAATTGTTCTCTAAGAAATCGGCTATCGTTTTGTAAGTCCCTATCTCCTCTCATTCATCAGCTGTTCTCAAAGTTTTGTAAAAATATGACAGAGATGGAGCAGCAATATACCTACATACAATGTAATGGAAAATAATGTATGTTTATAAACTTTCTTATTTAATGAACTCAACCATGGTGACAATAGAGAACTTTCAAAACGTTAAACATAAGACCTAAAGACGATTCTAACGCCATTACCTGACACTTCGAAACGAACCCATAACTGAGGAAAAAAATTGGAGGATATTCTCGAGTCGACCCATATTTTTCTATTAATTATTTGAATGTAAGTATTGATCTTAAGTTTTATTATGTTAACCTATCGTGGACTAACATACAACATAATACAATATTATAGCTACCTCTGTCGGCAAATAGAGCTATCAAATACACCAACACCATCTACCGTCGAGTAGTAGAACTAGCGTCATAATTGAAGTTCCTCATAGCTTTACAATTTCCAATACATACTTAGTAACATCCTTAATAACTAGATGGCGCTGTAAACAGATTACTAAAATAAATAAGTTTGAAAGATTTTTAGATAGAGACTTTCGACTACCTACGCCTTCTGTGCCGTGGCAAGAGCAAATGGGGCATCAAGGGAAAATTTAAAATGGAATCGGTGAATAAATTTATCGTTTCTCGGGGAGCTTTGCACATATCATTTATAAACACAGAATAGTAGAAACTCGATATATAACTATGTCTATCCCTTACAAATTCAATATCAGAGGAAGAGATAACATTACTCTAACCCTTGGATTAACTTATCTGTAGTGACTGATATAGTTTTGTCTATCGGCCAATCTGATGCGACATTTACTGACGACTAATGTTACAAGCTATACGATTATTCATTCTAAAATTTATTCACCAATTACATAATTCGTACTTATTAGTGCAAAAATTATTAATATCCATATTTATTCTAAGCAGATGAAGCCGAGAGGCACTATTAAAAATGAAATATTATTAAGCATTGTTATTTATAACTTCAATAATCGAACGAAATGTATGAATTTCTATAATCTCTTCACCCTTATTTTGAATTGCAGAAGAAATTGCTCATTTTTCCTAAGCGTAATTCATATTATTCTTTCCGAAAGAAGAATCGAGTAGAAGCTTGTGTTGGTTTAAACGTGAAAACAATTGTATTGGTAGTATTCCGTGTGTATGATCCTGTCATCTAGATGCATGATAATTCATAATAATATAATATTATAAAGCATTTATGTACCTATATGATTATTTTCAATACTAAGCACCGATTTATCATAGTTAGGATCTTATCACCTTGGTTTTGTTTTGAAATGCATGAAACATGTATTTATGTGTTCTTCATGAATATACATATGTGTGCGTGTGATATACGGCTAAATAAAACCTAGGTATAACAAAGCCAAAATGAAGTCTTTTGTATTACCATTTCCCAATACGAGCTTGTAAATCGAATTGGCATGGCTTGTAGGTAAGTTCGGTGCATACAAATGATAGATATTATATTATTTACGATTCCAACGATGCCAAATGACCGTATTCACGTGCAAAGGGCATTTCATACTCCACCGATGCGGCGTGTGCGCAGATAGCGAATCAATATTTTTTAATAACAAACCTAGTTACAGATGCCCATGTTTTTATTCGTCTCGCACCATGCATATAGACAGAGACAGGCTTATGAAATTAATACTTCGCTTTCAAGGTACACGCTCATAACTATTCACGGGACTTGAAGAAGATTATGCAGTTTTCATACAATCTATCTATCTGTATTGATTAATACATAATATATTTATACATACAATCTAGATCTCCGAAACGGCTACAAGATGAACATCGTCATGAGATAGTATGCAGGGGGTTTCAGGGGTGATAAAAAAATACGAACAAAGCTCTTTCATTCTATGTCATCAATTCACGTTAATCACGGAAAATGTAAATTGTCATGTCAAATTAACATGTCATGTCGGGTACGTTCCACTTAACGCCCGCAACGATTGTAACACCCTCTGTATCGTTCTACCTAAGGCCCGTGGTCGTTGCGAGCGATCGCTCGACGTCATAGCTGACGTCACTGTTCGCGACCACGTCGCGCCCACTTCGCCCACAAAATATTGGTGGGTCAGAGTGGGCTTTCACTAAAATGTAGCGGTAATTCGAAAAAATAACAATGGCCACGAGACAAATAACGTTTTACAACCCCGAAACTGACATTGCAGTGGAATTGACAGTGTCAGTGGAAGATGCTTAACGTTTTCCGAGTCATTATCTCTCATTCGTTTTGTCAAAAACACAACCATAAATTCACGGGAATCGATGTTGAATTAAATTTTACTCCAATCGCGAAATATTTACTCACAAACCCGACAGCTCCGTACGTTTTCACCATGCCGCCATATTGCGAGCACACAGCGCTCAAGTTGTGCGTTCCACCTATAATATTCGCCTACAACGCCCGCGGTGTTTTTCGTTAGTGGAACGGCAACTTCAGTGGTCGTGGTCGATGGCGTTGCGGGCGTTAAGTGGAACGTACCCGTCAGTTATCAAGTAGACTAGTGCGCATAAATGTTTTTCCTAGATACCCAGTTGCCACCATAATCATTGCTAAACGTACATAAATAGTGGGACATATGCACATACATTAGTATTATGATGCGCGTGTCTGTTTACATAATGCCATTAGTACATTGAGTGAGATAATGTCCACTACGTAAGTTATTTTCGCTATCGTCATCCATATCGTAGGTAATTTAAGTACCTGTGCACTCAAACATGAGTAGGTATGAAACATATTGAAAGTGTTATGTAAAAATCAATAAATATGTAAATAAACTTTTACACTATCTATAGCTTAAATAGTCTTTGGTCATCATTGCATGCAAAGTAGGAAGAGGTACATAGGTGCATGCAAAGTAGAAGTAGGTAGGCACATATAGGTAGGTTTACATTTGTAAATTGTATCGGTGCTTCGGGAAAGTCAATGGTACCAGACCGGTATTTTCAGTGTACGGGATCTATGATTTTAAGCTGTATTCCTGCTTCAGCACAAATAGGTATGGTCGCTTGGTGCTAATCATTTAATATATCTATACTAATATATATCTTTATATGCATATACTTATACATACATATGCTCACGGCTGTATTCCCCGAAGGGGTAGGCAGAGGTGTTGTAACCACAACACCCACTTTTCACCGAAGATGATTAAGTAACAACGTGACAGATGGTGAGTCCATCGCCGTCTCAGACACTTTACATACGTCATTGAATTACTTCTCAGAAATATGCAGGTTTCCTCACGATGTTTTCCTTCACCGTAAAGCACGTGGTGTGAAATCACTGTACATAAGTTTTTTAGAAAAACTCATTGGTACAGGCCCCGCTGGGATTCGAACTTGCGTCGCTTGCGTAGCAGGCGACTGCTCAAACCTCAAGGCCACCACGGCTCTTTACTCTTTACTTAATACTTATACAAAGAGAAAATATTAGTTTGATTGTAAGGAATAGCGTCTTAAACAAAACCACCGATTTAAAAGGATATGTTGTTTATCGAGTCTTTAGGTCTTGTATGGGGCGATGCGAACAAATAAATGCTATTTTAGCTGAGCGCTCATTACTGGTGACGACACCTGCACAAAATATTATTTTCACTGAAGCTATATGAAACGAAGACGCATGATGTTGCAATAAGTATTTATTCTTAAGAAAGTTTTTCGAGAACAATTCGACCATTCATCAGTAATGTGTTATATTGCAAATAATCAGGTTGTTGATAATTATTGGAAGCAGATGCCGACATATGGGTGAGATCTTTGTCTCTGAGTCAATGCCAACGATGACGAAATGAAGGCCCGTTAAAGTTGCCATTCACGAACATATGTTAAGAGATCTTTATAAACAGTAATTTGTGAATGCATTTCGCGCAGAATGTTAGTGTTGTCTTCTGTACCTAATGTACAGTTTATACCGTTGAAGGGATGCGGCGAGAGCCTCTTAGCACACCACGCTTTAAAGATGTAAATCAACGGACAATACGTGAAGGTAATTCTTCAACCTGCTCTTATGTAAGGCTCTTACACAAATACTTAACCTTTGTTTAGCTTTTTGTAATTTGTCCACAATACATGTGATTAAGTTATGTAGGTGCTTGGTTAACAAACACGCGACATTTAATTTGTCTCGTTACTATTCGGGAAATAGTAATAAAATGTATTGGTTTCGCGTTCGTTAATTCATACCCTGTTTTTTGGGGAATCCATTTTGGATACCATACTCGCGGTGCAGCGAATGGTTATGCAGAGGCTAAACCTCGTGGTGCTCCAACTCGCGTAATTTGTAACGTGTAAAAACATGCCTTGTAAAAACTGATGGGTACTCACACAAATTACAATTGATTTGTCTCAAAATGATTTATGTACCGAATGATTTGATATTTTTATACATTATACATTGTATTTGACGTACAATGTTCGTCGTATGCGGTGCCAAAATGTTCTGCCACGTGTATTGCGCACCAAGTTGGTACACGACGCGATTTTTGCTTGGAATTAACTCCCTGAGTATATTATTTAAATAATACTATTCGTATTTGAGTTGCGATGATAAACATACAATTTATTATGATAAACCTTATTGCACACATTTTAACATCATGGTTTGAACGCGTTTCTTCTTTCCTCAGTATAAGTAAATGTTGTTCTTCGATTTTTCGTTCTGCAGAGTACTGTGCCCCTATCACGGGTTTGCCACCCTTTTCGAAATCTATACTCGCTAGCGTCTCCGCCGAATATTAGTATGAGCAATTGTACAGCGACTTCCAGCGGTGACGTGCAGAACTAAAATATCTCATACAAATATTGCGAGTGACGCTAGCGAGTACAGTTTTCGAAAACAGTGGCAATCTCGTGATAGGGGTACAGAACACCATATCTACAGCCTTTAATTAACCACCCATAGATAGCATAGGATACGCAACATGTTTGAAAGTTGTTAGATATTTCCATGATGAAGATACAAGAAGTCATGGCATGGAAAAATGTATATACGAGCATTTTAATGTGTTGCATAGCTATATTGGTTTAAATGTAGCATTCAGGACATCCTGTACCAATAACTTCATGGCAGCATGCCAATTGCCATGTTCGGGAGGATATATAAACTTAATTAGTGATTGTTTTGCTTAATGCCAGTTGACCGTAATGACCGAACAGAAGGTTTGTTGCACCATCTTTGGGGTGGGTGACATTTGCAGGTCGTACATTATCACATTTTAATACTATCATTGAATTTCGGCGTTGGTAGTAGGAGTGGTTCAAAACTACGAGGTAATTTTTTTTCGTATTTGTCTTTTATAAATAATATTGACCTTTTTCGTTATTTCATTCATTTCAGTGCGAACCGCATTCGCATGCCTTTGCATTATCTATCTACACAAAAATAAAATACTAACTCGTGACTGCCTGAAACAACGCACTGCCTATCTCTAGACCTATAGACATGCCACTTGGTGGGTGTGTGTAACACACATACACACCCTCCAAACTCCTAGATGAAGGCTAAGGCTAAGGCTAAGCTGTGCCTTCGCTACATCATTTGTTTTTCTTCTTTATTGCAAAAAAAATACTTAACCCTTAGACCATCCTCCTTGCAGTGGACCTCGGAATTCGATAATACAACAGAGACTTGGTTGAAGTGCAGTGTCATCCTACGAGCCGAACTTCCGAACATGTCTCGTAATCAACAATGTGACCAGCTGAGGAATGTTCCATATTATGTGCTAAAGTAAAATTCTCTCGCGCTGGACAGTTAGAGCAAGAGCCACAGTATCTTCGTGAACAGGGAGCCAACTATGATAGTTTAAGCAGCGCGTATCAAGAACTTCTTAGCTTTGACGTTTAATTTTACGGTACCAAATTAAACGTCAAAGCTATAAGTTCAATAATTGAATTAGAAGTTTATAAGTCTAGTATTTAATACTATAATGCTTCATGCTTGGCCGACATCAGGTTTTTTTGTTCGGAGCCCTATTTACGCTAAAGTTACTCAAATTAAGTTATTTTCAGGTAACATCTGCTATCTGCCAGTGAAAGTCGAGACATAAGTTTTTAGTTTCGATATTATTAATAAGGGTATGAGTATTTTCAACAATTACATAATCTATACCTAATACTTTAATCCCCTTCATGTTCCCGTGGGAACATCTGCTGGAACTGCTCCCAAATTACTTAATGGAAAACTGTTTTTTATTCTAACTGTCGAAGCTAGTCTCGCATAATAATGGATAATATAGAGTCCAAACTTGTGATTCATATTTTTACAAATTCAATACCATTGACCATGATCTACATCTCGGAACAAAAATCAAGAACTTGTTTCAGAGTCAAGTCGAGGTGTTCCGCATAAATTAATTAAATTCGCCTTATAACGGAATTGTAAATTTACCAGGAAGTGTGCCATGCTTATTTACGTCTACGAATTTTATTCATTCTTTTCATATCCACTTTATATACGTATTACTTCCTATTTTCTTCGATTTCACCCGAGTAGACTTAATTTGATGCGTGGCCCGCGGACCCCTTGTGATTATTTTATTAAATAAAAGTAGAGTTATAAGTAGAAACCTAAGTTATTCCTTGTAACATTAGCTATCTGCCAGTGGAAGTCCCGTTAAAATCGGTCCAGTCGTTACGGAGACTAAGTAGTTGGAACAAACAGACAGACGGACAGACAGTCGACTAATATTAGTTTTTTTATGTGAGTATCGTATATACTTTGTTTATATTTAGTGAAAAGCGGTTAATTTGGAATTACAAACAGACACTTAAATTTGTTTTATCTGTATAGATTTGAGGAACTTAGGCTGAGACAAAATATGTTGCCTCGTCGTGTCTTGTTCAAGCAGTTAGGCGATTCCGATATTAAGGACGTTAAATACCAAGGGAAAGTACCAGATCCCAAGGTCAGAGTGCAATACTGATAAGATAGGGGTGGAGATTATTTGGTGCTCGCTATTCCCTCACTAACGAATCGTGCATTTTTGGCGACAAAGCCATGTTGGTAATGGACTGCTTGCTTCGTACGTGTCAATAACATTTGCAATTCGGGAGAAGATAGCTTAGAGAACAAGTATCAAACAGACAGATTTACGGACAGTGTAACGTTAAATGCAATTTGTTTTATGCTGCAGATCTCTGAAAGTATGTTTAAGAAACTGTCTATTTTTTATACTGAGTATTTTTTACGGATACACCAAACATCGCGGGGGTAGCGGAAGTATTGATGACATGCTTCGCCGTGAAACCACTATATATCAATAACCACTATATATAATTAATCCGTTAATAATATTTTAGGACCAAGCGCTTCATGTTATTGTGATTGAATTTCATATACAGCCAAGTTCGTTTAATCGTAAGCAATATACCACTTACATTAAATGCATCCATGGGCTGTCAGCACTTACCACTAGATGAGCTATTGTTATTGACTCTCTGTTAACTGCTACTATAAAAAGTAAAGCTGTGTTTTGAATCATAACTGAATGCTTGTATATCGTGCCAATAGGTACAACATAAAAATGTAAAGAATACACTACCTACTAATCTCAATGCTCTTTTAAATAAAAGAGCATTGAGATTAGTAGGTAGTGTATTCTAACAGCTAATGTATTCTATTCTATAACAGCTAGTGTATTCTAGAAATAAATATTTCTCATTGTCGCGTAGGGAAACCACGAAGCGGAGCATAGGATCCCATGGCTTTACCTTTTAAGTTGCATTGGCTCTGGTCACAAGCCAACTGCCTGTTACTGTTCTGTCGTATGAGGCAATTCCACAGTTTGATGCACATTTTCGATTGCATAAATTTCAAAATTGCTAATAAATATAGTCATATCCATGTTCTTAATTCTATCGTGAAATTATGATTAAAGATAGAAATATTATTAAAGTAATTTGAATTAGTTGTATACGAAATTATATTGAGTCAGTCAAAATGTGCAAATATTTTTTAGATCTTTGATAGATGTAAAAAGATACCATACTAAATCTATGGTTATTATCTATTTATAACTTAAAACAATAGAATGCTTCATTGGCCAATGGATGTCAAAGTTCTGGGTCCAGGAAATACCGACAGATATATTGAAGTCGAGTTGAGGCTGAGCTGTAGGCTCGAGAGTTGAGGCTGAGCTGTAGGCTTGCCAGTTGAGGCTGAGCTGTAGGCTCGAGAGCTGAGGCTGAGCTGTAGATTACTAATGGGGTCCACAGGATAGCGAATAGTGGAACAGCCATCAGATATGATGGTTAGCTACGAAAATTGAATAAGAGTCCCCGACCAACCAACGGCAGAGTAAGCAGGGTTAAGGGAAGTCTGGTGAGACAGGCTTACCTATAGAATGTAACAAGGCTTTATGACGACTCGTTGATATAGCGAGAAAAAACACTCCGTGGTTTGACGAATGAAAATGAATTTCATTAAATTAAGTAGTTACGTATAGGTAATATACCTTTACAATGTTTTATCTACACGTATCCAGCAGACACTGGCATCAAGTTACTGGGAACGCTATGTAAGCAAAAGTGCATGAGCAGGGGCTCCCCGCTTTGGACCATCATTATATTAGCACCTTTAACATCGTTGAACCTACCTTAGCTTTTTTATACACCGTAGATTGTAATTAATTAACCAGGGGGCCAACTATGATCGTTTAAGCAGCACGTATTATGAACTTCTTAGCTTTGACGTTTAATTTTGCAGTACAAATATTTATCGTCAAAGCTCAGAAGTTCTTAATACGCTCTGCTTCAACCGATGGTGGTAAGCCCCCAGTTAAATAAAAAGGTGAGCTTACCAGTTTACTAGGCAAAAATAATATTTATGGATATTTTTAGGCTATCGTATGGTTGTGTTCGCACAGTGCCAAGAGCACAGAGTGACTATTAATTTACATGCTACCAATCACCGAAACGGCAAAGGTTAAGGATGCAGAACTGCTCTTTTTTTAAGCAAAGGCTACTTGGAGCATTGACCTTAACCCAGTGGAACTCGATGCACTTTAAGCCTTTTGCTCTATTCGGGTCCAGACATCCGTTGTTGAGAGGTAAAATCAATGCAATAATCGAACTTATATTATAAATGTGAAAGTACGTTTGGTTGTCCTTCTTTCAGGCAAATATAGAACATATCAAATTCAAATGTTTGCATCGTGGTAACTTGGACCTACTTATTCATACATGTTTTCGATATTTACTATAATATTATTGACAATTTTGAATGACTTATTATTTAATATTTTATAATCAATTTATTTTTGACTTTTGATTTTAGGATTTTTGGTTAATTTTGTTTCCAGTATTACAAGGTTTCCAGTATTACAATTAGAAATATTTGCATTAAAAAACTACAGATATCATGTTTGCGGGGCCTAGGACTTGGCTTCATGTGCTATGTGAATAAATAGATGGTCTACAGTTTACGCTCTGTGGCAGTGCGCCCGCGCAGTTCACAACGTGAGCCGGTCCGGTGCGAGCGCTTTGTGCATTTATATATATAATACATTTGCAAATTAAGGGGTGAGTATTTTTTTATTTTTTAACATATTTATTTATAAAATTCTAAATCATATCGAGTCTATTTTATAGATATAAATTAAAATTGAAGCTGGCCGGATAAATTCCGTTCTTTATATAGACACGTCAGTCCTCCTTTGTTTGATAACAATGTTGTACGCCTCTAACAAATCGAAGTTATCTCATTTATACTGATGGATGAAGGTTTGACGGAGATTTGAAACACGGGCATTATTGTTTTAGATAGGAAGATATTTTGTAGATTTTAGGTAATATTTTGAAGGTTTCGGATGATAATATAAAGCATTCTTCCTTATTCAATATAAATAATAAACACGAAATAAATAATAATACACTGTCTGAATGAAATTAGGGTATAAAAAATGCATTTATGTTAATCTCGGCCGTTTTTTAAATAAAATACTTCAAATATTGACTAATCTAAACAGCTATTATATATTCTATAAAGATAAATCAAAATAAAAGTGCCTGTTTGTAATTCCAAAATTATAGTATTTCACTAAATGCATATGCAAGTATACACGGTAATCAAATAGAAAAGCAAATTTAAAAAAAAAATCTGTCTGTTTGTCCGTCTGTATGTTGGTTCCGGCTAATCTCCGAAAGGGCTGGACCGATTTTAACGGGACTTTCACTGGCAAATAGCTAATGTTACAAGGTAACATAGGCATATTTTAAATAATAATTAATGTTCCACGGGAATTAAATTAAATCTACGCGGGTGAAACCGCAGGGCACTGGTAGTCTTAATCAAAAATTTGAGTATATTTAGCTGAAAATTGTAACACAGAAAAAAACTGACCAGAGATCAGTTTTCAATTATTAAAGGTAATATTATATGAAGGTAAGTATATGAGAGTAAATTTTTGCACGTTCCGAACAGGCTTAAAAAAATTAAGACTTTCACGGTGGTTATACTATAAACTTTGTAAATAGTCTCAAATGAAGCATCGAGTAACATACACCCGATACAAAAAAAAAAGAAAATTGAAATTTAATAATTTTTCCAAAATTTGTTACCGGTGTGTAATATAATTTTTTGGTATTGTCATTAAGTAGATCAGTTCAATTTGCTTTCGAGGCCGATAAGCAGTTGATACATAATCGTAATCCACGCTACGATTGACTTATCGCAATGAATTGTGTGATAATTCGTTTGTTATCATGTAATATATGCGAGTTGTTATTCTCCCACATGAACATTGGTGCCATTAACGTTCTAAAAAGCTGTGATTATTAACGGCCTATAAAATGGTAAGTTATTTATATATGTATACTTCCTACATAACTATTTTGCGTGTAGACTCAATGCTCTGGCATTGAAAATGATCTATAAGACCTTCGTGTTGTATTCGAGACGTAATCCGAATGATTACACTTAGTTTGAGTTTTCTCTAGTGTCAAGTATCTATTAACTAACAATGTTCGTATCCATAAGTATTTGTAAAGTAAACTTTGTAAGCGGTTCTTAATACAATAATCAATCCAACTGTCCATCCTGTAAGACAATTGTAAATGTTGGTAATCTATCACCAATATTTCAAATTGTGAAATATTTGAATTAGATGAATGGATTCGAAGATACTATCTATCTATATATTTCTATCTGCGAAAACTGAAGGCTTGTAAGTTTTAAACCATGTAACATTTACTTTTTTGTATAAAAGCTGTTTGTTTTCCAAATAAATAAATAAATAAATACCTCCTATACTCAAATAAAACTTCACCTGTTTATAGTATTAGCTTATTTTTTTTAAATTTTAGTATATCTTGTACCTCCATTACAAGATATACTAAAATTTTAAAAAAAGCGAATTCAATCTTTCTTTTTCAACTTTCTTTGTGCGTGCTACGATTTTTGTATGGTTTTCCATTGATGATTTTTCTCGATTATGATTTTTTTAAGTATAATTAATGTATCATGACAATTGCGAAAAAGCATTTTGTATTTCAATAATTAACATGCTCACGCCATCCCAGAAGAGTCCCTGAAGAGGTACTTATGTACAGGTGTTGTAATAACAAAACCCATTTTTCACCGAATATAATGAAAGGTCAACGTGACGTTGCCTCTAGCACAATACATAGATCTTTAAGTTACTTCCCAGACATATGCAGGTTTTCAAACGATGTTTACCTTCACTGTAAAGCTTGTGGTCAGGTGTGTGCATTCAATATAAGCAGATAAGCAGTGCTTACCATCTGTGATGACTTAATACACTTGTTTCGTGTGTGTGTGTGTTTATATTTGTGTATGTGTCTATACCAAAACGTATGTACCCGCCACATTGGTACGTAATTAACTTACCTACCTACCCTACTCATTGTTTATGCTTTCCCCTCTGAAATCACCGCACTCTCTTTTTGTTTCAATTTACCCCATTAAATCAAACAAACAAGATAGAGTTGTATATGTTATTGATTGAATCTGCTAACTCTACGCCCAATCGAGTCAACGATCTTCAAAAAAAATGTGAACAAACTTGTTGCGCACAAAATAACATTAATCAAAAATCTATGAGTGAGTTTTTGCCATAGCTTAACTACGAAATGATATACCAGGCAGCTAATAAGTTATACCGACTGATACCGATATAAAAGTTGTACCAACATCTTCTAAAGTTATTGTATTTTGTGGCAGTATTTGCATTTAAGAAGAACTTTATTGATGTAGGGAGAAGGTTTGAAATATGATACAAAACGCTAATCAGCAACAAAATAGTTTATGTATATCGAGCCAATCCATATTGTTATTTTAATAGGCTAAACTCTGTCTGTATGTTACTTTTCCATGGCTTTCCACTGAACTGATTTCGCAAATTTTTGGTGTAGGGACGCCGTACAGAATACTTTAAAAATCACTACGAGTATGTAAGTCCCGGGTAAAACTAGTAAAATCATAATCCTCACAACGAAATTGTCATTGCATTACGGACCTTTTATTTTATAATATTACTAAGAATAGTACATGTTACGTGTATACCTACTGCCTGCCTGTTTGCACATTTATGCACAGGCCTATAAAATCTCTTTATGTTTAATATTTTCTCAGAATCGTTTTCATAAATAAAATAGATATTTAATAAAGGTTTGGACATGTCGAAAGGATGAGTGAAAGGTGATTAACAAAATAAATTTATAGAGCGAATGTGAGCGGAAGTGTCGGTAGAGGGCGTCCAAGGAAAAAGTACTATGACCAAATTAATAGTATTTTTCAGTAAGGTCAAATTCGGAGCTCGTAACCCAAGAAAGTGTATGAAGAGATCCATGAATGTGGATGAAGCGAAAGAAGTATGTTAGGCTCAAAGCATGTGGCAAACGTTGGTCTCTGCCTACCGCCATGGGATACAGGCGTGAGCAGATGTATGTATGTATAAAATAAAGCGTACGCAAAATTGATTGAAAACAACACTTTTCTCTAATTAAATAAAAACATGTAATAAAGTCTTTTTGTAATATGTTATTTAGCAGTTTAAATGCAACTTAAATTAATTTTCATTCAATTCAATTCGAATTTTATTTATAGAAGTTCAATTGTTCTGTAATTAAAAAGAAAATAATGTAATATGGGTAATAACAATATTAATGTCATATTATCGTGTCATGTCGTGAATTCCGTCACAAATTCCATTGTTTTAAAAGAAGTGTGTTTGTTCCAACACTAATTGAAATACAGTTCAAATGTGTGGTCGCAGTGCGGCTCAGATAAGTACCTAACAAGTTCAATATAATTGAGAGTATCCAAGCACACATAGCCAGCACCGCGCCGTGGAAGAGACGCAGTGCGTTCCGCGGCGAGAGGCGACCTTGGCAGAGGCTATAAATTCGTTGAAGTTCACGTCATTGATTGCCATCCACACAGATAACTTGCTAACTTCATAATATTATATCCTCCTTACATATTACATTATCTTCTTTACTATGTGTCTACTGAGTAATTTTATAAGACAGAAATAGAAATCATCATAAGTAAATTAACGTAATTCTCACACCATTAAAAATATTACAAAAAATATGCGTACTGTGCGTAAGAAAACTCGTTATTTTCATATTAATCATGACAGCTCATTAAGTTTTTAATAAAACAAAAAACTCTGATAATCTTTGTGATAAATATGCTTATTTGGTACCTACTGGTACCAAATTTGGTATGTACTGTGAAGCATGCTGTGAAGGGCACACACAGTTGGGAATTAAGTTGCTCGAAAGGTTTTGTCATAGGAAGACATTAAATTGTTCAAAAAGTGTTGTGTAAAAAACGGCCGTTTCTCTGAGTTGAAATAAGAAAATTGGTCCAGATCTATACAGGTAACATTCGTTTTATTCATTGAGATCCACTGACCTTCATTTCTAAGCTAGGTGCCCAGTTGTTTGTAAATTATAAGTCACAATTTGTTATTATTTACTGGTGTCTGGGCGACTATTGGTGAGTCAGTAATCACAATATAGCTTGCGGTTATGTCAGTGTATTTACTTACTACTTCACGTCAATGTAACTTTGCTAATGCGTTATGTATTATATCACGGTGGAAATTAGATCGAAGGTTAAAACTAGATATGTATATATGCCAAATAAATATATAAGCATATATACTTGTACTTGTTGTTGTATCGAACTATTATAACTTATTTACTTATGTTATTCTCCCCGCTTTCCCCAGTACGAACGAAATTGTGGAGCTCCAAGGACAAAATTACAAATTTATTGGTAGATGTCGTTTTACTTGCAAAAGTATGTGGAGCACTTGAAAATGATCTATTCACAATAAATTGAATTTAGTTACATATTTTTGATTCACTTTTTAATAGCTTTTTTCTGTTTACAATGCTGGGTTCAGATATCTGTTATCTTATGGAAAAGTGCACGTGGTTCTTTAAAAATGAGCATTGTTAGGAACAGTGTTTGTTGGTGGTAGTTATTATCTATATTTATATATATATATATATATATCTATATCTATACATACAGTACAGGTACCTAAATATAACCAATTTTCAAAAAGTTATCGCTTTCTGTTCCGAAGCTCCTAAGTTACTCCTTGTACTTTATACAAGGAGTAACTTAGGCTACTTATTTAAATATAAACTTTCGGGTTCTGCGGGTCAACCATGAAATAAACACTACGCGGGGCACAGCTATAAGTAATATTAAATGAAGGATTGTTAACTAAATTTAATGCATGAACTAGGATCGAGTGTTGAGTACCGTGTGTAGCGAACAACGACATGAGTACACAACACACATGATCTATGTATGTGGTAGACAATATACATTTCGATTCGAACAAAGCCAATGCTGTGCAAATGACCGAGATAGGAATCCTGCATTGTTCGGTATTTAGAGCACACGTTGGTTCCTATATCGTGCAATAATGATACCAATTTTAATAGTACTAGGTATCAAGGTCGCTTGTTGTATTCAAGATCAGTTTTAAAACTATATTACCGATCGCCCTCACATGAGATACTCCCTAGTGCAGCCTTCGACCGAGCAATGAATACATATCAATCCTTTTTGCACAAACCGGTTGCGTTCCACTCTGACTGGTTCTACTAAAGGGTCTAAGTGGCTCCACTAAGGTCACCGGGTAGACCTTCGATGGGTTACATGTTATATCTATACATAGACTGAGCCAGCTAAAAGGGCTCTATAAGACAGTGCATCAATTATTAAATCTTATTACAAACAGACACTTTAATTTAAATTATCTGTATTTATTCAAAACTCGTCGATTATACTAGGCATGTATTGGATTATTTTACAGCCACTTTCTTAACAGGCCAATTTGTCACTCAGCCATATTTCTGGTTAGTTTTTTCTATTTAAGTCAAAAGAAAAAAAGGTGCGTTGCTGAGTTTTCAAAATATTCAACAAAACATACATATGCTCACGGCAGTATTCCCCGAAGGGGTAGGCAGAGGTGTTGTAATCACAACATCCACTTTTCACCGAAGATGATTAAGTGCCAACGTGACAGATGGTGAGTCCATCGCCGTCTCATACACTTTACATACGTCATTGAATTACTTCTCACAAATATGCAGGTTTCCTCACGATGTTTTCCTTCACCGTAAAGCACGTGGTGTGAAATCACTGTACATAAGTTTTTTTGGAAAAACTCATTGGTATAGACCCCGCTGGGATTCGAACTTGCGTCGCTTGCGTAGCAGGCGACTGCTCAAACCTCAAGGCCACCACGGCACTCAACAAAAAAATTCAAATAATAACTTAGACGTCACTTGAGATAATAATTTTTACAGGATTGAGATAATATTTAAGGTGCTTTGGTAGATAGCTTTATTGATAAACTCGATGATTAAGTATAATTAACGTTCATTCAATGGCAACTAATGTAAAATTTGTATAAATACGGGGCGGATTGATGCACATACCAATTACATAATTACCATGTAACTTTAGTTCCAAGATAATACGATTTATGGACTGTGCGTTTGCCGGGTGCAGTGATGTCTACATACCGGTACTCCTGTTTATGCTTTGATGAGCTGCATGTAGGAAGAGAGCATAACGGGAACCTCAGTTCAAATTCAATGCTGTTCAACTGGGCGACTCTAACTAACATATTCTCGTAACTAAATGACACCCAGAATGATCTCCGAAGGATTAAGCAGAAGTGTTGTAATAACAACACCCACTTTTCACCTAAGTTGATTAAGCGCTACCGTGATAGATGTCGAGTCCATCGCCGTCTCAGACACTCAGAATACGTCATTGAATTATTGCTGTGAAATATGCAGGTTTGCCGACGATATTTTCCTTCGTAAAGCTCATGGTGTGAAATCACTTAAACTCTGCACTTAAGTTTTTAAAGAAACTCTCCGTACAGGCCGCGAGAATTCGAACGTGCATCAAATCAAATCAAATCAAACAAAAATATCTTTATACGATTAGACTTATTACAAAGTACTTCCAAATCGTCAGAAAGACACGATTACTTAGGATTATACATGCTACCGCCAGGTTCGGACGGTTGCTTTTACTGAGAAGAACCTGGCAAGAAACTCAGTAATTACTCTTTTAAAAAAAAAAATACAATAAAAATCATAAAAATTATATGTAAGCCCATGGACACTGTTCCAGTGCACAAAAGACGATATAGAAAAAAAAATTAAAACTAAAAATAAGAACTACGAATAATTGTGTAGCTTGAGATGACCAGCCCCCACTAGCAGCACCTGTTCACAAGTATGACGAGAATGCCAGCCATCGCCCTCCTCAACCATTATAGAGGGAAGTGAGCGACCCGTCATCCTGACGCCGCCGCAAGCAAAGCCATTTTTGTGAGCATGACAACTCAAGCCCGTCAAGAACAAAATAGAAAAATAAAAGTAATTAATTGTCGCAGAACAGTACAACCATTATCAGACAAAACATAGTGCCAAGCTTCTTTACGCATATATATCGCTTACGTAGTTCAAATTTCACGGCCACCACGGATCGGCGTTATGAGTATCTGAGGTTAGGAAATATTCTGTCTCGTAAGATGCTTGTCATTCTGACACTTTACCTATGACATGGTCAAAATTTAGTAGGTATTACAATCGATGCGTTCACAGGATAGGCGACAACAATTTCATTCTTTCGCGGCAAGCAAGCATGCCTGTGGTCAGTAACTATTCCAGATATTATTATTTCCCAGCATTTTATTATGCCGCCAATCAGATGCTAGATTCGGAAGTTCAAAGGAAATGATCAAAGAATTGGCGACACTAACGTGTTATATTCGCTTGAGGCCGATTTACAAGGTTATATTTTTAGAGGTTAAGGAAATCATTTCAATCGTGATTTTTAAATAATGATTGCGATAAATTGGTCGAGGTAGGTGTGCGATGACGTCATGAGGTCCAGTTATCATGTGGGCCAACACTTCAAGACAAGTTGTGGTCGTGGGTAATACCTAACATTAATATAGGTACCTACTAGTAGTAACTAGTTTATTAAAGTTGTCTCCGACTGATTTATCGAATGATCCAATATGAACAAAAATATTTTTTGCATTAAAAGGTTTTGGCAATTGTATATTAGGTAGGCAATGTCAACTAGCTCTATTTAATGTTTCTAGGAGTAGTTAACCCTGAAAGTTGCGTCTAATATTATATCATAAAGAAATAGTAACGCAGGTTCGATTTATCGAATGAATGAATTTTTGGGGTCCCGCTCCTCGAAAGGTAAAAAAAGGAACCCCTATAAGGTCTTCCGTCCTACCCCGTCTGTCTGTCAGTCCGTCTATCAGTACATGTGTCACCGCCGATTTTCTCTTGCTATTCCACTCGACCTAGAAAGTTGAAATTTAATCCAGATACTGAATTCTGTACTTCATTTGTATTCATAAAAAAATTATAATACTTATAAACAGTACTTGTCCTGTATAATTATGTCATTCTGAGGGTTTGAAAGTACCATGTTAAAAGTCTAATTAAATAAAGATAAGATCTAACCTGCACCGTGTTGATTATGTAAGCTCAGTTTCAGAACCTGTTTAATTTTATGGTAATTAATTTACCTGACATTATTTTTGACTATGTACGTAAGTGCCTATTTAAATAATTGTATAATAATAAAAACACATTGTATTATGATTTAATATAAGTTCATAATAATGATAGTGTGTTACCAACTCCTATTGTTTAAGCCAGGGTTCCTCTATTCTCTTTCTCTTCCTTCCTGTAGTGCAACCCTAGCGTCACCTTACTGTTAGTTGCTAATATATAGTTTATTATAAAATAAACACCCAAAAACTTTTTGCTACTTTAACAGGGATTTTTTTTTTAATTAATCGCAAAATTATTGCAGCTGTTTGGAAAATGTCACTTCTTTAAGTTGTTTTAAGGAGACCATTTAATAATTGAGCGAACAGTTAAGTAGTTATACATATTAATACTTACTTGGTAATAAAAATAGTAGTTAGGTCCTTCTGTTTCATTATTCCTGCAGGTATAATTTAACTTAGTCTATTCTTTGCGGTAGGTACTAAAATTACTTTACGAGTACACAATATACATATGCTCACGCCCACCAATTGCCGGAAGGGTAGGCAGAGATGTTGAACACCCACTTTTCAACCAAGATGATTTAGTGCCAACGTGACGACAGATTGTGAGTATAGTGCTATTTCAGGCACTATACCTACCTATAATGCAACAAAAAAAAAAAATACCTATAATGATAGTTCAGCTATATGACAGTGGCAGATTTATTTACTATCTTCGCATAAAAACTCATCGTAAGGCTCTGTACATGTTACCATTACAAGACCGTAAACTATCGCTTTTCGAATCAAGTTTCTAGCCATAAACCCGGTGAAATATGGGGAGGTGCAGAAGTGGTTAGCGTTTCCCTTTTGTAGCTACTTTATATGGGAAAATTATATTCATCTTGAATGATCAATATTGTAATCATAACCAAAGTATATAGTAGTATAGGTGCACTTCCCTAGTGTCTATAATATTTATATCTCCACTTATTTTTAACAGCATAAAATTTCTAACTATAGGGCTTATTTTTTATTTTCTTTATTATTATTTTTTTATTATCGATATTTGTGTATATTATCTGTGTTACTGACAAATAATAATCATATGGGTTTAGGAATTTTTACCCATTTTGCGATTTGGCCTTGGTAATAAATAAATTATCTATGATAATTATTAACAGTAAATTTGTTCTTTAAAAAACTATATTAAAGTTGTTTTAAATCACTTATGGATCCGTAAGAACGGTTATTATATATCGTAGCCTTCACTGGTTCGTATTTACGAGATACGAAAGAACCTAACCAATATTTATAGATCTTTGCTAAAATTGCTACCCACGTGGTAATTACATACGTCCATGTGTATTTTTCATAGGCTGATGTGAAATAGTTATTGTTCCTTTGTTAACAACAGAACTAATTATTAGGGAGATTTCATTTAATTATTTATTTGAACACTGATATGTTTGTTAGTTTCCGAGATAGTCAAATTAGACAAAATATTCTTAAAATTGTCAAGAAAAATACGAACATGAGGCTAGAAACATGCGTTTGGATACACCAGCCAACAGATGGCGCAAGGCGGCCCCTAAACCGCAAAACAAGGGAAGGAAGAATTCGACGCACAATGTATGATCATGATTAACTCAATTGGTAGATCAACTGCACGGTTTGCAGAGTTCGTGGGTTCGAGTCCCGCCTCGTGTTCGTATTTTTCTCAACCATTTATAAGAATTTAGAATGTAAACATGTGTGTCATGAAAAATCAATCTAACATATAAAAAAATAGTACCAAAGAGCAAGTTGGGATAGTCTTGGAAAGGTAGCGACAAAGAGTATTTTTATAAGTATTATTAAAAACTACTGCTGCCTTACCATTAAGGAAGTCTTGCAATTACAGATTGTGATATATTGTAATTGTTATTGATTCCTAAAAATAATGTAATAGTTTTTGCAGGTAAACAAACTGATAAATGATAAAAACACTGGCTAATGTTATTTTATTTTCGCAATATTGTAATAAGTTTTCTGTAAATTATGTATTCGTTCTTATTGAGCTCGGGTTGGTCACGTTTAACAGCTTTACATGAATGTCCGCCTTGTAATCCCTACAAAGAAGAAAGGTACTCTGATGTCAGGATATATTGAATAATGTATTAGGCGGACGGGATCATCGTGAAAATCCAAATAGTTTTTTTACGTAACGAATATTGTGCCAAGAGATAATAAACTAATGTACATAACATTAATAATTAGCAACTTCCTATATCAGACACAATAATAAAGCAATATTTCAACAATTTAATTGACATTAAATTGACACCGGCCATTAAATATATTACGTTAAAAAATAAAATAAAATACTCTATTTCTGGCTTTACATTTTTAAATTAATTATTATTGCTTTGCTATATGCTTCACACTTTTGGTACCCATTACCATGTAAACAAATGTATGTTTTGCATTATAACAGGTTTTGGCAATTGTATAGTAGGTAGGCAATGTCAACTAGCTCTATGTAATATTTCTAGGAGTCGTTAACCCTGAAAGTTGCGTCTAATATTATATCATAAAGAAATAGTAAAGCAGGTTCTATAGACTTGTCCCCAGACATCCACAAATTGATCATGAAAAATAAATTTCGTACAATTAATTCAGTAAATTTCGTTCCCTCGACCTCCACGACAGTCAAAAGGTTTTCTTCGATTTTTTGTATTTAATATTTTAGCAAGGTCATTGTCAAAGTCAAAATACTCTATGTACTTTTAATAACCTTGACTTTAGTTCATCAGTAAAAGGAACAATCTGTTTAACGACTGAATAACCTTTAACTATAAGTAAGTAATAAAAATAAAAATCTGCAATACATATTTAAGTTTCAATTTAGTTGAAATATATCGAGCTCAACAAATTAAAGCAAAAGCTATCATTGGCATTTAAATCAGAATGCTTTATTTTATTGTATGTACATGCCATGATGGCCGTGGGTTGCGTCTCCGCAAGCGACGCAAGTTCGAATCCTAGCGGGGCCTGTACCAATGAGTGTTTCTAAAAACTGATGCGCAGTGGTGCACACCACCTGCTTCAGGGTGAAGTAAAATATCGTGAGGTAACCTGCGTATGTTTGAGAAATAATGCATAGACGTATATATAGTGCCTGTGACGGCCATAGGCTCACCATCCCGTAACTTTCACGCTGATACTTAATCCTCTTCGGTGAAAAATGGGTGTTGTTATCACAACACCTCTGCCTACCCTTTCGGGATATACTGGCGTGAACATATGTATGTATATATTTTGTTTTTTATGTATATTTTTCTGTAATTATAGCTAGTTAGTAATATCAGTGTTATTGTAAATAATACATGTGGATTATTTGTATTCCGGTAATCATTTATATAAATACGAACTTTGCTTATTACGAAGTACCTTAAAAATTCACCTGTTTAGACTCATTCTTTCACTTCTCGTTTGAACAAACTCGTTAAGATCGTAATTCATAACCTTTGGATTTAATTTAAGTAAACATTTACGTCAATATTTCTTCAAAAATATTGTTTTATTATTATGGAATATTTTGTTTACCAAGCGGAGCTCCATCAATTTTGATTAATGACTCCCGTCGTTGAGCGGATAATTGAAACCAAGTATTCGAATAATAGTAGATAAATGTTGCGAAAATCTCACGCGGACGTTTTTATACCGAATCACGATCTTAGGCGTGCCAGACGGACAGTTAGGTAATTAAAGATAATATTTACTGTGCAAAACTCGCGCTCGAGGCACATTTACTATTGTCCACATCATCGATCAGCGAAGTTAACCAATCCAGTTAGGTTAGACCGCTCGAGTTCCCTCCGTGCCTCGGAGAGCATATTAAGCCGTTATTCTCGGTTGCTTATTTAAAATCTTTAGCAATCGTTACAGGTCAGTTGGAGGCCTAAGAAAGTCTGACAAATGGTTTAGCCCTGATTACCAATTTTCCTCGTAAGTAAGGGGTTGCGATAGACAGACGACAGCCGCTTCGTATAAAAATCAGGTAGTCAGCCACATCAAGTTGAATCAAGTGCCGACCCCAACAATGTATGAGATAAGGCCAGGGAGAAGAAGAAGTTTTAAATGCAAAACAAATTTTACTTTGGTTGTTTTATTCTTCATTCATACAGAAACTAAAATGAACGTAATATTCGGCAATTTTATCTCGGTAATGTGGATCGTTGTCAACGCAGCTAAATCCACCTACATCTATGTCTATGCACCTATACAGATAAATAAAGTGTCTCTAATTCCAAAATAACTGTTTTACCTGGCTGGACCAATTTTAACGGTTCTTTCACTGTTAGATAGACTGTTAGCTAATATTACAAGGAATAACTTATTTCTAAAAAAAACATTATAGGTTCGCTAGTCACCCATGATATGAACTTATCCGGGTAAAACCGCTGGGCACACCTAATACTCAATATAAACAGAATATCGGTTATACACTTAAATATTTCAACAATAGAAAAAAGAGTTGAATACCGGATGTATTAGAACATTAACATTGAAACATATTAGTAATACACGTAACACACGTGAGTAAGGTACTCACGTGTCTCTCATTATGAGATAACTTTGGTTCACGTGTTTAAATAAAAAATGAGTCCAGTTAAAAAAACATTTGATAGCACGTTTTTAGTTTTTCTTCGTGGAGCGTATCTGCCTACGCACAACCTTACGTCACGTATAAATTTAGGGCCTATAGAATTGACCCGTATTTGATATTTCTCGGCATACATACATACATATGCTCACGCCTGTATCCCATGGGGGTAGGCAGATACTACCATTTGCCACATGCTACGATCCTTACATACTTCTTTCGCTTCATCCACATTCATGCATCTCTTCATACACTTTCTTCGGTTACGAGTGCTCCGAATTTGACCTTTCTGAAAAATACTATTAATTTGGTCATAGTAGTTGTTCCTTGGACGCCCTCTACCGACGTTTTTGTGTGATGGAGCAACAAACATTCATATCAAACTTTCACGTTTGAAGAAGTACGTTCTAAGAATAGTAACATAATAAAAATAAATAAATAATAGTTCCAAAATGGGGAAAGTACAATAAATTATCCCCGTTCTAATTAATATTCCTTGCATATTTATGCCATCATGTACGCACCCCACTTGTATGACACCGCTTATACTGTGAAGTGAAATAGTATACGATTTAATTCCTTCCTTTCGCCAGTTACGGCTAGATTAGGAAAGCTTCTCCCACAGAGGAGCAGTCATATCGTGACCAGTTTAACTACTAGGAGCTTGTTCCTTGCCGGCTGGGCTTTAGAAATTTCTCTGACTTTCTCTATGCTGTTACCCTGGTACTTAGTCACCCCACAGCGATTAAAGTCTAAGATTACAAGTAATGTTGCCGTGCCGAGAAGTTTCCCTCATAAACAATGTTTAACGAGAATTTAACGCTACTGAGTTCATAACCAGGATGAGTAAAGTTTGTTATTTTAATGAAAGTAGCTTACGTTAGCTCTTTGTAAACATCAGCTATCTGACTATAAAAGTCCCGTTAAAATCGGTCCTGCCGTTTCGGATATTACCCGGAACAAACAAACACAGTCGGAGATATTTATAAAAAAATGTTTATCATATTTACTTTCATAAGCATTTGGGGCAAAACTGTTAATTTGGAGTTACAAATAGAAATTTAAATTTTATTTAGTGTATTTAAAAATTGACAAGTGCGGTAGTCTCGGCCATTGTTTCCTCTATTGATCAACGACGTACGGGGCAGGACGTTATGTTATAAACATTTTCTTTGTTGTGAAACATAATGACAAATAGATCATTACGTTTGTTTGAAAATAAATGCGTGGAGCCGCTCCGCTGAGAGCTGAATGAGATTAGAAAAAACTTGGCACACAGTTTTATAATGATGAAATCTAAAGACGTATGTATGGTGATGAATTCGCCATTTGGCGTGTTGGCCTTCGATGATAAGTGCGTATCAAGGAGTATTCTCAGAAAATCAAACGATTTTTCTTCAGTATCGTTTAGTTTTTATCAAGCAAAATTTTTTTGATCGTAATTTATTTAATTTAAGTAGATTTGGAATACAGATACGTCAAACATTTTGTCTTGTGGACCGCGGCCACGTTAGGACGCGAGTTTTTAATCGACACATCGTTGAGTAAGAGTAGACCCTCTGTGCCCCATGTAAAGGTTTTGTATGGAAATGTTAATAAACGAAAAACGCAAGCTCAAGCGGCGACGTCTTAAAGTGTCAAAATCTATAAGTACTTGGAGCACTGGGGCATAACCATGAGCTCTTATTGCAACGTTAGTTCAGCTGTGTGACAGTGACAGATGTATACACGTTAAATACACCTGTCTCATAATAAGAGTAAAACTATCATGGCAATAAGAGCTCATGGTAAGGCCCCTGATCATTCTTCTGGGCAAGCGTACACATTACATTTACTGAAATGAATCATCGTTAATTTACCTAATTGCTTCAGTGCCCCAAGTATAAGTTTTAAAATGTTTTTGCGTTGACGATATTACCTGCGTCATTTCCTAATTGTATATGGTTAAAAAGCGCCCCAAGCGGCGAGTGTAGGAGGTTTTACGTCTCCATACAAAAAAGCGCAAAACGCGAAGTCAAGCAACAACGACGTTCGAACGTGGCACTGATTTGTCATGACGTGACAGCCACATCTATACTTAATATTATAAAGCTGTAGTTTGTTTGTTTGAACTCGCTAATCTCAGGAACGACTAATACTGGTCCGATTTCAAAACATCTTTCAGTGTCGAAGTACCATTAATCGAGGAAGGTTATAGGCTATATTTTATTTTTAGAAAAATAGGAATCAGGTGTAAAATCGAATACCTATTAATGCGTGCGCTGCAAAAATGATTGATAATAGAACAAAATGATGTACTACGGGTTTGTAGGTCTTATTAAGATCTATAAAAAAATCCATATCTAACTATCATAGTTTAGTTACAATAACCGCTTGTATGTTCATAAAGAATATTAAATAATCGAAGAAAGAAACTACGTTAAATGCGTATCGTAACATTAATATTATATAAAACTAAATCTACGCGGGTGAAACTGTGGGGCACAGCTGATAGCTGATATTCGGTAAGTCAAGTATATGTATAAGCTAGTAAGCTAATAAGTTGTTTGCCAGTAATGTATTGTTAAAATGTCAAATTATCCATGTTATGTCACTTTGACCCGCGCACGCCCTCTCCATTGTTAAAATGAAAAAATCTATTCAATTAGTTTCTTTAAGTAGTCATTAAAATCTCCGACGATAGTTCGGTAGGCTTCTACCTATGTGACAACTAAGAATAAAAGCATAATACTCATGGACAGTTATAATAAAACAAAATACATTATTTAAAGTGCTTACATACATGCTTATGCTCACGTTTGTATTCCCCGAAGGGGTAGGCAGAGGTGTTGTAATAATAACACCCATTTTTCGAAGACAATTAAGTGCTAACGTGGCAGAAGGTGAGTCTATCGCTGTCGCAGGCGCTATACATTATAATAGTCTTTGAATTACTTCTCAGGCACATGCAGATTTCGTCACGATGTTTTCCTTCACCGTAAAGTACGTGGCGTGAAATCACTGCACATAAGTTTTTAGAAAAACTCATTGGTACAGGCCCCGGTGGGATTCGAACTTGCGTTGTTTACGCAGCAGGCGACTGCTCAAACCCCACGGCCACCACGGCTCTCTGCTCATTGCGTTATTATCACTGGTGCTGATATAAATAGCTTTTACACTGAACACGAAAATTACTTTAAACGACAGTTGTCATTGTTCTTCGTAAAATACAGTACTTAACGTTAAGTATAATTAATCAAATGTTTAACTGTCTGTCACAAACAAATCATTTTGACTATTTAAAATAAAATGCCAGAATATTCACATTTTTTTGGGGGAGTTATTAATTTTTTTCGGAATTGTTAATTTGACAATTACTCATGCATAAAGTCTTGTATAGATAAATAAAATTGAAGTGTCTGTTCGTAATTCCACATTAACAGCTTTTCACTAAATTCATTATGAAGCTATATACGGCACGTACATAAACAAAACTGTGAAAGAAAAGTTCTGCCTGTAACGTTAAGTAACTTTATGTTACTTTTATTTAGGTAATAATACGGTTCCCTGTAATTAAACATTGTTGAAACCGCAGAGCATAGCCAGTCTTTATTTACATACATACATATGCTCACGCCTGTATTCCCCGAAGGGGTAGGCAGAGGTGTTGTTATCACAACACCCACATTTCACCGAATTTGATTAAGTGCCAACGTGACAGATGGTGAGTCTATCGCCGTCTCAGGCACTATACATACGTCATTGAATTACTTCTCAGAAATATGCAGGTTTCCTCACGACGTTTTCCTGCACCGTAAAGCACGTGGTGTGAAATCACTGTACATAAGTTTAGTCTTCATTTACAATGTGTTATTTATTCTTTTCCATACTTGTCTACCTAACATATCCATCTTGACTTCTGGCAACGAAATAAATAATATTTAAATCGGTGCTAAAAAATTTTTTACATTGCAGTGAAACAAAATGGATGAAATATCCAGATTTTGCCGAACTGTATTAACGGTAAAACGTAGGAAAGTCTACATGGCCAATATTGAAAATCATTTCTGTTTTTATTCCATTCTTTATAAGGTGGGCAATGCAATGCGAGACGTGTTGGTCATGTTCACAGGTTGCAGTGGCCACTTACACGGACTGCACGCTTGTTTGCCAACTTTATGATATAAAAAAAGAAGTATCTGTAAGTAATATTTATTTACGGCTCATATACAAACTTTTTAAAATAAAACTTGACATATAACTAGCATCTTGTGACCTCTATGTCCAAAGAAGAAGGAGAAGTCCCAATTGCAAAATGTTTTTTGCGATCTCCCAAAAATATTTTTTTTTCTAATTCGGTCACTTTTATACTAAGCGTGCGATATGTAAGTTCTTTAAGTATTTTTTTTTCCACTCAATGATTTCACGGACAATAAATAGAAGGGATATCAACGATCTCTTCGCAATAGGGATAAGAAATGTAGAGTACCTAAGTGATGTGTCAGATCTGAAATAGATTTTCACGTCAGCAATTTTGTTTACTTAGGTATTGATTAATTTGAATTAAATGTTTGCTTCCAATACCAAAATAAAACGTTTGAAATCCTCGTATCCAATAAAGTTATAAATAGCCAAAATATTCAATTTTAATTAGTTTCACGATCTCGAGAAGGTCAATCAGTGCATATTGCAGTCTAAAACATGATACACGATCTTAAAATGCGTTTCTTGCTTTATTAGGCATTTATGAGTATTAAACGCATAATCTATACACTAAAACAAGATTGAAGTGTCTGTTTGTAAATCCAAATTAACAGATTTTAAAAGCAGATAAGGTAAGTACGTAGGTAAATTAAAAAAAAAAATTGTCTGTATCTTTCCTTTCTACTTTAAATATAACTACCACATAACACAGAAATACTCAAGTCTTGTACTCAAGAATTGTTCCGGCTATTCCCTGTTTTTTCTTGCCTATGTAGCTAATTGCTCATTGACAACGCAGCAAAATGCCTTCACGGAATTCGGCTACGAGGACAGAGTATTATGTGAACCAAGAAGTATGTTGAGATGGTTTGGACATATCGAAAGGATGAGTGAAAGGCGATTAACGAAAGAAATTTATAGAGCGAATGTGACCGGAAGTGTCGGTAGAGGGCGTCAAGGAAGAAGTACTATGACCAAATTAATAGTATTTTTCAGAAAGGTCAAATTCGGAGCACTCGTAACCGAAGAAAGTGTATGAAGAGATGCATGAATGTGGATGAAGCGAAAGAAGTATGTAAGGATCGTAGCATGTGGCAAACAGTGGTGTCTGCCTACCCCCATGGCGTGAGCATATGTATGTATGTAAGATTTCAAAAAGTTATACCTTACCATAATTTTGAGTTGGTTTAAGTTATCTTGCCTATTCGTGTTATTATATTGTTAATTAATTGTAACAAAAATTTACTTATAAGTATTATATTCGTCCGCCCCGATTACACTAGACTACAACATTACTGGCTAAATGTGGATGTTACCTACCCTTTCAAGGAATACAGGCGTGGAGATGTATGTGTGTGATTCCGTTCTCTGGTACCCATAGTATAAGTTTTCCTTAGTTTGAGACTAGATGAGTCTAAGTACCTATGTGCTAATATTCAAACCTTATTTATTATTATCTAATTGTTCCAGGCGGAATCCAAAATGCCTACCCCAGACTACAGCGTTGACTTGGACTTTGGCGAGCCCCCGCCAGAAATACAGGAATACGCACGTATCCATTGTGGCGAGGACCCCAACACGCGCCTTCAGGCTATTTACGAACTTAAGGAACTGATATACGGTATGTTTTCCTACATCATTTTGTTTGTACTTGTAGGCACTGGTCGGACAATATGTAGGTAAAGGTTCACACGAAAATATGTTGTATCTAAACGTGATATAAATAAACAAAAATCCTACACATCCGAGGGTATGATTACATTGTGAAATCTTTTATTGCAAATCCATTTCTCAAAACTCTTTCATGTTTATGAAATTTCAATAAGAGGGGTACATAGGTATACAAATTTTCCAAAAATGGCAAGGTTATCGTCACTAAAACAAGTCACGTTTTGATCTAAATACTCGAAAAGGCCACGTAGCCTCTAAACGGTCCCGAAAATGGAATTGAATTTCCAAATCTTCATAAGAAACGTTGCAATACGGTAATACAATACAAGATTTACCATCCAGTATCGCAACGGCCTTCGTACAGTCTTCATACGTAGATATACAAGGACAAGGATTTATAACAGGCGGTCGATATGACAGCTAGCCTTGCTCTTTCCACGCCGAGATTGATATATCGTAACCCGCCAAACTGACTATAATACTGGCTTATGAGACACCTCCTCTAATAGTTTTTTTTACATAAAAGGCTTTGTGTAGATGTATGTGTGTTACAAATATCGCTAAGAAGAGTTACTCATTCAGAAATCTACTTAGATGAATAACGTGCTTTTCTTAACCAATGTGATCCATCGCAACCTTCTTGTTGTAAATAGGTAGCCGGTTTATGAGTTTGAGGAGTTTTACTCGTGGTTCTTGTAATTATCACATTTTTTCCTTGTTTTACAGTTTGAATAACTGTTAAAAAGTAAGGAAGTTGGTCATTTGTATTCATATTTATTGTTACAAAGAACTTCTCTGAGTGCCATTGTTGTTTTATATTTAAGTAAGTAGGGCATGACATTTAAACTTCTACCCTCTAAGACTGGTGTATTTAGTGTTGAATGATTGAAAAACAACTGTAATTAAAAATAAACATCTTCAATTCATTTTTAGAATTCATTAGAGTCGATGAAAAACTCCCTTTAAGACAATCACTTACCTGTTATCTGTTTAGTTGGTCGTAAGACTTGAGACTGTTAGAGGGCATAAATATATATTGATTATGAAACTGAATAGAGATTTCAGAAAATATAATTATATTTCATTGAAGATATTGAATTTTTTGAGGAAAACCAAATTCTTATCTGTAAGATTTTTGGTATATATTCGGAAGCCTCTTCTCACAAGTCCGATTTGGTCCTGTCCGTGTCGAAACACGTGCCAGGACGTTCTCTCAATGTAATCGGAAGCAAAAATAGGTCACAGTTATTGAAAAATATTTTTATGCGCAATATTGACAGGAGATTATTTTTAAGTACTACTGAATGAGAGCACTCTGTTTTGTTGCGTAGATATATTGTGTCACCAGTCTCTCGGCGCACAATGACAGACAGACTAAGGGAGTGTTATGTAATTTGCATATAATAAGTCCCCGCTGCTATGGCTGTTGCATCAAGCGTTCGCATTTTTGCGCAGAGTACTTGTTTTTATTTAAATGATAGCATCAACAGAGCAATAATATGTGAGTGTTCTGATGTACCCGACAGTCATAATACTTGATATTATTTTGAACATTTATATATATTTTGAACATACATATATAAATGAACGCCTTATTTAGCCATCATTGTGCCCGTGCACAACACCTTGTGGATTCTGACCATTGAAGTAGGTAAAAAATAAAAACGGATTACCGAAGTGACAATTGGCCTAATAAGCTAACACGTGTCTTACGATTGAAGTAAAATTATAGTTTATATATGTTTTTAAGATGTAGTAAGCGTACGCAAGTAAACACTCTTACTTTACTACTTATGTCAAAAATGCCAAGATACTCGTATATTTTTAGAAACGAAAATATTATAATGCTTATAATTGGTTCTTCGCATCATATATCTTCAAACCTATTAAGATATTTTTATTAAATATGGATTTCCAAATGTAAATGTAAAGGTCTCCTTAACCTATCATCCACTCCTTATTCTTATGGCTTATCACAGTAGGTTCATCATAATGTAGTTATAACTTAAATTTGCCTGCCATATTATCTTAAAACTCGCAGAAGATAATAATTCCACTATGTTTGATATTTAATATTTTATTCGCATAAAATATTGTTACATTTTCATTAATATGACCCTACTTTGCCGTATTACGTTGAATTGATGAGTTATGTGATTTTGTAAGTGATACGTGTGGGTAAGATTTCAGCTGTGGACATGGGTCAGCCTTTGTAATGAGATCACGAGGCCAAGGTCCCAGTGGTTTATCACATTTGTTACGTACGTGTGGAAAAATAAGATAAATCCTTGTTTATCCTTACACGTTATGGACCACACCACATACATATAATGTATCTCTAATTAGTAACAAAAACAGATAGAAATTAGAAAGGTGTGACCTTATCTTCCCAGTAGGCATTATATGCGTCTGTCTTTGTCTCATTCTGCATGGGGCGACCTGAATAAAACTGTATCCCAACTATTTTCGCTGAACACTCAAAATTCGTGACGACATCTGTGTAATTATTATATAAATAAGCTTGAAAGTTGTTACGTATAATTCCATAATCAAAAAGGTTTTGATTATTACAGAACGCGGCGAATGCACTCCACATCGCATGGACGACGAGTTCTTGGTGCGATTTCTGCGCGCACGCAACTTTATACCGCAGCGGGCACATAGACTGGTCAGCATAGAATTTCTCTCGTGATGCTTCTCTCCATCGTACTGATGATGGAGAGAAGCATCACGAGAGAAATTCGCTACAAGAAAAGCATTGTTACAATACAACACTTCAAATCTTGGATCCAATTTTACGACATTTTACGACTTGGACGTGTCTCTACCATAATCTTGGCCGTTATGTTTAATGTAATCTCATAACATAATGTATTCATATAGTTCGAACTTTGCTTGTTTTGGAGTAGGTCAAGTAGCGTGAAACCGTCCCAAGATAACATTATCATAAATCGTGGAAGTACAGTTTAGTTTATAGTCAACATTTGTTCAATTCCAGATGGTGAACTACTACCAGTTCAAGGAAGATAATCCGGAACTGTTTGACAACGTGTACCCTCTGGACCTTCAGGGTATAGGAGACGCCAATGTCATCGCTGTGCCACCCTACAAAGACCAAGAAGGGCGTAGGCTGCTCTTCTATAGGATAGGTATGTTATAAGTCTCAGTCACTACAAGTTATTCTCAACATAATTTAAGTCATGGATGAGAAATTTCTGCCTGATCTCAGCCTGTGCCAAGCAAGCAAACAAACTTCTGTCATCAAGAAGATCTGTCTAAAAATTATCTTTAAGCGATCCGAAATAATTTAATAACATCCCCAAAATCGACGAATATTTTTTTTTATAGCTGCAGTTAGCTGGGCAATGAATGGATTAATTTAACATAGTTAACTATTTATTTCATATTGAAAAACTGTCGTTATTCAGGTCGCTGGGATCCTAAAGCAGTGTCAGTTGATGATATATTCAAGGCTTCAATCTTGGCTATCGAGCTGGGGATGCTGGAACAAAGGAACCAGATCTTGGGAGGCGTAGCTATCTTTGACTTGGAGGACATCGGAACCCAGCACGCGTGGCAGATCACACCTTCAGTGGCCGCGAAAATTGTCAAGCTACTTGTGGTAACTAACATTTACTACTTACCAAATTAAACATCAACTAAAGGGAAACTTGGAACACTCCTTGAATATTTGTTTAGGAAAAAAATTTCAACCGTTTCCAAGAAGAAATAGCCAAACCAATATTTTTTGCAATTGTGTTTCACCTTTTCTTGAATGGATAACCTACTACATATGCTCACGCTTGTATTCCCCGAAGGGGTAGGCAGAGGTGTTGTAATCACAACACCCACTTTTGACAGATGGTGAGTCCATCGCCGTCTCAGACACTTTACATACGTCATTGAATTACTTCTCAGAAATATGCAGGTTTCCTCACGATGTTTTCCTTCACCGTAAAGCACGTGGTGTGAAATCACAGTACATAAGTTATTGGTACAGGCCCCGCTGGGATTCGGACTTGCGTCGCTTGCGTAGCAGGCGACTGCTCAAACCTCAAGGCCACCACGGCTCAATAACCTACTAATAGGAGACAAACTGCTTGATGCTCAACCTGTTGGTAAAAGGGCAGTGCAGCCTCTGAACGCATGCATCAAGAACGGGAGCAGTGTACCAATATATTGAAAGACCACAAGGTCAAATTACAGATAGCACAGGCTAACACACCTCAGCTTTCCTGACCGAGAAGATTTTCTCTAAGGTCTCTGAAGTAGAATTATTTTAATGCAATCTTCTTCAGGTCGGTACGCGCTGTGTATTAAATATAATATGAACAATACATATAATGATAACATTCATAACATGTTTACTCATCAGGCGTAACACGTGTACGAAATGATCCCACGTTTCCTAGTAATTGGTTTGTTTACTGGTCTTTAAGTACTTTGACAAAATTTCCCGCAATTGCGGTTGGCATTCAGGGAATTGCTTACAATACAGTCTTTCTCGGGGAAATAATATTTTATAGGAATTTGTATTTCCCAATAACAACATTGAAATAAGTAACAAAGTGACATGAAAACATTTCAAAATAAATAAATATTTTTAATATTTACCACATGTAAAAGAAGCTATCTTTTTCTAGCAAAAGCAAGACAAAGCTGTAATGAGTATAAAGTGTCACCAATTAGTAAAGGATATTCAATATTTTATATTGCTTATGTGTATAAAAGTAAGGTTTTGGTTTACTATAAACGCATTGGAGAACGGTCGTGATATAAGACGGCGCTGTTGAGCTAAATTATCTTCCTTGTTTAGCTAGGAACACATTGGCTTCTTCTTATCATTTAGATATTTTAAACCTTATTTGTTTTTTAGTCAATAAGTCTATTTCTATAATATTACAAACCTAGACAGATAATGCAGTGAAATAGCATAGGCTGGTGATGATGATTTACATATAATACGGTGTTTGGAGATACCTTAAAAGGGACATTCGGATTTGGCCTCATGTCAGCAATGTATGACATATTCTCTATTATATTTTCTAGTCCTGCTTCCCGGCCACGACACACGCCATTCACGTGATCAACCACTCGTGGATGTTCGATAAGATCTACACCATGTTCAAGCCGCTGCTCAATGCAGAGATGCGATCCAGGATCTATTTCCATGGCTACGAGATCTCCTCCCTCCACAAGCATATACACAAGGAGCATCTGCCTGAACGGTAAATTTAACCTCGTAGGTGGTATGGTATGGTATAAGTTACCCTCAAAGTCAGTGGTGTGGTCACTGTAGACCATGGAGGTTTGTTTTACAAGGAATTGTAATTGCAATGGTTTGCGTCCAGAGTTCTAGAATATAAAACCACTCGCACATCAATAATTCCAAGTTACTAAAATATATTCTTCATCTTGGCGGATTTTTTTGCGGTTTGATTGATTATTGGATCTCCTATAATTTTATTTTATATTTTAATTATTAATGCAATCCTAACAAATTCGTACATAATAGAACAAAAAATATTCTAGAGTATTGAAAGTAGTTTTTTCTATCTAAATATTATTGTAATCTACTTTAGATTCTAATAATCCGATTTACCGATAAAAAATGTTTTTTTCAGTTACGGAGGCACTTGGCCCGATTACTCGTACACGATTTGGTTCGAGTCCCTGAGGAAGAATATCCACGTCGCCAAGGAAATGATCGCGTGTGGTTATAAGTTCCGGGAGGAGGAGGTCGCGCCGGAGGTCGCTAGGCAATTGAAGGCCGAGGGAGTAGAATTAGTATAGTACAGTAATCGCTTTCCTCATATACAATCCAGAGCAATGCATTCGGTTTGTCAAATATCATAAAATCTTAAGAAAATAAGTAATAGTAAAAATGTTTATGACTATATTTTATAACTTATTCTTAAATAGATTGTATTTGTGTAGAATTATACAAAACGTGTGTTGTAAGACTTATAAAAAGGTCAAACAGATTGCGCTGGAGATAGTTCAATATATTGTAGGTTCACATAAAAAGTATTCATTTCCGAGGAATACATTCAAAAGCATTGTTCAGCCAATTTTTGTTTTTAGATATCCATTAGTTGTTAACCAACCATACCTATCGACAAAGAACTTCGTTTTTTACTTAAGAATAAAATTTTAAAAGAATTTTGGACAAAATATCAATACCTATACTTACATTTTAAATCGGTTAAATGTATTGTTACATACTTACATTTTATACATAATATAAGTAATGTTTGTTCTAACACAATAATGTATCATTTGATACGGCTACAATAAGTCTTTGAATAAAGTAGTTAAGTGCACATGTTCAAAATAGCCTTATTTTTTACAATAATTTGTATGTAGAATATAGTTAATATAAAGTTAAGTTTATAGGCTACGTAAGTTTATTATTACATTTAATAATCGTCAAAAACCTGTGATAAGCCATTGCGTTCGATGGGACGCCCCTTAATATAGCAAAACTAGTTATAATAATAACGATTAAATAGTAATTAGCTATTGATTAATTTGTGAAGTATTAACAATAAAAGTGGCCTGGGATTATGCGACTTACACATAAACAAAGAAACATTGTGAACATTCATTACAATAAGAGTCATTAGAATACAATTGGATTAAAAAATAACTGTGTTTTTCTTTCGAACACTACATACCTAAACCGTAAGGTAACCTGCATTTGGCTCTCGGCAGAACATCAAACACTGTAGGTACTGTAGGTCTTTGTACTCAATATTATGAGTAACTGATACAACAATGAACAAGCTTAGTTCATTAAAACAAAATGGAGCCTATTCCGAATGAATATAATTTTTAACGAAGTCTTGTCAGTTACGAAGTATTTACAAAACGCAAATAAGAGCCTAAGGTCTTATTTGCGTTTGCAAAGATAGAAGATATTATGCTCTCTAACAAAATGTAATATGAATGGAAGGCTTTAACGCTTCTCAGCCGAAGGAACACGTTACATATTTCCTTGGCGCATTAAAAATCCGTTCAACGGCATTTGACACCTTTTCCCGGAGTCAATGACTTCGCTTCTCCTACCAGTCGCTATACGTTACTCATAAATATTTGTAGAAATTTATTTGAGTGGCATCAGGATTAAATACTTAGCAATGTGAGTTGAACAGCGGCTAACTAATTCCTTGGAGGAAGCCAGCCGTTACGGGTCAAGAACCCGAGATACGGCTATGATTACCTGAAAATAAACTTTGATATGTTCAGAGTTATTATAGTTATCTCTACATTATACCATAAAGGTGTAGAGTATGTGTTTTTGTCTGGTTGGTTGAACGCGCTTATCCCAGGAACTACTACAGTTTGCGATGAAAAAATAGTATTGTAAGTAAAAGTTCATTCACCGAGGAAGGTACGTTGCGACACGTCAATGGAAAATGTTACAAAAAAGGGAAAAAAAATTACTAAGTAGCATCGTTTGTATTTTTAATGTGGACAATCGCCAGACACTGCAAGTCAATTATTATATATGATACACAGTACAATAAACCGAATGCAATTAATTAGTAAAATATATACGTGGCAGCGGGCAATATCTAGAACTAAAGAGTATAGATAACGTAAGCTAGTGCTCCTCAAATATCATGAGTTCATCGCCACAGTATACATACATAAGAAACTCAACGCATCTGCAAGCATTAGTATTTAATAAAATTTACGTACAATATTTCATCTATAAATTGTTTGAACGAAACCAATATTATCTATTTGTATGGGCGACCACTTCTGTAGATTCTACACTACTCCTGCACTTTATGTTCCTGGCGCTGGCTTTCGGTCCCTTCATATTATCATTGGAACTCTCTTCACACATTTCTAATAAGCATGATGAATACAACCCTTTGCTGAGCCGTTCACATCGAGGGAACTTAAAATTGGATATAACCTTAGCTGGTTCTGAATACTCTGCGAAATTTTGTTCAGATACTTCAGGGCTACGACGGGATTTTCTTAGTGAGTTCCTCAAACGCGAGAAAAGGCTGTCTTTGTTGGATTTAGGGAAGGGTAGGACTTGCTGCATGGAAAGCGAGGACCCTTCAATGATCGGGTAGTCACTATTAATATTTGTTTTAGTGACTTTTCTTCGCAGTATAAACTCCGATGGACGGCTGAGGCTGCAACAGCTTTGTGATGTGTCTTGAGGTCCCGCGTGCTCACTTTTAGCAGCAAGGCGCTTCTTAAGAAAGTGAACACTAGCTGTGTATAGTAGCTCTTCGTCTTCAGGCTTATTCAACGCTTCGTCAAGAGAGGATGAGACTTCGGGGCTTTTGCACCTCAGTGGAGTTCGCCGTTGCATTCCTTGTATATACGAACCGACCACTGGAGATTTGAATGCATCTTTATTTGCTCATCGAATAATACCTAGACTTGAAAATATTTTTTTGAATCTAAAAAGGTAAACAATTTAAATTTACAGTAGCAGATAATTAACATTGACCTGACTGATCGATATGTCAGGAGATGGAAAAAGTATGTTGGTATAACTTGTGAGCAAAACGTATGAAGGTTTTATTGCATTTAATTACTCCGAGGAGGATATATTTACAGTTTAATTTCATCTTGTTAAATAACAATAAAAATTATAAACAAAATACAGAATTTAAAATTGTGTCTCATAGAATGGTACCCAACAAGCTGGCTGTGTTACCTCGCACGATCGGTAAACTGATCGACGGTCACCAGAGACGTCACGACCAGGCTTTTTGAGTGCTCCGAGTGATTATAAAATAATATATGAAATACAAAAATATTCAACCCCAAACAATACATGGGAAAGCTTTTGAATCAACAATTTGAAGCTTATGTTCATGTGAATACCGCCTTTGTGACGTTAGGCGTTTGACTGAATACTTACTTGCACGAATGAGCTTCATGGAATTTCAAATCTTTTGAATTTCGTTTGTGGCATTTATTGTTCGCGTTATTTGGAACTTCTCATTATGATTTGTGTGAATCCTCTACATTAAATAAATAAAAAACACGAGTTTATCACACGTATTGTTTATCAATAAATAAACGTAAGGTAGTCACCAGTCATGGACAGTATAAGCGAATATTTTTCATATTTGCTTAATTTCTTTATTTTTTGACATACATTCTTAGGGAAGTAAATAAAAAGCTCTTTTCTCAATCAGTATTTAATGTTTAATTTCAGTTTAGTATTTAGTACAAAAAAAATATATAAATAAACAAAACTCCTACTCAGACACCAATAATAGGCAGTAAAAATCCAGTGTTGTGTTTAGGGCTAAATGATAATTTAGAGTATGGGTTATATTATAAAATTGATGCATTTCTATTGATAAATAATAATAATTTCAACAACGACGATACACCAGACACAAAATAAGATGATAAGTACCTACATCGCGATTCTAGTAATAAATTACGATTCCCGACACCAAATGACACCGCGAAACTTACAATCGTTATGGCTGCAATGAAAATGGGTGTCAGTAGTCAAAAACAGTTGTTATGACATCTAAAATACTGACACAACTGATCGATATTGACATTTGAAAAAAATACTGCGCGTTTGCTTAATTTTGGTAGAAAAAACAAAAAATGTCCATTACTGGTCCGCGTCCAACATAGATGCCGTTACATTAAATATTATTGACATGCCTAATTCCTTTCGGGGTGGAAGTCACAAGTTACGAGCGCTCAGCGAGAATAGTAATCGCGCATGTATGTTATTCGCATCGCTCCATACAGATGATTCTGGGTCAGGTCACCTACAGGCAAAGAGAAAAGATTGCCATTTAGACTTAAATGAAGATGTACCTAAAATATGATTTCCATTTCTAGTTAATAATAAGGCCAGGGTTGTATATTAATCAGCTCAAAGTGCAATACGTCCGTTATGTGGCGACCAACCCCGCGCCCACGACATTCCCACACAAACCGTAGGCGTTATTACCTTATTTCCCTCAAAGAAGACGGTCTAAATTACTAAGCGACTTTGCCTTGATAGTTCATTTTACAGGAGATGAATGTTCTTGGTGTATTTTGTGCAAAAATCTTAAGAATATACAGACGGTGAAAATACAAGAAGGTTCACTTCTTAAATGTTAATGAAAGTCGAGAAGTAAAAGGTTATATGAGAATTTCTTCGCGTGAATATTTCTGTACAAATAACGTAAATATCTTCCTAAAAGGATAAATATCGGAGATGTTATCTAAATAATATATATACTGTATTATGTAGACAACACTGAAATATCTAACCTTTTGTAATGTAATATAATCCTCCCAGACATGGCCCACGCACGTATCAACTGACCTAACATTACGAAAAGGCAATACATACAAATATAAAGAAGCTCTCTCGCTCTCAATAATATAATATCCATTCAGTCAGCTTATTAAATTGCTGTGGACAATTATTAAATGCTTTCTCCAATGATATTCTAGAAAATAATGATTCATTTTCCTCATAAGTCTGTCGCCGTCTCTAAAGTACGAATCAAGCACATCATGTAAAAATATATGTTGCATTGTAGGAAATAATTGTGTATAGGTTTTTTTATACTAATAAAAAAATTACAATTACAAATCATTTGATTTGAATCCTTCTTATTTTGAATATTTATTTAGTATGCGATTTTAATATTGAAAGGATATTTTTAATTACAGAATACCACGCAGCGAGTAAAATAGAATAAGTAATGTTGCTTTTGCAATAAACGGAAAGTCCTTGGTGGTTGGCATAATCAAATTTGGGGAAATTTCCTACCAGACAGTATCAAGTGATTAATGGCTATTTGCGAGCGAGTGCGACGCCGACGCGTAATCGTAAATAGCTCAGAAATTTCCCAACTGCACTGTTTATATACCTGAATTTCTTGAGGTCTTTACTTTTATTATGCCACGAGAAAGCTGATATGATAGTTTCCACTACCCTAAAAATTATGATAAAACAATAATACAAAAAACGTAAACCACCTTACTTTTTGTATATTTTTTTTTACTTTTTAACTTTTCTACATTATTGCAGAGGCCTACTACAATCCATCTAGGAGCCTTACCATATTGCCATGATAGTTTAACTCTTTATTATGAGACAGATGTATATGATGTGTATGAGTCTGTCACTATCGCACAGCTGAATTAACATTGTAATCATAGCTCATGGTTGGGCCTTAGGTCCACCCAATAGCCAGGGTCTAAGAATATGGCTATGGTATCCCCTGCCTGTCGTAAGAGGCGACTAAAAGGGGGCCGGAGGGCCTGCTGGCGGTGGTCGGGGTGGGAGCTTTGACCGCCGGCGCAGGCCCGGGAAGGTGGCAGCGCGATGTGGCTCGCGCTGCCTTGCACAGCGAGGTCTCAAGGGGCGACGTCACAGCTGCCCCGGGGATGTGCCCCGGCAAAGTGTGGGGGGACACCGGTGCGTTCTATCAGAGTACCCGGAGTCCCCCCTGAGCACTGAGGATGGCCACCGGGGGGGTTTTAGTGCGGTAAGAATCCCACATACCCCGATCTGCCTCTCCCAGGGCGGTCGGGGACCTTTTGAAGGTTTCCCCCTCGTCAACAAAAAAAAAAAAAAAAATTGTTGGGCCCTAGGTGTAAAGTTCCTAATTAACTACTACTACTACTACTATCTACTACTAGGATGTACAAAAAGAAAAAGAGCTCTGAATATTCTGGGGTAGTGCAACCTTATTTTGAATATTTAATAATGGTTACCACTCAGATATAATAAATAATGAAAAACTACTTTTAAAGATGAATACGATCCATCCCGAAGCTATACTAGGACAATGCGAAAGCGACCCCTGGTTCTTTTATAACTCATATCAAGTTCAACCTTTCAATTCCCAAACCACTTTGCTATTTTGAGGTATTGACAAATGGTTACAGCAAATAGGAGCTGGCTCGTGTCCCTTTTCCATGATATTTATGAAATTGGGGCTATTTTTCGGAACTTGACTCTTGAGTCAGGTTACACGTGCCTCGTAATGGGTGGAGGTAAAATGATGGCCTCGGTAAACAAGTTGCGAAATGTCAGTAAGAGCAATGATATATTTAATCTATGTACATAAATGAAATTGAACTGTCTGTTTGTAATCAAAATTAACACTTTATACTAAAAAGTATATACGGTACCTACCTATTTACTTCACATCCAAGTTTGACCTTGATGCGGAGATCAACAGCAGGATCGGCGCTGTAGCTGCAGCATTCGGTAAATTAAACACCAAAGTTTTCTGCTCACATCATTTGAAGTTGGCTACCAAGGTCTCAGTATACATGGCGGTCGTACTTCCCAACATCCTTTACTCAGCCGAGACTTGGACCGTTTACCGTCGACATATCCGCATTCTGGATTCATTTCATTTATTTTTTTTTCACCTAAGATGTCTTCGGAAAATACCAATGTAAGCGGCATTGAGGCTTACCTAATGCGGAGACAACTTCGATGGTGCGGTCACGTGTCCCGGATGTCAGAGCAACGAGTGGCGAAGCGCGTATTTTATTCAGAGCTGGAGGAAGGCAAGCGTAAGCATGGAGGACAGCTTCTCCGGTATAAAGACGTGCTAAAGCGGCACCTGAAGAAGTGTTGCATAGAGCCAACTCATTTTGAGCATCTCGCAGCAAAGAGTCAAAAGCCAAAATAAGATTGGATATATATAAGCCACATGCGAGTGCACTGCCGGCAAGTTAATCGGAGATGAAGCAGTCGCCATGGCCGAAATCGGTCGGATCATCATCATCATCATTTACTTAAAAAATCTAAATCCTTGTCTCTTTTTACCGTCGGTCTGTATGTACCTGATGTTATGAGGAGTAACAAATGCTAATTGTATTTAACAAATAAAAATAATATAATAAAACAACCTATGAAATGAAGTCTACGCGGGTGAATCTGCGGGGCACTGCATCATTGGGGGTGACTGCGGCAAATCGTGGCGGGTGGATGGTTATTAGTAGTCCTTGATGCTTTCGTCCGTCACTTCACAAGTTTAAGTATCTTATTTTAGGTAAGTCAGCATAGGGTTTTTAAGGTATAATAGCGCATTGGTAACCGCTTACCTTCAATTGGACTGAACTGTAACTATATCTGTAAAATTTATTTAGGGATTAATAAAATTTATCTATCCCACAGAAAGGTAAATGAACGATTATTCTAATACGCCAGTTCTATAGCTACATTCGATGTATAATTTTACCAAGAAGGTTTATTTATCACAGTACAATGTTTAAAGGCATGAGGTAATGGTGAAACGGGCGAGGTGTTCGATCGGGTTTATTCACCCACGATATTAATCAATGGTAATTTCATATATACGCTGTCGGCGATCCATCACGTGTATCATCTACAATATCTCGTTCGTGTCAAAAGTGCTAAGACTTAAGAAGCGATCGGTTTCGGGTCGATGGCTTCTCGTTGATCAATGCAGCACGTGAACGCCTTTTACGTATCTATTGAGGACTTAATATACCTACAACTTGACAACTGCTTGATAACGAAACTACTAATTATAAACTAGCGTTTTCATAAGGCTATATTGCAAACGACGTTTCTATACTGTCTATATACATCTATACACACATATACACATAGATAGTAAAATAATATGCTCTCTTAATCTTAAATTACGTTGAGTTTAACTCCGATGCTTATAGCTTCGAAAATCCAAATTGTATATACTGATTAGCTGTGTTCTGTGGTTTCACCACCGTAGACTTTGATTCGTGGAATCCTATTATTAAATAATATTTAAGTTACTCCTTAAAACATCAGCTATCTGGCAGTGAAATACCCGTTAAAATCGGTCCAGTTACAGAGTTTACCCGAAACAAACATAGACAGGCAAACGGAGGTTGAAATTGGTTTTTTTATGTGAATACCGTATATACATTCGTATGCATTTAGTAAAAAGCTGTTTTTTGGAATTACAAATAGACACTTCAATTGTATGTGTAATGTAATGTAATAGAGTAATAGATAATAGATATCGATTTCCACAATTTAAAGACGACTAAAGTACCTAGTTTACCAAGGATATCAATAATTATGTTTAAATAGCTTATTTCAATTATGCGTCCTATTACATAGCAGTACACGCTATGGTAACATGAGGGTGATAATGATGTTCAATAATTAACTTTTAACTTTTTTTTGCTATGTTGGGAATGAACATGGACTCCGTGGAATCCTCGCATGAAAATTGGTCGCTTTTCAAGAAGAAAAAGTATATTAGTAAATAGTTCACTCATATGGTAAAAAAATCCTCTTCATACAAGCACCTACTTTCCTATGGTTGTACGCCCGGCTACGCTATATTGATACCGCACCTACCTACTTTAGGCAGGGGCGTGCATTCCATATAAGCAGATAATCAGTGCTTACCAATTGTGATGACTACACTCGTTTCGTATGTGTGTGTGTATACCAAAACGTATGTACCTACGTGCCACATTGGTATGTATTTAACCTACCTACCTACCCTACTTATATTTTATGCTTACCCTTTTGAAAATCCAATACACGCCCCTGACTTTAGGATTACATAAATTTACACATTTGACAGAACGTTGACTGGGAAGTTGAGTTGGGCGAAGCTTCGAAATTGAATATCAGTTGAGATAGGCTGTTACGTGATGGTAAGTATAGTTCACCTGAGTTGCTTGAACTAGCGCCCATGTCATCAACATTTCACTATCGAAGTTATGAACGAAGATAAGGACAATGCTCGCGATAAAATTTTAAACGACTAAATATGTTTTCCTCTATTAAATCCAGTACCACAGTTGGTAAGTGAACTTATCAAATTTAGCTGATCTCCAAAAGCACGAATCATAGATTCGCCACCTACCAGTCTGGTTCAACTGAAATAATGAACGCTAGTTAACAAAATATTCATATTGATACAATGTTTTTTGAATATGATTTATTCAGTTCTGAATTAAATCAGAAACTTGTATTAACGTGAAAATTATACACATATATACCGTATATAATTTTTTTTATCATATTTTTTCAGTTTCGTTTTCTGGCCACAATTTCATATATATTTAATAATATACACAGGAAAACATTATTGTGTTCCTCGTTCGGATTTTTTTATAGAAGTAAACAAGGTATGTAAGTATTCCTTTGAAATACATATTAATGTTGACTTAGAGAGATTAAACAGAGACGGTAGATTATCCATTTGTGTCAAGCGGAAGAAATGAGTGAATCAGCCTCTGAAGTTAGGTTCAGTGCCCGACCCGCGAGACGAGACCTTTGACCCCGCGTTTCGCTGCACTTTGTTTACAAAAAGAAAACTTACTTAAAAGATAAGAAAGGTTATTATTTTCAAAGGAACACTACACCTCTGGGAAACCTTTGTCATTGTTTAATCTTGGATATTGCTGACCAAGATTACCTAATTGCTGGGTTACATGCTGTAAACCGCATGCATTAAAATGTCGAAAATTCATACCTACATGTGCTCACGTCTGTATTCCTCGATATATGTATGTAATAACATCACCCACATTTCACCGAAAATGATTAAGATAGTGACTCTGTCGCCGTCTCAGGCACTATATATATGTCTTTGAATTACTTCTCAGACATATGTAGGTTTCCTCAGGTCCGAAGTTTGAATTCTGTTTAAGTAAACATCTCATTTCGATACAAATCTTTCAATCATTGGTTAACTGGAGTACCTATTGAAATATTAAAATATTAAAGACAGACTTTTATACACATGTAGATGATGCTCTACATATTTTCAGGTTCATTCCACTTGCTTATACAGGATAATGATCGGGGCGGAGCAGTACGGAGAGTACCCTATCGTATGTGCAAACAAATATAAAGGTTGAATGTTTCCCAAAAATACCTTTATGAACTTTTAAAATATGCAGAAAAAGTAAATAAAGGGTGAATTGAACCCTTAATTTGGATAAATGTTCCATAATCCATTATTTATATCAGTTAAATTGTCCACTATTGCACATTTTTACACCAATCCTATATATACCATATTTATAAACTCACTAACACTCTCCTTAGATATTAATAGATGCATGCACTCACAAATATTTAAATTAAAGGAAAAAAGGTTTATAGTTGAAGCCGAATTATACAAAACTTTGATCACAAAGCCTTAGGTACCCCCCTTATTACAAACATAGTTTAAACCAAGACTAAACTAAACTCGGATTAAAATGTCCATCCATTTTTAAATCTGTATCACAAAAAGTGATGGAATTACTTTCAAATTAAGGATTATCTTAGGCAATGATAGGCCTATATGATGGTTGTGGAGGTCAATGGCTGGCATTCACGTCATACTTGTGAACAGTTGCTGCTTGTGGGGGCTGGTCATCTCAAGCTACGCTTTTAGTTATAAGTAGAACTACGAGGTTTTTAATAATGTTAATTTTTATCGACATTTGTGCATTGGAACTGTGTCCATGAGCTTTTGTTTCTGAGATTTATTTTGTATTCTTAAAATTGTATAATATTTTTTAAAAGAGTAATTACTGAGTTTCTTGCCAGGTTCTTCTCAGTAAAAGCAACCTTCCGAACCTGGCGGTAGCATGTACAATCCTGTATAATTATGTCATTCTGACGATTTGAAAGTACTTTGTAAGAAGTCTAACCAAATAAAGATATTTTTTTATTTGACTTTGACTTTGATGTTTTATAATAAGGAAAGAGTAGCCGCCAGTTCACGGAATTCGATTAATTATAACCGATCAAAATTTCCGATCACATGTTTGTTTATTTTATACTATTTTGGTCGCGAGGTGTTATAATGTCGTCACTGGTTCGTCAAAATAAAATCATTTCCAAGAAAATTAATGGTGTCTTCCTCATCACATAGCCGTTGGCAGTGCGCTTTGTTTATTTAACAAACACTTGCGACCTAGTGGAAACTAACTGACTGCAAATATAAAATATCTCCTTACAGTCAGACTCCTATTAGATTAGATAATTACATATGCTCGTGCCTGTATTCTCCGAAGGGGTAGGCAGAGGTGTACTTATATTTCACTCACATCTCGCCACATATGTTTAAGTCCCATGTAATAGGGGGAGAGCGAGCTTATTGTCATTAATGGGGCATAAATTCATACTCCAACCTGTTACTAGGAAATTGCAGATGGCGAAACCCCATAACACTCTTTGCCCTACCAGGTGATCGTACCCAGGACCAAGAATTGCGAACAAAAGCCCAATGCATCAGTGGAATAAATAAATAACTTTGTTTTTGACATTTTGAGCTCCTCTATAAGTTAAGTACATGAGTTATTATTACCAACAGATAAAAGTACCTTAAAATATTTTATACGACAACAACCTGCGAATGGAAAACACGAGATTAACGTACTTTTTCAAAGGTAAAGTGAAAACGCGTGTGTCCTATTAGGCAAGCAACTTATCTCTGATGTTTCGTGAATTTATTATATTAATATTAATCTAATAAGGGATACATATTCATTAAATTGCTAGTTGCATAAACTTATAAATTAAATAAAATTTTGTGTGTGATGATAGATGCCTCACGGGATATCTCAACAGAATAGATCTGAACCTGCAAACCTTACAAGTAATAAAGTTAGATTTTATTGACATTTGAACATTAGGACTATATCCATGAGCTTATATTTATATTAATTAATGTAACCTCAATATTTCAAGAATAAGTACCTGGTTGACCGAGCTGTGCTCGGTTTCTAATCCTGTATAATTATGACATTCTGACGATTTGAAAGTACTCTGTTAAACTCTGTACAAAAAATATATTTTGAATTGTGTATTTTGAATTTAACGCTTCATTGCTCGCTTTGACGAGCAATTTTCTAACACCTAAGTGATGTGAGGTAAACACGTTTACGTCAGACACTTGCAGATTGATATTTTTTATTTCACACGTTCATACATTTAATGTGTTCTATTTCAAATGACCTACCTAATAATTATTTACGGCGATTAAAATCTAAATGCAGATGCAATAAAACATATTACTCATTGATGTCGAGTAATAAAAAACAAAGTGGTTAAAATTTGCGGAGAAATTAATGTGAACTTGGTGTAAAAACATTGCTTCGCGATTACATGGCGCCAGGATATACATTATCCGGGATTGTTTCGACGAGTGGGTTGGCAATCAACACAACGAATACATGCAGTGTTCAAAATGTTCAATTTAAGGAAGAAGCTTACATTCTTTACATAAGAAAGCTCTTCAAAAAAAAAATGTTTTTGTTGCCCTGGATATTATCGCAAATTTTAACGTTTTAAAGTGACCAGATTACGAATATATTCATGAAAGTTCTCAATGTGCTCGTATATCAACAAACAGCTTCGCCGATGGGACATATAGTGATGTTTCAAAGTTGTTATCGTGTTGTACGGCATGGTCTGGCTCAGTACAGTAAATATTTGATAATAGCATCTACTAACCCGGATTTTATGAAATTCGTAGTAAATTGTGACGATTTCCCAGTAAATTGTGCTGCAATTGACAAGTTGTCGGTTTGTTTCAGGTCCGAGTACCTAAAGATATAATGCCGTATGTAAGAACGCCGCAATGTTATGTAAAAGCCTGGAGCGGTACAAGAACGTCAGTCCTGTTTGTACCTACCAAGCAGAGTTGCAAGTACCTATTAAATATAATGAAATGTCCATGAATTTGGTATGTTATAGTCAGATATTTAAAACATCAATAAACATAATTCAGTATTAAATAGTTTAACTCTATGCTAAGGGGCACATTGATTGAAGATTATTATTATAATATACTAGCTGTGACCTGCGGTTTCACCCGCGTAGACTTAATGTCATGGATTAAAAGAAGCTTAGGTTACTCCTTTTAAAATTAGCTATCTACCAGTGAAAGTCCCATTACAATCGGTCTAGCCGTTTGGGAGATGCGCCGGAACAATCAGACAAATAGAAAATTTTTGAAAATTGGTTCATTTCCGTACCTTATATACTTTCATAAACATTTTGTGAAAAGCTGTAATTTTGGAATTACAAACACAACCTAATAACTTATTAGTTAACAAATTAAATTTACCTTTTAATTAATAACTATTGATTGAACTACCTGGAAACCACTAAACCCCCAAGCAATATAATATATTAAAGACCGATTAAATCCAAACATTAACATTAAATAATACAAGTCGTAAATGTTCAACCCACAGGCGTTCAACGACTCTATTTTTCACGTCCAACCTCTTACAGGTGTAATTGTGTTCGAAACAAGAGTATTCACATATTATGGTAAACGACTTCAGGATTCTTTAGGTCCTTGATGTAATATAATGGCTATTCGAACATGGCTCCTTTGCCACCGAACCGTTCAGAATGGAGGCGAGTCAACAGCCTTTGTACCACACAAGTCAATTGTGGCTAATCAACGTAATTTACAAAAGATGTATTTAACTCACCTTAATAGTAAGTAATATTATGCTGTAACAAAACAGTCAAGCACAAATAAGCATTTCACAATACTTCGTACTTGTTTTATTATTCTAGTCGGAGTCGATGGCTTTGGTACTTTCTAGCTGAACCCTACAATTCAACCCGTGTTGAATTTATTTTACTATAATTACTATGTGGTGGTAAATTCCTCGACATTCATAAGTGCCTTACTAGGGCCCAAACTGAATAAATCATTTTCATTTTCATTTCACAAGGATCATTATTTCTGTATATTTATAATTCGCCTCACACGCCATGGGCTATCTTATACATATAAAATTCTAAGTGAATCTGATTTTTAATTCATCGCAACTATAAGGTCGACTATAAGCGACAACAAAACGAGGCTATAAGAGTTCCGATGTTACCTTTATGATAGGGAACCAAAAAACGAATAAACGCGATAATGCGAATACGCATTAAAAACAGATTATTGTATATATTATTGCAGATTAAAATATGCTGATGAATTACTGGATATATATTCATTCCATGTATAAACAGACAAATACAAAAGTAACAAATATCCGATCAAGTGGGTATAAACAGTGGGGCAAAGCATTCACCCGACAAACTTTCCGTTCGTTAATCTTGCATTTAAGCACGCAGCACTTTCCGTTGTGTACTGACACTACCTACGACGGTCAGACGAACGACAAAAACACGCATCAAAGCTTTCCAATTAAGCTGCGATCCTGGTTTTTGAGGACGTTGTCCCAATAACTTCTGCTCGATGTCAAAGGTTAAGAACTCACTAAGACTTAAACGAGTAATATCATACCCGTGGACTGCCCTTAATAAAGAGCTTCCCAACTTGAGATAAGATGTCACAACGAGGTGCTACGAGTTTTATCTACATACGACAATCCGTGTTTCACACAAGGTCTTCGCAAACATTTTACTTAAAGCGCATGAATAGATTCAAATTGAATTGAAATAGATATGGTATAAGCGTAATGGGATATACCTCTGTCTATAAATGATTTTGTTTATTTTATATTTCCTTTCTTTATTATGTAATATACTCACTTGTGTGCGTAGCCAAAGTGGTAAAAACACGTGGTACAACTTTTATACAAAATTTTGATGGAATAAAGTTCACTTACAATGGGATATAGATACTTAATTGCAAAATGTGCTTGTATATGTGTTTCTTAAGTCCACTTTAGAATAATTGAATACGTTGTTGTTCTCCCTCAAACAATATTCATACTTTTCTTATAATTACGTATGCATATTTACGTTATATACTTATTATTTTTTACAAAAATCCAACTTACCTTCGAAACACTTCAATGGCTAGCAAATTACGATGTTTACCTACTCAACAAATAGATGCACTTTTACCATCGGCAGCTAAATATAAGAGTTATAAGCGATCAAGGCAACAGGTTCATTTTCGGCCTTCTGTGTTGACCTAGACTTGTCAATAGTCTATGATGGGTTTGTAACTGATACAACTCGATTTAGTATCGTATTAAACGCTATTAGTGTATGAGGAAACTGGATCGAGTAACCTTAAAATGGTAAGCTAGCTACTCGGCGCCAGAGCTGCATCAATCAGGACGATTGTTGATTTCGGCTTTTTCGCCGAGGTCGACGTAGATTAATGTGCTACATTAAGCATTTTAAACCCTCGGGCGTATAAATAAACTAACAACTCAGTTTTGTATTGAGTGAATATGGTAAATGGAGCGGCGTTTGTTTCATAATGGGCCTTATCGATTACATTAGGCATAGCACGGTTACTAGATATTTGCACAGACATAGCCCAGATACCTGAATATCATAGGATCTGCTCGCGGGTATGCTTATTTTAGTTCAATAAGTAATGGAGCGTTAACTGCAATGTGCTTGGATTTCAAGTATATGTGTCTATTTATTAATTGCTTACAGGTCTCAGTTATATCTACATATTACAGACATAATATTATTAAACTATAGTGTACCTTACCATGACCTCTTAATGTCATAATAGTTTATTTCTTATTATGAGGCAGATGTATATGACGTGTATAAGTCTGTCACTATCACACAGTGGATCTATGATGGCAAAAGGAGCTTATGGTAAGGCCCCTGTACATTTTTTACATTACAGTAAATATTTTTTTTTTTTTGACCTTCAGTCACTTCTTATGAATTCCACACAGACGAAATCTCGTCACTGAACCTAGTATGTATAAGTATTATAATTAGTTACCTCTGCATTATTCATCTGAAAGAGCCCTGAATGTCTCGCTTCTCGCAACTTTCCCAAGTGCCCATTACTAACATAATATTTTATGTAATACTGAATTACTTAGTATAATAAGGATCTGTTACATAACTGTTCGAAGTGTAACGTATATTGATGTCAAAGCCTCTCTACTGTATTATGTACATTAATTTGCTCTGCTAAAAATATAAAGTGGATTTTTTTATGAACTCCACTTTATATCAGAGAGTGTAAAGGTCGAGTCAAGTGTTTGGCCGATTAGACGCATTGAAGAGGCATGTGTGGGCGATGTTAGTGAAAAGAATTTATAAAACAAATTTTATTTTATTAAGTACGCGTAAATCTGCTTATAAAAGGCTATCTACTGCATTCTGGAAAACTATCTCAGACGAGTAGAAGTAAACGAACGTACTTAATTCTATTTATCGAATTTTCTGTCACCAACATGAAGGAAAATTTTGAATATATAATTTAGAATAGGAGCTGATTGCCCTCAGTACTAGTTCCTCCACTTTACAGAAACCATTTACATTTAATAAAATAGAACAGTGTTCTATGTGTCACTGTTTTCTTACTGCTGATTAACGACATTGTACTAGAAATAAGGGATTAAAATGGTCCCTTATACTGCAGGAACACAAGTACTCACCTCGACATAAGGTCGGTTAAGCGCGAATATCCGATCGCAGATTACATATGCCATTATTCCTAATTTAAGAGGTGACAAATGAGAAAATGAGAAGAGAAAAATATTATGCATTTAGTCATAGTAGTATTCTTCCTTGGACGCCCTCAACCAACACTTCCGCTTACATTCGCTCTATAAATTTGTTTCGTTAATCGCCATTCATTCATCCTTTCCATGTCCAAACCATCTCAACATACTTCTTTCAATTCTGGTCACTATATCATTCATCAAAATGCATCTGTCCTCTATCACACTATTACAAAATGATTAATGATATAATGTCATAATAGCTCAACTTACGTTAGATTAGGTGGTACTAGAGTCACTAATGAAGTCAAATCTAAAACATTGTAGAAGTTGATTAATTGACTTAATTTAAGTAAAAACTATGAAACAGGACAACAGGAAGTTATCAAACCTTCAGTATAGTATTTCAAGGTCTTAGCTAAATAAAGCATTTCTGTGTGCATTCGTCATTTACGTTAGAGTTAACATAAACTAGGAGAATTAACAGCTCCATTTCCACCTACTAATATGAGCCATTACTATGGAATAGTTTGGTAAATAGTTAACCTACTTAAATACGCGAGTAGTGTACCAAAGATGATCCTCAAATATTTAGGTATTTATCTTAGATGAACGCGTTGTTTCTCTTTATTGCAATAACTATTGTTTGCTCAGCATTATCGTTAGTTAATAGTCGTCTGCATGGCATTTAGCAAAACGTGCTCTGCGGCCCACGTGCTTCGTTCACGTGGTCTCATTACATTAACAAAACAGTTATGCCAACCTATCTCAACTCATCGCCGGGCAAAGCTCTTGTTCATTGTTGTTTTATACACAAACTATTAAGGCATATCCTTAAGTGTCTTATAGAGGGAGAATAAATGCTTCCTTATTCAAAGAAATATATTGTACATAACTGAAAGAGCTTTCCTTGTTTTTTCTTGACGTTCTTTAAAAATGACACCTAGCTCGATCGATTTATCGCCCTCTATTTACATAATCGCTAGAACCGTTTCCGAGGTTGGTATTGCTCGTTTAAAGGTATGGTATATAGACTCTACATCCAATTGATTCTTAAATTATGAAAATATACCTAATCATCGTGGTTACAAATTGTAAATACGAATAAAAAATTGCTCTAAAAAACTTTCTAGAACTTGAATAAACACATGTTCATGTCAATTTTGCTATCAAAAGAAAAGAAAAACGAGCTGACCTAGGACTAGCATTTATTCTCTCTTCAATTTAATTTCCTAGTGTCAATGTAACTCTTATTTACAAAACGAAGGTAATCTCCCGTATAACAAGCTGGAATTACGCATTATTTTTAATGGCGACATTTGCACTCGCTTTGCCAATATCACAGCTCAGCGAAGGCCGAGGCCTCGCATATCGCGTTCGTAACTATAGTTACACGGTTATCATTTTATTTGTTTTTCTTACGAGATGTCGGAAGAATACTTTAGACTGATATTTTGGTGTCCGGGTTTTACCGAGGTTAATCGTCCATTAATAGAATTTACATCATTTATTCTGTCGACTCAAAAATATGTTTGTAATGTGTCGGGAGGTCATTGACATCGTTTAATCAGATAATTTGGTCACAATGAGAGTAGGCACTACTGAAGAAAATTTTCCATAGTCTATTTTTAAATCCCATTATGTGACTTTCACCTCAAATAGAATAATCGTACAACGGTTTGCGTTCTACGAGTCCTACGAGGTTCCGTAGACAGCATATAAATACAATGACGTTCGTAGCCGGTTTTCTGGGAAATACATGAAAAACATATTACTTTCTATTCGTCTAGAAGACGAATTATTAAACATATCATCACCTTAAATTAGTGGCGGTACCTAGTAACATCTGTATTTGTTATATACCTAGTTATATTGGTAAGATAACTTAGATATTATGTATAATTTATAAGCCTCTCATATCTACAACATAACCACATACTTCACGTTACGACGGCAAAGCAATCACGTGGAGCTAAGGGGCTCGATCTAAGCTCCGTGCAATCAAATAAAATGATCACATGCACGTGTTTGCTTTAACAATATTCGTTAAATTTATTGAGCAATATTCTTTTAAGCATTACACAGAACGCATTCCTTGTTAACCTACGTTTGCTGCATAATCGTTAGTGACTTTATTTTAATAAAAAGGGGCGCAAACCGTTTGTAATTAGGGACCCTTGTACTGATGTAATTATGTGTTCCTTTTGGATGAAGATTTCGAAATTCTGTCAATCAATTGGGATGCTCTGTCGAAATCATAAGCTCGCCCGTTGTATCTAGTTAATGTAGAAAGCTTTTTTTATATGATACAGGTTGCAAACAAGTATACAATCCGCCTGATGGCAAGGGCTACGGTAGTCTACGAATGCTTGCAACCAAAAGTGTAATTGCCAGTATTTGCCTTAAAGCGAATTTTATGATGGTTTTTTACCATCATGCGACTGTTTTGCGAAATGTGTAATATAAGATGTTTGGCGTTGTACGATGAATTGTAGGAGGTGACTATGATGTGCGAATTTAACGCGCTTAGGCAAACTTCTCAATATTCATTTGATGATCATGCGAATAACATCTTCGAATCTAAATCTTGAATGTAAATAAACTATAAACCAAAAATACGAAATGACTAACGATAAAAACGCACCCTCAACATCAATACTACGTTTGTTGACTTATGGGGCTTCCTACAGACGCAGAAGCGAAGCCTTTGTCTAGAAGATAATTAATTTGTGTGTTACGAGTCTCTAGGTCAATGCACTTCTTCTGAAAAAAATCTAAATGAGTCAATTTGTCATTTGAATTAATTAACCTGATTAAGATCTTCTCGGGCGCAGGTAGATATCATCTGTACGATAATACACACAGACAAACAAGCAAAAACATTAGGTACGTAATTATTTATTAAATAACAAGTTACTGAAGAAGTCATAAAAATTGTATGGGAATGACATATATCACGTACTCTTATCTCCGTACGTGACATACATGTTACTTTGCGTGTGTTTGTAGTATAGGGAAACAGCTTTTATACTTATGAGTGCAAAAAAGAGTAGAATATTTAATAGTCGGTCGGGCTTGTCGTATACATAGATTATGTCAAGCAAAACAAATCCTTAAGCACTTTCATTTTGTTCAGTATGAAAATAACAAGATAATAAAATTAGAGTGTTTTTTTATAAGTAAACAAGTCATATTATGTATTAACATTAATAGGTGATCGCATTCCAAGAAAATAAATATTTTCTTCTTTGTGTAGTCTCGTATACTAACTTTATTAAAATAAACACATTAAACAAATATTCGGGAAATTTTAAGAATCCACGTCTAATAATATGCTCACGCCATCCCAGAAGAGTACCCGAAGGGGTAAGCAGAGGTGTTGTAACGACAACACCCACATTTCATCATATACGATTAACTGAAAGAGTATCAGAGGGTGAGTCTTTGAATGACTTCTCACCGTAAAGCACGTGGTGTGAAATGACTGTACTTAAGTTTTTTAGAAAAATCCGGGAATTTGAAATTAGAAACCTGGGATTTGAACTGCGTCGCTTGAGTAGCAGGCGACTGTTCAAACCTCAACGCCACCACGGCTTCTTTACTACTGGGAATATACATAAGTATATTATAACTCAGTTCAGTGCCGGGTTATTTTTTGTATTATTACGAAATACCAGGTTTGAACTTGGCCTACCGATTTGGTCCGTAACGAAACGGACATTCTTAAAGCATACATCCGGAAATTCTGATTGATCCATCGCAGACTCATGTGTGTTAAAAATAGGTTTAAAAATAACTGAGGAAGTAATTCATTCAATTTATTTATTTATGAATACGTTTCAAGATCATATTCAAAATTATCTTTTTCATGCAATAATTATAATTGGTATAAAGATGCGTCATTTCTTTGGAATGATTCTTATGTTTTATAATTACTATGACACATAAGGCATCTAATTTATGGAATGGTATAGTACCTACTGCTCTACTTATCTTTGTAGGAAGGTAATCAAATATATTCCAAATACAGTTAGGTTTTAAATTTGTCTATACCAAATTCATAAAACGTAATACATTTATACCTTCGCAAACAATAATTGCTTACGCCCCACCGTCGACAAATTGAGAATGTTTTAAAATAACTATTCAATTTCCTTCATGTAGTGATGATTTACACAAATTTCTTCCGGCTGTTTACATTTTAAAGCATTATAAGTACGAGAGCTATTTAGAATACCATTACCTACATAACATGTAAATTTATTTTGTTTTGTCATACCTATAATAAGCGCTAAGTATAGAACGTACAAATATCGATAAAATCATTCTTTTGCGTAACGATATTATGACTCAAATTATATGAAATAATGCCGGTTCCAGCTGAAGTACTTATCGAAAAACGCCTTGGATATATCATACGTAAATACTTATTCCCGAGTCTGTAATTTTGCTTCGTTATTTTCTAACATTGGGCACGAGCAGAATAACAATTGCTTTCAAATTCACTCTATACCAACAGATAAATTCTCAAAGTTGAAAATAGCTCATGCAAATTTATTCAAATATATTACAAATTTGTCTTGGAGCACATTAGGTTGTCACGATAGAAGACTGACAAATACAAACAAACAGCATTAAGCGAGCCGACTCATCCTGGGGATATTTATATTTTCTTGAACAACGAATAAAAGAATTTTCGTCACAGGTATCTTTTTGTTGGAAATCAAATAAGCTTTTGAAAAACACCGTTTAAAACTTTATCAACACCCCATCGTTTTCATTTCTCATTGCGTATAGGGCATGCAATAATACCTTTAAATCACCCAATTGCCATCGCCCATGCCGTATTCTAAACATTGTTGGGGTCAATACTTCACCTAAATAATCCAATTAATCATACATTTAAAAGGAATTCAGTGTTAGACTACAAGTGAATCTCTTTCGTAACAACAAAGATAGTAACGCATACGATAGTTTTTGTTCGTTTCTCCTCGCCTCGCCAAGGGCACGCGTCAGTTTGCTGCAAGGCTGTAGTGATAATTCACGTGTCAGAAGCAGGAGTAGCTTAGCATTGAAATTCTAAATATTCAGTTATTAATGTAGCGAGTAGTAATGAAAACAAAACATCCGCAGTTATGAATGGAGTCGCGTGTAGCCGGGAACAAGGTCCCGCGGCGCCGGATCACATGCCAAATAACGTAACAAGCTTCATTTGATTATTACGTTTACATTTCACTATTAACATTTGGAGCCTGCATTAGCCATAAACACAACTAATATAAATATAATAATAATTATTATAACATTTCTTAAAAACAAACAAACAAAGCCTCTGCATTAGAACCCTTCAATAAACGTATGTGTCGCCATGCATACAGCCTGTGTGTAGTGACTGTGAAAATGAAAATGATTCTATATATACCTTTAAACGAGAAATTCTTGTACATATATATATATATATATATATATATATATATAGATGAATATATATATATATATATATACATATATATATACATATATATACCTTATATATTAATTATTGTTTCTATATTAAACAGGTCAAATCCAAACCATAATAGCTTCAAAAATGATTAATTGGTTAATTAGTGTGTGAATGTGCAGTTAATTTAAGGCTCAATATATGGCTCTTGGATTAATTGGCAACAAGGAAACAAAGGCATTGTGAATACTCTCAATGCACAAATATATTAATAACATAATTTTTCGTGTTGCTTTCTCCGCCTAAAATCATTAAAGTTAGTAATAATATAATTATGGTGAACTGGCGAATCTATTATGAACCTGTATGTTGAGGTTGGGTCAATACAGAAATGATCGTAGTATTTCATCGTCAGCAAAGGTGAATAACCTTTCATTTCCCGCGCACATGTTGTAGACAGCGGAATACCTTCAAAAGAAAATATTGGTAAAACGCTCGATTTCAGAATTTGATAACTTACCTTGTTTTTTTCAAACTTACCGAAAGTTATAAGGATTGATCATTCTCAGATGTGTTTACACTCCTGATAGTAGGGGAGCCCACGATGCTAAATGGGCATTTACTCGAGCGTCGTAGAGACCTATTGGGTTGCAAAGATTTAATGATAACAAGAAAAATTATATGATATATACCTTTTCATCTGTGGGGGAAGCGGCTATAGATGTTTAAATATGTAAAAAAAAACTGTTGCATGGACATCCTCGAGCGCGTCAGATATTGAAAGCATCAATGCCCTACGTATTTTTAATAATGTACGTATGTTAATCTGATCGTTTGCATGATGCGGATGGTTGTATGTAAGGGTTGAAATTGTAAAAAAAAAAATTTTCGAGCGCGTCAGATTTTGTAAGGGAGTGATAAGTGCACCAAAAAAGCTCTCATTCACTAATCTGACGATTTCGATGGGACGCAAACTCGCGGCCATTATCATAATATGCAAAAAAAATTTGCCGTTTTGATATACTCAAGCGCGTCAGATTAAGATATATATGGTTCATCTTTATGTTCTAAACGTACTGTCTCATAATCTGACGATTATCTCGAGGGATTCGCCTGATCTGACAATTTTTTTTTTAAATTTAAAACACGATACCTCATGGTCTATGTAAATCAGGGGGCCTACCATCATCGGTTTAAGCTGAGCGTACTAAGAAAATCTTAGTTTTAACGTTTCATTTTCTGGTTCCATAATTAAAAGTCAAAGCTAAGAAGGGCCATGGTGACCTCGGGGTTTGAGCAGGCGCCTGCTACGATTCGAGCTTGCGTCGCTTACGACGTTTACGACGCAAGCTCGAATCCCTGCGGGGCCTGTACCAATGAGATTTTCTAAAAAAAAGTCTTATGTATAGTGATTTCACACCACATGCTTTACGGTGAAGGAAAACATGGTGAGGAAACCTGCATAAGTCTGAGAAGTAATTCAAAGACAGATGCATAGTGTCTAAGTAGGCGATAGATTCACCATCAAAAAAAAGTGAGTGTTGTTATTGCAACACCTCTGCCTACCCCTTCAGGGAATACAGGCGTGAGCATAATATGTCTATGTCATGCCAAAGTTAAGAAGTAAGTAAGACGTCATTGCTATAACGATGATAGTGAAATTGACAAGTGAAGTTTAGTTGCTAGGTGTATTTGTAGGTTCATGAATAATTAGTAGTGTAGAATAATATTGTGTAACGCGCGGCGAAGCGGGCGAGAGCGGGCGGTGCGAGGGCAGGACGGCATTAAATTTATTAGCCAATAAACATGTTTCGGGTCGACCAACGACTCTCGCGCAGTTAAGTGGTGCAATAGAATACCACTACAATGAATGTTCTGTTGAAAGACATTGGAAAAGATCAAAAACTTATATGTATATAGTTCCAATAAATACCAGTAACTTGAATAATTTCTTGAAATGTTGAATTTAAAATATATCGCGAACAAACCGACGATCAATAAAACCGTTATTCACAAAGCATGTTATGGCAATATGATTTACGATTATTATTCTAGTTAAGTAAATGCGTAGATTTCTTGTAATTATTAATGGCTATGATAGAATTCGATCACATGGTGATTCTAAGAATAATATTACCCACACAATAATTAGTAAACGAGTTGAACTGTATATGTTTACATGTACCCACGTGATTGAATTACTATCACGTGACCTTCATTTATCAAATACTCAGTATTTGACGCATGCTCTTTTTATAGCACACACTTTACATTGCACTTGTACATTTATCATTATCGCCCGATCCATCTCAATAAACTCTATACAAAGTCAAATAATTAGGTGTTAAAGTCGAAGCACCAACGATACATAACATTTCGATAGATAAACCCCTTTTCATTATTAAGGCCAAAACTCCATATTGTAAAGTACCAGGCTTGGAAATTACTATTGGAAGAAACTAATTTCTTTTTGCCCGACCCTGGGATCAAACTCAGGATCTCATGTTCCGCAGCAGCGTTTTGCGACCACAAGACCAACGAGGCATTCTTATATCTATACTTATTAGTTAACTAGCTGTGTCCCGCAGTTTCACCCGTGTAGACTTTATTTTATGGGTGGCCTGCGACACCCTAATATATATATTTAATTAATAAGCCTAAGTTACTCCTTGAAATGAAAGACATGAAAGTCCCATTTAAATCAGTCCAGCCGTTGCGTAGATTAGCCGGTACAAACAGACAGACAGACACAGAAATTAAAAAGAAATGATTTTTAAATGTCAGTATCTTATAAATTTCATATGCATGGAGTGAATATGTTAATTTGGTATTACAAGCAGACACTTATATTTTATTTATCTGTATAGATATACTAGATGTATAGATAATTATATAGTAAACAAGAATACCGTGCTGTTGCTCACCACATAGGTTCCATTTACATTATGTCTGTAACCTCATTTGCTTTCGTTTGATTACATAACGCTCAGAGAGTGAATATTTTATGAATGGAATCTGGAGGAACATTTGTTTTACTTTGCACATTTTTTATTTTATTAAAGACCAGCATCCGTCGGAATTATTTTCACTCGCGTATCAGTTAATTTGTGAAGTAGGACGGCTGGGTATCGCCTATCATGATCGTTATATATTGCAAAATGTCGAGGATAAAATAGGCCAATGTCCATTTATACAATTTCGTTTTCAGCACCGGTGTTCATTTCGTGAGGCTAGAATGATTTCATAATCGCGTGTTTGGTTTTCTCGCATTAGAAATGTTGTGAACTAACTAAGAAAAATCTGTATGTTTATATAATTTGCATACAAATATCTTCATTAAATTATTAAACAGCTACTAGGGGTTTACTATCATTGGTTTAAGCAGCGCCTCTTAAGAACTTTTGAGCTTTCATGTTTCATTTTTGTACCGTAAAATTAAACGTCAAAGCTAAGAAGTTCGTGCGCTGCTTAAACGATCATAGTTGGCCCCCTGTCCTCTGTTTTGCGACATTCTTCAAGTTTGTGAACTTAATGTCTGGCGCAGAATTAAAATCTCACCTACCAGGGGCCCAACAATGAACTCTTATTGTAATGTTAGTACAGCTGTGCGACAGTGACAGACTTATACACGTCATATACATCTGTCTCATAATAAGAGTAAAACTATCATGGCAATAAGAGGTTATGGTAAGGGGTCAGATCCCAGGTTGTTCTTAGTTAATCTATAATAAATATTTTTCGCATAGTGCACACTTCTCACACTCATTTGTATGTTAGCAGAATGTGTGCTTTGCACGGCAAAAGAGATAGTCATTATAGTTTTACTAATATGAATACATCCCATTACCTTCGTAAAATTGAAGAAGCACCGTCAAGTCGTGTGTCTAATCATTTTATTATTGTGACTGGCATTCTTTGGCGGTCCCAACCCGGTAGTGCCGAAGGAAAAGGGTCAAACTATTTCGACACGTTCAGAATTTACACGCTTGTCATACAATGATATAAAAAACTAGAAGCACTCAACGTAAAGTCTTAAAAATCATACGCTATTTAATTAGTTCCATGGGGCCAACTATGGTCGATTAAGCAGCGCGTATTAAGAACTTCTTAGTTTGACATTTTATTTTATGGAACACAAATGCAACGTCAAAGCTCAAAGGCTCTTAATACGACCGATGATATTACGCCCTTAGGTAATAATATATGAAGTAATCAGAAATACTGTATTTAGCATCAGAATGTTAAATGACACCTATCATTTCATTTTCGAAGTTCGTGGTTATGCCCCCACCCACTCTTTCAGAGGCCACGTGCAGCTTGCATCTTTAATGGCTGTATTTATTAGTCAGTACATTAGTTTGGCGCACGGCCCCAACTATTGACGTGTTCGTGCACTATATAAGGCGTTTGTACGTCAACTTTTCATTTATAATTGAATTCGTCTCGTATCATGCCATTACTTTGAAATATTATACAATATCAAGACAGACTAACTTTATTTAGGTGTAGAGATTTCAAGTTTGGAAGAATAGTCCATGCCTATATCTACCCTAAATTTTATTTTCGTTATTGGTGATATCACTTTTGAAATGGGATAACTAACTTCGAAGATTACGTCCATACAAGCTTAATATTATATCTCATTATAAAATGGTATAAATAAAAAAGTTTAAACATTATTGTCATGCCACATCCAGCACACCATTTGAGTCCGCGTCCAACAATCGAAGGGTTCTTTGAGACGCCAGAAATAGTACGATAGTCGACATGCCCTCGTTACCACTCATAAACTGTGAATGCTGCTTGGAAGGTTATCCGAGGCTGCCTCCTGCCAATACGTCTCAATATATCATACGCGAGCTGCAACGCAAGGTGATTAGGTATGTAATGGGATCATTATCTAGCATGAAAATATTTGCCGCAGAATTCTTCTAAAAACGTTTGCTACGTTAAATTAATATTGTAGACTGGTTCTTTTAAGAACTAAGGTTAAGGACAAAACATACGACCGGCCTAATAGTAAGCGGTTACCGTAACAGGCAAAATGTTCGAATTTCGAAGTTGCCTGAACCAAATCGTACCCCCAAACCTGTGTAAAATATCTTATCATGTCATGCTTATTTTGAGGAGCTATTTCGTGGCGCAGTTGCTGTTGCGCATATCATTCGATCAGCGAAGCTAAGCAACCCTAACCCTAGCCAGTAATTGGATGGGTGACCGCCCGAGTTCCCTCCGCGCCCCGGAGAGCACATTAAGCCGTCGGTCCCGGTAGCCAATTTATCATATTTGCCAATCGTAACAGCTCAGTCAGAGGCCAAAAATAGTCTGACAACTAGTTTAACCCAGATCACAGATTTTCCTCGTAGGGACCCCAAGAATGTATGGGATAAAGCCAGTGAGATGATTGTGTTCTACGTTTATTTTTAATTCCATAATATCAAAGTGATAGAAGTATACTGTAAGTATACAGACTCAACAAAGCAGTGTTTGATTTCAGTTCCTGCGTCCATCTTAGAATCTAATCCAGTTATAATTAAGTTCTATCCTGGATTTAATTAAGCTGAAAAATTGATGAACCTTCCACAACAAAAGGTCGGGAAGGTCGTTATCATAAATTAGCAGATTCATTAAAGATGAATATGAGGTCAACGATACCCTCCCGTGAGATTTACTATTTACTAGTATTTGCTTGAGACTTCATTCGCATATTTTTGCTTCTTTATTAATGCTGTCTTTAAAATATTGCATCTATTATTTACATTCAAACCTCACCCACTTTTATGTATTAATTATATTGAAATTCGGGGCCACCTTTATTGACTATTATTGAAATTAACATATTTTCTAATAGTTTTCTAGATGAGCTATAATAAAAATGGAAATCAGTGTATGTAAGTGCCTATATACCGCTTGTAACATCAGGAATGACCTTTGCGTGTTACCTAGTAGTAGTAGGTTCGAAAAATCACAATAATTCCTGGATTTATGAAAATCCAACGAAACTGTCCGTTCTATAAGTTCTTCTGCTCCTGATATGAAACTCGCAGATAATAGATTCTTATTATATTCAGCATGAATTATACATTCCATTATACAGGTTCTATACAATGCTGAAACGAAACATTTGGAAAAGCTTAGACTTTGAGGAAAATAATTTCGAACAATGCACATTTTTAATAGAAAATTTTATATTATAAAAATCATGAAGATTGCATAAAAAAGTTTATTACGTCAAAAATTAATAATAAGAGTTAAACGATGAATTTTTTTTTTATATTTTTTAATTGATATGTACGAGTACCACCAGTCGATGCTCTGAGAAAAAAATGAGGACCTAATCAAAACATACATATTTCGAGGTCAGATCAAACTCTAAACTCTATATAAGACACGTTGAAGACAGCGTTATCATTTGTCATTTTGTAAGCAACAAAGAGTTGAACAGTAGATTCATAGTTTATGAAATGCCAGCAGTCAATCAGTCCGGGAGCTATATAATCCGCTAATGCAGCAATTAGTAAAGACAACAACCCAGACAGACCCGGCAGTGGTATAGAGTATCCGTTGTGGAAGCCGTCGGACGTCGAGAGGACATTTCGCCATCCCTCTGTGGGTCACCAGACCAGCTGAATGAGTGTTTGTTGGCAAACAACACCAGACTGATAAACAGAACTTTAAAACATTCAGCAAGTCATGGAAATCGTCGAATTTGTTGTGTGCCTCATTTTATTACTGAAATATAAGTTGCCTCCGTGACTCAGCGGTAATGTACATGGTATTAGAAATCGAGGACCTTGGTTCGATCTCTTGGTCGAGTAAATAAATATTGGTTTTAAATAAATATAGGTGCATTTAAAGTGTCAGGGATCGGAAATATGATTGAGATTGTCATTAAAGATACTAGAATACTGTTGGGTTATTTTATTGCATAAATTCCTTTAGATACGTAAACACACTTTTTTTAATAACTTATTTTGTCACATAAAATTAATCAATGAATATAAAATGTCTGTTTTATTAATGCGTGCATGAAATGTTAACAAAAAAGGACACCGAGTTTGTGGAGTCATACTTTTTGCCGAAAATGTAGTGTATCCAATATTTGAGCCATTAATAAATGCATCGGTTTTCGGGTAATAAACATAATAGATATAAACTTCAATTTCTACCACAACAATTCATACTGCATTGACATAACATATATTCACAGCATCCGCTGCATTGATTCCCTTGATTTATATAACAACGTTGGAAAGGCAATACAAGCCTGTATAACGACCCGTGGTTTACATCTACATACATTTGATGGAAATTTATCTACAATATATAAATGTGAGAGTTATCGGTTGCATTCTAGTGCACTTGTGTTTACCACGTAAAGACACAGAGGTGTGCTTTACGTCAGTCATCCCTGCCGCTTCTTTATTCCGCGTTACTGTGTTTACATTACACCGATATAAAAAGTATTTTGCGAACTTTAAAATTAAACGGCGCACCGTTTATGAAAAATACAAAAGATTTCCAAAAAGTGTGAAAGTTCGAGACATGAAAGTATTTTATTCGCGACTCAAGAATCCGGATACCTCATGAAGTGAACATGGCTGCCGTCGCGGGTGTGAATTAGTTTGTATGTTTTTTTTTGTTTCGTAAAGTCGTGTAATTCTTCACTCACGTTATTCACGATTGAAATAATCAACACGGGCAAAAGAGTCTTATTAATTATTGCCTCTTTCTTATCATGTACTTTTTCTCAGGTTACAAATAGTCTATTTCCGCATTGAACTCGATGTCCTAAAAGCCGTCGTACATTTATTTAATTTAGATCCAAGCTTTTTCAAGTTGCATTAGATAAGAACTCATATTGTCCTTTTATAATTCAGGAATAGAGGAAGTAGGTCTACGCGCTTCACACTTTCAAAAGTGAAAGAATTGTCTCTCGAATTGATAACATATATCTATCACGATGGAAATATAAATCTTATAGTCGGCGCCAAGCGCACGCGCCGACGACACGAGCCGGCAGCAGGGATACTTCATAGACGCGTCAACATGGAGTCGGCTTTATTAAACCGTGAATAAATATATGTTCATGGCTTTAAATCCAATATTGTAAATCAGAAGAACCAAATTAACAAACGTTTGACTATTTCCCTAGTTAGTATATCTAGTAATCGTAGACTAGACTTCCCCCCACTCAGGCTAGATTATGTAGGAATCCTGCATTTCTTTCTTATACTGGTGACGATGTAAATATTAAAGCTAAAATTATGTTGAAGTTTGCACTAGTAATGCCAACGCATACAAAGCAATGATGTCAACTACAAATCTGCCTCCACCACAAACTACCCATCAACTAAGCGAAACGATATTTTATCCACTCAGTTAATTGTTTTCTAGAGAATAAAGCAACATACTTTTACTATTTTATTAGAACGCGTGGGCATAAGTAAACGGAAACGATCTTATGCTGTGACTATACATGTGACCATGGATATTTCTTTGAACGTCAATATTATTGAAGCCAAAACAATTTATTAGTCACCGCTGATAACTTTTTGCTTCTGAGTAAAATGATGACATGTGTATAAGAGGGCAGTAAAATGATAATTTCCCGGTAGATTCCATAGCTTGTAGCTGCGTACGCGCATATTTGGCTGGTTGCCAGCTGCATTCGCGCCGGATGCCGGGGACCTGAAGAATTTGAGACTGAGCCGGCCGCCGCTCGCTCCCGGCTAACCGACGGCATAGATAAGACATACGAGCGAGACACAAAATCAGCATCATTACTGATTGCGGCTGATTACATCAGTTTTGTAACTCCTCAACATTATTGTATTCATCTCGACAGAACATAACTTTCTGTAAAATAGAGAAGAGAAGAAGGTTGTGGATAAATCAACAAAAGCAAAGGGCGAATCTACTTTTTTCTCTCTACATTCCTCAATGGACTCTTCGTGATCATATTCATGTACTTCTAAAATTGTATGTGAAGTGATTTCACACCACGTGCTTTACGGTGAAAAAAAACATCGTGAGGAATCCTGCATATGTCTGAGAAGTAATTCAAGGACGTACGTATAGTACCTGAGAGAGTGATAGACTCGTCATCTGTCACGCTGCCACTTAATCATCTTCGATGAAAAGTGGGTGTTGTTATTACAACACCTCTGCTTACCCCTTCGGGGAATACAGGAGTGTGCATAAGTATGTATCTCCTGTTATTTTCCTATCAACTAGTAGAAATCATTTATTCCATGTAGCCATAATAACAACCAGACATTATTTTTGACAAATCATAACCCATAAAATAACTTATTGTTACTGCAATTCAAGTTCATTATTTATATTTGAGCAACGAATTATCTTGTTCTCACTCAAATTATGTAGGACCAGAATAAAATGCTTTACACGCGACAGGAGTTTCATAAAGCAGCGGTGGGCGTATTATTCATTGATTCAGGAGACATCGTGTTTCCTCCATCAGACAGTGGATAATGAGTGCACTAATGAGTATTAATAAGTTTACTGTAAATGTGTAACTGCTTGTTATTGCTGAGAAATATCATATAAAGAGTTCAGCGTTTTGGTTGAAATATATCACCAGTAACCACAGTCTACTTTCAGGAAATAAAAGTGATGTTTATGTTGTATTCGGCGATATATATCGACATCGGCAGAGCGATAATCGGCTAATTTCGGTGTCGTAGAACGTTTTCTCTGTCATATACTATCCTTGTGATGTCGCAACCGACGCGGATTAGTGAAGACACAGCGAAGACTACTGACTCCCCATGAGATCGACTGGGTACTAAGGGCCTACCATCATCGGTTTGAGCAGAGGGTATTAAGAACTTCTGAGCTTTGATGTTTCATTTTTGTACCTTAAAATAATACTTCCAAACTAAAAAGTTCAAAACCTCAAATGAACATTTTTGGTTATCCCGCAGAACATAATAATACTTGCGCATGTATTCTCCTACGGGCTAGGCAGTAAGTTATTATATCAGTAAGTACCTACATAACGATGAATAATCAAACCTACACGTGTAAATTGCAATGCATTCACAAAACCACATCATATCTGACGCGTAAACCGTAAATCCGCGCCAATAGCTCGGTGTTATCGAAAGCTGGGGTAATAGGGTTATGTTATGCCCGAGTTAGAGCACTATAATGCTATCAAATTTAACTGGATCGTTGCCGAACCGATACTATGTTGCGAAATCTTTCTTAACATGAAATGAATGCAATGTCATTCCATTATGTTCGATAGTTGTTGTGGTAACATACAACACTCACTGCTGGATCCTATAATGTTACTTACTAAATACTTTGATGTTAAATATGGAGAAGTGATGCTGGAACAGGTACGCAACGAGCTGACTGCAGTTAGTAAAGATGGCTATATTCGTATATTCCTTAACGTTACCCGTTTCCATTGTAATAGCGCAATAAAGCATAGTTTTAACACGGTGTTCTACAGAGTAATACCTGATTCTATTTAATATAATCCTGTAGTATCGCAGTGGCTTTTGACTTTACGGTACATCTGACAATATTTTCGGCAAGATCCACCATTCTCCGTTAGCAGCAATTTAACATCGTTGACGGCAAAATGTTATCAACTTTCATCTGAACGAACTAAGCTGACATTGTACTGCATTACATGATGAATAATATGCAAAGTATTCCTAATTTATAGCAGTAATATATCTCTCAGTAAAGTGCACGCATGAACCTCGGGCCAAGGATCACGGGCTGACGGAACAAGGCCATTATTACATTTACAGACACCTAAACGTGCTATTGACTGATCGATCGGACGGTTGCAATGTCAATACGATTTGCGCTTGCAGGATTGTAATGAAAATAGGCATTGGAAAGCGTGGATGTTTTCTCGTCTTATTTATTTCAAATCCTGACAGCATTTATTCCTGGTGCCATCTGAAATACATTTAAAAAGATCCAAACTGAAAATACATTGAAAAAAAGAATAGTTCTCACCTCAAAGTCTGTTGACTCACATGAATTATTATCGGTCGATACTGATTCAGAAAGTCAATCAACCACAGTTGTTAGTAACAAGCCGTTGATTTGGTAAAGACTGAAATGAGTCACAATATTATTAACGACGAAATACAATGGAAGCGTTTAAATTTGATGTCAATGACACGACCAGTAGGAACTTTTCTTATCTAATGGTGTACAAAGGTCAGCCTGAGTGGCGATGAAGCCACCTGGTGTAGTATTTTACCAACAATTAGCTGCCTTAGAGACAACTACCGGCACCTCCAGCCAAGAACGCGAGGTGACAATGTCAATTTTCAGGGTTCACTGAATCTTCTCAGTATGATCCCGTATGAATTATTACACGAGAACAAAGTATACCCGCCTCCGTTACACACAAATCATGTTATTTATACAAAAACCAAAAGCTATTTAGTTCTGTTAGATTAATATTCACGTTGATATATTGTTGACCGGTCCGTGTAAATGAACCGAGTCATTTTTCAAAGTTATCTCTATTTTAAAATGTTCATAATAATATTTTCAGTGTCTTGATAGTCTTGTGTGACCCGTGTATCCAGAACGACAGTAGTTTGTATATATATATGCGCCATCCGAGAAGGACCCTTCTCGGATGATTGGGGACCCCCAAGGGGTAAGCAGAGGTGTTGTAACAACACCCACATTTCGCCAAATATGATTAAGTGCTAACGTGACAGAGGGTGAGTCCATCGCCGTCTCAGACACTATACATAATTGTTTGAATTACTTCTCAGACATATGTAGGTTTCCTCACAATGTTTTTTTTCACCGTAAGCACGTGGTGTGAAATCACTGCACATTCGTTTTTAGAAGAACTCATTGGTAGAGGCCCCACTGGTATTCGAACTTGCGTCACTTGCGTAGCAGGGAGCAGAGGCCACCACGGCTCTATATTTTGCAACTCTGAAGGAGTAGGAGGATAGACTCAATATGATAAAATTCAAATTGGGCATATCTGTTCCTCCTATGTCCGTAATAATCCTACGGATATATGAGGAACGGATATGCCCAATTTGCTTATTATTAGTGCATTTTATACTACACGCTAGTAGACTAAGAGATTTGACATTTATAATTTATAGTTTAACTCTTCATGCGATACCAGTGTAAATGCGTAAAGGATTACTTACATTAATACCCATATGAAGATACCAAGGGCGTCGCCATATGGGGACCGGAACATGAGTTATCAAAGTGTTTTGATAAGCTCACTGTTTACAAATCAGGTGCACATGTCGGGTCGTCAAATCACAAGTGTCGGCTGGCCTTCCCTGAGGCCGCGTCTGACCTGGATTTCACCACCGGCCACGCGGCGCATGACTCATTGTTGTGGTGCGCTCCGACTAGCTGCTACTACGCATTGCATTTTTATACTATAATGGGTTGGAGTGGATAAAAGGTCAGATATCAGTCGCTTTGTATACAAATCTGGTGATCCAACTGATTAAAGTAACTACCCCAACAATATGTAAGATAAGGGGGCTAAATATATAAAAAATGAAACATTAAAGCTCAGAAGTTCTTAATACGCTTTGCTTAAACCGATGACGGTGGGCCTCAAGGCCAGGAAGATGATGATGATGAAAGGGTGTCAGAAAATACGTCTGGGAATAATAAAGACGATCCAAGGCGAGGTAAAATTGTTATAACAGTATCCATGGATCTAAAATAAATGAGGCACGCAATTACACATTTCCTTATTTGGAAATTCAATATATTAGGAAAAATCTGTGTATGTGTTTTAAATCATTATAATTCAATGTGTACCCTTATGATTTACTGGGTGACTGATCTGAGCTCGAGGGCGACGACTACTTGACATAGGATACACCTTAATTGTTATAAATTTAGTAACATTTAATCAAAGTGTGAGTTGTAATTAATGGATCCTGTAAGGGTGTCTCATATCAAAGGATTTTCACCGGCTGTCATCGACCTCGGATAGATCGTCGCAATTTCATAACTTAGTGTTAACTACAAGTTGGCATAAACGGATTCTCACGTGGATTGTGAATATTCAACGGAAGGTTCAACCACACGACCCCGGGGTCAATCGGGAACAAACGATAAAATCTATAATAACTATACATGCAGATAAATTGAATTTAAGTGTATGTTTGTAATTGCAATTTAACAGCTTTTCACTACATGCGTATATAAGCTTAAACGGTATTCAAATAGAAAAAACAACAATATAAATAAATCTCTGTCTGTCTGTCCATCTGTCTGTCTATCTGTCTGCTTGTTCCGGCTAATCTCCGAAAAGGCTGGACCAATTTTAACGGTAGTTTTATTTTCAAAATCTTCAGGGTTACGCGCGATGCCCGCTCTAGTGCCAGCTATTATATGGTGAGGCAAAGCCAGTACAAAGTCCAGTCAGGCAAAAGCAAGTACTGGCCAGTTTTCAGTTCGAGGTTAAACATTTTTCATAGTTGCTCTTATAAAACTTAAGTAACAAAAGTTTAATGACATAAAAAAAATACATGATAAATGATACAAATAAAATAAAAAACACAGCTTTTTAGCCTTTATACCCTTATCGTGTAATAATAAATATTAATAATATCATGAAGTGCTCTTCTTTATCTTATAAATTGAAGGATAACATATTTATCGGATCATATATACTGATTCAATACATACTTGAATGGCATTGGATTGTTTGGGTTTTTGCCCGTTCGTCCATTTTTTGTATTGCTAATTTTATTACTATATTAATCTCATTTAAATTACAGGGATCGAATCCAGGACCTAGAGTTCCGCAGTCGCACATGCGACCACTAGATCAAATTCTACTCGAAAATACCCAAATGTACATACATATGCTCACGCCTGTATTCCCCGAAGGGGTAGGAGGTGTTATAATAACAACACCCACTCCACTGAAGATGAACAAGTGCCAACGTGACAGATAGTGTGTCTATCGCCGTCTCAGGCACTTTACATACGTTTTTGTTTTTTTTTTTATTGTGAACATATATATCGGGTAGCTAAGAATCAGCTTGTTCGATAATTGATTACTTTATACAATCTTTACTCTTACTTATCGATAAACTACGAGAAAAAGAAAATAAAAATTATAAATAGAAAACAGAATTTAAATTAGTGTCTGCGGGAATGGTGCCCAGTAAGCTGGCTGCGTTACCTCGCTGGATCGCTAAACTAATCCTCTGACCGAGGTAAGAACCAGCTCGACGGTCACCAGAGACGTGAACCAGGCGAATACTTCTTAAACATATTCACGATGTTTTCCTTCACCGTAAAGTACGTGGTGTGAAATCACTGCATATAAGTTTTTTTTAGAAAACTCTTTGATACAGGCCCCGCTGGGATTCAAACTTGAGTTGCTTGCGTAGCAGGTGACGGCTAAGACCCCAAGGCTTTACTCTACCTTAATGTAATAAAACATTGAATTTTCATCTGTTGTCCCATCACATAATGGTAAATGTATATGTATACTTACATTATTCGTATATTGAGGGGTCATATCAAAATTCAAAGGGCATGACTCACGTGACCACACAATGAACTCTGTCGAAATTCGACCGTTGTGGAATCCTGTTGGGTATTATATTCCTGTTAACAGCCATAATACCTCATATTATGTTATACTGGAGCTGTCTGTAATCACGCGGACAAGGAAGTCGGTTTACACAGGGACGAGACTTGATCAGATCTATTGCCAATTCATGACATTAGGTACAGGACTCAAAGCGTCAAAGGACGAAAAGATCTTCATGAATGTAACATGTTCAGAATCGCAATATAAATGACGGGAATGCCTTTTATATCTTCCAGCCACCCCCAAGGGGTGAGCGGGGGTGGAACAACATCCACTTTACAGTGCGTGGTCGTCTCTCGGAAGCGATATATAAAAAACCTGGATACGTTATATGGTCAGGTTAAAAAATCTATATCATAGATATAAATAAGATGAAGTTTGCAATTTCCAAATTTTGACGATTTTCACTAAATGCATAATTATGAAGGTAATACCGTGGTGGCCTTGAGGTTTGAGCAGTCGCCTGCTACGCAAGCGATGCAAGTTCGAATCCCAGCGGGGCATGTACCAATGAGTTTTACTAAAAAACTTATGTACCTACAGTGATTTCACACCACGTGCTTTACGGTGAAGGAAAACATCGTGAGGAAACCTGGATATTTCTGAGCAGTAAATCAATGACGTATGTAAAGTGTCTGAGACGGCGATGGACTCACCATCTGTCACGTTGGCACTTAATCATCTTCGGTGAAAAGTGGGTGTTGTGATTACAACACCTCTGCTTACCCCTTCGGGGAATACAGGCGTGAGCATATGTATGTATGCATAAAAATATAATTTTTTTAAATGTTCCCTGTTTATCTGTTTGTTTCAGCTAATCTCTGAAAAGGCTGGAACGATTTCGCGGGATTTGGAACTTGCAATGGCTGATGTTATAGACTTATAGAGAGTAACGTAGTCTATTTTTATTTTGCTTACAAAGAGTTAGTTCGTCATGAAGTACTGTACGGAGGAGAGGAGGAGGCAGCATAGCCGCTTACCATCGGTACGCATGACTTAACCTGTCAATGAACGATGTTTATGAATAAAACGGTAATACTAATACGAGTATTGTTATGCCAACACAATGACAATAAATGTTGCTGTCATAGTGACTGTGATCTCCCCTACCGAATTTCGTTTACGGCGGATAATTTCAACGAGGATTAGTTATGTGCGCAGGAGATATTATAGTGCACAAACACAGGTGCACTCTTTATTTTTTCACTCTCATAGTTCGATGGGACGGCAATCCGACACGATCGGAGAGAGTTCAGGCGTAAAACCAACGTGCTTTCCGAGGCACAGGAGTGTAAACACCGCCAACTTTCAAACTCCGGGCATTTTTGACCCGAACCGGGCATCAAACCTGGATTTCGTGGTCGGTAGGCGAACTTACTGACCACTAGACCAACGAGGCAGTTAATAAAGTGACTGTACTCCTCCAGTGACCAAGTATCTATCCAAATAAGGTTGGAACACAACCCTTCTTTTAAGGTTTATTTGGTTATGATGTAATATGGAGAGGTAGTCTCTCTAATTGCTCAAGTTTTTACAGGATAAGTAAACTTATTTTTATACTCTTATAAATATACTAAGATGTGACGCTGTAAATTAGTAGAGCTAATAAGAAGTACAAATTAATTATTCGTGTTAAAAGTTTGTACTTAGAACCCGAGTAATAAAAGGTAAACTTATGCAAAGTCTACCCACGGTCTTCGTTACCAAACCCCTCGGGCGCTGCTATCAAAATTAACCTTTATCGCCATGGCACGTGGCCTACATTATAATGGTGCGAGTTTAGTTATAACATATAGAGCACACGGCATTTATTCTTGGAGGAGTTCGGGCGATTCAACAGTGCAGTGAACGCTACACAAAGTGAAAAGCACGTGATGTGATCACTACTGTCTCCTGTAAGGTTGCCCTGCTCTTCATTAGGGCTGCCTAAATCCACTATTATTTTGCAACAATTTTTAAGGCTTAGAACAATCTGACAATTGTTATTTCCGACATTGTGTCGTCCGTCATAGTCGCCATGTACCAGAACAACACACAAAAATAATTAAATATTCAAATGAAACACAAAAAATAATTAAATATTCAAGTAAGTTATTAATTTTTTATTTTTATATTTTTGTAATGTTGGATTAATTTAAACCCTTATGGCACTTAGTTTCGTGGTTTCTAGACTCCTGAGCGCCCTAAGCTATCCTAAGCTATACTCATTATATTATGATCGAAGAGCAATCACAGTCTGTCAGTTCAAATTACAGAGAGAGACAACCCTAATCTTGAGGTTAATACCTTTGAGCTATTATGTATTATGTGCTCAGTAAACAATACATATGCCTATGAATGACCCTGCCCAGTACTATTCATTCAAACCATAGTTTAATAAATCAATTAATAAAGCGTAGTAAACTGTTCTACAACCCGGAACCAAACCTGGGAATCCACATCACGTCAGTAAATAGCCATACTATGTATGATAAAGGTTTAATTTAATCGTCTCTGAACGGGTCGATAGCCAAAGTCCACATAATACTCTTATTTCTTGGTATCACATAGTTCGCGTTCACTACAATACATATACAGAGACTTACCAAGAACTCTTATTGCCATGATTGTTTGACTCATACTATGAGACAGAATATAAATAATAAATACGATTTGACAAAGGGCGCTTCTAATAGATAATTGAAATGGACGAACAATCACTGTTATTCATCAACCTATTGTTTCCTCTTTCCTCTTATGTTGCCATATAATTACATTGAAATTAGCCATTCCATGTAATCTAATCTAAGTACTATTATTAGATGATAAGTAGATAGCCTCGCAAACCTTAAATTTCACTTAATTCACTCAATACTATATTATTTATGTACGAAAAAAACCATTGACATACTTCCGACTAACTCGATTTAAGTAAAATCGAGGCACATGAGGTCCTGAGTAAATACCATCGGCTCACTTCGACCCCCTGAATGGCAAATGGTTAGGATTGCCAGACAACGTTCGAATCGTGAGGTCAACCGAGGCCATAAGCCCAATAACGTACCCTGGAGAATACAAATCTTAGCGCCGTACGGCTTCGACTAAAAGCACCAGTTTAAAGAGGAGGGTCGGATTGATTGTGGAATTCCATCTTAATCTACATAAAGTTCTTTCAACTCCACTGATCGAGTTCATGTGTTTTTTGTGAGGGATCAATTTTCAAATGTAGACAATAAAGTCCAAATATAATTCAATTTTGCAAACACCATTCACGGGCTTTACGGCTATGAAAAGCGACGAATGCTGCTATTTATGTGTCAAATAAAATAAAAAATGTTGTATATATTTTGCCGTATTTCTTCGTAAGTGCTCTCTCGTATTCTACGGTTGGGCAAAGGGCACTTCTTATAGTTAATTGAAATGGACAAAAAATCCTCTAAATCATATTATTTTCGCGTTTCCCTTGCGAACATTAAAATCTTCAATAACACCTTCCGAAATAATAACATAGAATTATAAATACAGGTTCTAGAGTGTTCGTGTTGAGAAGGCTACTTTGTTCAGTGTACCCATTGTTCGGCTGTTAAGGGTGGCCAATATTCAAACCGCGGTGAACGACCACCACCACACGTGAACAACGTTAAAAATACCCTTATCTATAATGTCTATGGGCAACATAATATAGAGAATACAGTGTTGGCCATTGATAGAGAGAAATGGAGGAGAAAAATAATATGTTGTGGCGACCCCAAATAACACGTACCCTTTACCTTATTCAAATAGATAGGATGGTAATGATAAAAAATTTTGGTAGTATGCTAAACAGTATTTTTTCACACAGTATTATCATTAAGTTAGAAGTACTGCGCAAATTAAAAATTAAAATTACAAACGGGATATTCCATTATGATTTCGCACTCTTGAAGTTGAAGGTGATTCAGTACTTTGAATGGACTCCCGTGATTCCTTAGATATTGCTGTAAAGTTTCCTTGAGTAAGATCAACTATTCTTGAAAACATCAAATTATACAGTAAACTGATATTTAAGTCTATATTAACATCATCTAATCTGAAGGTCATCGTGTGATGATATACTTAGGAGTAATTAACGAGCCAAGTTTTATTTTTGATACAACAAAGATGGGTAACAACTGAACAATGTCCTGAATGGTATATTACTAGTAAAGTTATGGCCGATTGCAAAACTGCATTCGTCACTAGTGCATTAACCGTCAACTACGGTATGAATAAAGATATCGTTGTGCTTATATTGGCACAGCGTTTTCTTCATCTCGAAAGAAAGAAAGTGGACTAAAATTCCCAGTCGGCTTATACCAATTAATATTAACCTGTAAATAGGTTATATAAAAAAAATACAAAAATCTCTTATGGACGAATACGACCACTTGTATTTAACATTATTTAATCAAAATCAAAGGATTCGTGAAAGGAACTAAGCACGTCCTGGAAATTTAAAAATAACACACAATTATAATTGGCGCCACGAAGTCAATTATGCACTTTTACGTTCATAAGATTAATACTTAAGCCGCGGTTTAATTCTTCCTGATTCACTCAAACAACAAGCAGCTCTGGAATATCCGTGTTGACTACCAAGTGTCCTCGTATTGAGACACCTCATGAAGGGATTGCTATTTCCGCATTTCAGCAACTCACAAATGCTTTGCTATTCGTCAAATAATAGTGAGTTGGCATCTAAATATTTAGCATGGTATATACTCTTTCATATTAATTCTAAAGCATATTCTATTCCACAGTCGATTATCATTTACATCTTCCTACATCTATGTAAAAAGTTCTTCGATCCGTTGCTCATTTAATACATGTTGTCTTAAATGTTAATATGTCTAGTACAATAATAATACATCTATGTCTTTACGACACAGTCGAGATGACAAGAATGTATACGTACATAAAGGATCTGGGTCGCAGTGGAATAGAGGTGGAGTCACCATGGTTATACACAGCATACAGGTGAGGTGTTTGACCGAGCACTTGACATGCCGCGGAGATGCCGCTCCGGCGCCCAACAAATTAGGATGCGGGATTAACTTGTCAGGAAGGAATTCGGCCCGGCGGCACCGCCGTATAGTGCCCCCTTCCCCCCAAATAATTCCCTTTATTACGCAGCTTTATTAGGAGGCCATGAAATCAAATTAACGCACACTCTTTTTATGCACAACATGCTTGATTTCTTGACGTATAAAAACTTTTATAACCCTTTTAAAATAACACAGCGTTGAGATATGTCCGCATTGAAATAAATCTTGAAATTATAAATAGCGGGAACCTTGCAAGTGGAGAGAAGCGAATGATCGCTAATTAGCAAGACGCATAGGTGAGTGGTTATAGACTGTACCTAACGGAGAAGCGACATTGAACGTGAGCGAACATGGAGCATCATTATTCACAATGACATATTACGAGGGTATGAATCAGAACTCGGCCGAAAATCGTGGGTGACAAGTAATCCGAGTTATTTTTACAAACTCCGTTGTGATTCAATAAAAAAGTTATAATTAGCGTTATGCATTTCTCGCACAAGTATATGATTCTAAATTAAAACACTCTTGATGCTGTTTGGGATAATTTATTGCGCGGGATGATACTATTTTGTTTGATAATATTTCCGCTAGTTCGTTACAGAGAGAAGAGATAGATGGTTTTTTATGCGTAAATGTTTGAAGATTGCTGATTTTGGTTGGAACAATCACTGGTCGCTCGTTAAAGACATTATAGAGTCTTTCATTGCATGACATTCCCAACTACAAGGCCCGTCCAACCTGAGAGGTAAGAGTAGCTGTTATAGCGGCTATAAAACTTTAAAGCTCTATTTCATACATTTTAAAAGTATAAACAGATTGAATACATTGTATAAACATAGTACGCCGACGCCGCTTGCTACAACAAAATATGTGAAGGTAAACATAAATAATATTTCTGTATGCACCCAAACAAACCATTTCAGCGGTACCATGACTCATTACATTGTAATTTCACTCGAATCGTAATTTATATGTAATATTAATGAGATATGTATTTATTTATTCATCAGACTATTCGCCTGAAATATTTCTCCAAATCCAGATAGTAACAGATGAAGAAATAATTTGAGGCTGCCCATACAAGTTTCGACTGAAAAATCAGTAAGAAATCATATAAAACTTGCAGTCACCTTTTTTTGTCAGAACATTCGAATTCTTACTTAGTATTATTTAATACATAACATAAGACAATACCATTAATACACCTCAGGTTGTCTGGAAGAGATCGTCATGTGCGATAAGACATCCAAATGTATGTAAATGTATATTGTCTCCTACTTATGTAATCATAGTGTACAAATAATAATAAATAAATAAGACAAGTGATTGTATTAAATAGTTTGTTTTTAAATTTCTCACATTGCCTTTAATGCTTGTAAAAATAAATGATTTCCGAATCTCTCACTTATTTTCTTTGGACAATAATAAAGCAATATTGAGTTGAGGATGTTAATGAATTATGTACGAATAGACGTAGGTGTGACGTGAGATACGTACGAGTGTAAGTAAATAACTTCATGAAATGTGTAGTTGCTTTATTCAGACTGAAATAGCCTAGCGTACCGTTCATGAATTCTTTAAAAGACCGGCATTACAAAATTATATAATAATTAAAGGGCGGCTTCACAGTTGCAAATTGCCACACGCACATAAAGACGTGAGTAAGGTTCAAAGCTATTTGACAGGAGACTGTCACTTTGCAGAAAATCGCTGCCAAATAATGGTGTCTTAGAATAGTATTATGCTCCTGCGATGAATAGGGTCGCAATGTGCGACTGATACTCTGGTGCTGCCACGCTACTCTGTAAGTTTTCGAAACATCGCACGCGATGTCGATTGTATGATACGAAATTGAACTTTATCGTCTATGTTCTATGTATAAATTTCCTATGATTGAAACCGCAGCTGAGAAATCTTACAGAATAGCACAGCTGTAGCCGTATACAATCACGCGGACAGAGACCTTCTTAGTATAAAAACTAACATAAGTCAAAATAAATATATGAGGGCTGGCCTCCTGTATCATTGTAATTTATGCGAGTCATAAGGAAGGACACGCAGGTCTTTCCATATATGATATGTCTTCACATTTGGTACGGAACACAGAAATATGACGTATCTATCATTACTTACTCTGTCGCAAGTCTCTTTGTTCGGGTGTTAATTAGAAAGTCATTTGTATAAATTTTTCATCGAGGATGGTTGAAAATAGAAGCACATATCTCAAATTGAAAATGAAATCTGAAGGCTACGCTATATCAATACCACATCCTGTATCCTGGATGCGGACAAAGCCGTTGTATGGCGGGAACCAAACGGACGATGTTTACAACGATTATGATCTAAATTAGCAGTAAATTTCAATAAAAACATGATTAAAGTAAACATGTTAAGTTATATTTCCTCCATAAATGAGACAAGATTCTGTTTTAATAATAATTGCCTGTATATTTTGCAGACATCAAAATTACTCGTGAATCAGTCATTTTAAAACCAAATCACATTTTTAATGAACTGCGTGTTTTTACTAAAACAATTTCAAAAGTCAGTATTTTGTTCGTTAATTACTTTGACTCAGAATCGGCTTAAATCAGATTTTTCATTACTTTTTTTAGTTCGTACAAAATCTGTATAATAAACTGATGACAAAAAACTCCAGAAGACAAGTATATTTCCTTTTTTATCGTTTCTTCAATAATAATTTAGCACATCAATATACCTACACGTATATACACAGCATTAAAAAAGCGTAGAACAATTTCGATCTCTGGCTTATACGGTTTCAATTACCGGTATCCACACTCCTTCCAATTATATGATAACTCATCTAGCCCAGTCTAATAAGCATGAGACCTGGAAGAAACTTTTATTGGCAAGTTCCCTTCGGAATTCGCTGGGGAAGGGGTCAATGGCAGTCTAAATTTTGTTTTTCGTTTGTAATGGTCCTCCGCCATCTTGGTTTAAAGGACTATTTTGTTTGTTTGTTCAAATGGTAATTACAAAAATTTATAAGAATTAAATTTCCGATAATTTTGATTGTAATTTTTTTCAAAAATCGATATTAACTCCAGAAGTGGTGATTTGTTGTTTGAAAAGTAGTTCATTTTCAATTTTACATGAAATATTATTCTTGAGGCTACCATCTTCGATTTAAGCAGAGCGTATTAAGAACTTCTGAGCTTTGACGTTCCATTTTTGTAGCGTAAATTCAAATTTCGAAGCGAAACGACCTCTCAGTGACGTGGTGGTGGATATTGTCGATTATCTGTCTGTATTTGACTTATAAACAAACCTGGATAAAAACAAAAGCTTTTTATCTTCCAGACGAGTTCATGAAAACCCAATTTTAGATAAGTAGGCACAATGACCCCGGCTTAACGTCAAAATAGTTTGCTCAGACCACAGACTGGTCGAAACTGTTTTATCCCGACAAAGTAAATAAGTTCAACTTTTTGGGCATTATTAACATTTGCTAGATCCTGTTTCAAATGATGTGTACACACCTAGCTTATTTGTATTGATCGTCAAATGCTCTTTAACCACAGAACAGAGAATATTACATGTCTAAACTTTTTTAATATGTTCCAAACCATATATACGACTTTAGATAACCACACACTGTACTGTCCAATATATTTCACTCTTGTGGGACTTTTTGAACAGAGCATCCCTGAGTTTCTATTGAGATTTTTGACGATAAAAGCGATTTTGTATACCCGCCTGTTAACGTAGTTTTTTATTTAAATAAATAGTTTTGTTTTTGTACACAAGATGACGCTGTACCCTTCAAAATCACGCTATTGAGATTCTTTTTTAGCTACATATATAGTGGTCAAGTTCCAAGTTACGGTGTTTCATTCCAACCAACCAAGGTCAGCTCCGATTAATCCTGGCTCCCAGACCTAACATGCCATATATAGCTGTAAAGTTTGTAATTTCTCTTACTTACCTATTTTTTAAGATAATAATCTCTCTTGCTTAATCAGTTTGATCGAATATTTTGAGGCAGGTTTTACGTTAAGGCAAGGTCCTTAAGACAATCGGATCGATATTATACCGTGGTTGAATGAGTGCTGTACAGCTTAAAATAGCCGTGTCAAGTGTTCTCAGAGAGTCTTAGCCGAACGCCCACACGGCGCCGCCCTCGTGACTTTAACATGAAACCAATATTATACTCGTTGGTGTTTTTGTACTATACATCCTTCAGGGAAATAAGCAAACAGCTAAGCTAACAGTTATTTGGTTTTCACTGAGCTTTTTCATTGATAATTCCTAATTAAAAGAACAGTACTTGCTTTACACCGTAAAGCGTGAAGAGTGAAGAGGTGAACATCGTGGGGAAACCTGCATATTATATATTTACTTATTAATTTTATATTATATCTCAAAAGAAATTCAATAAGCACATGATAGACTTATCATTTGTCACGTTGAAAACAAATTCAATCAATCTGTTGTTTCTACAAATTCTTTCAGGATATATACGAACGACGCTGTATGTCGTTCGCTGAAATGAATGTTCATGACATGACTCATAATCATAAGTCAGAGTGGAATAACAATAATTATCAAAATAATGTATCTGTAAAAGAATCATATTACTGTATGTTAACAGAACCTTAAATGTTAAATCAGATAGGTGTAGACTAAACAAAGGCACCTCAAGTACCCTAGGTCTCCTAGATCCCAACATAATATACATTCCTTTCATCGTTATTAACCTAAGTTAATCCTACTAAACATAAAGTGGGCGATGATGGGGCACTGTTATGCATAGTGGGAGCGAGCGCATAGCTAATTTGAACTTTAAAGGTTATGTAATCACTGTAGTGGGGTGCGACTATGACCTATGAATTAATAATGTTCAATTAATTTAAGAAATGTTTTACCCAATGGATACTTGCACTTTCAGACACACACACATAAATACACACACAACAAGAGCGTATTCAGTCATCACAAAAAGTAAGCAGTGCTTATATGTCTAGCGGTTTTGCGCAGAATGCATGGTTTGTTTCTCTGCAAATAATTGCATAAGATTGTTTAATTACCTACTATTACGTGAGTATAGTACCTGTGAAAATATTTCAATATACAATATTGTTACAATAAAAGTTGTAAATAGTATGAAATTAAACCCGGCCAAATTTGAGGAGTGCATCATATTGAGTTACGTAATAGAGTTGATAATCAAACAAATATACAAACAATTTTCTAACGAACCTCAGTGGGCAGTTGTATAACTGAAAATAATGAACGTTTCAATTTAAAAGTTCTTGTGGAACGTGGAATCCCACTCACGTTCCATCGATCTATGAGCCACGTGAGCCTAAGGGAGATATTAATAACACAATGGATGGAAAATTAAATGATACTACATATTATTCTTGATGAATTACTTTTTCATTTATGTTTTATATTAACTTTGTAATTTTTATAACACGTATGGCAGGAAGCTTTAGAAAACAATGTACGGATGATGACAAAAGAGAAAAGGTTATTGTATGTTATGAAATATTATAATGCAGTAACGTAGCATCTTTATCATACTAGATATTGTAAGTATTTTAAGTGTCTTGATACTATATTATGTATGCAGGGTTTACTGTAAATCACAACCAATAATTTTAGTTCTACTTTTCCTATAACCTAATGAATAGCCCTGATATATCAAACACAGTCCTAACTACTGGGGCTTGGAGCGTGAAAATTTGCATGCGGGTTCCTTGCACAATGTATTATCGATTAACACTATATAGTTTTGCATACTTACATATATGTACGTACATGCCCACCATATACATATGTGTGTGTATGTTTTATTTTTGTTAGATCTAAGACAACATTTTCATTGTGGACTAATTGGTAACTGTAATGCGAGTTAAATTAATATCAAATATGATGGCCACCACATTAGATCAAAACAAAGGTGTCATTTTAGATAATCCTTGTTACGTCTGGTGTAATACGTTTTCACATACATTTCGATTAATGTTCTTGTAATTAAACACTTTTGAAGCACACTGTAATAACCTTTAAATGTCTAAGAGCATTAATCCAAGACCTTAACGACCTTGTAAAGGTCAAGGTCGGTAGGTGTAGGCATAGGTGTCGCGACATCCACTTCATTGAACTATTTCATTCAAGGTAATTGGGTGCTAACGCGACATAACTGCTGATAAGCGGATGTCTGCAATGTCACCAAGCAAACATGAATTGCAAAGGATAAAGATATTTTTTTATTACAACCAAAACTTTTCATGCGATAAAATAAATAACCACCACTTAACTGTCCTGTGCCTACCATCATCGATTTAAGCAGAGCTTATTCGAGACTTCTGAACTTTGACGTGCCATTTTTGTACCATAAATTCAAACTTCGAAGCTGAGAAGTTCTTAATACGTGCTGCTTAAACGATGATGATTCGCCCCCTGGAGACCAACTACGATCTTTTGAGTAGCGCGTATTAAAAACTTGCTATTAATGAGTGTCATAAAATCAATAATACGTAATTGAATTTTCCGAGTAAAAACACGGTCAGGAACAAGCAAGGTTTATTGGTTAGGCCAATTTGACGTGCGCTCGTTCGCTGGACAATAAATAACTGAATGTAGATATCCGGGCTACGTTGACGCTAATACCGCTAGGGACACGCAATCTGGCCCGCCATTAGTTACGGAAAGCATGTCAAACTTACTCTATCGTTGCGTATCTCACACTAAACCATGTTACAAGTGCTCCACATTTGTTACCAAAATGTCGAACATCGACACAACGGTAACACATTTTCATTGAATCAGAGGTTTTTACTACATTTATACATACTACATACATACATATAAATTGAAGTGTCTGTTTGTAATTAAAATAAACAGCTTATCACTAAATTTTTAAATTATTTATTTTGTATTCTTTAAATTGTATAATATTTTTGAAAAGAGTAATTACTGAGTTTCTTGCCAGGTTCTTCTCAGTAAAAGCAACCTTCCGAACCTGGCGGTAGCATGTATAATCCTGTATAATTGTGTCATTGTGACGATTTGAAAGTGCTTTGTAAAAGTCTAATCGAATAAAGATACTTTTGACTTTGACTTTGACTTTATGCATATGAAAGTATGTACGTAGACGAAAACACATTTTTTTTTTTTTTTCTTTATGTCCGTCTGTTTGCTACGGCTAATCTCGGACGTCCGGGCCGATTTAAATGGTACTTTCACTGGCCGATAGCTGATTTTTTTAGGGGGTAAATGCTACTTTTATGTAAAAATCTTAAGGATTCCGCGGGCGACCCATAAAATAATTCTAAACGGGTGAAACCGCGGGGCACAGCTAGTATGTAACTAAGTGTGTTACTGTGTGTGTGCGTAGCTTAAAACCCATACAATTTGAAAAAAACACTTGTCTACTGTTTTTTCATCAGTATGTTCTCGACAAATAAAATCCGTAGTCGTCCGTAGTATACCCTCTACAGCGTAGAGTCTACGGGCTACAGGGTGCTACGAAGGCTCTACGGAATATTCGTAGCTAACTTTTAAGTCTTCGTAACTCATTTATTTTCAAGGTGAACGGGGTGAAATAACTCGTATAAATGTTTCTTTTTATTTCATTTCACTCATACTAATGAGTATTTTAGTATGAAGTCCTTGAATCTCATTCAAATATCACGAGGCTATTAAGATATAACTTTCATTACACAACAAAATCAAATCATTTCGCTTCGCTACTGATTTGATTTGAATTGAAATAAATGTTTCCATTGTTTTGCACTTCTAACTTGTGATTGGTTTTCGTCTGACATAATATTTATCTTGCTGGTGCGGGTGCTTATTACTTGCTTACATCATCGGTTTCATTTTAAATTGATTATATAAAATATAATTATTAATGTCTCTTTTCCATTTCATAGCCCAAACTTTTCAATAAACAAAAATATTCAAACCATTACATACCGATAATGGAACTGATCCCTGATACCACAAAAAATGTTTGTATATTGAAATTAACTAAATATACCAATTATTTGTGATAATTGTAATATTAAAAAATCTCCCTATCATAATTTCATTTGATTTTAATGTCACACTTTTTTCAAAAAATATTGATAAATTGACTCGACCAAAAAGGAGGGTATTGATTTTGACTGATATGTATGTATATTCATTAGTTCCTTATTAGCTCTTAAACTAATTATTTAATATACTCAAGTATTCTCCATATCCTTATATATATAAAAAGTATATAAAACATCTGTCCAATCACTTACACCGCGTCGAGTCGCCGGTTCAACTAAAAACCCAACAGTGCGCACGAGGTCCTAAACACACATGACCCAATTTATGTGCGGCTTACATTCCGCTATTACCATTTCGCATTTTATCATTAAAATACCACAAGTGTAAATCCACATGGATAAATATACCCAGACTTATTTAAATACCGTATTATCCACAACTTTATTTGCTCGGAATTAGTTTCCTGTGGTATCGCCCTCTGTGAACGGTCTTTGACTTTTTTCACTTGAAAACTTTGTTTCCGGGGTCGGATAACATATTGAAATCATTCTGAGAGGCTAAGGGTACTTTCTGTGCTAAGACAGGTAGTTACGCTATTATTATAAATATATTTATTTAGTTTAATTCCAGATATTAATTAAAAATGGAAGAGGAAAAAAACATTGACGGATGATTGAAAATAAAAGTGCGATGGCGAATGGGCGTATTTATTATTTTAAGATATGTTTATCTAAGTTTATTGATATTACTAAAGATATATTGGTGACTATTACAACAAACCTTAAAAAATATAATCTTATAACTAAAATATATTATTAAAAGGAGTCCCTTTTCTTTATTTCTAATAAAGAAGATTAATTCAAACATTCTTATTTATTTTTATTTAAATCCCACATCTCCCAAGTAGTTAATACTTTTTATAATTAGTATGAAAGAATTATTTATTATCCTTTACGAGTTTATTTTAAATATTGACAAGTATCGTAACTATTTAACTTGTATAGAAACTTGTCCGGCCAACTGTTTGACTCTTCCTTCTTCTCATGTCTCTTGCCATCCACTCTGCCTGCTATTTGATTCATAACTCTAGTAATCGTCTAAGTAATGTAAGTAAAAAACACATAGAATTTACGTTACTTATATGTATTCATATATATTTAATTCAAAAATATGTGTATCAGAATCTATTATGATCCTAAATTTTAATAAGTTACAAGCAATCCGGCAAAGTATGTTTTCAAAATCCTTTGGGGATGTGTATAAAATAATATAAATAGGTGTGCAAAACGTAAGATTAATCTTTTTTTAGATCTTTCGCATTTCCGAAATTACCATTAGGAAATAAATAAAAAATGTAGAAGCGTAAGCATTTTGAAAGCTTCGACTCCCTTGCGATTTACCTTCTATTCTGAGAATTTTATTCTTGGAAAAACCATTCGGATCGGTATTTCCATCGATTGATATGTTGCTACTTTTTTTGCCACTATAGTCGTCTCCCTGGCCTTATCCCATACATTGTTGGGGTCGGCACTTGATTATCCCCGATGTGGCTGATCACCTGATTTTTATACGAAGCGACTGCCATCTGGCCTTCGTAACACCTTTAAACTTGGGTTAAACCAATTATGATACTCTTTTTTATGCCTCCGACTGACCTGTCATGATGTTAAATTGGGAGCCGGGGCCGACGGATTTACGTGCTTTCCGAGGTACGGAGGGAACCCGGGTGGTCACCCATCCGATTATTGGCTTGGGTTAGGGCTGCTCAGTATCCGGAGTCCTCCCTAAGCACGGAGGATGGCCACTGGGGTTTTAGTGAAGTAAAATTCCCATATACCTCGACCTGCCTCTCCCAGAGCGGTAGGGGACCTTTTGAAGGTAGGTATCCCCCATCGTCAATAAAAAAAAATTAAAATGCGAATTCTGTTTGTGAACACATTATTTTATTGGTTAACATCACCATCAGAACGGTTTTTATTGCACAACGACTGCAGTCGACTTATCTTTCACATTTTAAAGAAGTAGACACTATGTGTGTGCAATAATTTATTCGTTCATGTGGAAACGTGCACAGGAAACGATCGGTATCAAAACGTCGTCGAGACGGCTCACGTTGAAAGTAGAAAATAATGTGGCGAACGGATATCAAAATAAAAATATAATTGTTGGACATCTGGAAATTAAGAAATTGCGAGTTAATTCTATAACCATTATAATTCAGTTTAAGTCACATAACCCATTTTCGTCTCAATTGCACGTCCAGTTTAGTATGATATAGAGTAACAGTAAACACACATACATATGCTCATGCTCAGACAGAGGTGTTGTAATAAAAACACCCACTTTTCACCGAAGATTAAGTGTCATCGCGACAGACAGTGAGTCTATCGCCGTCTCAGGCATTATACATACTTCTCAGACATATGCAGGTTTCCTCATGATGTTTTTCTTCACCGTTAAGCATGTGGTGTAATCGCTGCACATAAGTTTTTAGAAAAACTTATTGGTACAGATCACTCGGATTCGAACTTGCGTCGCTTGCGTAGCAGGCGACTGCTCAAACCTCACGGCCACCACGGCTCAAACAGGAAAATCGGGGTCGATATCGTGTTCTAAAACTATATCGAATTGGCTGAGTATGCACACAAATGAACAATATAAATTATGTTTTTAATGTACTCCATACAGCTCAAATTGTACTATTGACATAATTATACCAAATAGAAATAAAATTGATAGGATTGTAAAGTCTTTCAATCTGACAAATGAATCCGTAGCTTCAACTTGTATCTATTTTATCATGCCCTCTTTTGCTGTCAATGATGTATTCTAACCCTCATTTCACTATACCGAGAAACACATACGGAGCATAGTACTTTACCTACAAGTAATTAGCGTTTTATGATTCGTATTCAATTCGAGTTAAACCAACAGCTGTGTCTATTTACAAAGCACTGAAAAAGCAAACGAGTTTGAAGGAATTGTTTAGTGTTCGAGGTGATTCAGCTCGTGCTGTTATATCAAAACATATCTTTATCATCATATCTCCATCGTCGATGCTTTACAATAAGCCGCGACCACGTATCGACCAATAACAATAAAAACGATTAGGAAATCCCACGCTGCAAGATCAGCAGGAGATAATGCAACCACCCTTGAACTGATTTGCAATCTGTGAAAAAATCACGTAAATATTTATTTTCCTATACAAACTATGAACGGGTCAAAAAGAAGGCGGCTATGATTAATTCATAGCCTACATACTTTCCTCATAATAAAGATGTTATAAATAATCACATAATTATGATTGTTGACCCAATTCCTCGCATCGCAACATCTTTCATACCAAATCATCTTATTCAATCATAAAATAGATCTTATCAGATTTGAAAATGTTTCTTGGCTGAGTTAAGAAAGTTCATTAAAAGATGTTGATAAACTGTATCATACATAGTCCCGTTTATCACCAGCACCTGGTTTGATATTAAAAATAGCCGACCAAATAATACATGGGAGATATGGTTTATTGAAATCTCGGCCATCGAACAGTCAGATGGCAAGAATGTGGTCAGACATCCCTGGATGCAGGCGATCAGAGATCAACGATCTCATTGTGTCAGCATAAGGCAGTGACAGCGAAAATTAGGCTGTGGATTCCTCTGATATTTTCGCATATAAGTAAAGTACGCGGAGGGCGGGCGGGCGGCGAGCTTACACGCGTATATATAGCAAGGGTACCTCTCCGCGCCGCCCAGTCGCACTTCGAGCGCCCAAAGAGCACTACGTTGAGCTCCCGGCGATCCGTGCTTTCATTGCTATCATATTTACATCAACAATTTCTCTATAAAGACTATATTAAATACAGTGCTTAGGATATTAATACGTGTGTGGTGTTGAGACTATTTATCAGATTCTGTTGCGAGTGTGGTGTAACCGCGACATCCAGCCTACCTGTGGCTGCCCGGGTCCCGATCAGATTGCAATCAGGTGAGTCCATTCAATAAATTTAAAGATTTACAGTAATTGGTTCAATGAACGCTGTTTTTCAAGAGAGACACGTTGTTTAACCCGATATTTTAAACAGTTTTGTTTTCTTTATGGTATGTACTAGCTAATTGTTGGTCTAATTAAAATCAATATCAAAGCTTATTTTTTGGGATTTAAATTGTTGATACAATTCATTAATCAAGATTCCAATAATGTATTTATTTATATCAATTCTGACGGGTGTGCGAAAAACTTGTAAATTATCCATTGTTCCCGTGCATGCTGGAAGCTTTGGAGTGTGCTGCATTATTGATCTGTGAATTTTTGTTTTATTTGCGTTCAGTCAGATAGGGCCTGTTGTTTGCATAATTTTGTACTTTCCCTGTAAGTAAAGCTGTTTGCATCACTACAGTATTTATGAATAAAATAAAAAATATAATTGAGAACGATTTCTACCTTTGTGATTCGATGGAAATAAAAAAAATAGTGTACATTATATTTGTTATCTTTAGTCAAACGAATATCAAAATTGTGCCTCATTAAAATTCACTTTAAATGGAAGTAAATTTTGTTAATGTTGGTATAATATTGGAAAAATCAATTAATATCCTTTTCATATTCGATATTTGTTTTTTTATAATAATTATTATTCTTATAACTACTGCAGACTGATAAAAATAATTAAATGTGTTACATCTATTCAAAATTTGATTCACTATTCTTCATTATAGCTTGTAAAATATCACCGCGGAGCAACAGTAAATTCCCTACTAGATTCCTATTCCCTAAAAGAAGGAAACACCCCTTACTTATATCTAAACGTCTAAACGTCTAAACTTACCGGCAATATTTTATTACTCTATTAGTATTTATTTGTAATATTTTCAATAAATTTATATAATAAAAAAAACATCACTAAACATATTTAATCAATAAATTCCACAGGTAAACAAGGTTTGAACACATAAAAATATATATTAAAACACTCTCACTATGTTGTATATAAAATATATAGACCGTAAAAACTATTTATTGTTGTGATATATTTACGAATTTTTACAACGTATGCGGACAATGTCGCGGTTTATATATTTTTAAACAGGAACAACCGAATTTATACCGGCGTGGATATCCATTAATTTTCATTAAGTTAACAGAGCACGGAGGATTTATTGTGTAAATGTACTTGAATTAACTGGAAGGTAATTTTCCGAGCCCTTTGAAGGTCGTGCTGGTACTATGTAAATGGTGTTTGTCTTGCAAACACTTGAATATCTAAAATCGGCTCAGGTTCTGTTCAGTCTTTTGCTGTCAAACGTCGGTGATATTTCATCATCAGAAAGTGCATCGCACTTTGTTCTGCCAAGTATTTCAACCATTCCGCCTTCAGATTCTGTGTGTAATGTTCTCTCCACGTGAACGCATATACTTAATATTATACACCCGCGTTTACTATTTTATAGGTGTCGTCAAGAGTCATGAGCTGACCTTGACTGCATACTAGTAATTTAATAAGTTTGAATATATGGTACAACGCGAATAAAATACATGCGCTTTTCTTAGACTTAGGCCCTCTGTAGAACAAGGAGTACTGGGCCTACCATCAATAGTTTAAGCACACCGTATTAAGAACTTCAGGGGTTTGGACGTTCCATTTTTGTGACGTAAATTTAAACTTTGAAGCTGAGAAGTTCTTAATACGTTCTGCTTAAACGATCATAATTGGCCCCCAGATACCTTTTAATACGTCATCAAAACTGGTTAATAAGTTATCAAAAGCTTTTCACATCCAAAAAACCCACTGTTTTCGCTGAGCCCTCTTAACCCGTGACGATACCTGTAGTCATTGTTGCATGCATGCAAAAATGCTCCATATTTACGAGATATGTATTATGTAGGTACATATAATATCATTTGTATTATCACTCGTGAAGTTCCTGAACGTAATATATTTCGTTGTATATCCAACTAGCTTATGAGAATTAATATCGAATCCTATAGATTACGAAAAAATATAAACAATATGGAGAGCTTAATATGTTTTTCTTCATACTGAATCATATTTCAATGAAAAAAGTGATTTAGCATGTTTTCGTCGGCCGCAATACGGTCAAACAACACTGCCTACTTATTTGTATGATTTATGAGTAGGTAGTAGAGCGCGTAAACATTGTTGTTTCCTAATTTATATGTTTATCTAGAACAGCTTCTGTACTATAAATCAATATTTTAGGTTTACTATATTACCTTACGTAACATAGTTGAAACTTATTTCATGTTTCATAACCATTTTCACTTTGCGAGATGGAAAATCTCCGTAATGTAAACTATGAGGCTGACTCGTAGCCATACGTAACACGTGAGCGTTATGTATCAGTACTCAGCTCAGCCACGCTCAGCGCAGGACACGTGATTATACATAATTTAAATAAATGATACAAACATTGGAAGGAGGGGAAATTCTAGAAAGGAGATGACACACCGGTTGTCAAGCAGACGCAGCGTAGGAACTTATAAGGTACAGACTGCCCCCAGTATATTGTATACATTCTTACATTGATGGACGACTTTACGTTTAAGCCTGGCTTCGAATATGTTGATAGTTTTTTCGGAGGCGGGTTGTGGCTGATTTCCAAAGATGGTGGATCAACACAGTTGCGAGTCACACCAATTTCACCAAACTCGCAATCAAATATCGACAAAGTTATAAAATTAAATATCTGGTAAACTCTGGACATAAGCATAATTTGATCGGCGCTAATGTTCAGCAGAAATAACCAACACGGATTACCAATGTTTTTAAGCAATGACTCCAACATTTGTCGGTAAAAATAGGTAAAAAAGTAAACAAACGATAAAAATCCAATCACCGTCGTCGGAATACTTGCTTTATGCAAATTATAGTTGTTTCGTTGATTGTAAGCTTTTAGATGGCCGTAAATCTATCACTTAAACATGGGCGTCGATTGTTTGAAAAACAAGTGGGTAAATTATTACATATTAAACACATTTTCTCAACAGGCAATAATATGTGGAATTTACTGCCATAAAATCAACCTATCAGATTTTGTACAGGAATCTTTTGTTGAAATCGATTGAATTCACAACTTTAATTTCAAAATTGATTCTCATTTAAAAGCAGAAGTGGCAACACCTCTCGTTAAAAAATATTATGTGGATACGACGCATGAGAACGTACCAAGCACACTTTTATCATATAGACGAAAGTATCTACGTATACAATGTAGGCGAAGGACGGGCGTAAATTTGTACCAAGACATGCTCTTGAAAATGCTCATTATCCCAATTCCATATATCTGTGACTCAGCCAATTTAGAGTGCAACTTTCATAACTCGGTTAAAAGTAGAATTGTTGATTTAAAATCAACTGGGTCAAGTTCACAAAAGGCTCGATTTAAAATTGCATCCAAACAATGTTAAAATTCCACAGTTGTTTCTCAAGTTCAATGGTTTTAATAGAATCCATAAACAATAAAGGTTAGATTAAAAAAATATAAACATCATAACTCTATGGTAGACCTTCGCGTTTTATTCACGGTGCGCAATGATTGCACAAGACTAGTACGTTAAAGACTTTTTAAAAAAAACATCAATCGTGTACTATGGGAAAACGAATGTACGAGCGAGTTAAACAGTCATGATTCACATAAACATTTTGAGCAATGTGTAAACAGGGGAGAATAAAAATTGTATCGGGAAAGTCTAATTGTAAGCTAGTTATGCCTCGTGGTTAATATATAACTAGCGTAGGATTTACAATGAAAGCTATGTTACTTTGTGATAATTTTTCCCATTTTTGTAACATGTTCTATTGATTCCTGATGTTTCCATCCCTCTTTTTGATGGGACTGTGATGTTATAAAGCCTAAAACCTTCCTCAATAAATTAACTATTCAACACATTTTTTTTTCAATTCATAGCAGTTCCATAGATTAGAGCTTTAGCTTTTACTATTAATTTAAGAAAAATATAAAAGTATTTGAAAAAATTACATCGTGATTTTGTAGTAAAGATAAAACCATGTATTTTGTATTTTCATTGAATTTGATTGCATCATGTAATTGAGTTAATATTGTTCAAAATTCATTGTTTACCCATAATAGTGTAACTACGTCTGAGTTACGTTATTTTGTGATATAACGTAGGAGCATTGTGTGGACATATCAACAATCACAGTATCAATTCAGTGTACACTAAGGCATCCATTGTCACCGAATACAGAATCAATACATAAAACGAAACCGTATCTATTTGTTCAGGACAAAACTAGTCCTTGAAGTGCCTTATTTCTTTGCGAATTACGAAACACCTTGGAACCATTTACTGGATACAATAGATCTGAGGCACGTAACGCTTATATTCTCTCTCCCTTACCTTAGTCGAGTAATTTTGTCTGCGAGGCGACACAAATATATTTTAATTACGCTTATAAGTAGCAAGTCCAGTTCTTACCAATTAAATATTATGTAAATCCTCCTAACCGAAAGACGTTTGCAGAAATACAGACGCACTGTTATTCTATCACTCTCATAGTCCGATGGGACGACTGAAGAGAGATAAGGCGTAAGACCAACGGTTCGAAAAATGATCACCGATCTTGACAGAATAATCCAATTTCTATGTTGGCCCGACCCGGGTATCGAACTCGGGACTTGTGATCGTCATACGATTTCGTCGACCACTAGACCATCGAGGCAGTTATGTAACTTTCCCATAGAATGTTTAAGTGAATGAATCGGAGGCGCAAATTATGCAGGATGTTTGAAACAAACACTGGATATTATTACCCAGTGGTTTAGCGGCAGTCCGCGCGTGCGTCTAACTGGCGCGTATAATTCTTCGCTGTGATGTATCACTGAGGAAAAGTTTTAAATCACAGCTAAAATACACATTTATCATCTGAAATTATTCGCGGAGATATGGAACAAACGGTTTTAAATAATTTTGCATTTTTGACACAGTTTAATTTTAGCAATGTGCGTACACATATATCAAAATATTCATGCCACGTATTATGGCAAATTACACTCGTTATATAATAAAAGTTAGCATTATGTTTTTTTTTAACAAATTGGTTCGTCAACCAACCTTCAAAAAGCTACAAAGCCTATAAAGGTGATGAACTTAGAAACCTATTAATTAAGTGTTGCATAGGGTATTACCTACACACTCGACTGAGTATATAAGTTTTACTGACCATTCGGTTTGTTCACGGGCTCATGGGAATAGTACAAAGTATTATCCCCAGCATTATTGCGTTTGTAATTCTATGGCTTAACTTAATAATGTTGTCAAATCATTAATTACCCACCTCCACGACGAATAAAAGTGTAATTAAAGTAAAGGGGCAATGACTCACGTGGCGCTGACCTCATTACAAGTGACTTTACTCGGACAAAAGGAAGAGGAGTTAATTAAGACACGACTTCAGAGAGTTCCTCCTTTACCATGAGCATTGTTACTCAAACTTAAGACGCATTTGATTATTAATTAATTGAAACAAACGGGCTACAGAGCACCCCTTCTACCGACACTGCTGATATAATAAAACATGATAATATTATAGACTTCCAGGAAATACTCAACACAACATTGTCAGCATTAAACTAACAATGGTAGAATGAATGCTTAAATTTGTATTATGTTATAAATTACGCTTTAAATACTCGCATTAGCAGGTTGTCTCTCTGAATGAGCGTGTTCACTATCGGGTTCACTTGTTACTGATATTATAATAACCACATGTAATTATATCATTACCAATTACTTATATCTCCTACATTATATTCCCAAATGTAATTTGTCACAATTATCGTTATACGTAAGTAATAGTATTAAGTATATATCATATACAAGTCTCATCATACCCCCATGGGATACAGGCGTGAGCATATGTATGAGCGATACATCATCTAGACTAACTTATATAATAAAAGGTGCCGTGACAAATTTAAAGACAACGTAATGTTTCGGTCAGTAAAGCAGAGTTTTACAAATTCTTAGGTGAACGGGGCTATATTTTAGAACATTTGCCGTAATAGGTTATATTTTCTGTACTCAAAATACCACTCATAAAAACCAACAAACTTCTCATTATTTTCTATGAAGATTAATAAGTTTGATACATTTGATGCAAAGGAGCATAGACTCGTTATTAAAAATACAGAAAACAAAGCTATATATCTTCGGTAGTAATAAGGCTATTTGAAGTGTCTAATATCATGATATTATGAATATTATTAAAGATAACACGTGCTACTCCACGCCAACATATTATTTTGTAATATCTTATCGTCTCGCCACTTTTGAGTCAGTTCAACATTTTCAGATCACGATGAAACATCTAACAGAAGATTTATACCCATTCCCATTTCCTTATGTTATTTAAAATGGAATTTTCTTCGCTTAAAGCTATTATTTGAACTAATAGCCATTTTCACAAACATATGTTATCCATCAGCTGTCTTGTTAGTGTTGTGAATTCAAATATAATTAATTAGCAACACAACATACGATAGTTTTGTTCTAATTTTATCGACATGTATCTGTCAGCACAGTAATAAATTCATAGCTGATCTAAAAATAAAAAGAATGCTCCAGTTACGGGTTAAATTTCCGTATTTTATTTCACAAACGTAGCCCACTTTCGCGACGGAAGTATGCCGTGATATTGTCACAGCAGCTTAATATAAACCCGTCTTGTCACGGAAAATCGGTCATGATACATAGATTATTTTGTAGGAGCATTACCTAAATACAAAGTTGATACGTATGTAACATGCACGATGTGACAAATTTTATACTAAAATGTATTTCTCCAAATTGATAACCTGCTTCTTTTAATAAAACAAATAAAAGGTCTCCAATAGTGTAAGCAGAGCGATTGTAACAACAACGTCCACTTTTCACCGAAGATAATTTAATACCCACGTGACCGACAGTGAGTCCATCGCCTTCTCAGGACTCTCAGGCACTATATGTACGTCTCAGATAGGCTTCTTCAGGATGTTTTCTTTCACCGTAAAGTTCAAGAAGTTAAAGATGTGAAAATCTCGTAAGTTTTTAGGAAAGCTTGTTGCAGCTACCACGAGAAAAAAACCAACACGAGAATAATTCTGATATTTATAGTATTATTTACAACAGTCCTATACGTCCCATACGCACGACTAAAACAATGAAACTAAAATATTAGTCCAAGGTTTTGTACATTCAGGCTGTTTATTGCGATAACCTAATTTCCCCACATCGGTTGTGGGCGAAATGTCGCTTGTATTATTTGCAATGGAGTTTAACGTTATCGTACAAAACGGACCTATCTACTGGAATTTTCCACAAGTGTTCCATTCACATTCCCAATATTTACGCTCCATGCTTTATTTTTCATCTCAATTTCAGCAAGTACTTTACTGAACGAAGTAAAATAAATACTCTGTGAAGGTAACGTGGTATTTGTGTCGTAACTACAATACATCGCTGGGTCTGGTTGGTACGCCTCTGAAGTACATCATAAAACAACGTATTGAACTCAAAGTATATGTTTTCTTACTGATCGAATCATTTAGGTATATCGCAGCTCTCTACCTAACATCTATCTACAACTTTCATTGATAAAACTAAATATCCGTGTATATTCTCGTTCGTTACGAAAAGGGTTTACTGGGATAGTTTACCTACATTAAAAATGTACATAGTTAATTTGTACTAAAATGTAAATACTTCTCTTGAAAACAAAGTTGCCGATATTGCCAAAAAAGTTTTGTTCATGAATGAAACAGGAAGACCTACGAAATGATGAATGGATTGTGTGAAAGATGATATGGCTAAAATAGGAGTGAATACAGGTACGACGGCTGATAGAGAGAAATGGAAGAGAAGAACACATTGCGCCGACCACAAATAACATGGGAAAAGGGCAGGAGGATGCTGACTTCTCTTGAAAACAACCATTACGCAATACTTCTAAAGCTTATACCGTAAACATATATTCATCTGAGGCTAGTATTACATTAATGCAATAGGTAAAATGAATTATACCTATATGTATTTAAATAAAACAAATAAAACTCCACACAACACACAATATAGCACTCCCACGTAGTGCCGGGTGTCCTTTATTAGAGAATAACATAATTATGTAACAATAGCAGTATTGGTTCCTTAGTGAACAAGGCTGGATATAAATGGCGAATAATTTCACTTATTTTCAGTGGATCAATATACATTTAATGTTATTGCTTGAGCGTTTGACCGTCCTTAATATATTGAAGGCCTGAATAAGATCAAAAAGCAGTGAAAAATCATCTCGCTCTATACAATTGTTATAAAATTTTCGTCAATTCCCCAAGCATTTTTATTTATAATTTTAACCTCCTTAAAGTAATGATACAACCAAAATAAACTCAATTTATGGAAATCGGTTGGATAACACCAAATACGGTGTTTTTATAAAAAATAACTGATATATTCTCGGAACGGTCTCGACCAAGGTTGTGGATTATTAGCCATGCAAACTCGGCCTCCACTCAGTGCCAGTGTCACGGTGACGTCACGAGGCCCCGAGGCCTTGGTTGGCGGCCTTCGAGGCCGTGACGAGGGAATTAATCCACGTGGCTCAACGATTCACTTTCAAGGTTCCGGCCTCGAAACTAAGAATCGCGAGACCTTCGCCCTTATCGATAAGAGGACCACTTTATGTCGCACCATATAGATATTATGTACTCCCTGCGAAGGGCATGCCATTCATCTGCCACTTGTTAAGTACTCTGTCTGTGTGTTACTGTTACATCAAGGATGTGAGATTATCGAGTTACAAATGATCCACTTTATACGTGATTTGAATTTACATGAAGCATACTTAACCTTTTAAATTTAGCAGTTTTCTTTGTTCCACGTTTGCATTTAATAAGTCCCTCCGTAACTTAGCTTAACGCTGACGATAAACAGTGTTGCCATTATTGCTTTACTTATGTTCACAAGCTATGTAAATAATGATACAGAATATTAAGTCTAAATATAGTGTGGCATTTACAAACAACTACGTGGGTGACTTTTGACAAGTTTTATATTAATAACGGTACACTAGTAATACTCGAATGTTGATGACTTTTGCTTGGAGAGAGCCGTAGCATATTAACTGCTATCCCGATATCAGGTTATATCAAGTAAAGGGTCGCTTCACTTTATGACTTTGTGGAATATCGTTTATTTATACCTGACTAAGGATTTTTTTGCATCAACCTCAACGTAGATTTTTAGAATCTCGTGTGTATAAGTCTCGTATTCCTCAGCGCATATGAATATAGAAATACATAATGTGAATAAAATTGCACACGATGACAGACATTAATATTAGCGTTATAAAGCCGTCATATCCTGCATGCGTGTAACTTTAGAAAAGCTAAAACACTTTTATTTTGGCAGCATGTGACACAGCCGCGACGAATATATTTTATTAGGCGCCAAACATAAATAAGGATGGCGTCGTAGTCGCCATTATCGAGTCTGGTTGAACTTTTATTTATTATGCCAAGTTCTTGAACAATACTCGCGATCCCACCTAGTATGTATTCCTGTCTAATCAACAGGAAAAAGGGTCATTCTTGCTCAGACGTCGGATATTATATAAAATTAAAAGTACTCAGTTTATTAAAACTTTCTCAAGTAACCTTAAGATTTAGGATCAATTATTGAGGTATATTAATACCTTTAAGGTATAACACATTCATTATATGTTAATGCGCCATACAGACATACTTATTATGTATCAAGTTACACGAGTTTGAACTATTTTAAAGTGCAAATAAACATTAATAATACGTCCCATGCACAAACAGTTGTAACTAATTGTTCTGTCATTTTACACGCGATTATTAAAAATCTAGCCGAAAAAAATTTATTTCCGTCAATGAATAATCTTTTGGATGCAGGATTAATATCTGTAATTTATTTGGCATTAGCGTTGAAAAATACTGAAACTGAGATATGTTTTGTAACTAATATTATTGGGATTGCAAAATATACTACTTTTATAACGTGATAAATAAATTATGTAAGTAAGTATAAATAAAAAAAACTGATAACAGTTTTATTATATGAAAAGACTTGATTGAAACTTGGTGTTGTTGTGAATCAGTCTGCGTCACAGTTTCGAACTCACGCTTGCTTGTTTACCCTCTATGCGAAGACACCTGTTACCTATTTACATAACTAGCATTCATACAACGTGAGTTGTTGTTTGTTAACAATAACATCTATTGTCAAGTCGAAACAATAAGAAGTTTTCTTCCATTTAAATCATCTCATAGTTGTTAGTTGTTATAGTTATTCAAGAATCAACTTCACCTCTAAACAATCAATTGCGTTGTTTATAAAACTTTCGCCAACACCACTGATACCTACCTGTGTTTATGTATTTAATTTATGATATTTGTAATTAATTGGTGCGAATTCCATTACAACAAAAACAACAAAACATTTTATAAAAAAAGAAAAGATTTTATAAAGTTGCAGTGTTGTGTTCAATAAACAGATCGCGACATCGCGTACTTCCCTAGTCAATCAGATCCACGATCGAATGGGATTTTCCTGTGGCATAAACTGTAGCATACCTGAGTTTATAGATATTAACACATTCGACCTCTTCCGTGGCTTCTGGCACTTTTGCTCCCGAATAATATGTATAATATTAGCCCGCACGTGTATAAGATGGACGTGTACCAATAAGAAAAAACCTTTTGTTTTTAAAAGCGCAAATCTTTGCCAAATTAAATGAAGCCAGTAATAACGTTTTATGAATACTATTTGTACACATGTGTGTGTATTCTTGTTTATACTGCGTATATTTAAAAACGAACTGATCTGAAGACTGATGAAAGGAATATTATAATTATGAACATCATTTTGATCGCGACTTTGCCCATGTGGTGTTTTCCTAAGAGCGACTTTTATAACGCGTCATCATAACTATACAATTAAATCATTAAGATTGTGTTTAAGAATTTTGGTGTGTGAATCATTAAGAACGTGTGTGCAAATAGTTTCATCCCACTTTAATGAACGATTAACGAACGCATAGAGAAGGTTGAGTGCAGTGTTGAAAAGTTAGGCGGTTGACCAGCCCGCGGTTTGCTAGGGTTATTCAACCAGTGGCGGGCAGCCGCTGACGCAGAGTTCCTATCTATAAATACGCCGGGACGCGCCTCATTGCCTGCATGTCGCACTAATGGCGTTTTTTGCGATGTTTTGCCTACATACACACCAAAATAAATCATAAACTGTAATCTGCAGCTTTATGCATGGGCGGCTGAGTTAGAAACTTGAAAACTATTATAAAACGTGAGTTTTTTCGTAAATTATTAAGCTCCGTATTAATTTATAGGTATATTAATTTATTCGTACCCATCTGGAAATTGAATATTATCTATCTATTAATTTAAAAGTACTGAAAGAATATCTTCTACACGAAATCGTATTATAAAAAGTAGATGCAAAGCTTAAGTACTTTTGATGATCTAAAAAAACTACTTGTTTTAAATAAATATTAAATGATACATTTGTAAACATTTCATCACATTATATGAATGAGTAATAAGCATTGGGTCGTGACGTGCCCAGCGGCCACCATTCGTAGATGGACGTCATCTCGGGCGAATTGCGACTAATGAATGGAGCTGCGGCTGCCAAGCTTCACCGGATTGTCTTACCTACATTACTGCTGGAAACAACTCAAATCGCTATTAAGGGATACACTACATTTGTGGATAAAGGTCAGAGCTAATGATGCGGAAAAAATATAAACCAAAAGGTGATGAAACATAATAATGGTGTCTTCATTACGTGGCCAGTCGGTTCGTCCATTGATAATTTTGGACCACGTCAATTAGGTGTCTGGCAAAGGTTACGTTTGTTTATGAGGATGAAAAGTTTGTACGTTGTATTCCGGCCTACATTAACTAGTTTCAAATCTCAAAATAATATTAAATTAATTTTCTTCACCCACCTGTGTCGATTTCTATCATTACCTACGTGTTGTCTTGAAACTCGAACAGCGAACGGCTATTTTTTTATTTTATTATACATTTGTACATCCACGTGCTAAGGGGTGTTATGTACATGAAATGTAATGTATTTTTATGATTGTTGCAGATAAAAATAAACTTCATAATGAGGGACGAACGTGCCAACCCTTCCCGCGTCCGCGTTGCAGTCATCGGCAGTTCCAGAGTTGGGAAATCAGGTAACATTACTTATTTATTAACAACCATATACAATATTATCATTCAACCCTCTTGATTTACACCATCAGATGAAACACATACTTTGTATCATATTTATCACATACCACAAGTTTCAGTGCTCTTTTGACCTGAATGCCTTAAAGTGCCTGTCATAATTTGACATGTTTCATATTCCAACACACAGAAAATTTACTTTAGTTTGTAAGTCACTTTATTTATTTTTGGCAGATATTGTAAGCGTGATGTTCAAACCAATAATAATATCAGTTACTATTTAATTATAAATCAATTAATTTTAATTATAAATTATATAGTAACTGATTTATTTAATGTCTCAATTAGTTTGAGCCAAGCAATTAATAATAAAGGCAGATCGTTAGGAGAAATTCCTCCGTGAAATTGAGACAAAATAAACAAATGATTTACTTAGAACAAATAATGTATTTACACAAGTTGTCGGATTAGCCGACCTCAATAGTGTTACATAAACTGAACGGCTAAACCAGTAACCTAGTGACCCATTCTTTTAAACTGATGTAATCCATGATTTGTGTTATTTAACAACATTCCAACCAGATATCGAATCAATCTATCTGTGAACTTACAGATGTCGGTTATATAAATAAAACTTCAGACTATTTTACACCCTAAATACAATAAACAGGATAAGTTTATAACACATGCTGTTTGTTGCAGCTCTCATCGTGCGGTACTTGACCAGGAGATACATCGGGGAATACCATTCCAATACAGGTATCTATCTATTATTAATACTAATATTATAAGCTGGAGAGATTGTTTCAACCAAACAAACTAGTTTTATTAATTTGAATTGAAATAATGTTTTTGTTTTTGAGCGAAACCTTAACGGAAAATCTTAAAAAATCGGGTAAAAATATCACTAAGTTGCATAGTTTTTATATTTAATCCTATGCAAGTAAAACTGCGAGGCAAAGATAGTTACTTACATATAAATCAATACTTGACTGTATTTCCCCGAGCTGTTAAGAAGTCACTCTACAACTGCATTATCTTTCCAGATCTCCTGTACCGACAAACAGTTCCAATAAACGGAACTCCAGTGGAATTAGAAGTCATTGATGTTTCTGGATCAAACTCCGACAAATTCCCAACTGAACAGGTAATTAATATTTTATTACGGCATATAAACTTTATTACTCCACTGATCCGCACAGAACAAACAACAGGTTTTAAATGTATTGCCCTGAACCTAATATTTGAAGCCGTGAAGGTGGCTTTACCATGAAATATTTTTATAGATAAGGTTACACGATTTCGAAATTATCTCAACTTTATTTTGGATCGAGACAAATAGATGTTTAACTAACGTCATTTAGGCTTTAGCTGCTGTAAAACGGGTGTGATAAGGGACCTTGCCCATTGGTTCACCTTCACGGAGCAACGAGCAGAAACTCTCTTAACAATTATAAGCTCACTAAATCACCATGAGATTAAAGTTGTCTGCAACACCGTGAAATCCAGCAAGGTCGCATTTTTATTTCATCTGAAAGTGTATATGAAGAGTTTATGTACTTTTTATCGGTTTCAGATTTAAAGTGGAAAATGTTTAACCTTGTTTGTTTTCCTGGTGATATAAAACAATTTTATTGTCGTGTCTAAACTAACCGAACAAATGTATTCTCTTTGTATATGTTACTTTTGTATAAAAAAAATCTGCATCTCCATACTGAAACTTTAATCTTTCAATTTCAAATTACTAACTTTTCACTAAATGCATATGAACGTATGTACGGTACTTACATAAAAAAACAATTGATATTTTTTATCTGTCTGTATGATTGTTCTAACTTTAACGGGACTTCCACTGGCAAATAACAGTTGATCTTTCAAGGAGTAACTTAGCCTATTATTTTGAAAAATCATTTGGTTTCCGCGATTTAAAGTATGAAACTAAGTCTACGCGGCTGAAACTGCAGGGCACCTGTAGTCTGTATTAAATCCTTCCTTACACTCACTAGATAATTCGCAGTCTGAACCCGTTTAACTGGGTTAATCGTCACAACACAAATATAATACTAGTAGCATGATATGTGGCTCCAGAGTCGCTCCAGTGACCTGTACGCATGCCGTGACTCACTGTTTACACTCCATCAGTATTAATAGTTACTATACTCATTACTGTAGCACCAATTGTTATGATTAGCATTTCGAAATTCAACCAACGCTCAAATCTTGAATCTTTTGAAGTTACAAAAAATACTCTGATTTAGTACAACCCTCGGAGGGTAGTTAAATATTCAGTTATTCTCGGATTGCGGCTTTGACGTTCGCTAAAACTAACATTCATATTTCAAAAGAAATGTAAAAACATAATTATTGTCAGTTAAAAGTGGGCGAAGCAGTGAATGAGCGGACAAGCACGTTACAAGAATGTTGTTGTCGGAGCCAAGTTTATCATTGCACCGCATGCGTAGTGTCTCGCAGGAAACTGACTATGATACATCTTGTATTCCAACGTTCATGCATCCTTAATTATTTGTATATCATACATATTTGTTAAAAAAAACAAGAATGTATTGAATATCGATCCAATGTTTATAAATAAAGGTACCCGAAGAAGCGTAGCTCGTAGCTACGTCGTAGCGGGACTTATATACTATATTTTCTTTTGTTCATAGATGTTGTAGTATGTATACGATTGTTTGATGATGATTCTTTCGAAACCAGTCTTCCCAAAAAAGAACAGAGTAACACATTTTTAGTTTGAGCTGACATTCGCTATAATAGGTAGATCAGTTGTAGCTTAGGCTCACTGGATGGCTATAAATATTGACAGAAATGATTGGTTTGACAAGACAGTTCCTATTCTTGATAACAATAAGAAAGAGAGGAGCGCTGCGCGCAGCGTGGGAGCGCCCGCTTGTACAGCTAATTTTGTGCTGGAATGTTGGCTCCGACGCAGCAATTAACTGTGTACATTCTTCTCTGTCTAGTCTCTTTTAAGCGAATGCAAATTATAATGAAAATATGGTTGCTTAACGAAATCCAAATGTGTAGTTAGTTATTTTTCTTATTTCTGACGTGCGCTTGTATCAAACGCTTCAGTACAACGGAGAGATCATAAAAAATAACGGAGGATCTTTAAAGAGAAAGTAGTAACCTACCCTTGATAACGTACTTGCATACGTACATCCAAGAGCATTTTCAGATTTATCTGCTGTTTTTTCTCTCTCTGGCACATAAATACATACTATGTAAATACATAAATATGTAGGTAACATATCACCGCGCCAAATCCCTTACGGGCAATGCTCGCAGGGTTGATTTTATCTAAAATAAATTTGATAAATTGTATCAGCTTCCCAGCCAATAAAGCGTCTTATAGATGTTGCGTATAAGTTGGCAATATTTAAATATGTGTTGATATCTAATGGATATAACTACACTTCTTCTTCTTCGCGGCTTCTCAAAAATGTCCCTCTAGGATTAGGAAAATATGCCACAAAGCCCTCTTTTCAACAATAATAAGTGGCATATGGCCTTCTCTCAGGCACGAGTTCACATTTGTTTATTATTGTTATAGATCCAATGGGCTGACGCATGCCTGCTGGTGTACGCAGTGACAGACCGCAGTAGCTTCGAGTACGCGACGGAGGTGCTAAGTGCGCTGAAACGAGCGCCGCACTCGGGCAGCCCAGCGCACTCGCCGGCCGGAGCCGCCGCGCCCATGCCGATAGCCCTCCTTGCGAACAAGACTGACCTCGACCACTTGAGACAGGTACATTTACTCTATATTTATTTTGTAAGTTAATTCATATATCACTATATTCATATTAGCCTTTAGGCGCTGGCAGACTATCAGTGATTTTCTCCTGGGAAACGAGCTACACTGATAAGTAATTTAGACATATTTTACGTGTTTGTGTCAAGTAAACATTCCACGTATTATATTTTCGATTAACATACACATATATCTAAACCAATATAATATGCTTATTTGTTCGAGGCATGTAAGTACGGTAAAGTGTGGCAGAACAATTAAGTATCTGTCAGGCGTGTAGGTATAGTGAATAATACGTTTGTACAGTGAACCAATCGTCTTGTCTAATGGACTTGTCAATCTAATGAATTGGAATCTTCTCTCCTACATATAAATACCTGTACGGACTGACTGAGTGATCTATCTACGCAACTCAAGCTTACCGTAGTCTTATGAACATTATAATTATTGTAGTTTTGTTAAATAGATAATGTAGATACTCACTTAATTTTTCTATGAATCCCGTGCATAATATATCTTTTCTGAAAATTGTTACCAGCAATGCGGGTGAAACAGTGTGAAATGTACCTAATCATTTAGTATTGTAAACTAACCGTCGTGATATATAATATTGATATGATCAATTTGGAATCTGAAATGCGACGTAGATCCAGAGCTACGCCAAATTACACAAGCGATCGCAATTTAAAAATTCCCCACATTTTCGTCGACAGACTCTTTAATAAAACTTTTTATTTTTAGTGGAAAATGTTGTCAATTTCGCTGAAATCTTTCACAAATGCGTAGTAGTAGTCGGTGTGATATTTTAAACTTTTTATTGAATGCGGTTTTCCGTTTCGTTGATATTTAGTTCTATAAAATATCTAGAATATTACGACTTTATAACGCATTAGTTACCATCATATTACGCACATAGCTGGACGCATGTATAACAAATATATAAACAGAGTTAATAAAATTGTATGTAAATGAGTATTCCGATATCGATCTCACCAAACTGTGTACAAGGTTTCAATATTATATATGTATAGTATTGAGTATGTTTATCAACGAAACTTAACTACGCATCATGAATGTTCGGTAAACAACAAAGGGTGAGGTACAATATCTGAACAGTTTATTAATTACAAAATGTTGAGAGTTCCACGGTTTTCATTCTCATAAGCAATAAATAGGTTTACTTACTCCTTTGAATTGGAACTCAGTGCACTAAAACAATATTAATTTATGTTATACGCCAGCTGTTTAAATAATGCGTTGCTTTTGTTGGAACGAAACGATTTGTGTTACATAACTAAAGAATTTATGTGATGTTTTGATCGATGGCATTCATCATCAGCTTCCATCAGAATCGATAATTTAAACTAGCTCCGGATGTGATCGGACAGAAACGTAAATTAAACTATTGTTAGATCGACCGATGCTATGTTACGTGGGTAGACACGAGTATAACTACTAAAGCAATGACAGAATCTCAGTGGGAAAAGTTAGACGCAGTAGGGAGTTGAAGACAATGGCCTGACAGGCAGCCTCCCTACGTATATCGCTACAAGCAGACACCCTTCTGCTATAATGAAATGTACTGGATATTACATAACAATGCATCTGACATAATTCACATCCTTGAAATTTCTCTGTATTGTACCGATCGCCTGTCAGTTCAGGACATCGAACCATTCATGCTCACATTTCTGATCGAAAAACGCCTTTGCGGGTTTCGTCTATATATTCACAATATACATAGAACAAACTAAATGTTATTTCCTTTCAATCGTTTCCTCGGTTTCACGCTGCGGTTTTGAAAATCATTTCATATTGTCCTAACTCACTTAATCTTGATAGCTTTGTAGATATGTAAGCTTTGTTTAATTTAATTAAACGCAAACAACGATGTCGTAACGCTCTTGTCCTTGTCTTGTGGTCGCAATAGAACTCGAATACTTACCTAATTAACAACGTAAAGAGTTTAGATAAATTTCAAAAACATCCAGAGTACGGAATTATCACTTCTAAGTAATCTTCAAGCGTCTGACTTTTAAGAAAATAAGCATGACTTTAGTTTTTTTTTATTGTTACAGGTAAGCACAAAAGAGGGCCAGACAGTGAGCGCGGCCCACGGTGCGTCGTTCAGTGAGGCCAGCGTAGCAGATAACTCTGGTGACCTATACCGGTGCGTCGATCGCCTGCTGGCCGAGGTGCGCACCCCTCAGCGCACGCGCAAATTCTCCGTCACCAAGATGCTTGGATCGCTTATAGGTAAATACTTCAATTAAACTATTTATAGGTTACTTCAATGCCTCCGTAGACCCAACAGTTAAACTACAAAATTAAACGCTGGAGGCTAATAAAATAAAAATTTCAAGGGTAATTTTAATCGCTGACTATAAAGGTATTTTTTAATGTTCCTACAACACGCTGAGGTATAACTACATCACTAACAAGGTCTTACGAAGTGCTATTTTGAACGCAAGGTTCTCTTGTTGTAGGTGGTGCAACCAACAATAGCCAGACTAACCGGAGTGGTTCCGTGGTGGCGTGTCCGCGTGTGCCTGCGCCTACGAGGCCGGCGCTGGCGGCCGCCGCTCCCTGACCAGGGGCGACGCCCGCGCACCGCGCGCGCTGATGCCTCGCTGGCGCTGTGTGGCTTGCCTGCCTACCCGTGCCCGCCCGCTTTACGGCCCCGCCGCTCCCCACCGCTATCATATGAACTGTACTCACCAACATAGCGTGGATGCTCATGGTCCCAACAGAATCCCTAGTGTACTCTCACCGAACACCCCATTCGTGTGCACTTCGTGAGCTTGTTGGACTTTGTGCACTATATGTGGTCGGAAAGTGTCTTTATGTAACATCATGTCATTATGATAACATCGATGTTTGAGTAAAACATGACAATAAATGCTGTATTTGGAGTTAAGGGGTTATCATAGATGTACTTCATTATAACGTAATAATGTGTAAGTGCCAAAAAGAAGGCTGTTGGTTAATAAATGTTATTCGAAATATTTTCTCAACTGGTAAAATACTCAGTCTCATTAGATTTTATCGAGTATTGTGTAATAATAATATTAAGTATGTTACCTGTAATTGTTAACGTTCCCATCATGTTTGGACCAGTGTTTGTCTTGTACTACTCTTCTTTTATCTACAACTTCTACAACGATGTAGGTAGTTATTGAAAGTTCGATATTTATATAACATCTTTATGTAATGGTGGTGTACATATGAATGGTAGAATTTGCAGTATTTGTATAGTTTGTACTCTAGGGCTAGGCAGATATAAAATTTGATGTTGATAATTATCTAAGAAAATTTTGCAGTTGTTAAAATACATATTAACCTGAAAGAGGAAACAAAACCTAATGGCCATGTGATTAGAATCAGAAATGAAATGTAATTTTAAGCGAGTCTAAGATGAAATCTCAGTATTAGTAATTTATAGATATGATAATGTTCACTCACGGTCGCATCGAATTAGCTACTTCTTAGTCGTAATTATATTAAAATTTATTCAATGTGTTATAATGGCAGCTTAAACCAAAGAATATTAATGAGACCGTTATTAAACATAACCTATAGATAATTTTAGCATTATTATGTCAATATCATTAAGTAATATGTCTGAGGTCAATATAAAATAGAGAATATTCTTGATAAAGATTATAATAGGTCTGTTCCCTAAGTATGGATTTTGTCAAGTTGCATGGTCGACGAAACTTTGTTGCATATAAGATTGGCATGAAATGAATTGATACTTTTTCGAAGGCGGTTTGTGTTTGAATTCCAAAGATGGCGGATCAACACATTTCGCGCCACGGTAATAGGCAATTAAATTCGTCGGCGTTTAAACATGACAAAACCTTGGGGCACTGGGAGTTGAGCTAATAAATAATGTTCTCAAATAACTAACCCCGCAAGGGACTGGGTGTAATGCACGAGATGTACCTATGTTTGCTTTAAATAAAATATTAGTCAAGTTCTAGTCATAGGTTAGGTATGGGCTGTGAAAAGACATTTGAACAGTATGAAAAGAACATATTTAATATGCCTGTTTATATACTCCGAGAAATGTTGAAAGAGCATTATGGAACTAATCTTTGATAAACAAATTATTTAAAATTTATGTCATTTCAGAATATTAGCCGTACGTAACGAAAATTTCAATTTTAATCAAAGAAATATCACGTGATAGATAGATATCAATTGTTAAAGAATATTACAATAGTAAAGAATATCAAATAAATATACAGTTGTAACTGTGTTTTCAATAAAATGTTGTACCTCTTTAGATGTATAATTGAATGAGTCCAAGGATTGACATTTGTATATATTGCATTGTAAATTGTAATGGGACTAAACAGAAGTCGGAACTGATTGTTTTAAGTTGTAAATATGATAATTGACTAGCTTTAATGAAAATAAATGTTTCTTTATGATATATTGTATTTTTATTAATATCTCACAAGCTTGCACCTGCGACTTTGCCCACGTGGTACATATATATTGTAGAGAAGCTTTTGAATTTGACAACTTTTGAATGTGACAACGTCTATGTCCCTAAAAGTCCGTCCAAATTTCTGTTGCAATATTTATTTTAAATCAGATGGGTTGAAGAAAGCTTTCTCTATATAATCTGACAAAGTATACGTCCTTATGATATCAGTATGAATAAACTATACACGAATATATTACTAAGTTTATGATATATAATGGTAGTAACGTTAAAATACTGCTATTGGATGATGACGTTAGTACGTGCTAACCCTGATTAACCTATCCCATCCCCTATCGTCGAAATCGTTCAAACAGACTCGTAATCAATCACTTCTCCAGACACTCGCGGGTTGTGCGATTGTTTGCCACATCACTATATAGAGTGTAACACAAAAATACTTACAGATCTTGAATGGTCATGAATCTTAAATTTGTAGATGAAGCACAAAAATACTTACCGATCGTGAACGGTCATGAATCCTAAATGAATAGAAACTACATTCGCTCATTCGATTAAATTGTGGACAGAGAATGAAATAAGTATCAATATTTTTTATGATGATCTAAAATTTAATTATGTACACATCTCGCTAACGAATATGGTTGTGTTTTATTTCGTATACTGCCAAAAAGACGTCATTTTTTTAACGTAAAATTACAGCGAATACACGATTAAAATTAATAGCACATTGAAGCACACAAAAGCAACAACATATCAACGCTGACCCCCACCGGCTAAAGCAAAAATTGTTCGTATACACACACTTACGACGTGTCATACGTAGAGACTTACAATATATATAAAAATATAACAGTTAAGCACACTTTACCTACATTTAATTTAGAACTGTATCATTATGGAAAACCCGCAGAAATAGTTCCAGTAAAATTTCCATTACCACATAACGACTGAATAACTTTTAATATGTCATCGTTACATTAGCTCACTTCCGCTCCATTTTGATGAGAGTGAAACCTACATTCAGTCTGGAAAAAAACATTAATAAAATAAATGCAACAAGCATTTCCACACAACACAATTAGTTTTAATGCCGTTACCACACATATTATCTAAATTGTATTATAAATTCACTACCAGTTGATAGACGCGATGTTTTTATCTCGATTCAGGCGTATTCAATTAACCCAGTTGGGAATCACCATATAACATTATCTCGAGAGTGTACTAAGCCTCGGACAGACAGTAGTTATATTAGTTACGTCTTAACTGCGCCCAAACTCGGCCTATGAAATCTGTCAGTACGTTTATACATATTTGAAATCGGCCCTAAACGATTCAAGCTAAAGAAATTTTCATTACAATTCGAGTGCAAAGCGACTTTATTTGGAAGCACCTCTTCGTTTGATTGTCATGTTATACGATTATATTAACAAAAAAGGAATATTTCAAAATAACCCAGTTATTAATGTAGCACACGTACCATTTACAGTGTTATGAATTGTGTTGGTGTCAGTCGAATTATGAGAGAGGCTTATCATAAGTCACAATATGATTTGTCATCCATGATTCATCCTGATTCCATTTCGGAGTTAATTTATAAGAAAGTTTAATGGATAGTACTTATAATAATAAAAACATGGCACTTGTTATAATTTTGTTTAAAGCACCAATAAGTATCGTGTCACGTTAACGTTTCTCTTGAATCTCATAAAGTAAAGATCATGCGACCTTATGTTAGGTAAGTGACGACCATATGAATAGACGGATACAGTTTCGGATTTAAATATAAGTAAGGGTAGTCACGTTTAAAGTCCAGGTGTAAAGTCAATGTGGCCACAGCTTAAGATTCGTCAGACTCAGTCTCTGGACCACGACCATGAGTCAACGACCTCTGTTCCATTTAAGGCTACCTAGTGCCAACCAAATTAAATAGGTAGGTACCGATAATTTACGACCACTGTCTTATATGAACGAGAAATTGGACTTCGATTATTTTATTCGACTTTCAAATTAAGAAGATATATTGCTTGATTTATGAAGGGATAAATGAAGCTATGATGATTAATATGTCTGATTCGGTCAATCAGGTGGCGAGAAAGCATTTATAATGTAATTGTAGTTCTGCGAGCGGTCGTACACGCGCCGGGTAAATAAATCAGTATCGCATCTCGGGACAATGGTGCGAGCGGCGAGATGAGAGGGGTGCGCGCCCCAGCTGCGTGCCCCGATCGATCCGTGGACCGCGTCAACTCGCCACTAGTCACTACACGCTGCACTGGCTGACAGTGCGGCAACACAGACACCTCTCTAGTGATTTTGCCAAATTAGTGATGTGTTAAGCCATGGAGGGGCGGAGGAGCTGGGATGGCTTGCAGCTGGGGGAGTCGCACTCGCCGCCGCAGTCGGTTCCTGGCAGGAGGACGCCGCTGGGAGCCGTCGGCCTCGGCGGGTTCTACATGGGAGGCCAGCCTCCGCCACCTCCACCACACTGCTACCCCACTGATGAGAACCAACCTGAGCCTGGGACTAGTTTCGGACAGAGGTTTGTCAATACATTCACATTATCATAGAATTATCATTCTATATCAATATTTAACCCTTTTAAATACTGAAGATCAAGCTTTGAACCATTTTTGTATATCATGAATTCGAATATTCCAAATTGTAAGTTGTGTACTGTGTATAATCTTAAATTACCTACTTCGTAAAAAACATATTTACGTAGTGTTCGTAGCTTTGATGAGTGAATAAATTGTATGAGCGCATGAATGGTATTTAATAACGTGCTGCATGTGGTGTCTGTCTGTTCATATTGCACAAAGGTAGCTTATTATTACCGGGTATAAAAATAAACGTTGTTGTTTTTCACCATTGGTAAATGTTTTTCATCTCTTCTCGCACTGGGCAGATCTTATCTCGCGCATGCGCTATAAGTCCAATAGGTTGGTAGACAAAACAACATGATATACTCCACCGCTTATCTCCAAAAAGCTTTCCACTATATTTATTTGCAAAACTAACACATGTTCTTAATCATAATAACGTGAAGCACCTACCAATTTGTTTTTCCTTTACATACCATAAATATTTTCGTTCCATTTCACTTACGAGTATTCCTAAATTCGTTTAAAATTGGGCTAAAATGTTATTTACGGGGCTTTCTCTGAACAAGGTTAACGTACAAGAGATAATTTAAGAACTTGAATTCTGAATATATCTACGGTATCGATTTTAATCTAATACGAGGTAAAGTTTATTTGCGAGTTTGCATGTAGGTGCGTATTTCTGGAACTACGTGTCCAAAATTGTATATTACGTGTATATTTGAAATTGTATAACCTACTTAGGATCACTACCAACATCTATAAATATAAAATTTAAGGCTCGACTGACTACTGGCATGAAATTTTAAGGGTGTATTCTTAATGATGCGTACAAGTACGAGGTAAACACTAATAAGGATTTTCGAAATTCCACCTCTAAGGGGGTGCATCAGGGTTCGAAAGTTTCTATTTAATATCATTCTGCCACGCAGACGAAGCTGCGGGCGAAAGCTAGTCACATGATAAGCATCCATAAAATTAATTTTCGATGGAGTACCGTTTTTCTTATCTATGATATCCTATTTATCTTGGCGTTGAACTTTGTTGTAATGTGTCCTAGGAAGTGATGATTTTATCCTATATTGGATGTACTCGATGCCTTTCTATGTCAAGTATAAGTAGCGATACAGATGTAGGTAGGTCATTAATGTCACGGAAAAAAAATTAAACTTGCATTATAATTTTGATATTCCGCATTCATTGTCGTAGAGTTAATGGCATACAAATATGGCCCGACACATGGTCATGATCTGAGGGCGACCAACAACAATATATGCACCTCTTGCAGCATCTGTGCACAATGGGCCACTGCTCCCCCAAACTAAGTACTTTATGCTGTGATTTCCATTGCTATTGTATTATATAGACTTTAATCTGCACAGATGCGACTCATTAACTGGCATTACTTGACTGCTTTATTTTAAAATTATTGATATTTATTTATACCATGGCCTGTAGAAATAAAGATGAATTGCTATGTTCTATTGATTTTACGCCATTCCCATACAAGATTATTTTATATGTTTGAACGCATCACTATTCTAACAACAGGAAATAACTGTTCTGGTTTTTACTAGTCAAAGTCAAGGTCAAAAATATCTTAATTCGATTAGATTTTTTACAAAGTACTTTCTAATCGTCAGAATGACATTTATACAGGATTATACATGCTACCGTCAGGTTCGAAAGGTTGCTTTTACTGAGAAGAACCTGGCAAGAAACTAAGTAATTATTATTTTCAAAAAATTTATATATTTTTAAGAATACAAAATAAATCATTTATGAAACATAAGCACATGGACACAGTTGCAGTTTGCACAAATGTCGATAAAAATTAACATAATAAAAAATCTAGTAGTTCTACTTATAACTGAATGCATAGCTTGAAGATGGCTAAAAAAATAAATATAAATTTAATTAAATAAGAAGATAGTATAGAAAAGAACGTTTCCAATACTCTTAAATGTCCTAACCCGTGGCGAAGTGAGTGCGGGTCGACTATTATATAAAGAGTGACCGAAACAAAGGACACCCATGAATTTAATTATACATGGATGAAACCGAGGGGCAAAGCTAATATTATATAGTTTCGTGATTTAACCTCATATTTATTGATCGCAAGCAGACCACGCTTGGTGTAACCCAATCGAAACGTCTAGGTATTTTATTGAATATTCAAAATATAATCGCGATAAGTCATTATACTCACTGCTATAATTGAACTCAATTTTAACACACAATGAAATCAAATGCAAATCGATTCCAGAGAATAGCGGACATAAATCACGTCTAATCGGATATACCTGGTCATTAGTATGCCGTCTACTCTTCCTTCCCTGTATCCCGTTTCCATCCACAACTCAAGCTATTGTTTGCATTTTATTATTCGGTGTTTCAAATCAAATATTCCTGGAATACTCTTTTATTTGGTGTAATATATCTTCTTGTGAATCCATAGAAGGAATTCTTAGCCTCTGTAAACATGATGGTATTCTAAATCTAAATGTATCTAAACATACAAATACATTTAGTATGAGGGTACTAAATTGTCGGTCTGATTGCGGTACTTATCACATAATTTCTTATTGTTTTGATCTGTCTGTTTTCTTAGGCTAATTTCGAAATGGCTAGATTGATTTTGACGGGATTTCAGCTGATATATCAATATTGTGTTCAACGCATCGAAATATCACCCGTGAAATTAAGACTACGCGGGCGAACCCCTAGGTCACAGCTAGTCCGTTATATATCACCAGAGGCATGAAAACTATTAGCACCGCCATTATTATTATCATCGTACTGAATTGCTTATTATATTGCCCGTTTGCCAACGTATATACATAAAAACCAAATGTGAATAGAGTGATTTCATGGATGTGTGACGATAAAAGATTCATTGATGGCACGCATCCCTTGCGTAGGCATACTCGTAATTTAGAACTGAACATTTATGAAGATACAATATGGATTCTTTACTTTGCACTTTGTAGTGTTCCATTGATTATTTTATATGAACGCACCTTAAGTTGACGTATGCAGTCTACGAAAGCGTAGCACGCACTCTACGCAGCTCAAGCGAAATATCTTTTTGTATGTGCATGTGTGCGTGTATAGTTCATTACGAGCTACGAATCAGTGTGTATGTCACCGCTACCCTTCCTTGTTATCGTGTGACACAGCCCCGGCTTTTGTCTCTGTAAGGGGCATTTGCCACTTGTTCCACACCACCGCACCGCGGACCCTTAAATAATGCTCCGAATGGGGTTCCTTGTAAATACATGAATGCGGAGCGGCGCATTTAATGTTAGAACCGCACAACTGTTATGAAACTTGAGTTGCCTGATGCGTACATGATTATGAATTTCTAATAGTTATACTTTGTATTTAAAAAAAAATTAGAGAATTTGTTCTAGGATAAACATTTTATTTAATATAGCGTAACTATTTATCAGATTTTTTTGTCTATTTCAGGCCACTGTCTAATGATGGAAAATCTAAGCAGAAAATGCGACAAGGAAAAACCGTCCGCTTGAATATAAATGCTAGGGAACGAAGAAGAATGCATGATTTGGTAAGTGGAACGAATAGCCGAACATCTTAATATTTATTACTATAGAAACAAAATGGTTTACATTTCTCCCAGCTATATTTACAATAATGTGCATGTTATTTGCATTTGGCATTTATCTGACATGGAATATACGAACATGGAATTTATAGAAATGTGACTAATTTAAGATGTGTATTGCGGATTCATGGAATCGTGCATGTATCTAATGACAACGTGTTTTGTTTGATCTTGTTCCAGAATGATGCATTGGATGAGTTGCGCGGAGTGATTCCTTATGCGCACTCGCCGTCCGTCCGCAAGCTATCCAAGATAGCGACGCTACTCCTCGCCAAGAACTACATCTTGATGCAGGCCAGCGCCCTAGAGGAGCTCAGGAGGTATTAACGCCAATCAATATATTGGGATATTTCGTCACATCTGCCTATTGAATACGAATGAGATGTTTTTGCGATAGTCTTCAAAATTCAAAATATATTATACATATCTTTATTTGATTAGACTTTATTTGACTAACAATGTTCTTTCAAATCGACAGAACGACATGATTTTGCAGGATTATATATACAGCATGGCTGTCTGATTTGAAGTTAGCATACCTTCAAATCAGATAGCCATGAATACAAACCTACAAATACATGCATATGCTCACGCCTGTATTCCCCGAAGGGGTAGGCAGAGGTGTTGTTATTACAACACCCACTTTTCACCGAATTTGATTAAGTGCTAACGTGACAGATGGTGAGTCTATCGCCGTCTCAGGCACTATACATACGTCTTCGAATTACTTCTCAGAAATATGCAGGTTTCCTCACGATGTTTTCCTTCACCGTAAAGCACGTGGTGTGAAATCACTGTACATAAGTTTTTTTAGAAAAACTCATTGGTACAGGCCCCGCTGAGATTCGAACTTGCGTCGCTTGCGTAGCAGGCGACTGCTCTAACCCCGAGGCCACCACGGCTCTTACAAATATAATTTCAACAAATCGTTGGTGACCAGACAGAAAGAGACACTTTTTTACGTTCATAAGATAAAATAGATTACGTCATGTTAGCTGGATGATTTGCTGTGAGTGACAACAACTCCAAAATATTGCAGTCATAATTAGAGTCTAATTAAAAAAACTATGTTTCCAGGTTGGTAGCATATCTCCAAGGTACAGCCACAGCGGCCGGGATCGTGCCCCCAGGGATCGACCTGGCTGGATTCCCCGCAGCTGCAAAGTTCCTCCAGCCGCCCGCCCCTGGCCCTCCAGCCCCTCCAGAACCACCATCTTGAGACCTACCTGTAAAACTAGAACCTTAGACGACACAAGCCATGCGTCGCTGGAAAATATTGTCCAAGAAGTCAGTGTGTAAAAGTGAATAACACTTAAAGGCGAGGACTATTAGGAATACTATTTCGATACAAACTCCAACTACTAACTAAGTAACTGATATTATTGTACATCATACTCTATCAATTTGTTTTGGTCGTGTATCAGCAATATTATTTGTGTCAAAATATGAGGTCGTAAGGATCGCAATGTTAGTGTAAAATAGTATTATTATGCTCCTATAAAATATATTTATTAAAGATAAATATTGTTTTCCAAGTGAACGCCAATACAAAAAATATGGTATTCGATTACTTGTAATTCTTAAATATAACTTATATATTTGTGTACTCAGAGAAGCGCTCAAAACATGTATTAGATTATATTATAGGTCCATTATAACAGTACCAACGTTATTACACGATTTATGTCAATGTATAACTATACTTCGAACTCTTCACTTTAGCCATTGAAACACTTATTACGTGCCAGCAGATATATATAGTATATATTACCTACATAAATATATTTTATAAGTAGGTACATGAATTTTGGTGTAACATGTGTAAGCTCATTTATATAGCGTAGATTATTATTAAGTAGAGGCTGAGTCGCTGGAGCGTATGGATCAGTCAGGACAAGTTAATAATATTCCACAGCTCTGTCACTAGGAAAGTAGGTTCCCTTGCGATGTGTTGTGATACCAACATGATAAAATTGGCAAGATTTATTAGTGAATTTTCTGTAACATAATTAAAAAACGGGTTTATCTATATAAATGATAATGTACTTATCATTCAAATGGTGAAAGTTTTTTTAAATCAGTCCATTACTTCTTGAGCCAGTTCGTTACAAACATACATATAAACCTTTCCTCTTTATAATATTAGTATAGATTTATACTGCAAAAGTAGACCCACAGTGTTCTTAATATGTTTGGTCTAATACCACTCAGGTAGGAACGAAGCACCACTTTAAATTTTTCGCATTACCCCACAAGTACCGGAGTATAAATCCTTCTTTCAGTTACATTTCGTATCAAGTAGTCGTTCAAAAAGTTAACGAAGGTTTTGATTTCCATACATGTATTTTTTATTCCATACAAACAGACAGACAGGCTCATATATTGCTTCAAAGTCAGCGCTTAAAACTCATCACGGCATCAGCTACCTCCTTTCCCTCCGGCATAGCTCAGATTGTTATAATCGTGAGTTTTATTTACATTTTCTAATGTATTCTTATAAGTACAACCGTCACCGTACTATTTGTCGTAAAAGTCCATTGCAGTATTACTACTTATTATGTTAGGTTTATATTAATTGTAAGGTAGAATGTAAGTAATATTTTAATTAATGTGTAATATGTAGTGATCCACTCTCTGCCAGACAGAGAGGGACTGTGAATCTATGTGCCAAATGATTAGATAGTTATTTATTTATTTCTACGTAGATATTATAATACTTTATTAGTATTTTAAATGTATTCATACTATTTAAAGTATGATATTTTTGAGTGATTATTATTCGTCGTGGTAGTAAAATCGTATTTCAATATAACTAATAGTAATGTCCAAGTGTAATAGGAAAAAGTACCTAATATAATACTCATTTAGTATAAGTACTCTCATATTATTTTATTTTAAAGTCGGTTTCTATGGGAGCATAAGATAATAGGTGACATTAATGTCTAACGAAATACCGCGATTTGTAAGAAAATGTGAGTTGACATAGAACAAGAACCGCAGATGGGAAGGTTGATACGAATAATAGATACATATGCTCACGCCCGTATTCCCCGAAGGGGTAGGCATTGGTGTTGTAATCACTACACCCACTTTTCACCGAAGATTATTATGTGCCAACGTGACAGATGGTGAGTCCATCGCCGTCTCCGACATTATACATATGACGAATAATAGATAATAGTATAAAATCGGATGTTTCCTCGTGGCCAACCTATTTCGCAAAACTGGATACGAGTATGATGTCGACGACAGCGCCATCTACACTAATCATTGTAAACTACGACAAGACTGTATGCATTGTATTAGGTTCGCTCCTTTCCAAGTTGGAATTATTTTACTCTAACTAGGTATAGTCGGCCATGAAAATCCTGGAGCGGCTCACCTCAAGATCCAATATTATTTGCCCGACAAATCATTACAATATTTCTACATATAAGCACGTACAAATGGATGCAATCGTATTCCAAATCAAATCAGAGTCGAAGAGATTTTTATATCATCTAGGATTTGTTTAAATTGGTATGTACTTACTTAAACGTTCATTGCCGATCTTACTTACTCAACAAGTTACGTAATCAACAGTAGGTATTGTTCTCTCCGTATCGATTCTTAAGCATACCAATGATGAATGTACAGTATATACATACATTGATAAGCCAAAGTAACATTGTGATTGTCATTAGCTATAATTTTCATTTAACACTTTTATTTGTTTTTACATTGTGATAAATAAAGACTATAGAGTATCGCCATTATGACTGCATTTTCAATGACCATATACCTTATTATAAAGTACGTTTATGTATATTAATAATATCTACTAGCTATCTATACTGTAAATCTATCCTGATAGTCCATTAGTAAACATTGGTAATTTTAAATTGGATCATTTCTTTCGCATAATCAAATCAAATCAAATCAAAAAGTTTTATTCAATATAAGGGACACTTGGAACACTTATTGAACGTCATTTTTCTTACGTTAACTTAAGTAAATTTACTACCGTTTCCAAAAGTAAGCCTGTCAGGAGAAGAAACGGCGAAACAAACTCCCCGGTTTTTTTTTTTTTTTTTTACATGTGTCCCTTCTATATACATAGGGTTGCTTAAGTACATTTCAATGGAAGAGTGAGCAACTCATTGCCCTGTTTGGCTATCATCAATATACTCAGTTACACTATAATATGCTTTTTCACAAAGTTTCTGTTTGATGCTTGCCTTAAAACTTAAAAATGGTAGTTCACACATTTTTAATGGTAGTTTATTGAAAAGGCGTATACTTTGCCCCACAAAAGAGTTACTAGTTTTGTGCAGTCTAGTCACAGGGACACGGAGTTTATCCCTCTTGCGTGTATTTATATTGTGCATATCACTATTTTTCTTAAAACTATCTATATTCTTTCTTACATATATCAAATTTTCAAATATGTATTGACATGCCACAGTCATTATCCCTATTTCTTTAAACTTCTCTCTGAGAGAATCTCTAGATTTGAGTTTATAGATTGCACGAACAGCCCGTTTCTGCAGCACAAAGATAGAACTGATGTCTGTAGCATTTCCCCATAAAAGGATGCCATAAGACATAACACTATGGAAATAACTAAAATAGACCAACCGAGCTGTGTTTATATCAGTTAGGTGTCTAATTTTCCTTACTGCGAATGCTGCAGAACTGAGTCTTTTCGACAATCCAGCTATATGGGGCCCCCATTGCAATTTATGATCCAATGTAACTCCAAGGAAAACTGTTGTTTCAACAAGGTCCAACACTTCGTCGTTGATAAGTACATTGGTTTGCACTTGTTTCACATTTGGCATAGTGAACTTGACACATTTAGTTTTTTTACTATTGAGTACTAAGTTATTAGCGCTGAACCAATGTACTACGTCAGAGAGAGCATTATTCACATCGTCAAGGTTAGCTTTTTGCCGGTCTATCTTAAAAATCAGAGAAGTATCATATACCTCCTATATACAAACTTAATAACTTATTCCACCATTACAGTATGGAGGGCTTGATTTCTCCTCGCGCTTGCGCTAATACTTAGAAGCAATAAAGCAAGAAGCACAAACTGTAAGGGAATGACATAAATCAGGCACGTGGCATATATTTGATTTCCATAAATTTTGCAGCGCTTATGAAGCGCGAGGATAATGTTACTTTGTCTAAGCCGACTGGTAAAGCGTCGCCATGCGAGAATTCAAGAGATCGGTAACGCCATACTGTGGTATCGTTGCAAACTAGATTCTCTCAAAGGCGTTGTCGTTAAATACCTACCGTGCAACAAGTTTACACATATTTTCATTAGATGGCGTTAATGTGCAAAATCAATATGACTACGTTCACATATTAACAGTGAATTCGTTATGATGGTTAAAATAATTAAATTAAAATTGACACGAATTAAATAGTTAAATACTTTAACTAGGTGTCTGTCTAGATCCTTTCTTTGACCAAAAAGATAAAAACACAATATCTGACTATCTATCCATCGCAATTTGTTATGCAAAATGTTACGACACCTAGAATTGTTTATTGCAAAAAGCAGATGGCTTCTATTATTTGCTACGGGTATGAAATTGGGACACATTGTGTAACCAAGTAAAAACATAATACCTACTAATATCCATGCAACATATGCATTTTACCCAACTAGACAACTACTGAGAAGGCAAACATTGCAGGAAAGCGGGTAACAGAGCAAAATATAAAATTCACTTTCATAGTAAGAATTTTTAAAGAAATTATGTTATACGAATTTTTAATAAAATATTACGTACAAATATACGTTATTTTCTACTTACGTATTATACGTGATACACACACATAGGTTACAGCTACGATTACATTTGCAATCCCAGATTTCCAACGAGCCCATTATTTTAGTTACACATCTATTTATATAAACTGATATAACGACGAATTACTTATAAGACAAATACGTTACGTAGATGGTGACTCTACCAGTCACCAACTAAAAAACAAACGTCTCTCTAGCCTCCTCACTGAAATGTACCCTTAAAAAAAAAAGTTATTTTTAATTATTTATTATAAAAGAAGTGGCGTAAGTGTTTTATAAACACAATCAAATAACAGTTTCTGTGCGTGTATTTCGTGTCGTAATGGGCAGTTTATAATTACAACATCATTATCTATGTATATTATTAGTTGACACACTTACATACGTATTTAACTATTGCCTCTATTATTACAATTTTGTTTAATATAACTACTCGTAACGTACCATAGCTAAATATCATATTATCACCTTGCTACTGATCGATTCGGCTTGCCTGGATATAGGTACCTACATCCTCAAATTAGGTAGCTAACACATTATGTGTTAGGTAATTCTAGCTTCAGTTATTAAAATAATAGCTAGTTATTCTTTTAATATCTGAAGCTATTCTATGATACCTTATACTTAGTTACAGTGAAAATGTTTACAAGCGTGAGCATGTGTATGTATGTATATGTGTTAAAATATCTCTTTATGTATGCTGTTGAATCGGGACCTGTGTCCATACTCAGTCACAGCAGTTGCTTAGCAGATCTCTTTTGGACCGTTTTTAATTATTACTCGAACGAAATACTTCTCCACTGCAATTTTCCATTTGCATTTTATAATTATGTTCGGCATGTCCTAAATTTAGACAAGTTAATACACGTTATATTTAATAACTAAGAATCTTAAAAAAACTAATAACTAAAATATATTATTTTCCAAAGATACTGGCAGCATTCCCCTTTGAATGGCAAGACTTTTTGACTTTTTTTTGTAGCTGCCAGCTCTTCGGTCTCCTGCGATATCGATCAACCTTTTTTTATTTCTCTAAAAGCCTTATAGCGCTAGGACCCCACAAACCAAGTGTCTCGACACCGAATTTTTTAAGGTTTGTATTAAATAGATTATATTTTTTTAGGTTTGTTGTAATAGCCACCAACGTAATATTGTGAATATCCTATTTTCAATAATTCTTGGAAAATTGTATTTAGATACTTCTTCCAGGGTAGTGTAATATAGCACGCTTTTAAGAACAAGTTTCACTGTAGCTGCAAAGAGATTAAAAGTAGGAGTAATGTAAAAATATATGATCAAGCTCACATTATTAATAGTATAATATACTATGTAAGCTCTAGCCTTGATTATACATCGTTGATCTTGATAGAGCGCTATTGAGGTCACTTCTACAAGTACGAATCATATACTTAACTCTTCTGGCAATCGAACTATACAAGTTTATAATGAGATTTTGTATTTTTTTCAAAAGCACATTAATAGAATACTATGATATAGGTGAGGTAAGTTGACAATTATAGCAGAGGCGATATTGCTACAAGAAAGCAGAGGCTGTAAATATCAAAGCGCACGTATGTTATACCTACGACGTTTTATAATATGTTTGCGAGGAAATAATTAAAACTCGGACTTTATTAAACGAATAAATCTTTAATCATTTTAAAATCAGTTAAAAAATATTTAATAAAAATTAATTAAATCAAGGAATTAAATGTTTATTTATTATATTTTATCTCCCAAAGTCCATTTTATTCATAAAATGTTGACCACTTTTCTGACACAAAAACTCTACTAAGATTTAAAAAAGTACCGTTCGATTTTGATGAAGCATCTTGATTAACCGTGCGTGCGCATTACCTTATTAAAAATAAACTCGTGCGTTTTACATTACAATACTCGTAACGCACAAGTACATAATGATATACAATACGATATAGAAATTGGTGAAATAAGAGACCCTTTACGAGCAAATGTGTTATAAGCATCTATTACTGTTATATATATATAGGTAGCCTTACATATCGGCTGCGTCCAGTACGCCCTTAATATTGTGTTCAACTCAATGAACCTCAGCGCGAATTCCAGCCACAATCGTTTCACTTGTCTCGCATAAGTAACAATTACTTTTAAGTTTCCTATATTGGTAAATTCCTCGACATTGAAGTGACGGTGAAGGAAAACATCGTGAGGAAACCTGCATATTTCTGAGAAGTAATTCAATGACGTATGTAAAGTGTCTGAGACGGCGATGGACTCACCATCTGTCACCCCCTTCGGGGAATACAGGCGTGAGCATATGTATGAATGTCCTCGTCATTCATAAGTGCAATACCAGGGCCTAAACTGAATAAAATATTTAAATTTTTTTCATTATAAGAAGATTGGATTCTGGAAACTAGGCTGACTCTCCAATACGATACTTAATAATATTTTTAAAAGTAAAATGATTTTCTTCACTAAATAATTCACAGGAATTATCTTAAGTCCTCTGAAATGAGTAGATATTGTACATACGTCGGGTAGGTATTGAAAGCTCCTTATAAAAGCAAAAGCGGCCAATCACTGAGATCGCAGCACTGAAGGCGGGTTATAAGAAGCTTATTTCATTGTCAAGCACTTTCAAGGAAGAATAATGGGCTTTCTATGTGAAAAACACGTTACTCAAGGCTTAATTTATTCAGAATCTCTAATACTTACCTTTCTATATAGTAGTAGGTTGTAGTTGAATTATTTGAATACCGAGAGAAGTGATTAATTTCCACTTGAGTGAGTCTACTAGTGTAATATTGAGACACGCTGCAGCGTGATAAAATACAAATTACTAAAAGAAGTTCAACCTCTCTTTTTTTCACAGTATAGCAATAACTTAATAACAGAAGTTCTTAAGGGTGAAAGGATACATATATACACAAATTCATAACCAATAATAATAGTATACAAACTATAGTAAATATATAGTTTCAGAAGAATGCTCTACACTGAATAAGCACCCTTCGGTAGAGATACAAAGTATCAAGTGGTATGGTAGGTATCGCTAGAGATTCGTAGGTCGTAATGATAACCACCAGCATTTCTGAAAGATTCTTATCACCACGTTCACAATTTACAAGTAAATGTACATTTACTTCTTCTTCTTGTAGTGCCTCTCCAGTTATTGAAGGTTGGCTGCCAGTTCGGTAAACTTCTGTCTATCCTTCGCGAGGCGGAAGTGTGCAGCAGCACTGCTGATGCCAGTCCACTGGCGGATATTGCGCAGCCACGACTTCGAGAGCAGTTCGTATCTGGCATGTCTCATAATATGTCCCAGAAAACCAACCTTTCTCCGTTTGAGGGTCTGTATGATTTGGCATTTCAGACCAGCTCGACGGAGAACTTCTTCATTGGTCTCTCTATGTGTCCAGCTAATAGCCAACAGTTGCCTGTAGATCCACATTTCAAAGGCTTCTATTCGTTTCTTGAGGTTCTCTTTGATTGTCCAGGCCTCACATCCGTATAGAAGTATAGGCCTTATATAAGACTGTAGAAGGCGAACACGTAGGGAATGTATATTTATATTTACGCTGTAGCGTATTTCAATTGTAAACTCACAGGCCTTTCATATGCCATTTCACGCCATAAATATAAGTACCTGGTTGACAGAGCTGTGCTCGGTTTCTTTTTCTCACAAAAAACAATTTTTTCTAACAAAGGAAAAAACTTGAAGTTTTCTCATAAAAAAGAACGTGGAAAAAAAACCGGACTGGTTTCATTTGGATTTGAACCGAGGTATAGTCTAATTTCGTTATCATCTAGTAGGCTCTAAGTCTCCCGTCTGAACCTACGTATTGTGATGATATTGTAGCAATATTTCAATACATGAAAACGTGGTTAAAACGACGTTCCCTGAAAATGAAACCTAGCTAGATCATTTTATTGCCCCTGAAACCCTCTACACATAAAATTTCATGACAATCGTTTGAGCCGTTTTTGAAATTCAGATTCTATATATATAAGAATTACTTGTTTAAAGGTATAAGATTTACTTACTCACGATAATGCATGTGCCGTTACTTTACATACCCATTTGAAACTCTATCCCTCCTATTACAAAACATGGTATAAACTCTGACTAAAACTTCGCTCCCTATTTTAATCCGTATCATAGAAAGAGACAGAACTAATTTTAAACCAAGAGCTATCTGATTAGCAATAGTATAGCACCCATTTAGGGACGAGGAGTGGAGACGCAGAACGTTTATTGGGTTATTGTAGGACCCGTTAGATAAACAATAAATATATAGCACAGAGGTTTAATTATTAAATTTTATTATTAGGTTCTTTATAATTATAACCAACTAAAAACAATTTTCTCTATCTGTCTGTCTGTTTGTTCCGGCTAATCTCCGAAACGGCTGGGTCACTTTTAACGGGACTTGCACTGGTAGATAACTAATGTTACAAGGAGTAACTTAAGTAACTTATAGTTAAAAAAAAATAAGTGTTCCGTGGGCCAACCCATGAAATTAAGTCTACGCGGGTGAAACCACGGGGCACAGCTAGTTTCGAATAATATTATGCAACATACGAGGAAACTTGGAACACTCATTGAACGTCATTCTTAAGAGTAACTAAATAGATTGTAAATAGTATTGTTTGGCGCTCTACATACTTGTGATTAAGGTGTATAACGGCTTGGTTTATCACATGCCGTAATAATAATTGAGTTAAACCAAATTCTAGCAATTTTTCAAATGAGGATCACTATCTTAAGTAACCATCCCAATAGTCCATGTAGTGGTTGTAAATATAAAGTGGGTTAGTTATTTCTTATACCTAAATGTAACCATCTGTCAATCAGCAAAGTGGTTGGCGCAGTAATTATAGTAACGCACCCCCTCCTCCCTCACTGCGCGACCCGGCCGAGGTGAGGGCATAGTCTATGGGTAGAAGGAGGGGTAGAGTCACAGACAACTACGGAGCGCGGCACAGACCCCTACATACACGAGCTAAAAATACATACTTTTACAAGTACATATTTTTCTATCTAGAAAACATTTTAAAACCTATATGTGATTATTTAAAGTTTGCTCAAAACTTGCGAGGATTCAAATAATTATAATGTTAGTAAGTAGAAATATAGTCGGTAGAGACATAGTAATGCTTATTGTGTAAAATATTGGAAAATGTTAATTCAATGCCTTTTGCTGTCTTCAGTTCATTTTGTATAGAGAGATCTACATCACACAACACGTACATATATGCTGGAGGAGAGTGAATTGTGAGGTAAAATATACCGGGAAGTAATTCCAACCCTAACGGTGATGAATACAAGCGAGCTTGAGGCAGCCAGCGCTGTGGCACGAAATTTAATCTACCCCTGTCTGCCACCCTACCCGCCCGCCGTCACCCCTGCCATATAGGTACCCTGTACAGCTACCTCTTATATTTGTGTTCTAGTAAATTATTTATTCATGTTCAACCGTGTCTTTGATGGCTACGCATAATGACTGTTGTCAGCGAGTGTTTCCCCGTTACTATGTGGACGATTCGAGCCACAACTTAAAACTCGCAAGGCTTAGTATCCAGTGCCTAGGCACAGCACGGCACTGACTTGGCAGGAAGCTACCTACAGTATCTACACACTATAGAAGCGTCCTATAGAAACGGTGCGGCGCGGCACGGCGGCGCGCGTAGCACACCGTTATAAATGAGATAAAAAACGAGTTACTTACATGCAAATAGACTGGCAGCCCAACCGAACCATAACAAAAAACTTGTTCTATTGTTAGCGTGCTAGTTCCAGTAGTACTTATAATAGGACGCTTTTTAGGAACAAAGTAAGACCTATAGTGTGGACCGTGGGATTATTCTTACTACACTTACACATCACATCGCCTATTCCAAAAATAGCATTGGAATTCTACCTTAAAAAAATGGTCTTTACTCGAAGGGATGGTTTAAATGTAAGTTAATGGTCATTCTCAAACCAAGTTATGATTTATTACGACTTTGTAATTTATTCTAGCGGACCTTTTAATTCTATGATTCATATAGAAAGGGCAAACGTATAAATAAATAAGCGCCACTGAACATAATGAGCAAAATTTCATCCCTTATAAACATTTAGGAAAGTACAAGGAAAAAGCACGTCCCTTCGTACATTTTGCCATATTCTACGTAAATTACAGGACAGAGTGAGAGCTCGCTATGCTTGCGTCGCGCTCACTCTCCACGAAAGCCTCCTGAAATATATATTGATTATCGTATACGTGCGGGTTGGTATGTATAAGCAAGCCAGCCACCTCGCCCTGTATTATGTTGACGGCGTCGAGTGCCAATTTATTTGAAGAACGCTCGTAGTAAGCGAGTGAGACTACCCAGCTACCTGGTGGCGTGTGGTGAGCTGTGCCCGCAGTGACGGCGCCCCACGTCACCACACCTACTTCCACATGCTGCGAAAACATTGGCAACATCTCATACTATTCACTAAAAATACTACTCGAAATTAGGTACGATCATCTTACCTATGGCAAAATATATTTGAATTTTCGATATTGATGATTGACACTACCGTTGCTTACGAAGTGAGAAGGAATATTTGCAAACTAAAATAGAAGGATAAATTGACATAACTTAAGAATTTATATGACGACATAGTTGTTTCATATAAGATAATGGGTTCAACAGCACGTGTATTACTTATTGTAGCCATATATTTAAAAGGAAGGGGAATATACATACATACGTATAAGGGCTGTAGACGTATGTATAGATATAGAACCATCATGCCATGACGTAGCCGTACGTTTATGTCGGTCGAGACCTGTCGAGCTGGCCCAAGAGCAAAAGGTTGTGAACCTATGTTGCCACCTTTCCTTCACCATTCATTTTGGGGAATTTTATTATAAGATAATTCGTATGAAATACAGAAAAACGAAAGGTGAAATATCAATATTATTATTATACATTTTATTAGTCCTCTAAGAAAACATATCTATGTGTTAAAGTATATTTTAAAGATTTTTCACAAAGCAAGTATAGTAAATAAATAAATATGTACTTTCTGTCTGATGGTGAATACTAGCTGATCCACATCTGACTCTACGATAAACACATTTTGGGATTATAAAATGCCAAGGTCTTACTTGTCTTGATATTACTAATTATTTAGTTCCACCTTTCGCGAACCGCATCAATATGATAATTATAAGAGTGATAAGGTACATTTTTACAATTAACTTACGTAGCAGCCGCTGCAAGAAACGCTTACCATAATGATTATAGGAACAATAAACTCGTGCTGCTTCTATGAAAAGCAAAGTACAGTGAAGAACAATCTATCTGAGTATTCAACTTGTAATTTCAAACATTTTGTGGCACTGTATGTTATTATTTAAAATTTGACTAAGGGAATTTAATATTGAGGTATGGTATCACCGCATTCGTAAGAAACGCAAAACGCTTGCGCGAGGCAGAACACAGCGGGTGTACGCGGTGCGGAGGGTCGCAAGGCCGGCGCGCGGCGAGCAGGGGGGGGGGCAACAGCACGTCGAACAACGCAGGCAACACACTACTAAATTCAAAAGTGCGACCATCGCGTTCCTTTAGACCCACCCAACGACATTTCAACTTAGGCGGGTTTCAACTTGCCTGTGTCGCTCGAGTCGCTTGACGCGATTACTCGTGGTGGGAGCTGTTGGATCAGTGTAGTAAAAGTGGCCTCCCCTTGTGGCTGCAGTGATTATTTTACGTCAAAAATTTTGACTAACAATATACACTAGAAGAGGACAAATGTGTTTTTAAAAGTTATGAACTGTAACTGGCTGAAAATTAAAACGGCCTGAAATAAGATATACCAAGAACGTCGCTGTCAAAATAAAGCGGAAAATAAATAAATAGGGTTAAAACACAACGGATCTGAGTGATAAGATTGAAACTAAACCTTATTATCGTATTGCATTGAAGTGACTTTTGCGTAACTGTAGTTGATGTGATGACCGAATTGTAAAGATAAAATTATGGCAACGGATTTAATTAATAACTGGTGATGAAAGTGAATACCCAGTGATATGTGTTTGTCGCTGTGATCATCATGGACTGGAGAGTGCGACGGCGAGCGGGCAAACACCGGTGAAGTTAGTCGAGGCCACAGCCTTTTGAAATAGGTACCGGTTTTGAATTATCATTTTGTTTGATTTATAATGCTACTCGGGTGCAGGTGGCTGCACTCGTCTATCGCGCCGATTAATGCTAACGTATATTTACATTTAAAACTAAAAATAATTGAGAGATACTGAGTAATGCTTTGTTTTTAACTCGCTACAATACATGTGGATAACTTCATCTTCAATCTATTCTAGGTAACCATGGACAGCGACCCAGAGGACATGGATTTACCTCAACGGGTGGATATAAACAGCAATACCCGATATGATATGGCTGTGATTGAAATAGACAACGATGAGAGATTTCCTCTGACAGACGATGAAAACAATTTTGGTAGTGATAGTCATAGTGACGATCTTAGCTCTAACGATGAACAAAATAATGTTATCAGTAGCAGTAGTAATTCTCAGTTTTATGAGACTAATGACAGCAAAATAGATTATGCTGTTAAAATTGATGACAATGATACTCTGAGTGACATAGACGATATAAAAACGGACAGTGCTTCAGCTGATAGTGAAGATTCCGCACTAGGCAGCTTACCACCCGACGGCGCTCTGATTGATAGAGACGAAGACGCTCAAGATAGATCGGAAGGTTGGGACTCAGGACTTGGTTCAGAAACAATAGAAGATGCAAATATACCAAGTTTTAACCTTGCACTGCCATGCACCAGTAATATAATTCCTCATTCAAGCCTTTCTGATACTACTGCACATAGTGAAAAAGAAGCATCTCTTGAAAGTAAAAATAAAATCAAATCTAGTTGCCATTACCTCGCAGCCAAAGTAAACACTCCCTTAAAAAGTAACTTGAAGAGGAAATGTGAAGACTTATGTATTGATGCTCCTCAGACCAAGAGACGGAAAGAAAGTATTAAATTTGATAATGTCACAGTATTCTACTTCCCGAGAGCTCAAGGATTCTCCTGTGTTCCTTCGCAAGGTGGCTCCACTTTAGGGATGGAATGGGAACATTCTCACATTCACAAGTTCACTTTGGCGGAACATGCTTTAGAACAACGAAGATTACATAGGCAAATTTTACAGCAATTGAGAAACGAGCGCAATTCTTTGCAGGGAGCGTCACTATCCTCAAGTGAAGATAGCGACACTGAGGAGGAAACTAGTGATATTTCCGAATCTGAGCTCGATTTAGATAGCTATTACTTTCTGCAGCCCGTACCGACACGACAAAGGAGAGCTCTTCTACGAGCAGCTGGTGTAAGAAAAATCGAAGGTTACGAAAAGGATGAATGTCGAGACATAAGAACCTCCCGAGAATTTTGTGGCTGCGCTTGCAAAGGCACCTGTAATCCAGAAAGTTGCTCTTGTAGTTTAGCTGGCATTAAATGTCAGGTTGATAGACTAAACTTTCCATGTGGTTGTACTAGAGATGGTTGTGGCAACACTACGGGAAGAATAGAGTTCAACCCTGTGAGGGTAAGATCTCATTTCATTCACACGCTTATGAGAATAGGCCTCGAGAAGAAGAATGAAGAAAGTCAAGAAGCTGCTAAGAGAGAGTGGGCGGAAGCGCGTGCTACAAATACCGGCTGTGTATCCAACCCGTCATACGACGCTGAACGCTGTTTCAGCCATGAAGACGGATTACTACGTGATGTTAGTTTAACTCCACGAGTAGAGGTTGAATCTTGCGTAAACTCAGGAAGTTTTAATAATGTCCATTGTGATATGAACAATACAAATGCACAAAGTGGTATGCCAGGCGATATGTCTTATAACTATAGTAATGATGGCACAAATCACAGAAACTTAACTGACAATAACATGTTGCATTACGAAAATGCTAATAACCATCATGCTCACACGGGCCCATACTCATCCAATATACTTCAAGGGAAAGGGCCACCTTACTCGGCAGTCAATACCATAGGATTGGATAACATGTCAAATAACATGCAAAGATTTCCGTGTGATCTCAACTATTCATACGACCAACATACAGACAATTTTAAAGGTTTGCAGAGTTTTTCCGCAACCAGCTTCGAGGAATTTGCTCATAATTCTCAAATGACCATGTTCAGTCACTACGGACATATGTACGTTCCAGATTATCCACATAAACCGTCAGCAAGCTTGCACGAACCAAGCCAGGTGCAATACCACAACATGCAACAAAATAATTACGAAATATACAAAAACAATACGCCAGATTGTATTAACACTGAGAACAAAACTGGCTCTCATTACACAAATTTGACGACAATGCCATATCAAAGTAATAAGTTGGAAACTGTAGAAAATGATGAGAACTGGTTTAGCCACAATACTCTGATAAACTTGGACCATGCGGACCACACTACGCAGGATGCTCCTGACACCCAGGCCCAGCCTGCGCCAACGCCAGCAGAACCCAACACAGAAACAATCGACAACTTTGGGGAACTTATTAAAAAAACTATGGTAGAGTCAGTAACTGTGTAGAGTGTAGATTAATAATTTGATGTACATAATTTAATCCTTTTAATGAATTATCATGTTATAGTATTTTTATCATGTATACTAATTCGTATATTTTATCAGTTTATTATTAGAAGTTGATGTGTTAGTATCCCTGTAAATATTATTATTCATATCTATGAAAGCAATTGACGCTAATATGCATTACCTAAAGTGGCTACAGTCGCGCAAAGTTTAGTCAATACGGTTCACTGCGGTTCATTTGTGTCTCTGTGCCTCTATGAAATAAATATTAAATTGATCATTAGGTATGACATTTTTGTTTGTTTTGACTATTCTTTATTTAATAATCCATCAACCAAAGGCTTACTATAATATAATGAATATAAAGATACCTACTTGTTGTAAGTACCTACGAAATTACCTATTTAAAATTTTGGGAATATTGTGTAGTCGATTCAAACATTTCGTCTTAATAGCTAGCACTTCAAAAAGAGCTTTCTCGTAATATAATCAGACTCTTTCATAATAAATGGTCTTTCTAAAGCCAAAATATTTGATTCATAAATAATAAACTAGGTTTTCAAAAATAGGTTTTGATTCTGATCCCAAGGTTTTTAATACTCTCCACATTACGTGGTAAAATATAAAATTATGATCTATTCCATCTAGACTCAATAATGACGGTTTCTAAAATCCTCCACTTACTCTCAAGAGATTCATTAACATTGTGCGAGCCTGCTATTTTCCTTCATTACTTACTTAAAAGGGCACAAGTATTTTAATGTGAGTGATGGCAGTTATATAAGGCTTATCATTATATACTTAAGGCAACATTTTATAATCTTCGAGTGCCCAGTTATTTTTTTTACCCCTTGACAAGAACCTACCTACCAGTCCGGTTTCATTTCGGCTCATCATTAGAATAGGTTATAGGTTCAATATAGAATGACAAGGTATAACTGATGATGAGTCCAACGCAGTCTCAGTCACTTTACCTACATAGCGTCTTGGATGTTCTTCAAAGTTATATTTAGTTTCCTTCATCGTAAAGCTCATTGTGGGTCATCTGTTGATACGGGGCATTTTTTTGTTAAGGTCATAGGTACCGGTGAGATTGGAACTTACATTGTTTGCCACTACTGGATCCACTAGGGCAATATGACTCATCTAAATACCTAAGGTGACATGGCAAGGAGGAGTTCGAGGCACCGTTGCTATTGCGCATATCATTCGATCAGCGAAGTTAAGCAACCCTAACCATATCCAGTAATTGGATGGGTGACCGCCCGGGTTCCCTCCGTGCCTCGGAGAGCACGTTAAGCCGTCGGTCCCGGCTGCCAATTTATCATCTGTGGCACTCGTTACAGGTCAGTCGGAGGCCTAAAATAATTTGACAACTGGTTTAAACCAGATCACAGATTTTCCTCGTTAAAAAGGGGTTACGATGGCAGTCGCTTCGTATAAAAATCAAGTGATCAGCCACATCGGGTTGAATCAAGTGCCGACTCCAACAATGTATGGGATAAGGCCAGGGAGGTGATAACATGTCAAAAGAGGTTGGGAGGTCACATTCAAATCAATTTAGCGCCCCAAGTACCTATATGAAGACGTTCAAACGTTAACGAATGGCCTTGTGTTTATAGTCGATCAAAATGTGTTGATATTTATTCCGACGCGTGTTCTGGTTAAATTCCTAAGATGGAGGATTAACTCATTTCCAGCCACACCGAAGACTGTTATTAAAACTGCCCATGACTACATACTCCAAGCTGGCAGACTGAATTTTGAACTAGAACTCCACCTATGTTCGTTCAAAATTATATGTGGCGTTGGGGTAAGTAGCCATGGGTCACCCAATTGCCAGGGTCTAAGAATTTGGCTATGGTATCCCCTGTCGGTTGTAAGAGGTGACTAAAAGGGGCTGTGGTCGGGGTGGGAGCCTTGATTACCGAGCCGCGGGTCCGGGAAGGTGGCAGCGCGATGTGGCTCGCGCTGCCTTGCACAGCGAGGTCTCCAGGGGCGGCGACACAGCTGCCCCGGCAAAGTGTGGGGGACATCGGTGCGATCTATCAGAGCACTCGGAGTCCCCCTAAGCACGGAGGATGGTAGTTTAAATTCTCACAACGTGAAACCTCATAGTAGCCATCACCAAAGAAGATGGTAGTTAAATTATACTTACAACTAGTAGCTGTACCCCGCGGTTTCTCCCACGTGGACTTAAATTCGTGGATACAGGCTACTTTAAATTAATCTTATATATGTATATAAAAATGTTATGTTGGTTTGTGTACGCTTCAAATACTCAAAAAGTTCAAGGATTGTTTTATCAATTTTTTTTCATTAGTCACATATCCGTGACCGCGAAAAAATAGAAAACGTTAAGGTTCCACCCATGAAATTACGTCTACGCGGGTGAAACCGCGGGGCACAGCTAGTATTATATAAAAGTTATGAAAAATAGTAGCCTAAGTTACTCCTTTTCATGAAAGTCCCGTTAAAATCGGACCAGCCGTTTCGTAGCGTCTTTTTTTATATCAATACTAAGTGAATGAACTAAACTTTGTGCCTCAAGGTCTCAAGGGCGATGGCTCGCCCCTGTTTTGATATTTTTATCCTTAGCAACCCACTACTTACTTACCTACGTCATTCGCTACTATCCGATCTAATGGTTACTCGTGCCTCCCGCCATTGGTGATCATTGTTTGTTATAGGTGCCGTCACGAGCTATGAGCTCTCAAATAGCGGGGATTACTGCGCAATTATTTCATTCGAGTCACTCCATACATACAAAAAGGGACAAACTCATAAAATTACTACTTTCTGCGCATTCAAGGTCAGCGCTCATGCCTCGTGACGTTACTGTACCGTCTATAAAAAAGGAGTCCCCGACGCTTTTTCTTTGGGACCAGGCCTGCGGTCCCCAACGGATATTGGTACCATTGTACCGTATAAAAGTACTCTAAAACATAATTATTAATACCAAAAGGGCTTTGGAGATCACGCGGCTTCAGTTTCCAAAACACCAAGAAACCTCCGGACTTTCTATCTAAATATTTAACTCAATACCTGATTTTTTTACACACGTACACTCACCCCTATATTACCCAAATTTCGTTTAATTATTCATATTATTCGTATACATATAAGAAATCGCGAAACCAGATAGTTTTAAATAAAACCTGACGAACTTTACGTAAAGAGCCTTTTGTGTAGACATAACGCAAATTAATCGATCATCGTTATCTCTCTATCGCACTTTATGCGCGCGAAAGCGAGAGAAAATAATGTGACGTCATTTGGAACCCACCTCAAGATTAGAAGATTGGAACATATCACCGATTTCAAAAATCACACTCATTAACACGATCTAACTGAATTTCAAGTACTTACTCGGATATTTCAATTGCATGGTGGGTGGTAGTAATCTATACATCTATACAGATAAATAAAATTGAGATGTCTGTTTGTAATTCCAAAATAACAGCTTTTCACAAAATGCATATGAAAGTAATGGTAACATGTAAAAACCATTTTTATTTCTCTATCTGTCCGTCTGTTTGTCTGAAGGACATTAATCTAATCTAATCTAATATATTATGTCTTATCCCACAGCTGGTCAATGGCCTCTCGACCATTTTTTCAGCTCGCCCGGTTTTGTGAGTCCGTTGACCAATTATGAATATTAATACAAGTGAAGTTTAATTTCCGCAGATAGGGTAAACATCGAACTTAACAATATCAACAAACACATTTCAATAAGCTTATACAATTTATTTATGTAAAACAAGTAGATCCGTTTCTCTATTATCACAATTTTGTTAATAATGCACAATTCAAGTAAATAACATATCCCTAATACTGAAGGCTGATAGTTACAATTTTCCGTCAAGATTCAAGACTTAATTCCCATATTTTAATTGTTTTGTCGTTGCTTGCAGTGACCAGCGTGTTGGTGACGTCATCGAAATATATACTATTTACAGAACCTGGAACAGAGATGATTGTTACATCAGAACGTCAATTACAGACAATCAACATCTACATCATTTAAATGCTATCTGTCGGTAGTTTGATTACTGAAACGTGAATCGCCTACGTAAATTGTTTGAAATGGACATGGGTTCTTCCTTAAATACTTTATTTAAACAACATGACCGTATGTCATTACTTCCCTGAAATCGATCCTTATTAGTGACACTATAGAATGGTATTTGGTATTACATCATTCGATAGTTATTTATATAATGTTAACGTTTCAAAAATCGTACGATATAGTTTTTTTTTTAATCAAAATCGGTCTCGAAAAAAATCACCTTGTATTATGTATAATAGAACAAAACGTATTGGTTATGAGCGCTCGGCGAAAATAGGTACATTACACATGTACAGATATTACGATACAGACAGACCGACTCATAAAATGGCTACTGCACGTCCAAGGTCATCGCTCATAACTACCTGTCAACGAAATAATAAAACTACTTATACACTATATAGGAGCCGTGGTGGCCTTGGGGTTTGAGCAGTTGCCTGCTATACAAGACAGGCAAGTTCTAGTCCCAGCGGGCCTGCACCAATGAGTTTTTTAAAGAAACTTATGTGAAGTGATTGCACACCATTGCTTTACGGTGAAGGAAAACATCATGAGGAAACCTGCATATGTTGAAGAAGTAATTCAAAGGTGTATGTATAGTGTCTGAGACGGCGATGGGCTCAGTCTTCGGTGAAAAGTGGTTCGGTTAAGAGAATACAGGCGTGAGCATATGTATATATCGCATCCTCAGAACGATAGGGACTCAACTCAAAAATTTGCGAAAATAATAATGTTAAGATAGACAGACCTCAAAAATTGTATATTTATACATATTACACGTACGACAATGCACTACCTAAACTATACTTTAATATAAAATACATTGTATTCAAAACTGGTCAAATAATTACTGCCTAAGTTATAAATTCAAACATGCTGATTGTGATATCCAAAAAACAAGTTTTTGATTTGCGCCTCTATCGTTTTGAGGGTGCGATATGTATGTACGCTATACGGTACATACTCTGATGTGCGCTATATTGTGCAATGTGTGAGGCAGTGAGTATATCCCAGTGCCTTAAGCTGCCGTTGTCGCCGCCCAGCCACAAGGTGCTGTGGCCGTCCCAGCACAGTGACGTCACCGCCTCCGCGAAATGCTTCTGGTATACCTGAACATATTCACGAACAATGCTAAAACATTTACACAAATAAGGACGTCTTATGATAGATGGTGACGGGTCCGAGCTGAACTTCTGCCGAATCTGCCTAGGCGGGTGTCGTTGTTCGGCCGACACTTGGTAAAGCGTGTGTCTTTCTATACAAATAAATAAACAGTTTAAATTCCATATTAACAGCTTGTCACTAAATGCATAATATAACCGATACATAAAAAAGGATCCGAGCCCCGCACCGTGGTGCCCCTGGCTGTGTTGCTTAGTTTTTAAGTTTAAGCTTGGCTGGAGGCCCTTGGGTCTAGCCTAGGGATGTGAATAAATAATCGATTATTATTTTAATCAATTATTTTTTTTCCATTGTCGATTTTTTATAATCGATTTTATTAATGGTAAACATCGATTTTTAATAAATCGATTATAAGAATTACACAATTTAAATCGATTTTTGTAAATAGTGCTATCTGTGCGATGGATGACAAAATATGACACTAAAGTTGACTGACAGACTAAAAATATTCATGAAATTTGATGGCAATTAAATTATTGTAAAAAAAAATTTAATTCAAAAATTTCACATGTGAAAATTAATAGAAATTACAAATGAAAATTTTTAAAAGCATTATTTTACTGTAATTGATTTGTGATAAAAAATTTTATAATTTACACCTGACAGCTAACTTCAGTATTATGAAAAAATGGGTAAGTAAGTTTACTGAACAAGTCGATAAAAAAATCAGCGCCATCTGTATATACTAATATGTAATTAGTTGTGATCTTTTTTAATATATTTCCACTAATAAGTACATCGAATAGGTTTTTTCGCATAAAAAGTCGAGGTGAAAACAAAAATCGATTATTTTTTTTTTTAATCGATTTTTCACAAATCGATTTATTTCTAAACAAAAAAAATCGATTATTGAGTAATCGATTTTTCTGAATCGAGGTCACATCCCTAGTCTAGCCCTTTAGTCCGGTTAAGCAGTGGAGGTGAAGACATTAATAGCTAAATTGGCAAAGCAACTGCACGGTTTGTAGAATGTCGTGGGTTCCCGCTATGTGTTTGTATTTTTCGAATATTTTTTTTGTAAATGTGGGCCGTTCTATCACAATAACAAAGGTAAAGGAAAATCACAAGGTGGAATATCTGATTCCTGCAATGTATCGACTGTCCAATACAAAATGTACTCGTTGAATCAAGACACAAATGCCACATAACAATATAATACAAGTTTAAATACAACATGATAAAAATATGTAAATGAGAGTTTGCTTGCAAAGATTTACATATTGAAACCAATATGATTGATACGTGCGTTTTTAACAATAGTTAGCTTTGCTGTGTATTTAAGAATGAACAAGTACGAATAATATTAATTAACATATTTCACAACTTATGCTGATTTTAACAAATAATAACGTCCCAAGGCCAGGAAGAAGAAAATAAGAACATAGAAATAAGAACTCATTACTTTGAAGGCTAGTTCTCCCCTCGTCGTTAGCGGTCAAGTTTGTCCCTTATGTATCTACTAGCTGAGCCCTGCGGCTTCGTTTCACCCGCGTTTAGTCTTACTACCACGAAAAAGTATTATACAGGATGGCGGAAAAAAAGGAACAGTTGTCTTCTAGAACTTGTAGGGCTTTATGAATATATCACTATGTTGTAGTCGTAAAATATCTAACTCCAAAGAACGTAGTTATAGTAGATATGGTTGCTAAGGGCCGAGGAGCTCGCGGCCTTAAGCAATTGAATGAACGCGCGGCCGCGTTTACCTACATTACGTACGAGGTAATTCAACTTTTTAAATTAAGGGAAATTTAATGGTTTCAAAAATGGTTTTTAAAAGGGTATTTAGATTTCACGTGAATAACGTTACCGCTGATTTTTATGCGAAAATAAGGTCTTGATACGGTCATTTTTGAAGGTCAGCTACTCGAAAACAGAAAAAGTTTTTTTTGTTATAATAATTTTATTTGCTTCCTATAATTATACTTTATCACATATTTTAACAGCTGTTCTATTTTCCCCGACACCCTGTATATTAAAATAATATACAAGATTATTTTTTTTTATTATTTATTAAAAATATTAAATTTATGAAGTAGTTTTAGAAATGACAGGTGTCATTTTGGCGCCATGTGTATGTTAAAACGAATAACGTAAATATATCTAAATATATAATAGAAATTACACTCAAGAACGGCTGAATCAATCCACACCAATTTTCAGACTTTGCTAGGCAGCTTAGAATCAAGACAAGGACATATATTTATCCCGTTTCCATGGAACGCGACATAAACCGTGATATGGCACAACAAAGTCGACGCGGGTGAAACGGCGGGCCACAGCTGGATTTCATAATTTAACCATTACTTTACGTGTCCATTATGAACTGGTTAAGCATTACTTTGTAAGAGTATATATCTTACCGAGTGTAGAACGCTAAGGTCAGTAACGGTCATGTCGCCGTATTCACTGGTGGTGACCACTCTGTCCCCGGGCAGGAGGAAGCGAGCCGCGGTCACAGGCGCGCCGTGGACACAGATCTTGTTGGAAAGCTCCTTGGATGTCAAGTCCCAAATATACACTTCGCCGTCACTCGTGCCAGCTATTATGTCGATCTCGTGCCGGCGACGTCTGTCAAATAATCACTCTCACTGAGATATATATACTAATATATAAAGCCAAAGAGTTTGTTTGTTTGCTTGAACACACTAATCGCAGGAACTACTGGTCTGATTAGAAAAGTATTACGCTACGACCAATCGCCGGTTAAAGTTAGCGTTACCCCAAAGTGACTATTTAGTAAACGCGCAGCGAAAAATAGTGGCAATACTAAGCATTTTTTTTATTCGCCTGGCGCCATAAAGATAGACAGAGACAGACTCATAAAATAACTACTGCAAATTCAAAGGTACTCGTTCTAAAATAACTCTTGATGCGATCTTTAATTATACATAAAAAATCAATTGAATTTATTTCTCTGTCTGTGCGTTTGTTCTGCCTAATCTCTGAAACGGCTAGACAGATTTAAACGGAACTTTTACTGGCAGATGTTATATGGAGTAAGTAAGACTACTAAAAAAACATCACTACATAGAAATTATGTAGTTCCTGTTGTTAATCCCACGAGCTCTCAAGTCACAGCCAGTGTATACCTGAAGGTGAGGGCAGTGACCTTCCCGTCGTGGTCGAACTCAGCCTTGAGTCCTCTCAGCGCCTGCCCCGCCCGCCCCACGTTGCCCCACACACGCACCACCCCCTCACTGCCGCCGGACACCAGCAAACGTTCTATGCACCAAGTATACATTTTAGTCTAGCCTCATTTTGCTCCCCAAGCGGCGAGTGTAGGAAATTTTGCGTCACAACAAAAGCGCAAAACGCAAGCTTAAGCGAGGCACTGATAACAATAGGAATAAACGAATTTAAGAAGAATCCCGTTCGGAATTTTGAGGTGCCCGATTGGGGATTGTACCTCCGTTACAAATAATCGTAGTAATAATGGTTTACAAAATGTTTACACTGCCATGGCGTGCAAGAATGTTCAGAAGGGCATAGTTTTACAGTTCTCAAGCATAGATACGCAATCGGCACGGGTTCAAAGCAATTGTTATTTTGGATATCTCAATACAGTGATTTTTTATATATAAAGAATATAACACCACCTTTGGAACATCTTTTAAATTATATAATAAACTAGCCGTGCCCCGCGGTAGACTGTTAATTTAAGGGTTTTTTTTATTTATCTGTATGTAAAGATTTTTCAGGATATATTATTCTATGTCCTTTTCCTGGTTCTAAGCTACCTCCCAACCAATTTTCAACCAAATCGGTTCAGCCATTCTTGAGTTATAAATAATGTAACTAAAGCGACTTGCTTTTATATATATAGATTAAAGCGGTGAATACCTTTTCTTAGCCACAACAGGCAGCTGACGGAATCGTCGTGCGCACGAAAACTTTCCACCACTCGCCCATATTCTACGTCATACAAGTATCTGGAAAAAAAAACTTAAGTTGCAACATGCCTACTTGAAAATCTCGATATACATTATCGATATATAATATAAACTTATTGGAAAAACATTCCTAATTATATTGGAATAAGGTTCTTACATTTCATTATCCCAAGAGCCGACAGCGACCATATTCTCGTCGACCATGACACAAGAACTTAGAGGCGTAGTGCACAGCGCGACGCTTCTAATCTGCTTCCTTTGCACCGCGTCATATACCTTCAGCATTCCATCTCTACCTACAGATATGACCCTATCACCTTGCCGAAGGGCGCAAGTGACCGCCTCTTTATGTAGCTGCACTGTATCAAGGCATGTCAAGTGGTAGTTTTGGTGTGAACGAGGCACAGGCGCGGCGACTTGCGTGATCCTCTTGACGTGTGGTTTGGTGAACAGCTGCTTGGGTACTTGGCCGAACTCCATGATTTGTACTTCGAGCGCGTGACGGTCGTTCATGTCGTACACCCGCTCCAGGTCGACGGAGCCCTCGTAGCACACGTGGTGGAATACTGGAAAATTATAGACCGCTCTTATTTATAGACCGTGACCGATTGGTCTGAGTAGTAACTATGTAAACGACATAAGTTCAATTTTATTCGCAGTAGTCTGTACTATGTGCCAATGATTTTTTTCTAACGATTTAAATTCAGTGATTTCCCACCACGAGCATTACGGTAAAGAAAACAACGTGAAGAAACTTGCAGATGTCTGAGGTCCATATGTATAGTGCCTGAGATAGCGATGGATTTACCATCTGTCATGTTGGCACTTAATCATATCCGATGAATAGTGGGTGTTGTAATTGTTTTGCTTACCCCTGCGGGAACCATTCTTAGATGGATTACTTTTAATTACATTTTAATAAACAATTTTATATAGTTAGTTGAAAGATAATATATTTAGATAAAGATTCAACTTTAATACTAAAGACATAAGTACCATTATTAGCTTTAACAGCCTCCTCTCCCCTCTGCTTATAGCCGAATATGAGATCAATCCACAAATGCAAGTGCCTCGAGACATATTCCGACTCCAAGGCCTCCCTGAGTTTCGTCACAAAGTCCTCTGGAGAGGCAGCCCACGGCGGCAACTTGACATCATTCACTTTACTACCGTCAAATCGCTCCCCGAAGTTGATTTCATATTTATTCACCAGAAAATCACCTTTATCTTCTACACAGTAGAATTCAGGGACTAGTTCCTGAAATATACCAATATCTTTGAATAGTATAAATTTAAGTCGCTATTTTTATACAACATTTTTAATGTTACGGATCTTAATACAGTTTTTACTAATATGAAGGAGTTGAACTCTGATGGGTTTTTACCCAAAATAATCCATATTATATTTATAGATAATAGAGAAAGCCAACTGAGTTTCTTGCCGGCTCCTCTCAGAAGGCTAGTTTCCGAACAAGTGGTCAATTCTTCGACATTCACAAGTGCTTTTCAAGGGCCTAAAGTGAGTGAATCATTTTAAATTTCAGCGGTCACTATTGTGTAATAGTATTAAAAAAAACATAACCCGATTTGAAGAAGGGTGTATAAAATGTTTGAACGTATTGTAATGTAAGTACATACTTTAAAATCAGACATATTCCGCAAACAATTGTTGTAGACATCCTTGACTGAGTTGAACATTCTGTCTGGATGATCGAATCTGCCATTTTGTAAACACAACATGTATTCAGGATATTTCCGAACCTGGAAAGTAATTATACTGCCTTATTATCTTAATTAAAATACTTATTTAAAAACATTATAGATGCCCAAAAACATCATCCCTAGTCTTATACCATACATTGTTAGTATAACCTGATGCGGATAATCACCAGATTACAAAGCTGCAAATACTGCCATTTGACCTTCGCAACCCAAGGAAAATTGGCAACTGGAATCGATAAAATGCTTCCGAGGTTTGGAAGAAACTCAGGCGGTCATCCATCCAATGACTGGATGGAATTGGCGTTCCTTAACTTTGCTGATCGAATTATATGCCCTTTAAGAATTAGTGCGTAAAACACAATTAAATACACCAACTTACCAAATAAAAGAGAACGAGTCCAGGTGCAGAATAATGAGATCCATATAAAAACTTGGGATCTGACATTTCATAGTACCTCTCCTTCAACTTGGCCAGTCGGTCGGAGTTCAAAGCGCCCATCGGCTTTGACAGGTCTCTGAAAGTCTCCGCTTTAGTTAGATCTAATGTCTCTGAGGTGTAGTCAGCGACCACCCACGGGAATACTGGATACTGAGTGAGATCATTTTTACTTCTATCTGCCATACTGCAAAACGTTAAACCAATTACTCTCTACTACTACAAAATTAAATGCAGTCTTACAGGAGTCGTCACGAGCTATGGGCGCTCAGCGAACATAGTTGGGGTAACTGCGTAAGTATTTTATTCACGTCGCGCCATACAGATAAAGACTCATAAAATGAGTACTGTGTATTGAAGTTCAGCGTTCATATCTCGTAGCGACACTCGGTACAAGTCCATAACAATCTTCTTGAAATAGTATACGTGAAATATATATGATTAATGCTACTGTATAATTAATAGATTGAAATAGTCTATCATGTGTTGAAGTTGCCATTTCCGTACTAAATTATTTTATGTGTTTCACTACATAATTCTTCTAAATCACATTACGGACCTTACGAACGTATAGTGTTGAATTCCGATAGGTTTCAGAGAAAAATAAACTTTTTGTAAGTCTTAAAAGTCGTAACCCAAGTGAAGTGAGAGTGGGTCGCTAGTAACAAATGCGAAGGTGTGTTTGCCTTTCTGTCTATTACCTTTTGAATACCCATATTTATTTTGAACCCAAATAAGAAAGCAAAGGAATGTAAGAAGAGGGAAGTATTTTTTCTTTTATATGTTTGCATGTAATAGGATGCAGCTAGTCAAGGATATATAAAGAAAACTATAGCATCCAAATATGTGCGTACCAAGTGCCAAGCCATTGCCGACAGTATACCTACATTACCCATGGAACAAGGAAACAAAATAGTTTGAAAACTATACGGGAAAAATTGTGCGCAAACCATAAATATTTTGTGTAATTTGTGTGTATATTTTTTAAATAAATGTACAAGGTTCTGGCAAATATAGTATTTATTAATATGAATAATTAAGAATACTGTGCACTGTATTGTAGCCATTGTGACCATGGGGTTTGAGCAGTAGTCTGCTACGCAAGCCACACATATTCGAGTGGCTTGCACCAATAAGTTTTTCTAAGAACTTAAGTGAAGTAATTTAACCCCACAGTGAAGGAAAACATCGTTAGGATACATGCATATGTCTGAGAAGTAATAAAAATATAGTCTGTATAGTGCCCAAGACGGCGATGGAATCATTCTTTGTCACATTGCACATAATTATATTCGATGAAATGTGGGTGTTGCTGTCACAACACCTCTGCATTCCCCTTCGGGAACCCTTCTGGGATGGCGTGAGCATATTTATTTATTTTTATTTATGCACTGTATACAACATTATTAAGAGACTCACCAGTTTAAATATAACAAGTAGTCATAGTTGGACACAATGCCATTTTGCCACTGCAGTGTCATCTCCTCTGCATGGACCCTCTCCAAGTTCACATTGGGAGAATCTTCTAGGTTGTTGAATATCCTATCCCTGTCAGTCTCACATTGGAATGTTAGGTATATGTGGGGTACTGAGCTTTTTTCCGTGCTGTAGATCTCTAAACCCTAGAAAATAATAAATATAATTTTTTTACACTTCAACAAAAATTAAGATAACATGAGGAAATGGCAAGCAAATAAATAAGAAATATTAAAACGCTAACGCTATGTTTGCTCGGTCATAAGAATTAAACTGTAATATCTAGAGTATAGCTGGTGCTTAGCTAGATCAACGGTGCTGTTACACATTTATGAAACATGATGGTCTGGTGGTTTTCCACTGTCCCGAAATGCTGTAAAGATTTGGTTCCAACACAGAATACATTAGAGCCGTGGTGGCCTCGGGATTTGAGCAGTCGCCTGCTACGCAAGCGACGCAAGTTCGAATCCCAGCGGGGCCCGTACCAATAAGTTTTTCTAAGAAACTTATGTACAGTGATTTCACACCACATGCTTTACGGTGAAGGAAAACATCGTGAGGAAACCTGCATATTTCTGAGAAGTAATTCAAAGACGTATGTATAGTGGCTGAGACGGCGATAGACTCACCATCTGTCATGTTGGCGCTTAATCAAATTCGGTGAAAAGTGGGTGTTGAGTTAACAACACCTCTGCCTACCCCTTCGGGGAATACAGGCGTGAGCATATGTAGAATACATTATTATATACCTTTTATATTAGATACATAATTTAAATATCCTATGGGTTATTCAAACATAAGTGTTTTCCCACACAGTATACCAACACATTATGTAATACCTATCATTAGATATGAAACTAAAATATCCCATGGGTTATTAAAACACAAGTGTTATCTGCTTAGCACTAATATCAATAGCAGAATTATTTTGCATACCAATGACTTTATTAATGCAGCTTGAATAACATGCATAATTTATCTGTATTTGCATACAAAAATGTAAAAATAAAAATAATCCAAAAGACTTGTATACATAATCTAAAATCAATGTAAAAAAACCTTAAATTTATTGAACAAAGAAAGGTTAACATAAACAAATGGATACATACAACTTGCCTTAGCAAAAATCTTCTTTTGAATATGCGCCGCAGATGACTCAATTTCAACTTTAAAATGGGACTCTGGAACAAGGAATTATCAAATGAGTCACAATGTTGCATGTTTCTCTCACACTATACCTATATATACAGAAGATGTGTGAAATTCACACAATGGAGAAAAAAATTACAAATATTATTGTGTCATAAAGTGTGTTATTGAACATTACTCACTAATAATATTTTTTAATACTTACACTCTCCACATTACTAAAAGGCTGGAAGTAAATGGTGGTAGGAGTAAGAGCTAGTTTTCCTTGATGCCTAACAAGTGGTGATATCTTATCAGCTTGCAATTCGCAGACTATCTGTTCTGTAAAGTCATCCATCATGACCCGGTCGAACTCCATCCTCATGTACCGAGAGTGGAGTATAGTTGCCACCATGCTATTGTGCTCCGGCGCATGTAAAGTAGATGCTCTCAGTAACTGGTGCATTTGACCAATGCATTCTTCGGAAGACACAAAATCAAAGAATATATAAAAATCCCTGTCTTCATAAATAAACTTGTATGGAGCTAAAATATTTTCTTCTAGCATCTCAGCAAACTGCTTCATTCTTACTCTAATAACATTATTGGCCTCGCCAGGTGTGTTCACAGCAAGTATGTCGATACAATCTTTGAAGTGCAGCTTTATCAGTGGATATGACCAATCTCTTGGCTCAAACAGGAGAGATTTGGAACAAAGTTTCAAGCGACCTTGTTTCACATTTCCCACTTTCAATAATTCCTTATCATTGATAGTACATGAGTAGTCTTCAAAATACACTTCGCCAGGCTCCAAAAGCAGCATTGAAAACCTAAAAAGTCGAAAAATTTGGAATCGATGAAAAATCACTCATAATTTAAATCAGTTAGAATACTTCAAACAATATTTTAAAAGTTACACAAAGTAGTGATATTTTAAGAACACTGATTTCATGCAATTTCATCAGATAAACTAATTCTGAGTCATTTCTCTCAGCAAAAATATTATAAACCAAATAATGAAAACTAAACAAAGAAACCATACCTTGTCTTATCCATATCATAAACTTTTAATCTGAATCCCAGAACTGAAGATTTTCCTTAACGAATCCTTAAAATACAAATTCAGTTGCACCCCGGCGCTCAGCCTTTGTTCAAAGCATCGGTTATGTTATCTGAGGTTGTTTTGTGTGCGGGCCAAGTACGGGCACAGCGGCGGCACGGTCTGAAAATAAAACTAAAAAACTTTCACTTTTATTTGCTTCGTTACCTGCCAGTGACCACCAAATTGTTGTCGACTGTCGACCGAACGACTAGGTACCGTGCAATCACGAGACCGACGAAACTTACCTTATAATTTTATTTCAATAAATTTAAATCTATCCACTCATCTATCGATTGCACTTGCAGATATTAAAATAAATATTTAGAACCTAAATTATGAGCATGTATTAAGTTCAAACAAATATTTGGACAATAGAAAATGCAATGCTGCAATAAGCGATTTATTGCGAAATTATACGAAACTAAACTATAGATGCTTAACTGTCTGTTTGTGTACTTTTAGGTAGTATTAAATTGATTGTTGACTGTTATTGTAATTGTATGACAAGACCATGTCATTAAACGTCACGTTTGACAAATGAGAATGATATGTGCCTTTCAGTGCTGCTATGTCTATAAAAACCTCGGTTCTATTTAATCATATTTGGGATTGGGACCAATATATGTATTACACGACAGCTTGTCCCACGGTTTCACCCGCGTAAACTTATTTTGTGGAAACCTTATTCTAAGTTATTAGTCACGTTAAAATCGGTCCAAACGTTTCAGAAATTACCGCAGAGACACAAAAAGACAGAATAAAAGTATTGCAAGTACCTAAGTACCGTACCTTTACATGCATTTGGTGAAAAACTGTTTATTTAGATCTACATTTCCACTTTATTTATCTGTATATATTGTAATTAACCAATAGCTTTTTTCTTGTCTTATTAAATAGAATTGAGACAGTAATAATGTGTATTTATGTCTATGCCTAAAAAGTACTATATGAAATTAAAATTACAATTGAGATAGCATGACATGGCAATAAATGTATCTCGGTACCTTTGCTCGCTATCGCTGCTTGCCCTATTTTTAGCGCCACATTTGATTTGATTGATCCTGAATCTTGGTTTTGTGAAAAAAAATAGTTTAGTTTAGTTAAGTACCAAGCTGAAAATGCAGCAAGACGATAAGAATGCTATTTTCCAGATGCGTTTTCCTCAAAAACTGTGGTATTTGCTGAATTTGCGAACGGACGCAATTCTATGGGGCGGTACTGGACGCACGATATTGTTAAATTATCGCATCCTCCATAATTATCTTCAATGCGATCATTCCATCTTTAAGACGACTAATATATCAAGTTTTGTGAGACAATTGAATTTATATGGCTTCAGGAAAGTTACTTCTCATCTGCAAGATCCGCTGTGTAATTCTAGTAATCCGTATATGCATGAATATGTTCACGACTATTTTCAATTCGCAAGACCAGAATTACTTAATAAAATAACAAGAAAAGCTTTGGCTATGAAGAAAAGTTTTAAACCAAAGGTTTGAACATTTGTATTCCCTTGGAATATTAGGAAATAAATGAATACCTATTATTTTTCTGCACGAGCTTAGGTACATAAGTTTATTTATTACAAGCTGTGCCCCGCAGTTTTACCCGCGTAGACTTAATTCCTTGCGTGGCCCGCGGATATTACATTAGCTATCTGCCAGTAAAAGTCCCGTAAAAATCGTTCCATCCGCTTAGCCGGAACAACCCGACAGACAGACAGATGGACACATAGTTTTTTTTTAAATTGGTTTTATTATTCGGGTACCATATATCCTTTCATATGCATTTAGTGAAAAGCTGTTATTTTGAAATCACAAACTAAACATTTAATTTTATTTGTCTGCATAGATATAGATGTTTTATAGAAGCTTTAGTTTGCAAGTTATTTACAGAATCTTTATAACTGTGGTGACCAATTACTCTATCTGACTCCTTTACAAAAAGCTCGGCGTGCCCTAAGTATTGCTCTCAAAAAGGCCGCCCAAGATTTGCTTGTGCAAAACTCACCAAAAAAGTTTTCTGGACTGAAATTCGAGTGTGATGGTATGTATTTCAATGCAGTAGGTATGAATCCACACATACAACATATCACTCCGTAATATACTTACCCAATTCCTTTGCAGAATCCCAAGATGATCTTTGTGAAGAAGATGATAACATTGAATTTGATTGGTTTATGCCAAGTAATAATATTAGCAGTCTAGAGAAACTTCCAGAGCCAGGTTTTGTTTCCCATATCCTTACATTCCTGTTATATCCATTCCTAACAATACTTCTACTATCCTTGAATTCCTATTCCTATCCACAGCAACAGAACATGTTCCTGAGAAAAATATAAGTATCTCTGACGGCACTGGAAATATGGGGTGAGTGTGATCTGAAGTAACTTCACTTTGTAAAATGCTGTAGTAACTAATTATTACTTGTTTTAGAGAATCTAACCAAGTTAATCTGATGAGTTTTAATGATGAGCCATGTCAGTCTAACAATGATAGCTTCACTGGTCAGTTCCTGAGCATGCCTGAGCTTGATGCTGAGCCTCACCTTGAGAACTCCAGTGTAGAATTGTTGGCAGAGTTCAATATCGACAATGATAGTGACCGAGGCATTGTGCAAAAGATTGGGGTGAAGGAGAGTGATCATTCCCTGAATTGTGTGTTGCCCTCAATAAGCAATGATCATATTGATGATGTGTCTATGGCTGAGGTAAGTTACAAGGATCATCATTATGTTATTATGTATGTCATATACCCATGGCTTTACCTGTGTAGGATTAACAATAAAAACTATGTTACTTAGCATTATCTAAAATAATAATAGTTTAAGTGACTACTCATAACATCAGCTATCTTCCAGTGAAAGTCCCTTTAAAATTGGCCCAATCTTTTCAGAGATTAAGCAGATCAAACAGATCAAATTTTCTGTATGCTTTGTCAAAATTCCAAATGCATTTAGTGAAAAGCTAATGGCAAAACCTTTGGACAAACAGACATACATTTTATTAATGTGTATAGATTATAGAATGACAATAAATACCTATTTTCAGAAGAACAATACTGACTCTGATCACTACAATGGTGAATGGGACCAGATGTTCAATGACATAATGGCCAACAAGGGTCCAAACCATGAGTGTAGTTCTGATCTAAAAGATCTGTATTCCCAGATATCAAAGACTATAGATTTACTAAACTGTTAAGATACTCAAGATAATAATTAACTAGTTAATGGATTAAAAAAGTGATTATTTGAAGTGTACTCCTTATAGCATGTATTAAGAAATAAAATAAAAAAATACAAAATTATTATTATTTCTTCTGCTTCTTCTTCTCTGCCTCCTCTTCCTTCTCTTTCTCGATGACTGATACATATGAGTTGATGGTGTCCGAGTCTAGCATTTGCATGGGTTTGCCGCGTCTCATTACAGCTATCTCAAGGTTCTTTTGTCCAGATTGAACCACTTCCAAGAGGGCTCGGATAGCAAGCTGTAAACACAAAACAAATACACATTTGACAAACTTCTTGATATACATTTTGAAAAAGGTGAGACCCTATTTCCATCTCCCAATGGTCAAAACAGGTAAGCCCTGTAAAAATACTAACTAGCCAATACGGTGAAACATTTTAAATGGAAGGGATCCACAGACTTTCAGGGGGGAAAGATTCTATATGGTACACACTACCACAGGGGTGCATTGGATTTTCAGAGGTAAGCATAAATAGGTAGGTTAAGTACATACTAATGTGGTGTGGCATTGGTACCTAGGTTTTGTGAATAGACACAAGTGCATTCAGTTGTCAAATGGTATGCACTGCTTGTCTGCTTATATGGAATGCACACCTTCGCACACTACATGGGCGGAAACTAGAGAATGAATGAATTGAATGGATTTATTTCATTGATTTGCTAGGCTATTATGCTTGTACATCAATTTTGGTTTATGCTTATATTTTTGTATACTTGTGTGTTTGCTTTTTGGAGCTGTTGCGTGAGGTATGACAGAAATTGAGTAGACAAATATAATTATATCATCCCATATCATGGCTAACCCTAAAACAATGTAGATTTCATAGATTTCACTATGATTTCTTTTTACTAATGCCAGGTTATAAAAGGGTAATATTTATCAAATTACCTTAACAGCTCCCTTTTCAGAAGCAACTTCTTCAGCAGTATAGTTTTTCTCTAAAAATTCTCGCACAGTTTTGGCAGACCTGCCGGTGGCATTGGCTTTCCACTCATAGTAAATGCCTGATGGTTCAGTTTGGAACAAATGGGGGTGGCCGTCATAATCAAACCCTCCAATGAGGCAGGAAATACCGAATGGTCGTCGCCCATTGCTTTGGGTGTACTTTTGTTTTAGCCCAGCAATGTATCTTGTGATGTATTCCAGAGTCACGGGATCCTCAACAGTGAGCTTATGAGACTGGCATTCTATCTGTGCCCTGTTTATGAGAATTCGAGCGTCAGCCGTCAAACCGGCGAACGCCATAACGACATGGTCATCCAACAAACATATTTTTCTAACAGTTCTTTCCTCTTGAAGTTTAGCAACAGACTTCTTTTCAACACCTAAAACAACAACATCACCACCTCGCACACCAACCTGAAAATAAAGTAAATAAAAATAAAGTTTTAAGTCTAGGATCAAAATATGAAAATCATTCTGATGAGTACATAACCAATGCGGCAAACTTACCGCTGTAGAGCCTTTTCTTACAGCTTCTTGTGCATATTCTACTTGTAGCAAATGCCCATCTGGTGAAAACACAGTAATAGCTCGATCGTAGCGGGCGGACATATTCTTATTTTTGTTAAATTCTTTGTATTTCAAACTACTAAAAATTGGCTTGTCGACTGAACTGACAGTGCGTTAAACAAGTTAAGATGACAAACGAAAAATTTGATGAAGTGTTCGTTTAGTAACGTAAGTTGTGCATATTTTTTTGTACTAACTGGGACAATATGACTAAATTTATGTCTAATATGGTTATGCTCAGCATCACGTTATAATAATTTACCAATTATTTAAATAAAAATTAAGGGGTAGTAAGGGTAAAAAAATACATCACAAATCTGTGGTGGTCATGGAAAAGTAAAAAAAAAATGATTCAGTTTCAGAACTGGCAGGCAAACATTGCATCTGACAGTGATTAGACAAGTAAACTTTCTGTCAACATTTTTTTTAGCAATATGGCGGCATCGGCGAGTGGTTTTGAGCCGTGGTTGAGTGATAAATTAAAATCCTTAAAAACCGATGAAGGTGTCTTCGGGTCTTATATATCTGGTATATTAGAAAGTGAAGATAGCGTTGATGATAAAAAAGATGCCTTGGAGGGTATACTATCGGAGATAGTGGTTAGTAGTTTTCCTGTCATGAAGGTATTGGTTAGATTTCCATTTCTTAACTTTCCTTATTTTTACAGGAAGAAGACATCTCTATTCATGTCGATGAAATTATTGGTAAATGGGAGTCGTGTCGACCGAAAGCTGAAACACCGAAGCCTACCGCTGATGTGGATGCACAGCTAGCCAAGTTACTGGAATCTCAGGCATTAGCGACCACAACCCGGCGAGAGTACACGGATGAAGAGAAAAAAATTCGCGAAGCTATATTATCTCAATACAGTCAACTCTCTGATAATGAGGTTTTCGTTTATTTATTTATAAACATAAAATATGTTCAAAGTGGTTTCTGTTTCATATTCAGAGCCAGCGATAATTATTCAGAATTGAAGAAAACTTTCTCTTGTTCACTATTTAGGTTAGTTACTCATAGACTGATTTTCTAAATATGTGTCACTTTAATTGAAAGTATTTTAGAGACCAAATAAAGCTTTCTAACATACTTTTTTTTGAAACTTTTTGTAACACAAGTAAATAAAGTGCAGTGAAAAATAGTGTGGACACTGCGCATGGTTTTATAGGTCTCATGCCATACATATGGACTGACAGACTGGTGAAATTACTACTGTACCTACTTCAGTGGTAAATTTTCTTTACCATATAACTTGTGGCTTATTTTTTTACAGTGTATGTACTAAATCTGTTAGTAAAATTACTAAAAATGTCTTGATATATATTTTCAGGAATGTGAAGAGCAAGCAGTGGTACCAGAAAGTTCAGACTTGGTTAAGAACACCAATGCAGCAGATGTAGCAGCAGCAGCCCGGGAGCGCCGGGAGCAGGCGCGGCAAGATGCACAGAAAAAGAAAGAAAAAGATAAAGAAGATAGGTTAGTAATATAAGCCTATCCTTTTGTGCATATTTTAACCATTTTTTATAAAGACGCCATTTGTTTCATTGGTCTAGTGGTCACGAGTGCCACTGCAGCATACAAGGCCCTGGCTTAGATTCCCTGGTCCGGCAAAATGTTTTTAGGTTTTTCCATCTGCAATTTCCCAGCCTGTTTAATAGAAAGTGCCTGGTTAATAGCAATAATCTCGCCCCCCTACTAAGTGGAACTGTTACATAACTGGTGATATGTAGGTGTACTATGAGTACACCCTTTCGGGGAATAATAGTGTGAGCGGATATGCTTTGTATGTTGAAAAGTGAATACAACTAAGTTTAGCATTGTTGAATAATTCTCTTTATGATGAATATTTCAAGACTATTGTCATCTTAATGAAGATAAGAAATATAAAAACAGTATTATTAATTTCAGGGAGAAACAAAAACAATTAAAAGAAGAGAAAAAAGAAAAAAGGAAGACACAAAAAGGTGAAAGGAAGAGGTAGCCCTCTAAATGGAGGGCTCTTTACTAAATATTTAAAATTAGCCATTTAAATATCCTGACAATACACAACACTGCGTTACATATATCACACATGAAATATGTAGTTATTTTTATATATTCGTAGGTTACTATCTTGCAAAGTAAGGGAGAATCTAATAAAGGTTATTAGACTAAAATGTCCTTACCAAATCTTAATAAAACGAGCTTTAACATACTGTGGCATTTTTAAGTTAAAATTTAAAAAATAAATATTTGTGTATTATTATTTTTATTAAAATTGCACAGGTTTGTATACTTCTTGATAGTTTTTTTTCACTCAAGATTTGATTTACTCCACAGTTAAAAGTATTATCAGGATATTTTAATGTTTATATTAAATATAAGTTGAGGTGAATTGGGAATCAATAATGTAAGAAATATTTGTTCTTAAGCTTCAGGAAGACTGGGGCTCTTTAGGAATAACAAGAATGCTACCATAATTACAATACTGGTAAATTTTATCATGAAAAATAATGCATGTAGCTTTCTATCAGTGAAATAATGTTCAGTGACTGCTTATTAGTTCCATTAACACATTCACTGCTAACATTTCAACTTCTTCGTAAATTCTCGAACAGTTGGACGCACATACGCGTCGTTAGCAGTGAACGCGTTAATATTATATGGTATTATGTAGATGTCAACTTTTCACCTCAACTTTCTTTTATGATACTTGGACATAGTTTTTGCCATAAATATTTTGTTTTATATTACATATACTAAAACCAGTAATATATTTTATAAAAGACATGGTTAAAAATGCTTCAAGTGTTGTAAAAATAATTAAGATTTTATAATGAAGATTGTACTGTTTAGGTTTATTTAGTTTTAACCAATATATTATTGTTTTTTGGAAACTCTCCTATTTGTTTAACATCTAAAAATAATAAAATTGGTGCTGACTTTATCATAACATGTTTTCCAAAGGATAAAATTATCATAAGTTTGTATGGTATTAACAAGCAGAATATGACAAAAATCCCAATAAAATTGTCCTCATTGTCTGAAAACTGTTGGTCAGTCATTCATAAAAATGTGTTGATACTGTTGATAATATTGCAAAGCAGTCATACCTAAATGTTGAATAGCTCGTGCAACAAGGCTTACTAGACAGTATTTTGTTAACATCATCTTCTGAGATAGATATGTAACAACAATGACTAATAATAATGATGGTTGTCATACATTTGGCCTGAATTATATTTTAAGCCTGCTGTTCTGCATGCAACAATGTAACACATGCAGATCACCAGGATAGAGGGCTATAAGTAAGGGTAGAACTTATTTATTATGATGCAATACTTGTGTTATATACAGTTATGGAATAAAATTACAAGTGTACATTTTTGTTTTATTGAGTTACACAACATTTACAAAAGTAATGAAAAATGAAACTAAAATAAAAATACTGATATCACAATAAAAGCACCTATAGGTAGGTTGTCTAATAATTTACCAACAATGTTGATGCTGTCATTCTTCAGCCTTGCAATCTTCTATCCTGGGCTCAATCACCATGAAGTTATGGGCACCTCCAGCATATACTTGTTCAAGGGTGTCATTTAGTTCCAGTGGCACTTGAGTTGGTACAAATATGTTTGAATCTTCTGTTTCTTGCATGATCCCAGTGTTAGCATGTTCATTCCATCCCCAAGCCCACAGAGTGTTATCTGATGCCAAGCACACAGTGTGCTCTGATCCCACAGCAACATCTTTCACTTGCCTATTATCTGGAAATTTAAAGATGATTTTTATAAATTTTTAACCACTCTATCAGTAGTATATTAAAGCAAATGGTATAATAACCTACCAGGTAGTTTTATAGTCATAATGTTACCAACAAATGGATTATCAGTAGCTAGCTGGCCTTTGTTATTTGCTCCCCACCCCATAAGGGTTCCATCTTCCAGCCACAACACCACAGTTGACCAGCCACTTAACAACTTTTTGATATCCTTTTTAACATCTATGTCAATCTTCTGTGGTGTGTATATTTTCTCATATTTCTTATTGTGGTGTCCTATGAGCAACTGGCCGCACTTGTTGTCTCCCCACACATACAATGCTTTTTCAGCAGTAGACCATGCCACTGTGTGTTTTTGACCACAGGCAATATGAGATATAATACCAAGTTTTGGTACTTTAGTGAACCTGTCTGCGGCTAATTTATCTTCCCCTAGACCGAGCTGGCCATATTTACCCCACCCTGTGACCCACACTTCACCTTTAGAGTTAATGATTGCTGTATGCCTGAGGCCCATGGCCACAGCACATGCATTGACTTGAAGCCTAGTTGGTTTCACATTATCAGTGAAATGTTCCCTGGGTAGGCCTAGTTGTCCATAAGTGTTGGCGCCCCATACAAATAGGAAGTTATCATCTGTTACTCCGCAGCTGAAGTCCCATCCAGTAGCAATATTTATAAAGGTGATGCCACTTAAGTTCCATACTCTTTGAAAATGATTTACTTCGTCCTTTGTCCCCAATTGTAGCATACAATTCCATCCGCATGAGTACAGCTTTCCTTCAGTATCCAATAATAGGGTATGGCCTCCTCCACAGGAAATTTGCTTTACTTTACAATTGTATAATTGGAGCTCAACTTTAGTAGGAGTTCCAACCTGTTCATTAATTACACCTAGGCCCAATTGGCCATGGGAATTGGCACCCTAAAACATTTCGGTTCAAGTAAACATAAGCTTTGATTATCTTACTTTAAGCCTACCGTAATCCAGTACCTACCCACGTCCAAAGAGACATTAAATGTGTTTTGTTAATTTTAAATCATTTAAAGGCGTGAAGCGAAAGAAAATACAAATATTTTTGATGAAAATGACATGACATAATATTTTATAACCAAAATATACAGCCAAACAGGCGAATGGGTTTAATTACTGACAGATGGCAGATTTGAACTTTGACAGTTGACAGATAGACCTTTTCATAGAACCGACACGATTCCACAATGTAAAAACAAAAACTTGATGGTATGTAAAGTCATGGACAAAAAAAAAATGTATCTAAGGGCGGCTTTTTAAATAAAAATGTCTATCATAATATAAAACTACGTATCTATTTTAAAATAGCAAAACTACTACATGGTTAATATCTTAATGTGTGAGTGGGTGTACGGTATTTCCTAATTTCGAACGGGCAATATCTTACTGTAGCACAGTGTCAAAAACAGTCAATCCACTAGCGAACTTTATTGTACCACGGAACTAAGGTAGGTACCGTGGTCCAAATTTTTAAGTTTGGTAAATTGTCCATAACTAAGACCGTCGAATACAGAATAAATATCTAAATTTGCGGTCACGAGTTTCGAGCGCTCAGTGAAAATATTGGGGCTAACTGCAACAAAAAAATTACTACTGCACATTCAAAGCTACCGGCTAACGGTTAGTTACTAGTGGCGGCACCTATATATTACGTTAAAATGTACACTACTTTAAAATAATATTTTTTCTGGAATATTTTCTGAAACATTACTTCAAAGCGCCATCTAGTCCCGGCAAGCTTGTACTATTGGTACCAGACATCAGGATTACTTACAGAAATGTTTGCCGTGACGCAGGATCAGACCCCGCGTATACTAATCACTAGACCAACGATATCGTCGTCGGTAAAGATTGTTTATTATTGAGACACAAGTGTGTCTTTCATCGTGTTAGGAAGTGATTAATCACGTTTCGTCCGCATCTGCGGAGTTGCAAACTTTATGCTTGTTTGTGGGATTTGTCGAGACCGCAACTTTGGCAAGTTTATTTTGTAATTTAGATAAGAAGACTCAGCTAGTGTTTTCGTGCATATACAGCTGAAATATATCTTAAATATGCCTATATGTATATTAGATAGGGAGATAACATTTTTTCCCCAGTATATCTAGGTATTTACTATGTAAGTAGGTACCTACGTTCATTACGACACCAAGCTTACATATTTCTTAAATGATAATGAAAATGACAAAGATTCATTTCATTTAGGCCCTGGTAAGACATTTATGAACATCGAAGAACTGAATTAATAACATCTTGATACATCCGCTTTATTCACTAAGGTTATTCTCTCAGCGTCGCACTCGTCGTAGAGTGTCGGTTTTTAAGAAACGAAATTAAACCTTATTATTTACGTATTATGTATCAATTTCCTATGATTGAAACCAACGCTCGAGTTCGACGCTGATAAACCTTTGTCGGCTACAAACTTTTGTATGTATTAATGTTTAAATTTAATACTAATAAAAGAAACCCGTATTCAAATCTGGCCCTCATTTACGCTTGAATTGCACGTACATCCTTTTGGTTACATTGCTTACATAACATACCTACTAAGGCGCTTCACATACTGCACCGAATGCGTGTTCTAACGTTACATTTTATAGAAGACACACACATTCCAACACACAGAAAATGCACCGATGCGCGTTCGTCGTAGTACGGTGACATGCAGCGTGGTGCGTGGCAGTGTGAAAACCGTCTCACTGAGTGCCTATTGTGAATTTTCTTAAAATCGCCGTCACAAATCATCGCGTAGACGTAAACGCAGATTTGTACGGGCTCATAATAGTGTCATCTTTAGGCCGACAGAGGGCGCTTTTTCGATCCTATACAAATCTGCGTTAACGTCGATGCGGTGACTTGTGACGGCGGCAGTGAAAAACTGGCACTACGCCCTCTGATGAACTACAAATGTTGTAAAATAGATATCGTAGAATTAACCTAGCAATATGTAAAAGTAAAGAGATAGGTAGTTAGACAGTTTTAAGGCAACTTACTTCGTAACGTCCAAGTGAGTTCATTAAGTTCAGTAGATATGGAATGAGTAGGTACTCAGTTGGCCGTAGCAATTAGTGAGATGCATTCACCCAATTACGCAAGCAATTAGTCGGTTTGTGGTCATTCACCGCAACGATAATTACAACTTATGATAATTTTGTGTTTAAAGTCTAGTTTTTTTCGTAGAATTATCATGAAATTTCTTCTATAAATCCTTCCTCTTGGAAATTAGCTAAAATACAGTTTACAAAGTGAATGCACCTTGCATTCATAGCATTCGCTAACGGAAAATTCTAACTTTCTCAAAGCTTACACTGGAATGTTGTGCAATTCAGTCAAGTAATTCTTTTGAGAGTAAAAGTTAGAGCGAGAGTTAATGCTTTGTGGTGGCTGCTCCACTAGGTACCTGTTCGCAAAGTTTTCAAAATATGTTTTGAACTTCACAAGTATTTCAACTATAAGCACAATAACAACAAAGAAGTTTTCCATGCAGGTAATTTCCAATTGGTTGCATAGGGACTAATAAGAAATTCCTAAGTATATACATACGTACTTACATACATACATATGCTCACGCCTGTATCCCATGGGGGTAGGCAGAGACCTCCGTTTGCGACATGCTACGATGGTTACATACTTCTTTCACTTCATCCACATTCATGCATCTCTTCGTACACTTTCTTCGGTTACGAGTGCTCCGAATTTGACCTTTCTGAAAAATACTATTAATTTGGTCATAGTAGTTCTTCCTTGGACGTCCTCTACCGACATTCCGGTCACATTCGCTCTATAAATTTATTTCGTTAATCGCCTTTCACTCCTCCTTTCGATATGTCCAAACCATATCAACATACTTTTTTCAATTCTGGTCACCACATCATTCTTCATCTTGCAACTGTCTCTTATCACACTATTTTTGATACGATCTACAATGGTGACCCCACACATTCTTCGTGCCACTTATATTTATACTTCCACTGCATTCACTCTACTTATATAGATGTAGCTAACTACCTAATTGGAGTCTACTTACTAATATAACGTTGTGGTAATTATACACAGGATACACCACCACCCCGCGTGGTGGCGTGGTAGCCCCCCAGTGGCTATCATGTAGTTACACAATTAGTACGGCAAGTGAGCGTGCCGGGATGAGTTTTGGTCGCGTTGCAGCCAGTGAGCAGCCAGCCGCGTAAATGCAATATCCCTGCCCATTGCGACATGCCCTGTTATTTAATCAAGCCCGGATGCTATGAAACTGGTTGTTTTTGTTTTTTTATGACAAAACTTTTGGCCTCTTTTGTTCTGACAAAAAATTGTATCAGACAAAGTTTTAGGGCTGTTGGATACGTTGGTAACAATGTGAATAAAAATTTATTGGTAAAAAAATCGTCGTTCTCCGGACAAAACGCATGCAAGTACTTATCTCTGAATTTGGATGGATTTGCCTTGTCCAGACTCTAGTTCTCATAAGAATGAATTGTTTTAATATGTAGGTGCACAAGCTTTGCCGAGTTCGGAACTAGGTCAATTTAATATAAAGTGTTTCTTGGTATTATTGAATATAAACTATTCCTATAAATCTTACGAGCACAGAATCGGTCACAAAATCGTTACTTAATAGTTAACAATTGAAATACCTTTAGGTACACTTTGCACTTTCATATTCAACATTATCACTTGTTCTGGGGAAAACAGCGATAACAAAAGGGTTATTTGAGATTTATATCCACTACCACTACCCTCGGTTCAATTAAAAGAGCCTTGGTAGCTCTTGAAGAGCGCACTGGTGTAGGGAGGTACATACCTAGCCCACATACGTAGCAATTAAAGGGAAGCAATTACTTAGATATAGATTAATAATCTATACATAAAAATACATAAAATTGAAGTGTCTGTTTGTAATTCTAAATTAAAAATGAAAGTACACGGTATTAGACATAGAAAAAACAATATGAAAGAAATATGTGTCTGTCCGTCTGTCTATCTATCGGTCTGTTTGTACCCACTAATTCCTGAAATGGCTGGACCGATTTTAATCTGATATTACAAGGAGTAACTTATGGTACTTCTATATTAGGGTCCCGTTAAAATAAAGCCACTCATGACATTAAGTCCATGCGGGTGAAACCTCGGGGCGCAGCTAGTCTAAACGAAATCTCTCAGACGTGTGAATATAATTTTATTATAGAGCAACACTAACCCTACACTATACGTACATATGGCGGTGGCGCGCTCTCACAGGGCGGCGCCCAATAACTCGCATGATTGGCTTCAGGCTCGCCCCACTTTACCTGACACTATCTCGCGCATCGCTTGTTTTAAATCCCACCTCGCACGAGATCACACCGTGATTACCCTCGTCTGGCTGGAACAGAAATTGATACGGATAATTTATCGGTATTCCTAGGCGCAGAGATTTTACGCACGTTCGGGTAAAAAAATGTTAATCACAAAATTATTACGCTCCTAGTTAGTTGGGTAGCGGGATAGGTGCCCCTAAATACCGGAGTCCATTGCGTTGTATTAAGTAGTCTGTTTTTGACTGACTTCAAAAATAGCAGGAATGGTAAGCAATGTTTGTACTCAGAAAAGTAATACTTAATTATACACATTATTTCAATTAACATATTATTTTTTATGTAATTTAGGTAAAATCACATGCGTCGAATTTAGGTTTTTTGCAGTTGTTTTAAAAATGAGTGAAGCTTCGTATCTTTCGGATGTCCAACGACACCTGTTTTTTATTATATTGATTTAATGGCATATTTGTGTTTGTCATACGCATTTTATTTTTATGCACGCTATAAAAGTCAGGTGGCAGACACAAAATACGTCGTTTCGGCCATCATTCGCTTTACGCCCCAACGTAAAACACTCGGTACTATTATTTATTGCCTCTTTACAGCGTCGTATAAAATACACATGTCGTTATCATATATTGGTTCTTATATTTATTATAATATTATATGTAGTAAGTACATATATTTTTCCGATTCCTATATGTACCTTCTTACATATTTTTTATTTGCCTAAATGTGTGAAAATGTGTGATCAAAAATACGAATGAGACACGCGTCTGCTTACTTTTTTGCTATTACCACATAATATTAACGTTATTCCATTCCTTCTTGCCTATATACCTAGCTTTTTGTGACCAAAATAGAGCCTATTTCGGATTACTTCTCGTTCGCTCCACTGGAAAATTACTCGAATTAATCTGTCTGCCGCTCATCACGTTTGTACAGATTAATTTTGTTGGTCTCTCGTAATACCGAACGAGTCCTGATTTAGGGCATCGTTAAATTTCTTCTATCGCATGTAAGTCCACCGAAGAATTTATGAATATTTGGTAGGTATTGGTATATTCGAATAAATAATGGCATAGGCGCTGGGCTTATCAGGTCTGTTTATATGAACACTTCACTCCATTGCAGAGACCTAACCTATTTGATGATATAGTAACTGTGTCAATGAATTCAGCCTATAATAGTAGATAGGCAAATACTATTTTAAATAGCTTAAATTTTCATTTCAACACTGAAAAAGGAGGAAAGCGCTTAAATGCCTTTACAATATATAACGGGATTTACATGCGATTTTATTACCAATATGAAACTGAAACACGTTACCATGTTTTACGTCCTCGATATGGGATTATCGTAGGATAGCTAATGGAAATATATAGCTCGATAGCTGACTGTATTCGACTGAATGCGAAAACGTAAATGGCTCGCTGGTAAGTAAGTAGGTAATTTGATATGAATTATACTCTTGCAAATGTTACCATTTTCCAGCACACGTTATTTTAATAAGCCCGCCTACAGGGAGTATATTAAGTAGGTACCTCAAATAGGTTTACATAGACATGGCATGTATAGCAGCATTTCTCCACTCGCTTCATAGATGGCGCTACTCGCTAATAATTGAAATACGGGGCAACCTAAATCGCGCATTAAGTGTTTGCGAGCGCATTGCAGTACATTGTTTTTATATACATTTTTATTTCAGCTGGTTCTCTGTCGCATTTCGTATGGATATACCTACACTACAGACAGGCCTGTACCGTCTCTGGGACTCCGTTAAAGGTGATTTGCATTATTTTCCCGAAGTTAAAAATAAAGTGTACGTAAAATGTAAATTTGGGGCCCTCCTGAATGTAAAGTTCACGCTTGATTTTATTTTCATGGAGAGAACGCGGCCCGAATTTAAATCTGAACGGTCCCTAATGAAATAGCATTTAACTGCTCCGTTGCTACCGTAGTACACTGGGTTCATTGTTTTTTAAATTATCTGAATCTATATGATTTTATACCTATTATAAACAGATTTTTTACTAATTTGTGCATTGCAGAACACCTTATCTCGGAAACCCTTGACCAATTCTTTAATTTTATAACTACATTATCTCTGTCAGTAAAACAAGTAGGTTTTTAAATTCTGGAACCAATTAAATGTTCGAAGTATTTTTAGATCTCTTTTTTTTCTATTTCGGGGATAAGCCGACAACTGTTATCATTCTTCCAATGGATTTTTATTTAATTATTTATGAGATGCAAAGGTTTGATTTTATTCTGATAAACTTTGAGACGTGGATCAAATTAAACTTTCTTTCTCCGAGGGACAACTTTTAAATAAGCACTGAACGGTCTTTTATCAAAGCTTTCCTTTGTCATTTGTAAGAAAAGTTTAACAGGCAGCGAAGGTATTCAATATCCATATTTTTTTTCGAGCAAGTTTATTGCCAGCTAATTATTTGTTGAAAAATCATTCATCAAAACATGAAAGAATATTGAAATCAAAATTTAGATACGGCAGCGGGATCTCTGATTTGTAGTAAGAGCCTGAGCAATGACTTAATATTTAATCGTTCTGCCTTCATGTGAAAATTGCTCGTAAAATCTTTACACATTTTAAATGCACGCGGCAAAAGGAGCATAATATTTTTAAACCCTAACTCGACTTTTTCTCGACGGTCGCTCGGTTTAGCACTCTATAGTATATTAATACCGTATAGAATTTAAATGAATACTTACGTACGTAATTCATAACCTTGGATCACTTATTTTTCAATATTATAAAGACCTTTATTTATATACTGCATCACGTAATCTGACACGCAATTGCCTCTATTTAACGTAATGACCCTATTGCGACTCATAGGGAAAGAAGTAGACTTCTTTTGAACTCTTTTTAACCTGAACCCACAAACATGCAGGAAATATATATTTACAGTTACATTTAAAGGGGTAGGCAGAGGTGTTGCAATTACAGCACCCACTTTTCACCGAAGATGATTATATATTAATTGATCTGTGATCACACTATACACAATAATTTCTTAAGGACTTGCCGTAAATTTTGGTTCTGCTTTGGTTTGATACTATATTTTGTTGTTATATATTTATTCATATCCGACATCGGTAGGTACATCTATATAGAAAGTATAATTATACGGTATTGAAATAAAAAAAACAATTTTCAAATTTTTTGTCTGTCAATCGATTTTAACGGGACTTTACTTCATTCGCAGATACCTAATGTTACAAGGAGTAATTAAGGCTACTTTTATTGAAAGAAAAACATTTAGGGTTTAAATCTACACGGGTGAAACCGCAGGGCTCAGCTAGTATTACAATAAAAACTAAATTACGGCATTGTTATCACGTCGTCGCTGGTAAAACAAAACGCGCCAATGAGTGCCAGCGAGTGGGCTCAATTTGAGTGATACGTGGGCTCAAAGACGAGAGGACTCAAGACTTCAAGAGGCAATATATTTACGAAGGTGAGTGCTCGAATACATTGAGAAAATAAAGCTGCTCACTTGTAGCTAACACACGTAGATTTAATTAATCTACCTAAGTAGTACAGGTGAACTTGAATACGCAGTACCTAGTCATTTTATGAGTACATCTCTGTCTGTTTGCATGGTGCGACGCGAATAAAATTCATCAGCCCCCACTATTTTTGCTGAGCGCTCATAACTCATGATGGCACCTGTACTAGAGACAGCATTCGTATTAGGCGATGGAAAAACTGGCTTTTATCCATTAAATAGCCTAAAATAATTATCAAGACATGATAATCATAAACGATGATTATTTAGTAAAATTATCAACGATGGGTAAAAGCAAACTCAAGTATCAGAATCTCTTGCACTTCTAACGGTGATACAATATAGTGATAGTATTTCAGTCAATACCAGGCTGACCGAATTGATTTGAATATCCTTCACATAAATATAATTCGTATAACAATACTAAGCAATATTGAAAAAATACACAAAAGAGAGTGTAAACTGTTTTCCTTTAGAGATTTTGTCGTCCCAAGATGCCATCACGATGTTCCCTATTTAAATAGCAGGAAATTAAATCCCCGGAAATATATAGCACAATGCCTCACAGGGGATTCAAACTCGACATAAATCTCGTGGAGCAATAATTAGAATCTCGCCGAACCAATAAATGAATGTCCCAAATATTCGATAAAATCTTTCATAATGGCATTGCTACTGAAATAAATTGATAAATCTTTTGCTCAGGGATTTGGCCAGCATTAAATGTTTTATACTGTTTATAATAATCTGATTAAAACCTCGTTTGGGCTATTGCGTATATATAGATTTGTCATTATTGTGATTTTGTCGCATTCTTGATATTTTGCATACATATGCTCACGCCTGTATTCCCCGAAGGGGAAGGCAGAGGTGTTGTAATCACAACACCCACTTTTCACCGAAGATGATTAAGTGCCAACGTGACAGATGGTGAGTCCATCGCCGTCTCAGACATATGCAGGTTTCCCCACGATGTTTTCCTTCACCGTGAAGCACGTGGTGTGAAATCAATGTACATGAGTTTTTTAGAAAAACTCATTGGTACAGGCTCCGCTGGGATTCGAACTTGCGTCGCTTGCGTAGCAGGCGACTGCTACGCAAAACCTCAAGGCCACCACGGCTCTCTGGCCAACAAGTACTGTGAGTCGTTATTTTGTTTTGGCATTTAAGTAATTAAGCCGTAAAAGCATGAAATAATGAAACCTAGTACAGGAAAGTTTTTCCTTGAATCTAGATTTGCTTTGAAATACAGTCATATAAGAACTCAAGGACGAAAATGTCTAAATCGAGAGCGACAAGAAGTTCTTGTGACGCCTACAATTACGATACCCAAAATAAAGTTTGAAATCGAGTAATTTCTACGATTAATGTGGTCGAGCGATTAGCAATATAACCGCATAATGACCTAATACCCAATGATAATAGCTTTAAGCTTGTGTTAATATGTTCCAATGTCCGTCTAGCTAGGTACCTAATCAGTACCACAGAGTAAGTTTTATCAGTACCTCTTTCCTCAACTAAAATATAATTAACTATAGGTGCAGACGTAAATGTAACACCAAATTCAATTAATTATTTCTGTTTCAGTACATAATACCTTGTGAAGTTTTGTTGCATGCTATTTTAATAACTACAAGTATTGTTTTCGGGTAATACGTTATTTGAATTGCATTGAATTTATTATTCGATAATGAAGTATGAAAATATTACATAGCGATAATGGGCTGGACATATATTTATGTATATTTTTATGTTCTTTTGATTGCTTTCTCTGTAAACGGTGTATTCAAGTGTTGACAAACTATGCCATAGATTACTGCTATTGTAAGGACCGGGTTTTGTTTTAGGTATTTGCCTTCTGCCGAGTTCTCTATCGATGGAACAATGGCGCGGACGCACTTTTTGCGATGGTCCGTTATGCTGCAATTGATACTATTTGTGAATATTGTCCTTTCGGTTCCATTGTTCACAATATCTGATTTAGTACCAGCTAGAAATACTACAACGACGTTCAAATTAATGAGTAAGTATTTTTATTATTTTATTTTTTATGTTTTCTTATCATTATAACAAACTCGATTTTAATGGAAAAAATCTCTACCGTTGATTTAAATTGCCTGAATTATTTGACTGAATATATAATATTATAAATAGAGAATACCAATAAGGGATAGTGAGAATATAAATATGTAGAGTTTATAATCTATACAAATAAAAAAAAATTAAAGTGTCTGTTTGTAATTTAAAAATAACAACTTTTCTCTAAATGCATATGAAAGTATATACGGTACTGAGTTAAACACACTAATTCTCAAAAATTTTCTCTGTCTGTCCGTCTGTTTGTTCCGAGTAGTCTCTGAAACGGCTCGACCAATTTTAACGGGACTTTCACTGGCAAAAAGCTAATGTTACAAGGAGTAAATTAGGCTACTTTTATCAAAAAAATCTTTCTGGGTTCCGCGGGAATGAAATTAAATCTACGTGGTTGAAACCGCAGCGCACAGCTAGTATTATATATAATATTTTGTTAGGAAAAAAATAGTAAGTATAACTTATTATTATTTATGTTTTATTATTTATTTGTTTCGCTTTATCGATAAAAAATGGTTTTAGCCCATCTCTAAGTTCACAGTACGTCTGACTTCAAAACTCTACACAAGATGTCAACTCGAGCCGTTATATTTTGAGATACGCGATGAGGAAAATAAACTTTATAACAACAGAACGTTACTTATTTGCCTTTGTGCAAAATATTATTTCTTGCGTCGCTAACTTGGTTAGCAGCTTATTACAGCGTCTGTACGCAAACAAAGATGAATCATTAAAGTACCTAATTTATGAAAAGCTAATTTGCTAAACCCACAAAGAGGACTTACACAAGGAATACAAACGAATGTTAATCCGTATATATATTTTTTAACTTTAAGCTTGTTGGAAGAGTTCAATATTTTGATCCTGAATACATTGAGGTATAAATTAGGCCACAAACTAAACTGGGAAACAAAAATGATGTTTACAATGTGATCAAATAATGTGGTCAGACTACCATTATTTGATAACTATATTGTTTTGTAGAAAAGTGAATATTACATGCCATAGAAAAATATAGGTCTTGGTTTAAAAGTAGCTCCATCTCTTTCTGTGATACGGATTTAAAAAGGGATGCACATAGTTTAGACTCTTCGTTTAAACCATCTTTTTGTAATAATGTGTGTGAGGTCAGAGAAAAAGAAGAACTTGCCTGACTGAGGTAAAGTTGTAGTCAAGCAAAACCAATCATCCGATTTGAAACAAATATTTGACTAACATTATAGTATGACCTTTCAGGGAAATTTCTGTAGCATTGCTATGACGCGGGCGAAACTGCTAGTAGGCAAAGCAGTATCTACGTATAGTGCACCCACATTTAGGCAGTTTAGTTAGTCTCATGTAATGGGGAGCGACCGTATTTGCCACCTGGAACTTATCCAGACTCCGAGCTGCTATTGGGAAAATATAAAATGAAAAACACCAATGACATTTTCCCTGTCCCGGGGTCCGAACTCAGGATTCCACAGTAACGTTTGCCATCACTAGACCAATGAGGCAGTCATTAAGTTCAGTTTTGGTAGAGTTGTGCAACGAGATAACCTGAAGTTATCCAATTAGTATAAAACTACGTATAGTATCAAAACTACTGCAATGCAGCGCGGTACTCCATCAATCCAATCTGATATAGTTTCAACAATGGCCGTAGATATGCTGACTATGTTGATTTGATAATAAATTCATTTTTGCTCCCTTTGTTAGGAGCAGCAAACATAGATTTTAGCTGTGATTGTTAACGATTGCATGATCCACTTTATTTTTGTCTTTGCTGGTTAATTTTAATCAGTTTCGATCAAAGCGGTATTAATTAACACAGATGTTAAAAATATAACTATTGAAAACAATATTTATTCATTGTCGTCGAAAGTTGTTTGAAAATAAAAATTATTTATTCAGTTTGGGCCCCGGTAGGGAACTTATGAAAGTTAAAAAAATTCCTCTTACTTTGGTTCACGCTGTCGGATGCTTAGGTATCTACTATAAATATATCACTAACCATAGAAATAACGTTATGAAGACCTTTTTGAAATACGTGCTGTAGGTAGGGAAATATCGCTTACCATACATATAATGTAATGTATTGTAGGTCATTGAGTGAGAGCCTAATACTTTGCAAATATGGCATTTAGGAAAAAAATATTAATAGCCAATAATCTTTGATGGATGCCTTAATGATATTGGTACCATGGTACCTATTGTTACAATGACATTCATTCATGTCCTATCCTTCAGTACCAAACTTAAGATATCTTAAACAAGAGAACTCGACTTATCTGCTAAAAATATGATTCGTTATTTATTTCCAGGACTATCATTGGAATCGTGCAATAATTCTAAAGGCATCTGCATAGCTTATGGTGCGTGTCCATTCGACCGGGTGATCTCCGACGAGCAAGACTTATGCTCGTTGATGAGCGACGCGCTGGTGTGCTGCCGCGTGACGCACATCAGGACACCTGTGGATATATTTCAATCGTATTAGCAAAGTATATTAAGATATTGTATATTGGATCTTCCGTTCGGAACTCGGTGCGGCCAGACCGGGGACCTCCACCTTGGAAGGTTTGCAGCTAAATTATTTTGTATTAAAGTCGTCCTGTGTTCTCTGGTCACGTTCATAGCCTCCAGTAGCAGCTTAGTGGTCTGACTGCAAGCTTATTTGCCATCTATGTAGTTAAAAAAAACTAAGCATTATTTTTTCGTAAAGACGTTTTGCTCAATGTAATACTCTAGTGTAAACAGCTTGTGGTCAACAAAATAATTTATACTTAATTTCAAATATTTATAGGATTATCTTTTTTTTTTTTTGTTGACGATTGGGAAACCTTCAAAAGATCCCCGCCCTGGGAGAGGCAGGTCGGGGTATGTGGGATACTTACCGCACTAAAACCCCCCCGGTGGCTATCCTCAGTGCTCAGGGGGGACTCCGGGTACTTATAGGTGTGTATCTGCGTCAAGATGTCTGCTCACATAAAATGTTAATGTCCGTCAAGATTTGTGCGTAATAAAAACCTACCATTCGAGCTTTGAGGTACCAGGTAAGTATGGAGATTACTTACCTTGTATCTCAAAGCTCGGCGATAGTTTGGATACAGTAGGTATAAGTCACAAATTTACTATATACCTATATGCATATTGTTAAAACGTATGAAGCTGTGGATAACGATGGTAGTTAATAGCGAAATACAGGGACCAATTAAGTAGCGGTTACTTCCTAGCTTTCACCGAAAAGTCAAAGTGCTGAAATTCTTAAGTTACACTCAGCTTATAACGAACTTAGCTGGCCCCCAAATCTAGGAATCATCATCTGCCTTATCCCATACATTGTTGGGGTCGGCACTTGATTCAACCCGATGTGCCTGATCACCTCATTTTTATACGAAGCGACTGCCATCTGACTTTCGCAACCCCTTTTACGAAGAAAATCTGTGATCCGGGTTAAACCAGTTGTCAGACTATTTTAGGCCTCCGACTGACCTGTAACTATTGGCAAAGCTGCTAAATTGGCAACCGGGACCGACGGCTTAACGTGCTCTCCGAGGCACGGAGGGAACTCGGGCGATCACCCATCCAATTACTGGCTAAGGCTAGGGTTCTCTTCGCTGATCGAATGATATGCGCAATAGCAATTGTGCCACGAGATCTATGAATATACATGTCAGATAGTGTCCTAATATTATAAAAGTAATGAAAGCAATATCAAAAGACTTAAAATATTATAAACCAGAGAACTGTCACATTCAACCGCGTAGTTCCCGTTGCAGGAAGGGGATAAAATAAAGCTTATGTTACTTACTCCCTGATGATGTAGCTTTCTAACGGTGAAAGACTTTTTTAATCTGCAAGTAGTTTTCGAGTTTATTCATTACAAACATACACACAAAAATACAAATCTTTCCTCTTTATAATAGTAATGTAGATAAACCTTAAATTTGTAAGTGAAAATGTATAAATAGAGTTTTACCTAAATCCAAATATATTGTGGCAATAACAACAATCCTCGTAAATATATTATGAAATGAAATTACCGAGTTAACAAAATATATGTAGATTATACGACTAAATTTGAAATTCCAGAATAATTCGACGTAGGTAATGTCTGGGGCGATATTTAACGACATAATTCGACGTTGCAGTGTTATCCAAACTTGCCTAATGAAGTTTAGTTAGGCTAGCTCGATCCAATCTCCCATCAGGCCTAATCCTGTTTCGGACTATCTAACTAGATGTGTCACACAGGTATTTGGGAAAAGGAATAAAATTGTGTATTTTCGTCGTTGGCACTAATTTAATTTCAATATTTTTACTAATTTAAAATTACATTTATAATTGAAAAAAATTCATGTATTTAACATCATTTTCAAGTTAATTGGACAGTCGGTGCGATGACTTAGGATTATATGTACTTATTTGATATAAGCAGCTTTTACCTGCGACTTAATACATAAGCGTCCTTGGGATCTCAACAATCGTTATACTACTATATTTTAGCAATATCTTTAGTCTCTTATATGTAAACCACGGTAGTTAACAGCCATGAAAAGGTAACAGTCAGACGGGCAGTGACACTTTTCCATTTATAATATAAGCCTAGATGTGATGGCGATTCCAGGGTACAAGTTCTGTGGCTAATTCAGCTTGCTCGGATATTGCAATTTCCATCCAGCTCACGCCCGCTGCGTCTCCCTTCCATTCCGTTTCATATTGCGCTGCAGTAACAACACTTGACGTTTATAAAGCAAATTTTCACAGCTAATTCCATTGGATGATGTCAAGACACTCTCGTATATCTTCGTGTAAAATTCGTAACCCCCGCATTTTGCTGTAAATGCTTATTGCATTTTGTGAATGAATTTTATTCCCTACATAGGTAGAGAATAAAATTCACTCACAAAATTTGCTATGCCTTTGGTCACACATAAAGAGATCATAAGGATTTATGTGCTAAGCTGATGGTTATAAATGTAATCAAACTGAGGTTTGTATCCGAACATAATATTTTAAAATTAACTTTGATACTAAATAGTTTTTCTGAAAAACATTTGAAACAATTATTTGTAAAGTTTAAACTTTGCGGCGCGGGAATTCCATAAAAGGGCTTTTGTTGAAAGAGTTGTTTAGCTAGTGCAAACATCCGTAGTATTCGGGTAGAGCTGTTCAAACACTTGTTAGACTAACAAAATATTTCTTTTTACAAAAGCGAGACCCCTTTAATGGAAAAATTAGATGGTCTACTCTGTAATATTTTAATTTTATTCACAATCCGTGTATTGTTCTCTGAGGCAAGGGTCGGCCGGAGGGTAGGTACCTCACCGCCGTTGTAATATTCAGGGCCGCCACAATGTTTTATTTAACCATCTCGGCGGCTTCAATATTCATCACCGCGTGCCGCGCCGCCGCCCCCAGCGCGCCGTCGCGTCTCTCCAAGCCTTCGACGTTTTTGAATAAAATACACTATGTACAGTAAGCCTTCAAATATAACAATACCTGCACGAAATATCAATTGATAGAACTATTTGCAATTTAAAAGCTTCACGGCACTCATAACCACCGAGAGAAGGCTGGTAGAGTTGTCAGGCTGGACAACAAAGATGATAAAGTTAAATTCTCTGAAGCCACTTGGCTTATGGCATTTTTTGCCAGAGTACTCTCAGCGTTATTTGCAGCGATTTGTTGAGTTATATTTAAGGGTGACTGTACCTTTGGGTTTACTCGTCGATTTTGCTCAGCTCGGTGGTATCTATCGAAGACATTAAATCATTTATCTTGCCGAACGAAACCGAATGAAACTTCAACCATTAATTTTACGCTATTCGCTTGACTATTATAAGGTTTTTATTTATTCCTCAGATTCATATATAGTGCTCAATTAACATTCGAATGAAACTGAACACGGAAACTAAAAGTGTAAACATTATGAAAATATCCCAACGTGATAAGAATAAAAATGGTTAATTACAAGAGAAACACGTCACCTAAAAGCACTATAGCTCTGTATTTTTAGTTCATTAAAACCGCCGTTTCGGTGCAGGGCAGTTTTGCTAAAACAACGTCCATTAGGGGATGCTATTAGAGGAGTAGACAAGAACCTTATGAAACAAGAGCCAGCAAATGGATATTTGTTGGGAGAAGCCGTTGAGTGTTCAGTAGGGACGTGACCGCAATGTTTAAGATAGCGCCAGTTCACATCTTCACCGCTGGATTTAAATAAGGTAGAATATTCTTGCTCCTTGAGGAGGCTGTGCTAGCGATTATCGATAAATAATCCTCTCAATATGTAATGAAGCATTCACAATCAACACTAGGAAACGTGTTTGTTTGTTGGTTTACCAGAGCATTCTATTGGCGTGATATCTGACTGCCTGAGAAAGAGAGCAAACTTTTTTATTTTGTACAAATGTAATAGTGCAGATAAATATAATGCGATGAGCAATTAAAGTACCTAGCTGACGATAGCCCTCCGCGTGTATGGTAATAGGGTTTCGCCAATTTGTACCATTTTCAAATTGGAATTGAGATTAGTTTGATAGAGTAGATCAAAGGGCTAATCAAGGGACGGGAAAGTATCAATGTGTCAGTTCACAGTAGAACCGCAAGCCATACGTGATTCTGTCGGGGTGCTTTGAATTCCTAGCGCGTGTAGCCGTGTTCAATGTACATTGCTATTTAATTGGCCAGTTCGATGTATATTTTTTGAGCCACACATACAGTTCGGCAGTAAATTCTTGCTTCATGACAATTTTTGGTTTAGATAGGTTGGAAAGTAGGAGAAAAACTATTTTTCATAGCCCTAAGTGGAAAGTTTGGTAAAAAATTAGGCAAAACAACGTTTGCTGGGCACAGCTGCTTATGTGTATGTATAGTTTTTAGTCTAATAATAAAACTATAACATTGTTGGTGACCTGCGTGTGCTTAATTTCAATACCAAAGCTAATTAGAAGTCAAAGTCTAAGTATTCAAAATAGTTTTATCTCTTAAGATAAGTCGCAAGATCATTGGAAATCATACAAATTATCCAGAAATAGGTATTGTAAAACTAATACATTGTTGACTTGGGACCTCTTTATGACGGGGTATGTTATGAAAGTGAAAGCAACTTGGGTATTGAAAAAACGCCTCTGCGTCCCCTGCGAAACCCTTAGGTAGGTACGATGAATGCGAACGACACAAACGTTTGAAATAAAAGTAGGAACATAAAGAAAGAGATTGGTCAAAGGTGAAAGGAATTTGGAATAAGCGACGCCAATACAGCGGAGATCAAAGAACGAGATCACAAAGAGATCGAAGGACGCGAAGCTTTGAATTGGGGCCCTCTGTGCCTCAGTAGTACCATAAAATAGAAAGGTGATACACAGAGTCGGCTTTCTATAGGTACTGGTTGAGGTATATTCTCATAAAAAGCGTGCTAGGATGTAGGTCCCGTCACGAGTAAAACGCGCAGCGAAAAATAGTGGGGTAATATCCCAGATAAAATTACAAATTCACTTTCAAGGTACACGTTCTTAACTTGTTTCGGGACCTGGGGGCGAATTTTGTACGTTTAGGCAGGACTTCTTATTTTTTAAGTTCAATTTCAAAATCAAAAAGTTAATTCTAGGGTACAAAAATGAAGAGTCAAAGCTCAGAAGTTCCTTATACGCTCTGATTAAACCAATGACGTTAGACCCCCATGTATAAAGATATATTGGATCAAGTTCAGTTAGTACCAGAATGAACTTAAAGCGATTGCTTGCTAGCACTCATCAGTGGTAACTGACCTTGTATATGTATTTTTTTTGCTGTAGTTATCTGTTGAGGCGCATTTGCCTCATCCACGCGCCGAGGATACCAATCAAACTTAACCTTTGATTGTGCCTCCAAAATGTTAATATTGACAGGAAAAATATTTTTACAGAAAATAATTGGTACAGTCTTGTCTGGAAATATATTTCATCCAAAATGAACCGCATTGTTATTAGCATTTTATGAAGAAATGATTGACTATATTTTTTCGTTATACGCTTTTAATATACAGATATCGTATGCAGGAAGAAAAAGAAAAAGCGATACCAAATTCAAAAAGCAAGCAAAAAAATTTATCAAGTTTTATTGCAGTAGTATGCAACGTAAATTGACGGGGGAAACAGCACACGATAAGTGATACAAAAATACGTAATGTTCAAATTCAAATTCAAATTCAAAATTTCTTTATTTGATTACATTTCTTACTTTCAATTTCCATGCTCGTCCACGTTTGCATCCCATCCCACGGGGAGGTAAAGATAACACTTTCGGTTCTCAAAAGTTGAAAGTCAATTCTATTTTCTACTGAGCCTTATGATTAATTATTTTAAAATGTTGTTGTTAAATATATATTTATGTAAATATCGTAATTTTTTTTACATAATTTAACGTGCAATTAAAATTATAAAACCGCAATGATCCAAAGCGTTCTAAAAATAAGAGACTCATCGTTATTCTGTGATGAGTTAAATTTGAGTGTTATCTTTTCCTTATCTGCAACCTTAGGGCTAAAAGGATTGACCTTCTTTTATCCTATCCGCTTTGTTATGTTTATCTAAGAGAAAGCTTATATTGGGGGCAACATCCTTGTTACAACAAACATTAGTACATATCTATTATTATTCGAAAGGTTTCTTTAGTCCCCACTGAATATTTTTATTAATTTATAGAGAAAATATATGTCATTAGTTACAAATTACCATCAACGGGTTTAAGCAGAGTGTTTTAAGAAATTACCTATACATCTATATCGATAAATAACATTGAAGTGTCTGTTTGTAATTCCGGAATGTGTTATTTCGGAATATTCTATTCACTAAATGCATATGAAAGTATATACCAGCATAAAAGAAAACATTTTTTTCTCTGTCTGTCTGTCTGTCCGTCTGTTTGTTCCGGCTAATATTCGAAACGGCTGGTGCGATTAAAATGGGATTTTGACAGCCAGATGAGAGAGATTCTTTTATTTAAAAAATAACGTTATGGTTCCGCGGGTCACTCATGAAATTAACTCTAGGTACGCGGGTAAAACAGCGGGACACAGCTAGTACATAAATATAACGACAAAGCTAGATGTTCTTACTACTTAAGCGATCATAGTAGTCTCCCTGAAGGGGGTATTTATGGGTTTTCCTGTGTTTTATAATAACTGTGTAGTCAACCAGATCAGACAAAGGGGGGCAGCAAGTCTTGTCAGTCAAATCCAGTTGGACAGCTGCCCTAATTCTCCCCCGATAGGCAAAAATCCATGCATGCATAAGTAAGCTTTCCTAAAAACTGAATTCTATCTTTGATATTTGCATGGAATAGTTTTTTCGCTTCACCGTATATCTCGTTTGGAATCAGTCTGCTGTAAAATCGACTTTTGTCGTCCCGTCAGATTTTGATCCAATACAAATTCATAGCTCACACTGTATTTCCCGAGAATATCGGTGCTATATTCTACTTTTGCAAAGACCATTGCAATTGTTGAAGGTATTTTAGAGCTAATTAAATAATAAAGTTTATATCATACAAGAATGTGAACGAAGTGAAAGCAGTTAAAATCATTGCACGTGGCAAATGGTGGCCGATTCCCATTGGACACATGCGTGAACATAATGTATGTGTATGCACATTTTAACCACAAATGCTTTTATCTATTATTTTACTTCCGACCAACAACATTTTCTCGGTAAAAACCGAGTGACATGGCGTTGCCGTCTTTTGTTTCAACGTGACATTGCATCGTATAAATTCGCTAAGGGATGGGAGGGACGAACGAACCATCAATCATATTTTGACGTTCGATTTTTCGCCCATCCCTCCAGTGGGATAATAAAGCAGTAGCTTTCACAGTACTTCCAGTACCCGCCGGGTACAAAATCAATCGTTTCTGTTGACAAAGAGGAATAACTTTGGGGCAAAGATGAAAGATTATTTGTTTTTATACTACGATACGAAGTACCTAAGGTTTCGGTTCAAGACCAAATTAAGATTTATGCTATGTATGGAGTCAGTGTTAACGATTGTATTGGGGATTCATATAGACTTAGCTAATGTGAATATTATAGGTTCATTGTTAGTCCACACGTGTAATATATGATACTTTATAAAATTACAGAGCTAGTTTACACAACACGCTGTGGGGCACTTAGACCGCGCTCGCCCATGAATCACGGCCGAAAGAGCTAATTTATAGCGTTGGTTTCACACGCATCGCTTTTTGCTGCATTATAGATATCAAGTACATAATTTAGTGAGAACTTTCTACCATCGCAGCTCCACTCCGATGGTACATTTTGATAGAACACCTAGTGTAATTAATTCATGTCACTAGCACACAAGGGCGTACTCCATTTACTGAACGAAGTGACGCGTCTCCTAGATAACTTAAACGTATCGTGAAATATACAGTGCGAAGCATTAGCAGGAGCTCTTTAGAAATAAGTGAAGAGACAACCTACGTTGAGTGGGTATCAACGAGGATGATTCATATTGCGTATATCAGCGTATTCCATAGTATTTATTTTTATAAAAATGAGTTTTTGCTAAATCAGTATACAGTATTTGAGATCCGTCAAAATGTTTTTGGCCGAAAACGTCGGTGTTGTTATTTTATTTCGACGCCAAGTTCCTGCTAGGGTCCCTCGGGTCGGCAGTATGCATAAACAAACATTGAAAGCTGTATTTACGAGCGCTGTGCCTTCGGGGCCTACTCTACCCTGGCTATCCGATTCGGTGCTCGCTAACGTTTACATTAAATGATGAACCCAAATTTGTAGAAAAGAAGGCGTAATATATCTGTTACTAATTATTTTTCATCGATACATTTTCATCAAATTCGGGTACTTTCACAGTAGCTAGTTATTAGGCTATTTAATAAATAGAACGTAGAACTTGAAGTCACAGAGGTAACAGTGTTGAAATCGAGTTGACATAGACGAACGATCATTTTATTCGTTGCGAAGTCAGTCACTCAAGTCCAGCGCTCAAGCGTACCTTTGTGTGTATGCTTGTAGCGTTTCTGCCCCACTGCTCAACAAACTTAACTAGTTGAGCCGTTGAGGGAACATCAGGAGGTTTACCTACTGCTCAACTGAGTAGTAGAGCAAAAGGCATTACCCACTGCTCAACTTACTGCAGTTGTTGAGTTCAGCAGTGGGGAAGTAGCGTCTGGTAGTTCCACGTTCGTAAGTATTGCCGTGCATTTAAGCAGCGCGTATATAAGAACTACTTAGCTATGATGTAAAAATTTTACGGTACCAATATTGAAAGTTCTTTAAACGCTCTGCTTAAACCGATGATAGTTGGCCCCCAGGTTCTATATACATCTAAATTAGAAACAAAAAACTAATAATCAATGATCCGAATTCATTGCCTTAGCAAGTTACACGTTTGCATGCGTTGACAATGTATAATAGATGAGGGAACTTATAGTTTGCTGTAACTTGGTCCGGGAAGGATTGAATTTACAAATTCATTCGGGTGTGCGTATGGTGCGCAATAACATGAATATTATATATGTTTTATTAATTTTACCTTAGAATGTCGATACCTTTATTCACCGACGTCCCATTCTTTTTTATTTTAATCTGATTAAAATTTGTTAGAATAAGTAAGAAATACATACATAAATACTCATGTCTGTATCCCAAGTCAAAGGTCAAAAAGGTGACCTGGAGAGTCAGAGGTGATATTTCTTACAGCACTCCTAGTACGAAACGAGAAAGGGTGTAAATCGTACCACTCGTCTCTGTTTAACATTTTGTAATTGGTCACGGGTCCGGAAACCAAAGCGGGTAGAGAGACTTGAAATATTGTATTTTTCAAACTCGAGTCCGACTATTGTTGACAAAGCTCTGTCAAGAAGTTCTTGAAAGGACTTCGTTATATGTTTCAGTCAGTATTTATTTATTGTGAAAATTTTAGACGACAGACTGTTTTGTCAGAAAGCTTTTTTCGTTTTATTCTTATTACGAGCGGAATCTTAATGTTGGTGTGTGTGTATTATTTGTCCATAATATAAAACGTACTTTACGAAAACTCCCAGGATAACGCCCGCCATAGATTAGATCCTTAGGTCGGGCAAATATATGTCATGTCACCCGTACGCAAAACTAATATAAACACATAGAATATATTTGATATACGCAGAAATACAATTAACCGCGTGAATAGCTCGAGATTAGAAAACTGGAGATTGATCAACCCATGAAAAATTAAGGTATTTGTTTTTAGTCGACCGGTTAAATAATTCAAACTTAAAAATAATTTAAAAAAAATATTATTTCTAATTTATGAGTAATATTGAAATAGGGATAATATTTTTCAGGAACTAAAAATAAAAAACAATTTTTTATTGTATTTCGGGACAACACTGGTACTTTACGACGGTGGGTGCTCTTAGTTCTTACGACGGTATAGTTTCTCTCTCCGTACGAACATAAATCCAGTGTAGGAAATATAAAGGGATTTATGTTGTAAACTGAGCAGCCTCACACGTATTTTACTGCTTGAGATAAATGTATTTATGAATAAAACACTACAATAAGAGCCGTGGTGGTTCTTGAGGTTTGAGCAGTCGCCTGCTACGCAAGCGACGCAAGTTCTAATCCCAGGGGGGCCTGTACCAATGAGTTTTTCTAAAAAACTTATGTACAGTGATTTCACACCACTTGCTTTACGGTGAAGGAAATCATCGTGAGGAAACCTGCATATTTCTGAGAAGTAATTCAATGACGTATGTGAAGTGTCTGAGACGGCGATGGACTCACCATCTGTCACGTCGACACTTAATCATCTTCGGTGAAAAGTGGGTGTTGTGATTAGAACACCTCTGCCTACCCCTTCGGGAATACAGGCGTGAGCATATGTAATGTATGTATGAATAAAACACTTTAACAAACTGTGGAGCACGATCCACAACGCTCTCGGTCCCCGCGGCTTTATCATCTACATTCTACAACAAAATGCACTTAACTATAAAATAACATTCGAAGTAGAACATTTTTTTTGTGACTGCCCGCTGTACATTTTATGAAAGCAAAAATAACGAAGAGAAACTTTACATTTGAATATAAAAGTTTCACATTTTACATTTTTGCCGAACCTTCCGTTTTCATACTTACTCAAGCTTACCCACAACTGCAAATAATAAAAATATATGGTGTAGTATTTTGAAATTAGTTGTAAACGTATACAGAGGAGATCATGATCACAGACAATGTTGCCACTTTGATCTTTGCCAGACAACCTTTAAGTGTCAAACAGGTCATTTGGAGAAGTCTAGAGATAAATCTTTGTACAAAAGTTCAGACTTAACATTCAATGTTTAAATTCGCAGTGGAATTTAATGAGGATTATTAAGATTTATTCAATCAATTCTAGATTCGAATGGATCATACGGGAGCAGAGATCGAAACGCCATACTTTCCCCTTACCTTATCAACTATCATGATAACTTCCTAGGGTATCATACATTATGGGCAGGTGTCAAGTGGTTACCGTTACCAATAGATACCCTTTATGCCAATCTGTAAAAATTGGTCTGCACTACAAAAATCTAATATTTGGTATAGAGCAAAGTTCAGTTGTACTACATAAATTTCATAGTATAGGGTGTCGGAGAAAATAGGACAGCTGTTATAATATGTGATAGGGTATAATTTTAGGAAGCAAATAAAATTATTATGACAAAAATATCTTCTTCCGTTTTTAAAGACCTTATTTTGGCATTTTTATGCCAGACGTTAAAGTTGTTCACGTGAAATCTAACTACGTTTTTATTTTTTTCTCCCACTAATAGTTTCTGAAATAATCCCATAAAACCATTTTTCGAAACCATCAATCTTCCCTTAATTTAACAAGTTTAATTACTGCGTATATGTACGTACATACGTAATGTAGTTAAATTTCAATAAATCGCTTAAGGCCGCGAGCTCTTCGACCCTTAGCAACTATAGCCCGTAACTACGTTATCGTTGGAGTCAGATATTTTACGACTTTCACAAAGTGATATGTTCTTAAAACCCTACAACTTCTAGAAGACAACTGTTCCTTTTTCCTTGACACCCTGTATATGACCTTAGCCATCGTTTTACATAGAACAAACTAAAATTTCCCTCATTTCCCATTTCGTTATATAGAGTAAAAAATTAGTTTTTGCAAACGAGCATCCCGCGAATGAACCTTATCACAAACAAAAGGAGCATGTGTATGTTAAACAGAAGTGAAGAGGAAGGGGTAATGAGAGAACTTGTGCTTACTGCTTAGGGTTGGTATTGTTCCTCGCGTCGCAATTATTGTAACAGACACCAAGTGGAAACCCTTCACGACTCTTGATCTAGTTCATTCTGTGATATATATATTTTTACTGTTAATGTTATGCCCCTATAGTTCTTCCATTTCTTATGTTTTGCAATAGAGATCAGCTTTGTTCAATAAAAAATAAATGCTAATAATTTTGACGCTAAGTCAGAAGTCTGCATATTTCCGAAAATATATTCTTAAAATTAAATACTTCATTCAAGTTTAACTTTATCTGCAGTCGTAAGTTACATAGTATGTTAACAGTCGTATATGGACTCTTATGTCCAATAAAGGATCAGTCAGTACCAAACTATTATAATATATACTTATACTGTGTGTATATATTATGAAACCCAACCCATTTATTGCCATGACAGGGTTCATTATAGGAGTCGGCGAGTCCGTCGTGCGACTGACGTATTGAAACCTCACCTTTGTCATGATCCGTGTGTTGACCTGAAAACTTGCTCGACATTGTTATTCACACAAACAAAACTTTTAATAATGTTGCCCAGCCATTTTTTTTTATATGGGTAGGTAAATTTTTTTGCATATGCTTCGGTATTTTGTAAACCGTAGGAATTGGTTAAAAAAATCTACCTTTATGCAGAGTTTTAATACTCTGTTATCGCAACATAGTGGAGATAAACCTCGCTCCGGTGAAGATACTTCTCTATTTTATGTATTGATATATGTAAGAAAGAATATAGATAGTTTTAAGAAAAATAGTGATATGCACAATATAAATACACGCAAGAGGGATAAACTCCGTGTCCCTGTGACTAGACTGCACAAAACTAGTAACTCTTTTGTGGGGCAAAGTATACGCCTTTTCAATAAACTACCATTAAAAATGTGTGAACTACCATTTTTAAGTTTTAAGGCAAGCATCAAACAGAAACTTTGTGAAAAAGCATATTATAGTGTAACTGAGTATATTGATGATAGCCAAACAGGGCAATGAGTTGCTCACTCTTCCATTGAAATGTACTTAAGCAACCCTATGTATATAGAAGGGACACATGTAAAAAAAAAAAAAAAAAACCGGGGAGTTTGTTTCGCCGTTTCTTCTCCTGACAGGCTTACTTTTGGAAACGGTAGTAAATTTACTTAAGTTAACGTAAGAAAAATGACGTTCAATAAGTGTTCCAAGTGTCCCTTATATTGAATAAAACTTTTTGATTTGATTTGATTTGATATTTCATCAATTTCGGATACTTTAATCCATTAATACCCTCGAGGGCCTCGGGTTTGGAATCCCTGTAAAATTAGAACCAGTATCAATTTTGGTGTAGGTAATTGATATTCTTAATTCCAAAACACAATTTGGGTGGCACAAATTGAGTCCGCATTGGAATTGGTTAATCCGACCGTTCTTCGTATTTTATTGGTCCTTCGTCCTTCCATCCGCTGCGCACTTGATTAATGTTCGCGACTTTGTTCGCGTCTCCGAATTAGATTTCGTCCGATGAAGGGCATTATGTTTTTCGTTCCTCTCAGCCATTTTAATAAAGTGAAAAGTCTTGTCTGTGTTATTTGAATTTCTTGCAATGTGATATTGAAATAGTCTAATTATGACGGATGAGATTGATAAATAAGTTTGCTACCTCGTGAACTTCTCATAGACATAAGACATATGCTCACGCCTGTATTCCCCGAAGGGGTAAGCAGAGGTGTTGTAATAACAACACCCACTTTTCACCGAAGATGATTAAGTGCCAACGTGACAGAGGGTGAGTCCATCGCCGTCTCAGCCACTATACATACGTCATTGAATTACTTCTCAGAAATATGGAGGTTTCCTCACAATGTTTTTGAAATCACCGTACATAAGTTTTTAGAAAAACTCATTGGTACAGGCCCCGCTGGGATTCGAACTTGCGTCGATTGCGTAGCAGGCGACTGCTCAAACCTCAAGGCCACCACGGCTCATGAACTTCTCAATAAAGTTTATGAAATATTCTTCACAAAAGTAGGCTGCAAGCTATAGAGATTTACATGAACGAAGCTCTATTGAAGAAGTATCCTCAAGTTATCTGTTAATATGCTTTTCTGGATCCTGTGAAAAGACCCTCGTATGAGTTACGCAGGTTACATCCGAGAGTTGTAACGATAGAGAAATGTAACAGCGTGTGACAAAAAAGAAAGCTAATAGAAGGGCGGCTTCCCACATTGATTAAGAATTATTGCACAGACGTGCCATTTTGTGAAATATCTCGTCTGTGCGAATGGATGGCAAATTCTAATAGAGACGTTCGATCACATGCGTGTTTGTGGGCGCGCGCCTGTTCCCGCTAATACGTCTTCCTCTGGAATATGTATTGTAGGAATAAGTAGGTATTACACTCTGGCTCGCTAAAATAAGTCCCGAATTCTTGGTGTAACGCTGACGCCTTCTCAAAAAATCTTCATACATTGTGTCCCGAAGTACTCTAATATATTTCCATTAATTGAAATTGTGCTTTCAGTGAATGGCAAAATATAGATTTTCCAATGTCACACAAACTAAATTGATAGGTGGCTATAGCGTTCTATTAGATATATTTTATTTAAATTTGACACTGATGAAAAGATTGACATAGACAGTAATACTTTTTACTGTAAAAATATAAATGTATATATACAAGTGGAGTAATGAATAAACTCTGTAGAAAAAAAAAATTTCTTCGTACCATTTTTTAACCATATTGAAACTTGATAGAAAGCCCTAAATCCCATCTGGTTTTCTGTGTATGTTTTTATTTTGTGTCCGTGTGTACCGTTCACTAGCCAATGGGTGCCAATGAAGCGCTCACGTTTACACGCTCCGATACTTTGTACGCGCATCGAATGGGGTTGTTAACATGTGCATCTGTTGACGGAGTCTTTACAATGATACTACGTTTCTTTATAATAGTCATGCATAGATACAGTTATAAGCATATTAAGTAACTTTATTGATTAAGCGAGTATATAAATATTAAATAATTAAATCTAAAAAAATACATTTAAATAGCAACATAACATAAAATCTGAGATAACAACCAGGCGGTTCGTAGAGTTGTCGTTTTTTCATTATGCTAAAACCCCCCGTGACAGTGTTCATTTATCAGTCTCCCTCACATGCCGCATAGTTAGTTGCTACAAAGCATTTTTAAATTAGGCCTATGGCTATCAACCAACATGACCACTACAAATACTCCGAAATCAAATCAAATTAGGAACTGTCCGGTCATTTGTCTCTAATTAAAATTATTGCAGTGACAGTAGTGCATTGATAACAATGTTAAGTTCGAATAGAAATTAAAACACAAACTGTTATCTGCTGTATGAAATAATTTCGCAATTAGCAACAATTTCCGCTAATTGCTCTGTAGAACTTTAAAGAAAAACAAACAGAGAAATGATAAATTAGAAAAACAGAGGACCCCGGAGCTGGAGCTACCGTCGACGTGTTCAAGCGAGATGCAAGCTCCATTTATATTGCTGAGTCCCAACTTTTTATCGAGGCAAATTAACGATCTTTTACACAACCTAAGCTCTGAAAAACTGCACGAATAGTTAGTTAAGTAAAACAGTAGCGAGGGTTGTTGGATCCACAGTAATCTGCTCAAATTCCGGTCCTACTCAAATTAAATCCTGTTTAAATAACCGTAAAACTGTCTGTACCTACTCAAATCCTTTTAATCCGTTGCATGTGTGACGCGACACGATTGAATTTCAATTGTTTCTGTTTGGGCTGCTTTTACAGTAAATTATTAACTTATATACATTTACGAACTACGTTAAGAAACGGCATAAGGAGTACCTATAGAAAACTAATTAATTACACCCACATATATATTTATTAGTAGATGTCCATAAATAAACGAAAACCTGATTATTTGTACAAGAGACTTATACGTACAATATTTTACTTTTTCTTTTATTTTAAGATATAATAAAGTTGTCTGCAAACAACGCCTTTTAACCTTTTCGAATTTATCTGAACGACATAAAGATCGAAGGACAAAGATCATAATCATATTTTCCACTATGAAATATATGTTATACAATATAACTAAACAAGATAAAAGATTCGTTCAGCAAATTGTGAAACTATAAAACTATGTTTTATGATTCAGCAATTCGTTCGGATTTATATGCAAGAGGCATTATCGATAAAACGCCGGATGAGATGTTTCCGCCAGCAATAAATTGTGGGACCAAGGTTCTTTCATTTTTATTTAGCAATATTTCAGCGTTCATTTAACAGAGTTCATTTTGAGATTGATGAACCTATGAAATTGAACTTTCAGCTGCATTATTAGATTTATGAATACATATTTAACAGCCGGTTAACGTCTATCGTTTAGTGTCTATTGGTAAATATCTTAATTCGTTTCTTACGATAACACGACGCCACTGAAATTGTTTTGCTGATTCTTTGTAGCTACAATAGCTTGAATCCTGAGGAAAGACCATATTGATCGAAAGGCTTTTTTGTCACGTAGATAAGATCTACGGTTGTGGTCGCAAGCAGGCACTTAAGCCCTACTTTATCATCTACGTGATCGCTGAAATCCTAAATACAAACAAGTGATTCCAATTTAAATTCTGTGGCAGCAGTTCTGTGACAGAACAATTATCTATGCATATTCGCTTTGAGGCTTGTCTACGAACAATACATTACTCTCTAGAGTTTCTATGAATGGACACTGAATTCATGTTCCCTGGGGACATGCGACCGTTTAAATAGAGTTTAAATTTGTGAGCTTGTTCTGGAAAACGAAACTCTCCTCAATGAATTGTGCAATCTGGTCTCCAATAGTCGTATGAAATACAATATTTGTGGTAATAATAATATAGATACAAATATTTAAAGTATCATTATAATTAACTTTCATTATGGTTAAATGTAAAGTATATTACTTACGTTTATGTCATAAAATGGTTTCTTGAAGTAACTGAATGAAAGATATCATGAAAGATGATGTATGCGAATTAACTTTGAATTAATATAGTACATTGGTGAATACAGAGTTCTACAATGGAATGCAATTTGCATACAGAGAAGATTAAATTATCAAGCAAGGTCACAAAAGGTCACATACTTAATTGCGATTAAACACAAATATTGGATTTCTAACAATTTCCAATTAAGGTTCCGTCGGCAAAAGGGCGTCGGTGGACCAAAATTCCCCGCTTCATCCCTCTAAATGACGTTTGTTGTTTGTCTTTGTTATGTTATATGATATTTTAACATTAATTTCGTGGATATGCTTAATCTTTTAGTCAGGCTAATGCACGAATAGAAAGCAGGCTGTTCCGTGAGTACGTTCTCCTGTCCTCCATAATCTATTCGCGTTCAATGCTTTTTTGGCCGTTCATCCTGAATGTGATTTGTTTGCGGGTGAATGAAAGGATATCTTGTCAGTGTGCTTCGATGGAGTCCTGTGAAAAGACTGATCCAAATTATTTTCGAAATGTCAAAAGTCCCGTTGAAAGTCTTTTATATGAAGGGCTTTTAGACAATTCATTGTGCTAAATGAATGTTTATTTTTCTGTGCAAGTATTAACCACACTTTCATATGAATTAAGTAAAATACTATTAAATTGGAATTACATGCAGACATTTTTATTTGTACATATCTAGATTTCCAAAAGTGGCAATACTTGCGAAGTTTGTAAAGGTGGGCCTAAAAGTATTGTATTCAGGAAGTATGTATGCTTGAAAGTTAAGGTTATTTGCTCGTATTTCACGACGGTCTTCTATTGGAGAATTAGTTAGGTATTTTTCCTCTTTTGTTACTTTGTAAGTGAGAGTCAATTTGGTAAGGAAAAGCTACCAACTTTCTTTTAACCCTTCAGTGCGCTGGCGCTATTCACAGCCTTCGTTCAATGCCAACATTACAAAAACCATCTAAATTTATCAATCTTGGCGTTGTGAATATTGACAGGTAACTCTTTAAGAAATAGGTGAACATTAGTAGTACTTACACATTGAAATTTATTTTATCGATTCTACACAGAGGGTTGGAAAATAGCCTTTATCAGAAGTGGTTAAAACATTTTGGTAATGTCGCAATTTATATTAATTGATTTGGCTTTAGGATAATTGAAAATCATTTTGTACCTGTATTATATTGTGACCAAAGTGTATTAATATATTTATATTAATATCTGTTCCATTATGCCGGGACCCTAATGTGTTATCGATGACACATTATGAGTGAGAATATATGAATATCTAAAAGGCTACATCCGATTTATGGGATTTCTGTGCGAGGGTAGGGTCCCAATTTTCTATCCAATCTTTTATTTTTAGAGGATTTTCTCATCAAGTGTTTTTAGATCTTGGAAATAAGGTCATGTTGCCTTAAAAATACTTAATGCGTAGTATTTTTGTATTAAAATGGCCCTAAAGCATTTATCGCCTTAGATTTAAAGCTACGAGCCGTGGTGGCCTCGGGGTTTGAGCAGTCGCCTGCTACGCAAGCGACGCAAGTTCGAATCCCAGCGGGGCTTGTACCAATGAGTTTTTCTAAAAAACTTATGTACAGTGATTTCACACCACGTGCTTTACGGTGAATGAAAACATCGTGAGGAAACCTGCATACTTCTGAGAAGTAATTCAAAGACGTATGTATAGTGCCTGAGACGGCGATAGACTCACCATCTGTCACGTTGGCACTTAATCAAATTCGGTGAAAAGTGGGTGTTGTGATATCAACACCTCTGCCTACCCCTTCGGGGAATACAGGCGTGAGCATATGTATATGTATGTATGTATTTAAAGCTAATTCTATTCTGTATGGATCAGAATGTTGGACCACAAAGATGACAGATGAAAGAAAGCTGCATGCAACTGAGATGCGGATGTTGAGATGGATATGTGGCGTAACGAGATTGGACAAGGTAAGGAATGCGATTATAAGGGGAAGTCTGAAAGTAGCACCAGTGACTGAGAAGTTGAAGAATAAACATTTATCGTGGTATGGACTTGTTATGAGGAGGGATGAGGATAATGTTGCCAAACAAGTTGTGCTTATGAATGTGGATGAATACAAGGGGAAAGAAAGACCTAAGAATCGATAGATCGATTGTGTGAAGGATGATATGGCTAGAATAGGAGTGAATACAGATATGGCGGCTCCAAGATTGCCACCATATCATTCGTAGTCGATTCTAAATTGAAATACAGAGCATCATTCTAATAATGGGTGAAGGTGATCAAAACATTACCTCCTACAGACATGATACTTACAAACAAAATTGCCTCATTATAATAGACTACCCAGTAAAACTCACAAAAATAATGAATATAAACATTTACACAAGAAAGGATGAAGTAAGTAACAAGAATATTACAAGTGAAGTGGATTGGTGTGAGCGAGCTCTAGGCGCTCCGCAGAAGCATAATATTGTGTTTTTACTCTTCACCGCAACCACGTTTTTTTTGCAAAAGTTCACACACAGGATACATTTAAAAAGATAAAATAGCAAGCAATTTTTTATTTTTCTTTTTCTCTTAGTTTTATTGTACTAGATTTAAGTTAATAATTATGTATCAAAGAATGGCACGATTGTACCAATAAAAATAAAAAGATACTTGGAAAAAAAAATAGCATTTAGTTATTTCAAATGCACAAAGTACATACAAAGTGATGTCATAAGTATACTATAAAAATGAAAATCGTTTTTTATCCAAATCTCTAAATAACATCAAAACTTGTACACAAATGCTTCTATTGAACTCAATACTTCACCGCAAGGCTACAAGTTCAGTAATTCAGGCTCCACAGGACCACAAATCGACTTGGGCTCTGCAACTTGCTGTGTTCTCGGCGCGGCCTGTCGTCTTCAAACCCCTTTAAATTCATTGGATATGTGCACTGAATTAGTGTTCAATGTTAATGCTAGTGTGCACTGGATGCTACCGGCCTTAATTTCGGTTGCATTTGCAATGCGAGATACTTCGGCGGAATGATTGATTTGAAGGTACTAGAATTTTACTTACTTTTAAATCTGTAATCACAAATTATGGTTGACTAAAAGCGTAACGTATAGTGATCTAGATCGAGGATGAAGAGATTGATGTCTCAACGAATAATAACTATTACCTTAATTTAGTTTCTAGTTAATCTAAACAGATAAACAAAATAGAAGTGTCTGTAATTCCGATTAATAGCTTTTCACTAAACTCATTTTAAAAATGCATGGCACCCAATTATAAAAACTGCTTAAAAATTCTTTGTTCCGGCTTATCCCTGATACTGCTGGACCGATTTTAACGAGACTTTCACTGAGAAATGTTACAAGGAGTAACATTAATTTTTATTTTATAAAAATAATCAATATGCTTTCTTAGCGGATGCCTACGTCATAACATCTCCCTGCATGCCAAATTTCAGCCGGATTAGTCCATTGGTTTGCGTTGATAATAATAAGAATAATGTATTTACATGAAATATGGTTACAAAAGATGTTGTTTAAAATAATAGGTACACAGAATATTTCACCCATTTTGGGTATGTAAATATTAATAAAACGTGAGACATTTTATTAATCACCTTTGAGTTATTTACATACATACATATGCTCACGCCTGTATCCCATGGGGGTAGGCAGAGACCACCGTTTGCCACATGCTACGATCCTTTTTTACATTCATGCATCTCTTCATACACTTTCTTCTGTTACGAGTGCTCCGAATTTGACCTTTCTGAAAAATACTATTAATTTGGTCATAGTAGTTCTTCCTTGGACGCCCTATACCGACACTTCCGGTCACATTCGCTCTATAAATTTGTTTCGTTAATCGCCTTTCACTCATCCTTTCGATATGTCCAAACCATCTCAACATATTTTTTTCAATTCTGGTCACCACACCATTCTTCAACTTGCAACTGTCTCTTATCACACTATTTTTCATACGATCTACATGATCATATGAGTTATATATATTTAGATATATACATAAGACCGCATACTTTTACTAAAAATATTATTGTAAGTATATTTGTAAGTCTTCTAATGTGAATTTAGTACTCCATATCATACATGGCTGCTGATGCGATATTGGTTTCACTTAGAGTATGTCGTTTTCTCGTATAATATCCAGCAATATGATTGTATCTTACAGGTGAACTTAGAATTGTAAGTTATTTTGTTGTTAGCGATCAAGAATATTAAGCGCCGCCTTGGGGCTAGTACGTTTCGTATCCTAAACATGTCCTACGGTTTGCTGTCAGTCAGTGAGTACGATATAACAACAGAACCCAAAATATATAGAACTCACCGTACGTAAGTCGGTGTTTCTAGATCATGGACTCTGAATTAAGTTTACTAGCAATATTCCTAATCTATACATTTAATATCTATACAGATAAATGAAATTGAAGTAAGTGTCCGTTGGTTATTTCAAAAAAACACCTATTGACTAAATGCATATGAAAGTATACACAGTGCATACGCAGAAAAACAAATTTAAAAAAAATCCACTGTCTGTCCATCTGTTTGTTCCGGCCAATCTCCGAAACGACTGGACCGATTTTAACAGGAGATAGCTACTGTTACAAGGAGTAACATAAGAAACATTCGGGTTCCGCGGGTCACCCAATAAGGTGCAGACAAGTTAAGCGCTATAAAATGTAAGATCATTTAAACTGTGCTTTAAGAAATGACGTTTACATATACTCACGTATTTCTCGAAGAGGTAAGCAGAGTTATACTTGTAGTAAAGTAGTACCCTCATTTCGGCAGTTATGTTAAGTGCAATGTAATAAGGGTGAGTTTATTGCCACTAGGTACAAATTCAGACGCCGGGGTCAGAAATTACAGATGAAAAAAATCAATAACATTTTTTCCCGCCTGGAGCTTGATCCCAGGACCATGTGGTCTTTGCATCCGTCGACCATCGAGGCAATCTTCGAATGACGCTATTGTTGAATAGAAAAGTTGGAAAGAATACCTACGCAGCATGAATCACGTCATTAGTCGCTGAATTTCTCAAGCCTTCTTGCAGGGATAAGTGGTGTCTCACGTGTAGGTATCGCATACTTGTTTGTCATCATAGATTATTGTAAAAAGTTGCTCTAATGATCTACACAAATCAAAATTTCTTCACCCCCGACTAAGAGAAATGTTAGTTGATCTAAACTAAATCGTCATTCGAATGTTTAAGGTGATTATTTAGGACGTCATCAAACGATGTTTTTCATTGATTCAGATATGACTTTTTTAAAAGAGACATGCATGAATGCATCTATGTTTATGGAAGTTCCAATATTCTTGCTTAACGTATGAGCTTATTAATGAAATATGAATATATATTTAGGTACATACGTATGCCTACGCCTGTATTCTCCGAACATTTTGCCACCCACATTTCATCAGTTAGGGCCATTAACCTATAATCCAGACACCGAACTACTGGGATATTACAAGTAGCAAACCCCAATAACACTTTGCGAGACCCGGGGACCGAACTCAGGACCTCGTGTTCCGCAGCAGCGTTGAGACCACTAGACCGTATTAATAAGATATTGTATAATATCCTGTCTCTTGTAAATAGATTGACTCCAAAACGCATAGCGCCGCGTAAGTCTACCATCCGTGTTATTTGTTAACATAATAATGTCATTTGTTTAGAATTGGATCGAAGAGCTTTGTCGGAAGTAAGCCTATTTACAAGAGGAGTCGTTGAGCGGCTAATAGAATTTGCGTACAATGTTTGGAGCTCAAACACCTGCCTTCCTACATACAGCTACGTTAATGTTAAATGTTTGTTTGAAGTTAATGCATGAAAACAGCAAACACAAGTTCATATGTTATGTCTGGGAAACTATCTGAAACTAATTAGTTACCGAATTGCCTGGGAAATACAGAAGCTAACATTTATGTAACTAACTAACCAATAAACTAGTTGGTTAAAGTTGGTATTCAAACACAATAACTTAACTAAGTAGACATGAAAGTTAGTAGTGGTAACTTAAGGAACAAATCAGTGATAGGCATTTGAATACACCTTATAAGTGTGAAAGGGTCTATTCCGATCTGTCAAGTGAGTGGTCAATTCTCCGACATTCATAAGTTCCTTACCCGGGTTTAAACCGAATAAATTATTTTTTCATTTTCATGCCATCTTTTGACACGCTAAGTATTATTCCTACTTTGCCAAAAAAATTAAGATATTAACCTTGATACGTAAACTTGCTATAAGTAAACGTATGGCGTTACCTACCTTCTGACATGAAAGCTAAGAACCACGACACAAAGCATTCGTACGTGAGTCTTGGCACAAGAACTACGTATAGATAAATAAGACAAAAGAAGGGGGACTAATAACCGTCGCTTAGTCAGCACTCTAGCCGCAGTGATGCTGAGAAAGTGTTCGTCATCGGAAAAAAATCCGCTGAGAGTTGCTAACCGGTCTAGCTCAGAAATGAATTGAACACGATATTTACCCCTATCACGGGTTTGCCACCGTTTTCGTAATCTATACTCGCTAGCGTCTCCGCCTAATATTACTATGAAAAATTGTACAGCGACTCCCGGCGGTGACGTGAAAAACTAAAATATCTCATACAAATATTGTGGGTGACGCTAGCGAGTATAGATTACGAAAACGGTGGCAAACCCGTGATAGGGGTACTGCTGGCTCAGCAATCTAGGCGATTGTTCATTTGCCGTCAAACCTGTCGATTTATGACTTTTGAAAACCGCTAAGTTGCATCCCTTATAAATAACAGAAACCTAAGGAATACTGAATCGTTAATTAGATCTTTATGTTTGCGTTTATTTTCTTTGCAGATTCGTAGGCGAATTGTTCATATAATACAGATGTAAAGATAATAGTCTTGTACCTAAATACTTTTTGAATAGTAAGTAACGTACTGGCTTGGGGTGATGCAACGTGTTGGTGTGAGTAAGATTATAACAGAATTACCTACTTCTAATTTGTCCAATACATATTATTATATATCTATATTTTTATCAAGATTAACCTACATTTCGTATTTCTCCCAAAACTCATTATTATGTATTATATTGTAACAGCCACCACAAGCATCAGTTAACAACGCGAGTTTTGAATTTGAGTATAATAGCAGCTTTGCTCTTATCGAACATTGCGAACTGTGTAGCGGTTAAAAATAATGAGATGTCTGCCGGCTATCGGAATGTTGCTAGAGCGGGGCATGACCACAAATTATATACACTGAAGGTTGGCTCCCATGCATTGGCTGGCATGCGTATGCACATAAAATACTTACAGCAGGGAGCTGAGTTGTTTGTTATACGGGATTTTGATGTCTCATTATGAGCTTTACAGTGAAGGAAAACATTACGTGTAATGCTGCAATACTTGCTAAATTACGAAATTCACAGTAGGGGCCCTTCATCATCGGTTTGAGTTATGCCAGTGGTTTAAGCAGAGCGTATTAAGAACTTCTGAGCATTGGAGTTTAATTTTTTTTCCGTATAATAGTTCTTAATACGTTCTGCCTCACCGATGATGTGTCTAAGACAGCGCAGCGATCCCGGATGAAAAGTGGGTGTTGTAGTAGCACCTTCGTCTATCCAGCCCTAGAATATATTAAGAAGGCTTTACTTGATCTTAGATTATGTTTCACGGTAATGTAGGAATCTGCCCTGCTGTTGCATTCCGTTTGTTGGCATAGCGGAATAAAGGGAGATTGTCGCAAAAATTGGGCGAAGCAGAATGAATCTCGAGGCAATTATCTGTGTCTACAGCGGTAATTACTGGGGCCCGGGAGTTACAAGCAGATAAGCGGCTGAACCAGAATTTACATAAACCAAGGCTCGCGGCTTTATTACATAATTACTATTTTAGATGTACTATCTACATTATTATGATTTCACCAAGTTTTTTTAAGGGTAGCTTGTTGAAGTATTTAAAGCTGAAATAAATACAATCATCTGGAATGTCGAGCCTTACAACTCGGTCAAATCTTGTTACCAAAATCTGGAAAATGGAAGATGCTCCAAATGTGATTTGTCGATAGCTGGATGTGATTTGTAAGTTCAACATTGTTTTCTTCTTTCTTACCTCTATTTCACCACGCACTGATGTACTAACATATTATTAGGACATTCTGTAATGCATGCCTGAAAGTAGATTCTACTCAGTTCTACTAAGTATACAATATTTCACAAAGGTGTTTATCGTGAAAGGAAATGGAGGCAATAAATAGTTATGAAGACAGAATAGCGAACAAACAGCGAGCATCCGATCGCGGCGGAGATTGATGCGTCCTATCCCTTCCTATCCGTGCCTATCCAAGCATATCTGTTGTGCTCACAGATTGTCACTCAGTGTACTTTAGGAAAAGAGTAAATAAATACAACATACGTAAATACATACACATACATATGCTCACGCCTGTATCATTGTATGAATGATCACGTGTATAAATGATTACTCAAACATAAGCAGGTTTCCTCATTGATTTTTAAAAAAAAAACTCAAGCTCCCCTCGCTGGGATTTGAACCTCGAGGCTACCACGGCATAAATTTAACAACATTTTAAATTTACGATACATATTTCAGACTTGTCATAGAATTAATCCATTGTTCATTCAGTATAATTATATTAAAACTGTGACAGCCGACAATTATTGCTCGAATTCGCCTTGTTTACTAATGAAATACGTGACAGAATTGCGTAATATTTGAGGCAAAGTACTCCGAGGATACCGTGCTTTATTACAAACCACTTAAGGCTTTGTATTGATTAATAAAAAAAATTCATCTGTTTTAGTTGTAGACGTGAAGTGTGCTTTGATATTATATCTACTTATCTTTTTATAAGTAGACATGAGAGTGTAAAGACTTATCTATCTTTTTTAGTGGTAGATCAGAGTTGGTGAAGACGTGAGTCATATTTTAGAAATAGACCTAAAATTTGGAAAAGACAAGACGTAGTGTCTTTTTAGTTCACATCCAAGCTAACTTCAATAGATAAAGTTCGATCTACTCTACAATCTAAAAAATCATAAAGTTCAAAAAGTCTTAATATTTATTTTGTCCTTATAATAACGCTTTTCTTAGACTTAAGCCAAGTTTCTTTTTAAAGACACGTTTACTTAATTAAATTGAATTTTAACTGTCACTGCTTGTCTGTCTGTTAAGTACAAAGGACCTCGAGATAAACGCATTTCAGTTCCCGAAAAAAAGTTGGGTAATTAGGGCGATTAAGCTAATTTAAGGTGTGACATAACAAGGTTACTAAGCTACTGAGGTTAGTAAACTTTTCAAACTTCGCATTTTTGTAAAATATATTTCGTTTTAGTATCTTCTAGCTGCTAGTCTCTAGCAGTTGTTATTTTAATTTACAGTAATATTATAGAATTGAAGGAAATTCAATTATATATTCAGTAACTGGCTTCTGGCCGCGCCTTCGTCCGTGTGGTAATTGTAAGTCTCCTTGACGAAATTTACACGTAGTTTCTCTTCCGAAAGCTAGTCCTATGTTTACACAATATAAGCAAAATCGGTTCAATCTGGCATGCTAGTGCCGCCGCTGGACTCTATTGACAACTCGATACTATTGTCGGGATAGGTCTGCAAAATAAATTCTATTTTTCATTTTATATCGAAGTTGTACAGTGCAACATTACGATTTTCTACATCCGTAGGTACGCAATTACAAGGTGCAAGTGCCGTCACGAGCTATGAGCGCTCATCTAAAATAATAGGGGTAACTGCGCATTCAATTCGCGTACAGAAGGACTGAGACAGAGTCATATAATGACTACTGCACATTTCTTTAGGTACTATCTCATATCGCACCCTTGGAACGATACGAGCTCAATTCAGGAATGAAATGTTTTTGGAAATCGCAACCTAGATCGGCCGGCAAGTAATTATTTTACTAGTTTTGAGTACAATTAGACTTTTTTTATATTTTATAGTTAAGTCTAGGCTGTATTTTGTCGATAAATTAAAAAAAAACAGATTTTTTAAAGAACTTCGGGTAGAACATAAATTTTTTGGTCTGCCTATGATAATCTTAGAGCTGATACCGATAGGAGATAGATATTGCCTACGTGGCAGAGATCTTTGTCTCCGTTAATGAATAAGCTTAAGTCTTACAAACTGTGTCTGAGTACAAGTCTCTGTATAAATATTCAACCGAGGTAATTCAGAGAGTCATAAATTAAATTGCTTTTAAAACCTAATACTTAGGCACTTTCGTCTCTGGGAACAAGCGCTTTAAATAGGTGACAACAATTTGTCAGATGAGCGTACTCTAGAGGCTTTCACAACCTTTCATGTACATAACAATCCCTAAGTGAGCTGCAACTTTGATAATTTAACTTTAGTTACTTGCCGCCATTAGAGAAACTGTTACCCATTATACTTGTAATGTGTATCGAAACTACTTTGCTTTGTATCTAATATTTGCTAAGAATAGTTGCTCCAGAATGACTTTGTATAGAATCAAATTGTTTATACATTCGGTATAAACAATCTGAGTGCTTATTTTTAAAGAAAGTGTTACTGCCTGTCATATCTACCATTTAATGGCTAAGCTGTCAAATCGGTTGTTATGAGGCATCTAGACGAAGTGGCTGAAATTTCGCTAATGCTAGTACATAATCATCTAGTTCTTATCTGAGCAAACTTTAATAATAGAAACCATATAAGCATAACGATGGATAATAATCATTCAGAAAGTATCCCCATAATAGTTTGGTAAACAATAGAGATAGATAGTAATGAAATATTCGAATTCATTCTATAAAGTCTTATTTGAATATCAAATACAATGTTTGCATACAAAATAAAAAGGTAAACCTTTTGCCCTTTTCCGCGTCCGTGTTAACTTCAGTGATAAATCATAACGACACGTGTGCCAATTTCAACTGTCACTTAATCTCATTTTATGAGGAATTTATTGCATTGAGGACCCGAAGTGTTTAATATTAGTATGACAATATCCATTTTAGATATTTCAAAGAATAAAATGCTGTTCTTTAACATGGGATTGTTTTACTTTGATAGTGCAGCTGTTTGACAGTGACAGATTTATACACGTTACATACATCTGTCCCATAATATGAGTCTCACTATCATAGCAATAAGAGCTTATGGTTAGGCTCACAAATATTAATGAGTTAGATATCACAAATACTACGAGACTACCTGCTAATAATAAATATTACCTTTGTCTCACACGGGACATAATATTTATAATATGCCACTTGAGCTTCTTGTCGGTTCTTCCCAGAAGGCTAGTTTCCGAACCGCTAGTCAGTTGTTCATAAGTGCCTCAGTAGTGCCTGAACTGAAGAAATAATTTTCAATTAATTTATAAAATGTTACAAGTATTGGTCACACTTTCTGCATCCAACAACACAATCCAAATTGGGTCAGTATCGTTTTAAAATCTTACAGTTGTGAAGATGTGTATATGTGTCGTTGATTCGAGTCGCGACCTACTTCCGAACCGCTCGACACCGACTCCGTTTTTCTCCAGCCGGAAATGAGATTTCCCGACAGATATAATGGCTTCCACGGATTACGTCATGCGAGCTTTGAGTTTAGAAATACGCTTGAATTATTCACCAGTTAAGGTCGCAGTCACCTCCAATTTAAATTTTTATTATTCTCTTAGGTTTAAATTTAATCCCAATCAAGTATGTACTCACGAATAGGTATCGTATATTCTAATAATGCAGGAAATCCAATTTAAAGGTAACACCTAAGTTGAATACTAGGTCTCTTACCTTTTTACGCCATTGAACAGATTTTACTGAAATTGGCTACTCGGGATTTAAATTCTAAAGCGCATCTTTGGTCACATACATACGCTCACGCCTGTATTCCCCGAAGGGGTAGGCAGAGGTGTTGTAATCACAACACCCACTTTTCACCGAAGATGATTAAGTGCCAACGTGACAGATGGTGAGTCCATCGCCGTCTCAGATACTTTACACACGTCATTGAACTACTTCTCAGAAATATGCAGGTTTCCTCACGATGTTTTCCTTCACTGTAAAGCACGGTCATCTTTGGTCACGAAAACTTATAAGTACTACTCGTACGATGTCGTGGGCAGTAGCTAGTCTAAATATATATAACTCAAAGGTGACTGACTGACTGACTGACTGAATGACATAATGATTATGACTTCGGCATCCGCTAAGAAAGGATTTTGATTATTTCTACCCGCGAGTGGATAAAATAGGGATTGAAAGTTTGTATGAAACTTTGTTAATTTTAAACCGATATATTATATACGCCCACGTAATTCCCGTTCCCGTGGGAGTACGGGAATAAAATAAAGCCTATGTTACTCGCTGATGATGTAGCTATCCAATGGTGAAAGAATTTTTGAAATCGGTCCAGTAGTTTTTGAGCCTATTCTTTACAACCAAACAAACAAAGTTGTCCTCTTTATAATAGAAAACTAAATATAATCGGGTGAAACAGCGGGGCACAGCTAGTTACAGAATAATTATACGATATTTTTACAAAAGACTTAGTAACCTGTCTTTGTAGCATAAAAGCACAGAGAGTATCTATATTTGAATTGTATTGAAACTCACAATGATATATCCATGATACGTGCCAGCGAGTTCTAACCTCAAATCAATATCGTATAACCCGTTAAAACAGAGGTATAAATTGAACAAACCTTATCGAGGTATCCCATGTTAACGTAGTGGAACAAATCCTTCCTTGGGTATTAATCACCATAGCGATCATAGATCCGGATTCAGTGGGCTCTCGATCGAGACTGGTCGACCTCTTGGCCGGCTCTCGGTTTCAACACCCACTTAAGCCGCATAATCGAATACCCATACAAAATCGACGGAATATCTATCGAATAAATCACGGATGCTTCACCACATTACATCGCAAACACACACGAAAATACATTTAAGTTACAAAAAAAAACATCGTAAGGACCCATTCGAATGAGAACTAAAATCGTTTGCAATAACTCGATAAAAACCCTTAAGAAAATTGATAAAAACTTAAACAATTTAAACTTTGCTCTTGGGGTGTTGAGCGTTGACGCTGTCCGGTGTTCTGTTCTTAATTACTGATTGTTTAATTAAGGGCTTTGCAAATAAAATGTTTTTCTCCAGCAAGACCGACCTACTTAGGTATAGCTTCTAATATGTAACAATCTCGTGTAGCGGTGTTTGTTACCAAAAATATCAATTTGCTTGAAATTTTATGTGCATATCGGGTAGGTCTGAGTATCGACCAATATCTATTTAGTTATACACTTAAATTGTAAGTGTAATCCACCCCATAAAAAATATGGAAATATAACGTTCGCTGAGCATAGCTAGTAAAAATAAAAATTCTCACGCCAGTCCAGAAGGGTCCCTGAAGGGGTAAGTAGAAGTACACAGGCAACAACACCCACATTTCACCGAATATGATTAACTGTGACAGGGTGAGTCCATCGCCGTCTCAGGCACTATACATGTGTCTTTGAATTAAGTACTTCTCAGACATATGCAGGTTTCCTTACGATGTTTTCCTTCACCGTAAAGCATGTGAAATCACTGCACATACATTTTTAGAAAAACTTATTGGTACTGCCCCCGCTGGGATTCGAGTTTGCGTCGTTTGCGTAGCAGGCGACTGTTCACATCCGGAGGCCACCACGGCATAGCTAGTTTTATTATAAAAAACAACAACAAATAAATTACTTGGTTGCAAAGTAAGCAAATATGATTAAAGCAACGATGAAGCTCAGATGGAGCGCGGCAGCTTTCAAAATTGAATTTTGATGATTGTGCTAAACTGGAAATGGAGTAACTGGCAGCGTATATTGCAGAAAATAATTACAACGTCCGGGCCAGGATTATTCACAGAAAATAAAACGGGCGTGAAATAAGCTACTAAAAGCACGTAGGGCAGCCCTTTTGATAATATTCAACGTCATGTATAACATAAATCCATAATTAAAAGTTGCCATGCGAATGAACAAATGTCACACTTTATAACTTTACAGTCATACATACAATTTCATTTTAATTTCACCTAATAGTAAGTAAGTATCGCGATGTGTGCCTTAAGGATAAAAATATTGTATTGTATCGGTGAAATGGTAGATTTAGGTACCCATTTGAAAATTCTGGAAATTCAAATCAGATACTCTTGAGTGTATGTCGACCACATAGGCTTACACATATGTGACTGAAAACGATTGAAAGCTACTATAAACGTTCAGAAATGTTTTTTGACGCTTTACTATCATTTCTTTACCCCTATCATGGGTTTGCCACCGTTTTCGTAATCTATACTCGCTAGCATCACTCGCAATATTTGTATGAGATATTTTAGTTCTTCACGTCGCCGCTGGATTTCTCATACAAATTCAGCAGAGACGCTAGCGAGTATAGATTACGAAAATGGTAGCAAACCCGTGATAGGGGTACTGGCTCTATTAGACACGATTAGAAGCTACTTCTAACATAATCATACAAATTCGTATTGATCAGAACTTTATTGAACTAGATTGGTTGTGACTGGCACGTCGCAAAATGTCACTGAAAAGAGCGAAAATATTTTTTTTACAAAAGACGTAAAACAGTCTTGAAAAATAGAAAAATAAAACTTTTGAAATTGGTACCAAATAAAGCATCAAACTCAGTGTCAAGCTCCAACTTCAAAAGTACCTAAGTAATTTGTTTCCCATAATTTTATTTTTCCCTTTTTAAATGCGGTTTTACTTTTTTTGTAAAAAAATGTATTAGTCTTTTAACTACAAACAAAAATAATTGTACTAAAAACAACTACAAACGATCAACAATTTTTAATTTCGAATGTCGTCTGAATGAATGCCGATATTCTTTTCATGAGGAATAACTTTTTTCTAAACTACAAACTAAATAATTTTCACTACAAATAACAACATACAAAAGTTTATAAGATAGCAAAAAAAAATTTGGTTTTCCTCAAGTTGGGTGCTAAGTTCACAAAGGTGCTTATACTTAGCTCCTTAAAACATAAAATAGCAATGTTTATAATGACACGCGGCTTTATCAAACTGAAAACATTTTCAACCAGAGTCGCTTCGAATGATCTATTGCTCAATTTAGATAAAACAGTATGGCCAAAAGTTTTGCTATTATCGTACCTTCTTAGAATAATGTACTTTTGTTTACAAATAAAGTTTGTTGTTAGGACATTCATTAAAAACTAATCAGCAAGTCTACCGAAAACTTTTTTTCCATGATTGAATTTAACATACGAGATACATGTGTGTGGCGAATTAGAGTGACGTTGTAGGACTTATTCACGGAATTTATATCTGCTCATTAAATCATATCTACAAGATCACATGGTACGGTTATATAATGGCTGTGCCCCGCGGTTTCACCCGCGTATATTTAATGTCATGAGACGCATTGACCCGCGGAACCCTAATGGTTTTTTCAAATTAAAGTTGATATTGTGAAAAAATCTACCATCTGCGAGCTATTCTGGCATGCTCTGCCAAAACCGCAAGAACATATGTAATATAATGTAATATAATTATGGTGAAAATATTTATCTTAAATAGTTCTACAAAAAGCCAGCCACAAAATATATCTTATGTTGACCGAATTCGCTGAAAATCGCTTGCGCCCAAGGTACATGGTAATGGACATAGAGTACTCAAAAGATCATTACGCGAACGAAGTAGTGGGTAAGTGCTAGTTTGTACCTAAATAAATAAGTATTCGCGGCGAAGAAGTGAGTTGTCACGACATCGGGCCCGTTAGTCAGGAGTGACTCCGCGACAAATGACGTGAATAATGACCATTCTGTTTTAAGCGTTTGACTAAGTGCCGTTTGCCGAAGAAATATTTGGGCTTTTCTTGCAAAGGAACATTTATTTATTTAAGATTATGTTAAAGCTTTTACCAACAAGCACTATGTTGATAAAATATTGTTTTGGGAGTAACCCTACTACGAAGTATGGTCAAAGAGATGGCACACAAAGAAAAAAAATTGAGATTTGCATTAAGTAACTCTTAAAATGTATAGTGCAATGTGTAAATTTACTTACATTCACTGTTTTACAAAATTGTTATTATACATAGACTTGTTGAGGATACAGGTTATAATAAGTATGTCCATTTGTGCCCACAAATTGTGTAAATAACAGACTATATACTATATACTTGTAGTAAAACAAAAAAGGCTGCAACTGTTCTTATATGAATAGTTGATCAAACATTGAACATCGTGTACCAAAGTTGGTACATGTACCCAACGGTTGGTTTGTAAATGCTAAGTCCGGATATTATGTAAATGACGACAGAGCATGTTAAGTCGGCAGTCCCCTTGTTCCACAATCCTAGTTGTTAACTAGAGAGCAAAGTTTTGAGCGTCTCGTATCAGGAATATTTCACATAATTTACATAGTCGGAATACCTCTCCTCTGTTCATAATAATAGTTGAATAAGATTCTACGTTGGTTCACGGAACTGAATTGTAAATTGTATTAAGCTGGTAGATGGTCTTTAACATGATTTAGTAATTATAGGGCTTCAGGGGGATTCTTTGCAGATAAGCAAACGCTCGCTTATATCACAACTCGATTTAGGATCTCTTGTGCCGTTTATGCCAAAGCGTCATTTCTGTGCTTGATGCCAAGTATTCACTTAAATCATACTAGATCCAGGCAAGCGACGTATAGCTCAAACTACTAGGCTAAGAATCGCTTGATTACCTCATTATCATACATTTTAGGGTCAGGCTCATGTTGGTGTAATCGATGCAATTATCTCTATTTATCTCTATCCAGAGTCACTAACTAGTCTCATGTACTTGGTATTCCTATTTCTCTCTTTCCTTCTACTTTTCCTTCTACTTATGTTATTAATGAAGCTGTCATGTCGCCCAAGGTGCGTAATATATATGCTACCGCCAGGTTCGGAAGGTTGCTTTTACTGAGAAGAACCTGGCAAGAAACTCAGTAATTACTCTTTTCAAAAATATTATACAATTTAAAGAATACAAAATAAATAATTTAAGAAACATAAGCTCATGGACAATACATCTACTTATAACTAAATGCGTAGCTTGAGATGACCAGCCCCCCAAGCAGCACCTGTTCACATGCCAGCCATTGACCTCCTCAACCATCATAGAGGGAAGTGGACAACATATGTATATCAGTTTGTCAACAGTCGCCTACCACCAAATAAACATGGCGGAAAGCTATCAGACCACGGAGTTCTCATCTCCATTTACACGGTTTCGACTTCGATAGCATAATAAATAGTGCTAGCTCAGTAGTGCAGTATTCGAGTTTATGCGAGCACGGTTGGGTATTCAAGGCGAAGTGCTATTTGATTCTACTGCCAAAGCATCAGTAGAATTACCAAGTTTCTTGGTGTCATTATAATTAATGAGCTAGGTATCGTATGACAAATCACACTCAAACAATCTATATATAATCTTTTCATCTATACAGACTCCAATAGTTAATAAACCTAAATGTATACTAAAATATATCAATCCAAATTCACTATTAAATAAAATTCAATCATCCAGCTCCAAATTTCAAGGCAAAATATGAGTATACGAATGCGAGAAGCCACGTTTTTATATTACTAACTGTTGAAACTTTATGGGTGTGTTTTAAATCGAGTTTGTCGAAATGAGCAACACAGCCAGTTATAATGTATTAACTTTCATCCGCGGCTTTGCTCGCATCGAATTTGGTATTTTTTTTACCAAAAGTAACCTAAGTACGTTACTTCTAATATCTCCAAGAATATGTGTACAATATTACATCCGTTAAGTAGTTTTCGCGTGAAAGCGTAACAAACACACGTACATTTACATTTATAATATTAGTAGCATATAAGGTTGTTCTCGCGATATCCCTTCTGTTGGCTGCTCCAAGTTGTGTCCAATTTTGTATTCTGCCCACTTTCTCTACCTATCTACTAAGTCAGGTACTTACTTGGAAATGTAACCTTCTACTACATCAACATAAAGTTCACATTATTGTGACCTTATTTAACTCATTCAAATGGGCTTAAAGGTTATCAACTTGTTTGAAATGTCAGGCGTTTTTTTTGTGTCAAATCTATATGTTGTTGTTTTTAGTTTCAAGAGGTTTGGAGCTTGAAACTAAATAATATAAGGTAAAATAATCAAATAAATAACATAAGCATAAGGTTGGTTATTAGCATACTTTGGCATGCTTTTAATCATTGTTTTTTTTACATACCGAATAATCGAAAAATTTAATGCACCGTATCCGTATCCATTCAGAACATACCGTTTCTAAAACAAACATGGTAATTTTATTACCGTTTATGACGTCATTGTACAATTTCATGTTCTTGAGTGAGTAAACATTAATGTTTTCGACGCATCTTATAACCGGCTCGTTGGTCTAGGGGTATGATTCTCGCTTTGGGTGCGAGAGGTCCCGGGTTCAAATCCCGGACGAGCCCAACAATTTTTTTTAACATTGTATTTTGTTATTATGTAGAAATATTGTACTTGAACAATTGATAAGATGGGTTTATTTGCTTCCAATTAAATCGTTTTTAGTATTAACCTAACGGCAAGAAAAATACGCAATTTTGACTTTTATCAGCATATTTGCGCCGCTTGTAGTATTCGGCTAAGATTAATATGAGTTTGGTACTTACTAAGTTGGTGTGTATGTAGGTACTTCTAGATCTGCAAACTTTCCAGCAGATGTAAGTGATAATTTTATTAGTCTTACTAGCTAACCCCGGGGTTTTACCAGAGTAAATGATTTTTTTTAAATAAAAGTAACCTGAGTTACTCCTTGTAATAGGTATTTACCAGTGAAATACCCGTTAAAATCGGTTCAGCCATTTCGGAAATTGGCCGGAACAAACCGACAGACAGAAAGGCAGCCAGATAGAGAAAATTATTCAAAATTGTTATTTTTATGTGAGTACCGTATATAAGTACTTTCCTATGCATTTAGTGAAAAGCGTGAATTTGGAATTACAATTAGACACTTCAATTTTACTTATCAGTATTGATGTGTAGATAACGAGCTGAATCGTATTTATTCCTATAATGCTAAGCCGTGATCGACATATCTCTACGTTGATCGTTGCTGGAACACACGTGGGTGAAACACACGCTTTCTCTCACATGAATTCATTAACAAATATAAAATCAACATAAATTTCGTCATTGTAGTCATCGGCTCGTTGGTCTAGGGGTATGATTTTCGCTTAGGGTGCGAGAGGTCCCGGGTTCAAATCCCGGACGAGCCCCAATTATTTTTTTAGGTTTTTTTATACCTGTCAATAAGATATTTATTTTTGTCACTAGCTGTGCCCCGCGATTGCACCCGCGTAGACTTAATTTCACGGGCTGCTCGCGGACCTATAATGTTTTAAAAAAAACTTCTTGTAACATTAGTTCAATAACAAAGTGAAAGTTCCGTTATAAATGGTCCAGCCGTTTCGGAGATTAGCCAGAACAAACAGACAGACAGACAGACAGACGGGTAGATAGACAAACACAGAAAAAGGAAAAAAAATTTTTTTCTATGGGTATACCGTATAAGTTCTTCTTTCATATGCACTTGGTGAAAATTGTTGATTTGAAAAATCTGTGATAAACATTCAATTTAATTTATCTGTATGTATAGATTTACTTACTGGAACTCAGTACATAGTTTGAGAGAGAAACCATGGATGGATTTAGTAGTATTATTCAGAAAGTTCAAATTCGCAGCACACGTAACCGAAGAAAGTGTATGAAGAGAAGCATGAATGAAGAGATGGATGAAGCGAAAGAAATATGTAAGGATCGTAGTATGTGGCAAACGGTCTCTGCCTACCCCCATGGGATAAGGCGTGAGCATATGTATGTATGTATGTACCATGGATCGATTTAAGTATTTACTTGGTTATGGCAATTGCTAAGCCAACTTTATTCATAAAACCCATGGCAACCACAGTCTCATTGAGTTGCAAATTTGTTTCCAGTACACAATGCCACTGTAAACAAAGAGATGGCTGTGAATGGTGATTCCAGTGTGTCATGAAATTGCTCGAGCGGATGAATTTTATGGCAAAAAAACAATATTACCTACTAAGCAAATTTTTTTTGAGACTATTTACACACATATTTTACATTTATGTCAGTGGTGGTCTTGAGGTTTGAGCCGTCGCCTGCTACGCAAGCGACGCAAGTTCTTATCCCAGCAGAGCCTATACCAATGAGTTTTTCTAAAAACTTATGCGCACACCATGTGCTTTACGGTGAAGGGAAACATCGTGCATATGCAAATCGTACAAACCTGCATATGTCTAAGAAGTAATTCAAAGACATATGTATAGTGCCTGAGACGGCGATGGACTCGCCCTCTGTCACGTTGACACTCAATCATATTTGGTGAAATGTGGGTCATCACCAACACATCTGCTTACCTCTTCGGAGACACTTCTGGGATGGCGTGAGCATAATATACTATTTACACATTATTTGTCAACTAAGCGATTAGCGATTTCATGCATAATCTCCCTGTAGATATATCTTATATAGATATCTTATCTGCAAATTTTTACCCTAGAGAGGCGAATTCTTGATCTCCACGTCGATCTTATTCAAGGACTAGTACAATATTATTATTATCGACATAATTATTGTTAACTTATGATACAAACGAAACAATTCAATATTTATGTTTGAGCACGTTTCTGTGACCCGTTTTTTGAAATGTATTAAGCCCAGCATAATAAATACATATATACGAATAATATTGCAGTGTCTGTTTGTAATTCCAAAATTACAGCTTTTCACTAAATGTATATCAAAGAATGAACGATTCTGACTTAGAAAAAAATTTTTTTCTGTCTGTCTGTTTGTTCCGGCTAATCTCTGAAATGGCTGGACCGATTTAACGGAACTTTCACTGGCTGATAACTAATTCGTTACAATGAGTAACGTAAGCTACTTATTAATTATGAAAAAATATCCGCGGGCCATCCATAAAATGAAGTCAGCGCGGGTGAAACCGCAGGGCGCAACTAGTAATGAAAAAAAAAAATAATGCTTTTCCTGAATATAGCCTTATGAAATCAAGAATACATTTATATTTACGTACCTACTTAGAATGTGTGGGAGTTCCTAGGAATCTTTCATTTAATTCCGTACAATTTCAAGAACATAATATTTGGTAAATAAGGAGACCTACCTACCTACTCAATATTGTATTAAATTAATTTAGCGTACCGGACCACGCCTTGTGGTGGGTCGCTAAGAGGCTGGTTAAAAAGTTTAATGTTGTAATTCGCAAGGGTTTTTCAAGCCTCCTGTTTTATTCATCCCCAAGCCTGCCGTCCGCATAACTTGTACCTTCTTATTCAACTTTAATCAGTCGTGGCCGGCTGGCCAGGTACGCAATCTGGTAATACCACATGATATTTTATGGAAACGCGTTTATATTTAAGCTGCAATTTTGGCTCACGAATTAATTCTACCAAAAGTTAACAGTCATATGTTTGCTTTGAAATTTAATGTGAAACGTATTAAAGAAAAAATGCGAAATATAGGTAGGTATATTTCGCCTTTTTTCTTTAATAGGTACGACACGCATTATGGTGAATAAGAACTAAAGTGAAGTAAGCAACTGGAAGAAAATAACTTCACTATAAAATTCCCTAACTCCTTCGATTCATCCATCAAGCCCGCTAAATTCGGATACTTACTTATTATAAACAAGAATATCAATACATTTATATTATCTAATCCTGGTTTTTTACGGGTAAGCAAATCCTTTGATCCCAGTATGCATGTTATTGTTATCTGCCCAGTTCCAACCGTAACAATATCATAAAATCATTCCCGAAATCGGAATATAGATGAAGGACGTCAAACGACATCGTGTACTGTGACATCGATTTATTATGCAAAGTAAGGGCCCACTCCCGGCCTGTCCTATCTAAATCCAATTGGTACAACCTCTATTCAGATAAATATCCACCGTTTCTTCATGGGTTCAATAACATTATTTTGTAATGTTTATTCTTTCGATACTTTGCCACGAGGAGCTCGTGGCACATATCATTCGATCAGCGAAGTTAAGCAACCCTAACCCTAGCCAGTAATTGGATGGGTGACCGCCCGAGTTCTCTCCGTGCCTCGGAGAGCACGTTAAGCTGTCGGTCCCGGTTGTCAATTTATCATCTTTGGCAATCGGCTTAACCCAGATCATAGATTTTCCTCGTAAAAGGGGTTGCGAATAAAAATCAGGTGATCAGCCACATCGGGTTGAATCAAGTGCTGACCCCAACAATGTACGGGATAAGGCCAGGCAGATGATGATGATGATTTTTATTTTACTCGATAAAGAAACGACAATAAAAGCGCCTGTTAAAAATATGTACGCAATTTCTTTTTTTGTATTGATAAATCATAGTAATTGCTTTTCTTATTGAAAATAGTGAGTCTTTTAAAATTATTTTCTTACTTACTTACTTGATCGGGACGATCCGCACCAAAAACTTTTGAAGCTGAAACTATAATATAAAAAATATAATTATTATTAGTCGCTGACTATAGGTGACTACCTACTTAAGTATCCATCTAGAGATAAAAGACTTCACCTCTTACATACATACATATGCTCATGCCTGTATTCCCCGAAAGGGTAGACAGAGGTGTTGCAATAACAATACCCTCTTTTCACCGAAAATGACCAAGTGCCAACGTGACAGATGGTGAGTTCATCACCGTCTCAGGCACTTCTCAGACCTGTACATAAGATGTCACATAAGTTTAGCAGGCGACTGCTCAAGCCTCAAGGCCACCACGGCTCTTACCTACACTATACCGCACCTAATTATATTATATTTGATTGTGTGTATACTGATTTTTTGATTATGTACGTGGTCAATGATCATGACTATCCTCTGAATATCACCTTTCATACTGGTGAGAGCACCAAAATGTATTTAGTTAGTAGTACCTACTAAGCAGGTAGGTACACGTAGGTAAGTAAAGTATGGTTCAGGTAAAATCCAAAGGATTCAACAGCATTGTGGTATAAAGGAAGCACATAAAAGAGCCAACACAAATAGGACCTCACGTAACTTTAAGGGATTGGCTATCAGTACCCCTATCACGGGTTTGCCACCGTTTTCATAATCTATACTCGCTAGCGTCTCCGCCGAATATTAGTATGAGAAATTGAATTGTGCAGCGACTCCCAGCGATGACGTGAAGAACTAAAATATCAATATCAAATATTGCGAGTGACGCTAGCGAGTATAAATTTCGAAAACGATTGCAGACCCGTGATAGGGGTACTGTATGTTCGGTGACTTCGATGGGTGACACAGTTCCGGATAAGGCGGTCAGGACGGACAGGAATGGGACAGGCAGGACATGTCAATTTGTTCACGTCAGTCCACCCGAATTGATGCCGCACGGTGACAGTCACATATACAAATACAATTACACAATCGAGCCAAATACATGTCCCGACCACTGTATAAATATAAGCTTTACAATCAGTAAGGAATCAAGGTATATTTTTTCAAATAAGAACATAATGCTCCATAGAACGGGGGTTGTCAATCTTAATGATTTTAAAATGTACTGTTATAGTGTAGATTTGCCTTTTTTAAGTATTACATTTCGATTGGATTGGAGTCGAAGTGACACATCGTGTCGACGCTAAGTACTGCTATTCTACCTATAATCAATGCCTTTTAATATATACATCTGTGTGAGTGTGTCATTTTGAATGATCTGGAGGCCTACTATCATCGGTTTAAGCAGAGCCTATTAAAAACTTCTTAGATTTGACGTTTAATTTTACGGTAGAAATATGAGACGTCAAAGCTTAGAAGGTCTTAATACGCTCTGCATAAACCGATGATGTTAGGTCTCTGTTTCTATATTCCTTATTCCTTGTATAGCTTATATTTTTACTGTGACCCTCATACAGAACTCAAACGTTTTTGCAGTGGTATTTTCACCAAGTAACAAAACACAGTCAGCCTTTTTGTAGAATCCAATATTTGTATTGTGAGTCAAAATCTATATTGCGAATTGCAGCAGGTAATAACGCTCCCCTATTGCATTGTGTTCTAAATGTGTCTACAGCTTGGCGTTATTGTCAACTATTATTTGTAGCAGCAATAATAATATGAAATATGTCTCAAAAGCAATTCAATAATATTTCTCTAGAACACATTGCGCCAACCACAAATAACATGGGATTAGGACAGGATGATGATGATGATGATGACTCTTTCTTCTTTCTAAAATATCTGCTTACGTTTTAATAGTTTTAAAGCTAATTATATTGAAAATCACATTTAGATTTGAAATGTATTATCTAACTAAAGGAAAGCTATATGTAATAAGTACTTATTATCATGTGACTGCTTCGTTGATCTAGTGGTTCTGGGGACTATCCCTAGGTGGGGAAAAGCAATATTGAGTTTTACCATCTGTAATTTCGCAGTGGCAGCCCGAAGTATGGATTTGTGAATAGAGAATAGAATATAGGGGAGAGCATAATGTATGTACTTATATTATGGCAAGTGTCACTAATCTGTGTTCGATCAATATATATTCGATTATACTTTTTACAAAGTACTTTCAAATCGTCTACCCTATTATACATGCTACCGCCAGGTTTGGAAGGTTGCTTTTACTGAGAAGAACCTGGCAAGAAACTCAGTAATTACTCTTCAATAATATTATAAAATTAAAAAAAAAATCACTTAAGAAATATAAGCCCATGGACACAGTTCCAATGCACAAAAGTCGATAAAAAATTACATAATCTCTAATCATATCTAAATGAGTAGCTTGAGATGACCATTTTATTTCGGTAATTTAGTCCGGTCGTTGTTATGATTTAATGGCCGTATAATTCGAGTGAAATATCGCAGTCTGCTAACGACAAATAAAATAACTTATACAAGCTGAATAGTTGACAGCTCGTATGAAAGGGATCTTTCGGTCGTTTCCGAGGCATTTCATATTTCAAGTTCAGCCGCACTGACTAAAGTTAATTTATTGCCAAAAGTCGTGTTTGTCAACGTGACAGCAACGTGGGTAGTTGACGTGAAATAGGGCGGAGAGAGGATTTTGTGGACAGGGTGACTTCAATTGTTAACATTTGGGTTTTATACGCAGACGTCTAATCCTGCAAATGCGATTGCGTGAAAGAAAGGTATGAATATAAGAAATATGCTCTTCTTCAGTCTTCCTTGACCTAAGATTGTAGTATAACGACAACTATAGAAGTTCAATATATACCTACTTATAATTGTTTTTCGTCTACGTAAGGAAACTTTTTCAAGTCTTAATTCCAATATTAAGTACAAAGCATCTAACTCCATAAACAAATTCTATGCTACGTAATATTATAAACATGATAATGATATTATATCTGTCAGTTTGTCTGTTTGGCTTATCTCTATAAAGGATGGACTTTAAATGGCACTATTACTTTAAAAAATGGGTTTCGCTAAATAAAGCCACTGATGAAATTAAGTCTACACGGGTGAAACCGTAGGGCAAAACTAGTCTAATAACAAAACGCTAAGTACCTATCACTAGTCCAAGTCTACAACAGTTGTATCGGTAATAAGATATTGGATATTGTGTCTCCCTGCGAATCAAATCAATGGATGATCGAAGTGGTTACGTGTATCATGTTGTTCGTGTCCGAGACATATCGGAATAGCTATGACGTCAATAGTCCAATGCGCACAGGATGTTCCCTGTTTGACCAATATCTACAGTAATATCTAGAACTCTATTAATTGATGCTTTATAAATCGTGAGGAAATCTACATAATATGTCTGAAAAGTAATTTGAAGACGTATGTATAGTGTCTGACACGGTGATGGATTAACCACCTTTGTGTGAAAGGGAAGTTTTGTTATTACAACACCAGGGGTATTACCCCTCCAGGGACCCGTCTGGTATTAATTGGTTGGTACGTAATTGGTGATTTCAAAGAATATTTAAGAATACAGAATGAGTGTGGGCAAGAAATGCTTATAAGCTTGCCGAAATATTTTTAGAACAATAGATAGATGCGACACAGGAATTTATCATGCTAGTAATTTCTCAACAACTTTAATAAGTAAGAAAAGAGGTCACATTTTTATTAGTCAAGACACATTTAGCACTGTCATGATACTCGTAGTAAATGAAGGTAAAACCGTCGAGAAAATACTTCTTCAACATATCGTACTCCGGTAATTAAGAATTTGTAGAGCTTTTTAAGTCTGAATGTAATGAAAACGGAAAATAGACGTAGAATTTCATAAGTGTCATCTGTCTCACTGCCTCTGTTAAGTAAATAGCTATATGAATATATAATCATCTACACTTTTCACAATAAATCCATTACATTTTCATGCACTTTCCCCTTAGATTTACTGTTCCATGGTTTGTATAATCTGAATATTTTTGCATATTCACTGAACAAGAAACTTGCCGTGGTGGCCTGCTACGCAAGCTCGAATCACAGCAGTATGTAGCAGTGCCGTGACTTACAGTTGATACTTAATCATCTTAGGTGAACTGTGGGTGTTGTTATTACAGCACCTCTGCTTACCCCTTCTGGGACCTTTCTGGGAAGGCGCGAGCATATTTTTTTAATAACGAAGCTTCACAATGCCTTGTGGGTTCAGTATTTGCCTCATAGTGTGAAGCATTAAATCCACTTAAGTAGGTATCCACTTAGGTAGGTATTACGCACGATACAATAATCCAATTATACAATAGGTCACGGATATAGATAGAAATTAACCTCAGAGTATTCATATCTAAGTAATCCAATCACTAGCACTTCTCAGGTCGAGAAACTTAACTACCCTACGAAGATAGGTTTTCAATAAAAAATCTGGGTTATTTTGTAATTAAATCTGCCTTCCCTTTAACAAAAGCTTAATGAATGGAATTTTCCGAGAGCATGTGCCAAGAGCAAGAGTGTTTGGTTAACTTTGTTAGCTTATGTTACCTTTTGATATAAATAAGTTCAAAACCGAATCATGATTTTATAATTAGATAGAAATAGAACATACTAGCTATACTGTGGTTTCGCCCGCTGACGCGCACAACCCTGATTATTATTGTTTAGTAAAAGTAACTGAAGTCCTCCTTCCTCCACCTCAGTAACCTTCATCCTTGTAACATCAGGCATCTGCCTGTGAAAGTCCCGTTAAAATTGATCCAGAGCCTATCCGAATCATATAAAAGAGTTTCAGAGTACACAGTGTTACAGAGTATGTGTGACAAGGTAATTAAGGTAACCTTTACTTTAAAAAATAGGTTCATACATGCATATGCTCACATCGGTATTCACGTGACAGATGGTGAGCCTCTCGTCGTCTCAGGCACTATACATAAGTCTTTGAATTACTTCTCAGGGATATGCAGGTTTCCTCTCGATGTTTTCCTTCACCGTAAAGCACGTGGTGCGAAATCACTGCACATCAGTTTTATGATAAACTAATTGGTACAGGCCCGCTTGCACAGCAAGCGACTGCTTAAACCCCACGGCCACCACGGCTCATGAATGGAAAAATGGGCTTCGCGAAATAAAGCCATGAAATGTAATCTATGTGCAATCACAGTTAGTTATAAAATAAGTAAACTCAGTTACCTACATAATCTGCGGATGACGTTTCAATTTGTCCCCGCCAGTGTTCCCTGTCCAGACGGGATGCAAATCAGATACTGGCTGGAAACAGCCAGACACAGCAGAAGATTATTAAAGACTAGCTTCTGCTCGCGACTTCTACTGCTTGAAAAGGTTATTTTGGGTTAAGCCTAACTTTAACCCACGGTTGGTCTTTACATGCCAGTAAGGCTATATAGAGCGCTAACCTTACTCGATAAATTAACTTAACTATTTAACACTGAAATATATTTTTAAGCTCCGAGTTCCTGAGATTAACGCGTCCAAGCAAACAAACAAACAAACTCAACTTTATATTACATGCAATTATTTCGGAATTGTTAACTTTTATTTGTAACGAGCTTATGAAAAAAATCAAATTCAGCCTGATGCGCAAGCAAGTCACAGCATAAGCAAAGTTTGGTGTTCAAATAACAAACTTATATAGCCCTTAACTTTGCGATGGTTCGCCACCAAGTTATATTCTGGAACTGAACTTCGAACTGCATTCCATAGTTAATGTTAACTGCCAAACAAATGTTTCTCTATGTCTCTTACAGCTGCATTTACATATTATCTGCATAAGCAATAATTTAGGAAGAACATTAACCGTGGCCGTGGTTAAGCAGGCCGTTTGAGCAGTCGTTACGCAAGCAACGCAAGTTCGAATCACAGCGGAGCCTGAAAAATTAAAATGATTGATCTAGTTTAGGCCCTGGTAAGACACTTATGAATGTCGAGGAATTTACCACCGGTTCGGAAACTAGCCTTCTGAGAAGAACCGGCAAGAAACTCAGCTGACATCATTAACATTTCATTACTAAGTAAACAATGAACCGACCAAAGCTCGGTTTCTTATAGTTACGTAGTTTGCAAGCTATAGGAACAATGAATATAATGTGTATCAGAATGAAGGATATAAACAGAGGGGGATATTATCTAATTTTAACAGGTCAGCTAAGTAGCTCAGCAGTCAGCACACGTGGGACATCCAGTCAAGTCATTAGCGGAGCTGACGTGACGTTACACGCTGACGTCTATTTACGGCACAAATGGGACGTGGGTCGACCTGCATAGAGAATAACTCGTGACAATGGCTTACCCGCTAACGGACAGAGATCTACTCATTTTGAACTTTATAAACATCCATATAGAGTTTGAGGTCCCGTGAAACTGACATGTCAGTTAATAACCACTGGACTCTGCCTATCTTTGGTGAAAAGTGCCACACTTCGGGGACCTTAGTGGAAAGGGAAGACATAGTACCTTTCAAAGAGGTTCCTTGTAAATATCCTTCAAGACGGCAAAGAATATTTCACTAAGAGCTACACATAGGTAGGTTTATTTATTTAGGTAATGTCCGGTTGTTCGGTTGTCCGTTCCTTTTCATAGATGGTGTATCTATTGGCGCTATAATAGCAAATACTAAAAAACAGAACTACCTAAATATTTAATAGATAGATATCATATCAGATAGAAAGATAGATAAAGATAATGGCGCGCAACCAAGCGAGTTCGACTGTCACTTGGCCATTTTTTGTCTATTTTCTTCTCAGGCTCACAAAATTATTCGATTGACTTTAAACGAGTAAGTACCTACATGGCAAAGCTTTCAGCTCGTCGGATGAAAACGTTGATGATCAACATTTTACATGGAATTGCGATGGAAAATCAATTAGCGCTCAATTGGAAGCCTATTGTTGGTATTGCGGGAAATATGTTCCCATTATATCATATACGAAATTATTTTCATGGCAAACGAGCGCTTTTGTATCGGATGTTATTTCAATTTTCCTTCTATAGGCACTCACTTCTATTATAATGTAGTAATAAACTCTGGCAATCGTTACAGGTCAGGCGGAGGCCTAAACTAGTCTGACAACTGGTTTAACCCAGATCACAGATTTTTCTAGTAAAAGGGGTTGCGAAGATCAGATGGCAGTCGCTTCGCATAAAAATCAGGTGATCAGTCACATCGGGTTGAAGCAAGTGCCGACCCCAACAATGTATGGGATAAGGCCAGGGAGATGATGTAGTAATAAACTCTGTCAAAAGTGATTACCACATTATCATTTAACATTGCACTGACAAATATGGAAATTGCAATAAATCTATTGTTAAAGCACAAATTGCTTGATGTAAAAGGGGAGATAATTCTATTTCGTTACACCATCAGTGTGAGAAACATTGGCTTAGTAGAATAGATGGCTTATACAGGGTGGCCCATTCATAGAAATTTAAGAGGAAAATGTATTAGTCTTATGCTACGGGATACCTGCTTCACCCCATGTATGATCAGAGATTGTTTATAGTTTAAGAGCTAGAATTTGAGTTTTGTTGGTGTTTTTAGCTAACATTGGTTGTATATTCTTTTTTAAACACTTGGCCATTTAATTACTGTAATTTATTATAGCTACTACCATGAAAATACATTCTTTTACTTATAATTTATTGTAAACTTCAAAAGTACCGTTCGAGTTGGGTAGTCGAAAATATCTATAATTATTTGTGCCTTCCCTAAATCTAAATTAAAGTCCTGAGTTCACATACTGTGTGGGAAGCATGTTGGTGAGTTATTTTCTAAACCAGGGGCATTGCCGATTTATGCAGAGTATATAAAGAATTTAAAATTAATTAAAATTAGTTTTCACGTTTCATTTTGTGTAACAAATTTTAAACGTCAATTTTAATATGTTAGTAAGACGACACTGCTACAATGCTGAAAGGACCTCAGGTAATTCTGAATTAAACTTTAATTTCGCTTATTTAATCCTCAAACTGAATGAATTCTCGGAATTATTGTAACCATTTACTTATTGGATTCACAGAAATTCGAGTAAATAAGTACTTTACTTAATGACGTTTTCATCTATTCATTCGGCCTTCTTTCAATTATTTACTCCCTCATTCACTATGTTCATCCGTCTAAATTGCGAATATTCAAAACGTACTTATTACGAGAGCTTTTCAAAGTCGGAATAGAACGTAATTTATATAGATAAGTAAATTACGTACATAATGTGGAAAATTTGTTTATTTCCTTGAATTATTATGACAGGACGACATTATGAAATGAAAAATATGGAGGAACACATGAAAGATAGAGTATAATACCCTCATAGTCAGTGATGGTGATAACTGCCTCGTTGGTCTAGTGGTTAGTATGTTCGCATGCCGATCACGAGGTCCCGGGTTCGATTCGGGTCGGATTTTTTTTTTTATTGGGTTTTTCTGTCAAGAAATTCACAATAAAATGCCCGGAGTTTGGAAGGTGGCGGTGTTTCCACCCCCGTGCCTTGGAAAGCATGTTAAGCCGTTGGTTCTACGCCTGATCTCTCTCCGGTCGTGTCGGATTGCCGTCCCATCCGACTATGAGAGTGAGGGAATAAAGAGTGCACCTGTGATTGCGTACACACTTGTGCACTATAATATCTCCTGCGCACATGGCTAATCCTCGTTGAGATTAGCCGCCGTAACCGAAATTCGGTAGGAGATTATTATTATTAGTTAGTGATGGTGATAGATAAAGATATATATGAAAACACACCCTTAAATTCGTGACGGACTCACTTTTATATCAACGTACAGCTTAAACCGCTGGTCTTAGAGTGCTCTTGGTGAGGTGTAGTTACTATCCACCAGGAAAGGGTTGTAAATTCCAATCCCAAGAAGGTGAAAAAGATTATGAAAGTTTGTATGTGAAACCTTACTGCTACTCATATTAATATTATAATCAAACCAATTTCTACAAAGGAATGGCGTTTTTTCTTTAGCTCTGCCCCGTGAGCTATTAATGAGTGAGATAGTAATGTACCTAAATAGGTATCAGAATTAAAAACTAACTATTTTTGTAAAGCCATTTACTATTCAAAGTATTAAAGCTGGAAAGCAGACATTTTTCTGTGTAATACATTCTGTAAATAACATTTTTATTCCCTTTACAGATGAGAAAATAGGATGCATTTGGAGCGTGTGAAGAGAAGGAATTTTTCCGTCTTGACGCTTGCCATGTCCTCGTACACAGTAAGATACTTTTTCAATTTATTTAATTCTAAGTATCCATGTTTATGACAGTATAACAGAGCCAAGAGGTATTCTTTAATCGAGACAAGATGCCTTTCAATGAAGCTTTGACTTGAATTTGTAGAATATCTTTAAATAGAAAATAATTAGTCGATATTTCCATACAACATGATTATGTCTGTTTGAACGGATATTGTTTTAACTTAGATGCGAAACTTTATAGCTATAAAATCCATAATATTTTCACATAGGTATCAACTACCTACGTGAAAATATTATGGTAGAAAGTTAACGTTCTGGAATCGCCTTAAAAATCTCTACCCGAAGTTAAAAAAAGCGATGGAGAGTCGCTAGGCTGTATAGTAATTAGCGGACAATCAAGACGCATCCGACGTTATCTCATTTGTCAAATTATGATTAGTAGTTTCAAATGAAGATTAAAGGAACAATGAAACATACAAACATACTTACATACCGGTCATTATCATAGTTCGCCGTAGTGGGGTAAAAAATAGCGGTGACATGCGAATTAAATTTCGTTTAGGTTACAAATAACGCATCTGATATTATCATTGATATGTTTTTCTTCATTGATCATCTTGTGACAAATAACAGTAGGGAATAAATTCAAAATTCTAAACATCTTTATTTGATTAGACTTCTTACAAAGTACTCTCAAAACGTCTATTACATTTGTATTGCACCTTTGAATTGTTTGAATTTCCTGGTACCTTGATATATATTAAGGTTTCTTACGTAGCATATTCTGTACATTCATTGTGCATGTGGCACAAGCCCGGAAGAGCCGTGTTTACATGGAGAAATGGCTGAATTTCAACTGCAAACACCTACCCGCACCCACACACGTACACTGCAAGTGGGTCGTTTAAATTCTACTTTCATAACTTTTTAAATTCGTAAAATGTCTTTTAAAAAGTAAGTATGTGGTATTAAACTACACACAACTTGAACAATTTGCTTTTGAATTTGATGAAATTAGTTATTTGGTACCCTTTTATGAAGCTTTCAATTGAATAGCTTTTCCAGAAAGCTCTGAATGTTTAATGCCTTCTAAAATGGATTTTACATAGCAAAATGTACTATAAAGTATTCCTCTGCGTACCTCTTCGGGGAATACACCTACGTCAGTGTCTTCTCACGTGTGTTATAGATGAAGTTGAATAGTCACAGTGTTAATGTGATTTAGGTCATCATTTTAATAAACTTACTTGCTATGTGAATCAATAACTAATGAACTCAGTAAACAGGTATATAGACTTACTACCTCCGTCGGTGACGCGCGGTTGATTCCAGCTCATAAGTCGGTGTTTGTGTCAATATTTGTGACCGAGGAAGCAAACAACTCGGCCCACCCGAGCAAACAACCTGCTTCCTGACGCCGCTTATGGGTACACTCAATTACGTAATACGCCTGACACACCTTATAACACGCCGTTACTCATCCCTAATTCCTTTATTCCTTATTAAGGGTAAAGTACCCCAGGGCCTAGTTATTTATGGAGTACATAACGGCTTCTATCTTATTATGAAGATTATTAATGCTGAGCATTACATTCTCGTCTGTTAAATGTTACTTTTCATGAAGGATTGTACCTGGATGAAATATGTCCGTAGGCATGCGTAAGTACTATACATTTGTTCATTACAATACTCTTATTATGTGGGCAGTTTTTTTTTTGTTAGATTGGATATTTTATTTATTTCAACATAATATTGTGGTTATTTCATCTCTATACATAAAGTTAGTTGATGGTACTTAATTTTTAGGATAGATGCTACTTTTTTTTATTAAAATCACACTATCCCTCTTATCACAAAATGTGGTTTAATCCAAGACTAGAGCAAACCCGAACTAAAACTATATACTTACATCCCTTTAGAAATCTGTACCTATCACAATACCAGATGGAACTACTTTGAAGCCAAGGATAATCTTAGGCGAAGTCTCTAATAAGGGGGATAAAGATTAACGTACGATTAACATGACTGTAAGCCAAGAGAACGTTAGATTCGAGAATAATGAATCCACATGATAGAGATATTCCCGCAATAATTCCGATTCCCACTCAGGTGTGACCTCAAAGCAAATTCCATTTCCACAGCCGCCGTTATCGGCACAAAGAGGCGCGGGCTTGTATGTACAGAAACTAGATCACACTATTATTATGTGATTATGAGATAATCACCCATTACGAGGATTACGCATTTCAATTCGTGACTGAAATTTATGATACATGGGTACCTACTTTGATTTTGAACAAAGCAGGAAAATAAAGAAGTAAATACTATTACTACGAATACAATATGTTTTTTTTATTTATTTATTCAATAATTAGAACGGCATGCAATGCTAATTATACACAAGTAATATAAAAAAGAAATATTAAAAATATATATATTCATCCTTTCTCGCAGAACACCATGCACAAACTCATGCAAAAATCTAACAATAGCTTGCATCCGTCATCAAACAGACCCACAGTAGGGTTAGATTCCAGGAGAGCATTGAGTGCAGTCAACGAGCGAGGTATGGGGGACTTAGCACGAGCTACTGTTCGACTGTTGGGGACAGCGAACAGCTTGTATTTTCTACAACGCAGATACCTGTCAGGGAGGAAGAGACGACACAGTTCACCAATTAGTTCGAGGGCGTCAATCATCCCGCGGACATGGATAAATCCATCTTATATTATTATAAAATGTAAAGGTTTGGTTGGATTGAGGCTAGTTTTTTGTAATTTTTTAATAATTAATATATTATAATAATTTAAGAATTAAATCCGTTCTGAAATCCGAATCCGTCAAATTGAAATTTTGCACTCGGATAGGATATTTAACTGCATAGGTTAAAACACACGATAGTTTGTATTGCGACAATACAATCTTCGTCAGTCGGTCACCGTCTCTCATACATATCATGTACATTGTTGAATTTCTTACAAAATATACTTACACAGATTTTTTGGCGATGGTTTTATCCAATGGAAAACTCATTGGTCAGGCAAACAATATACAAATATACTTCGTAACTAGCAGTGGAAGGATAATGCTACACTCACATGTATGTACGTACATAAGTAACAAAGTTTAGAAGTGCATAGCTTATATTAAATTGGTGAATACACGAGGTTCACGGTAGAAGGCATCACGCGCTAACGTGCCGTGACGGAGCCCAGGCTAAGTGCTCGCTAAATTGCTCGCAGCGACTAAACACGCGTCTGGAGCTGCTGATGTTAGTGTCTGGCCACTAAACTTGTGCTAAGGATACTGCCGAAAAATACTACTATATCTATACAGATAAATAAAATTGAAGTGTGTGTTATCAATGTTCACTAAATGTATTTGAAAATATACAGTACTCACATATTTTTTATTTTTTTTTATTAATGCCTGCGTCTGACTTTCTGTCTGTTTGTTGCAGCTAATCTCTGAAACTGCTGGAGCAATTTAAAAAGTACTAACACTGGCAGATAGCTGATGTTACAAGGAGTAACTTAGACTACTTTTATTAAAAAAAAACCATAATGGTTCCTCGGGCCACGCATGAAATTAAGTCTACGCACAGCTAATTGAAAATACATACTATAATCAAATCAATTCAATTTCCGTGAGTAGGGGTACATGAGACGAATTTACTACTTATTTAGGTGCCTCTCTCGTCCAACCGTCTAAAACACGTCTAAAAGACAGGTGGAGTTTATAATTTATATGCAGCCTGTATATATATATATTACATAACGACATTAAACCAGTTTGTAGACTTATGTATCCAGGCTTAGCTAGTTAAAGTTTGCTTATACAAAACATTCCATAAGCTTCTATGGTTCAAAAAACTTCGATCAATAAATTAGGCGCTATACAATAGCTGTCAGTAATATATAAAATAGAAGAGTTTGTTTGTTTGTCACACGCTAACCTGGAACTGATTATTTTTCATTATTTCAGCATTAGATAGCGCATTTATTGAGGAAGGACATAGGCTCACATGTCACGTTAAGACCAATCACGAGCTATGTGAACTTAGCACCCGACTTGAAAAAAACCAAATTTTTTTTTTGCTATCTGGAAGGCTTTCGTATGTAGTTGTTTGTAGTGAAAATTATTTCGTTTGTAGTTGAAAAAAAAAAAAGTTATGCCTCATGAAAAAATGGTCAGCACCCGACATTCGAAATTTAAAATTTTAAAACGGCACGTTTGTAGAGAATCGTTTGTAGTTGTTTGTAGTACAATTATTTTTGATTGTAGTAAAAAGACAAAAAAGTTATGGGAGAAAAACAAAAAAAAAAAAAATATTTTTTATTTTTCATGATTATGCTAAAAAGTACCTTAAAATCGTTTGTAGTAAGCTAAAATTGGTAGTAAAGTGTCGACGAACATTCCTAGACGTTTGTAGTAACTTTCATTCGTTTGTAGTAGCTTCCAATCGTTTGTAGTAAGCCACGAATGGTTGTAAAGTGTCGACAAACATTCCTAGATGATTGTAGTAACTTTCATTCGTTTGTAGTAGCTTCCAATCGTTTGTAGTAAACCACGAATGGTTCCAAAATGTCGACGAACATTCCGAGATGTTTGTAGTAACTTTCATTCGTTTGTAGTAGTTTCCAATCGTTTGTAGTAAACCACGAATGGTTCCAAAATGTCGACGAACATTCCTAGATGATTGTAGTAACTTTCATTCGTTTGTAGTAGCTTCCAATCGTTTGTAGTAAACCACGAATGGTTCCAAAATGTCGACGAACATTCCGAGATGTTTGTAGTAACTTTCATTCGTTTGTAGTAGTTTCCAATCGTTTGTAGTAAACCACGAATGGTTCCAAAATGTCGACGAACATTCCTAGATGATTGTAGTAACTTTCATTCGTTTGTAGTAGCTTCCAATCGTTTGTAGTAAACCACGAATGGTTCTAAAATGTCGACGAACATTCCGAGATGTTTGTAGTAACTTTCATTCGTTTGTAGTAGCTTCCAATCGTTTGTAGTAAACCACGAATGGTTCCAAAATGTCGACGAACATTCCTAGATGATTGTAGTAACTTTCATTCGTTTGTAGTAGCTTCCAATCGTTTGTAGTAAGCCACGAATGGTTTTAAAGTGTCGACGAACATTCCTAGACGTTTGTAGTAGCTTCCAATCGTTTGTAGTAAGCCACGAATGGTTGTAAAGTGTCGACGAACATTCCTAGACGTTTGTAGTAACTTTCGTTTGTTTGTAGTAGCTTCCAATCGTTTGTAGTAAGCCAGCGATGGTAGTTAAGTGTCGAAGAACATTCCGAGATGTTTGTAGTAACTTTCATTCGTTTGTAGTAGCTTCCAATCGTTTGTAGTAAGCCACGAATGGTTGTAAAGTGTCGACGAACATTCCGAGATGTTTGTAGTAACTTTCATTCCTTTGTAGTAGCTTCCAATCGTTTGTAGTAAACCACGAATGGTTCCAAAATGTCGACAAACATTCCTAGATGATTGTAGTAACTTTCATTCGTTTGTAGTAGCTTCCAATCGTTTGTAGTAAACCACGAATGGTTCCAAAATGTCGACGAACATTCCGAGATGTTTGTAGTAACTTTCATTCGTTTGTAGTACCTTCTAATCGTTTGTAGTAAACCACGAATGGTTCTAAAATGTCGACGAACATTCCTAGATGATTGTAGTAACTTTCATTCGTTTGTAGTAGCTTCCAATCGTTTGTAGTAAACCACGAATGGTTCTAAAATGTCGACGAACATTCCGAGATGTTTGTAGTAACTTTCATTCGTTTGTAGTAGCTTCCAATCGTTTGTAGTAAACCACGAATGGTTCCAAAATGTCGACGAACATTCCTAGACGTTTGTAGTAACTTTCATTCGTTTGTAGTAGCTTCCAATCGTTTGTAGTAAACCACGAATGGTTCTAAAATGTCGACGAACATTCCGAGATGTTTGTAGTAACTTTCATTCGTTTGTAGTAGCTTCCAATCGTTTGTAGTAAACCACGAATGGTTCCAAAATGTCGACGAACATTCCTAGATCATTGTAGTAACTTTCATTCGTTTGTAGTAGCTTCCAATCGTTTGTAGTAAACCACGAATGGTTCTAAAATGTCGACGAACATTCCGAGATGTTTGTAGTAACTTTCATTCGTTTGTAGTAGCTTCCAATCGTTTGTAGTAAACCACGAATGGTTCCAAAATGTCGACGAACATTCCTAGATGATTGTAGTAACTTTCATTCGTTTGTAGTAGCTTCCAATCGTTTGTAGTAAGCCACGAATGGTTGTAAAGTGTCGACGAACATTCCTAGACGTTTGTAGTAACTTTCATTCGTTTGTAGTAGCTTCCAATCGTTTGTAGTAAGCCACGAATGGTTGTAAAGTGTCGACGAACATTCCTAGATGATTGTAGTAACTTTCATTTGTTTCTAGTAGCTTCCAATCATTTGTAGTAAACCACGAATGGTTCCAAAATGTCGACGAACATTCCTAGATGATTGTAGTAACTTTCATTCGTTTGTAGTAGCTTCCAATCGTTTGTAGTAAACCACGAATGGTTCCAAAATGTCGACGAACATTCCTAGATGATTGTAGTAACTTTCATTCGTTTGTAGTAGCTTCCAATCGTTTGTAGTAAACCACGAATGGTTCCAAAATGTCGACGAACATTCCTAGACGTTTGTAGTAACTTTCATTCGTTTGTAGTAGCTTCCAATCGTTTGTAGTAAACCACGAATGGTTCCAAAATGTCGACGAACATTCCGAGATGTTTGTAGTAACTTTCATTCGTTTGTAGTACCTTCCAATCGTTTGTAGTAAACCACGAATGGTTCTAAAATGTCGACGAACATTCCTAGATGATTGTAGTAACTTTCATTCGTTTGTAGTAGCTTCCAATCGTTTGTAGTAAACCACGAATGGTTCTAAAATGTCGACGAACATTCCGAGATGTTTGTAGTAACTTTCATTCATTTGTAGTAGCTTCCAATCGTTTGTAGTAAACCACGAATGGTTCCAAAATGTCGACGAACATTCCTAGACGTTTGTAGTAACTTTCATTCGTTTGTAGTAGCTTCCAATCGTTTGTAGTAAACCACGAATGGTTCCAAAATGTCGACGAACATTCCTAGCTGATTGTAGTAACTTTCATTCGTTTGTAGTAGCTTCCAATCGTTTGTAGTAAACCACGAATGGTTCCAAAATGTCGACGAACATTCCTAGATGATTGTAGTAACTTTCATTCGTTTGTAGTAGCTTCCAATCGTTTGTAGTAAACCACGAATGGTTCTAAAATGTCGACGAACATTCCGAGATGTTTGTAGTAACTTTCATTCGTTTGTAGTAGCTTCCAATCGTTTGTAGTAAACCACGAATGGTTCCAAAATGTCGACGAACATTCCTAGATGATTGTAGTAACTTTCATTCGTTTGTAGTAGCTTCCAATCATTTGTAGTAAGCCACGAATGGTTGTAAAGTGTCGACGATCATTCCTAGACGTTTGTAGTAACTTTCATTCGTTTGTAGTAGCTTCCAATCGTTTGTAGTAAGCCACGAATGGTTGTAAAGTGTCGACGAACATTCCTAGATGATTGTAGTAACTTTCATTTGTTTCTAGTAGCTTCCAATCATTTGTAGTAAACCACGAATGGTTCCAAAATGTCGACGAATATTCCGAGATGTTTGTAGTAACTTTCATTCGTTTGTAGTAGCTTCCAATCGTTTGTAGTAAACCATGAATGGTTCCAAAATGTCGACGAACATTCCTAGATGATTGTAGTAACTTTCATTCGTTTGTAGTAGCTTCCAATCGTTTGTAGTAAACCACGAATGGTTCCAAAATGTCGACGAACATTCCTAGATGATTGTAGTAACTTTCATTCGTTTGTAGTAGCTTCCAATCGTTTGTAGTAAGCCACGAATGGTTGTAAGGTGTCGACGAACATTCCTAGACTATAATAAGCTGCTTTATTTTTACTGTGTCTCTACTTCATGTATGATTACAGCCTTCTGACCCTAATTTAGAGTGGTATTGGAGTGTATAGAAATTTGCCGTTATAGACAATTATTTATATTTTATTGCTAAGACTAAGATAGAGCGAATGTGAGCGAAAGTGTACAAGGTAGAGCTACCATGACTAGAGTAAATATATTTTTCAGAAAGTCGAATTCGGAGCTCTCGTAACTGAAGGAAATGTATGAAGTGATGCATGGATGTGGATGAAGCGAAGGTTGTAAGGTGTCGACGAACATTCCTAGACTATAATAAGCTGCTTTATTATTACTGTGTCTCTACTTTATGTATGATTACAGCCTTCTGACCCTAATTTAGAGTGGTATTGGAGTGTATAGAAATTTGCCGTTATAGACAATTATTTATATTTTATTGCTAAGACTAAGATAGAGCGAATGTGAGCGAAAGTGTACAAGGTAGAGCTACCATGACTAAAGTACATATATTTTTTAGAATAGTCGAATTGAAGGAATTGCATGAATGTGGATGAAGCGAAATAAGTATTTAAGGATCGTAGCATGTGGCAAACGATGGTATCTGCCTACATCTATTGTATACTGGCGTGAGCATATGTATTTATGTATGCTTATACTTGTACATAAAACAGGATGTGGATTCTGCGAGTCTGCAATAGAGCTCGATCAGTTATTGCTGCTACTTTTAGTTTTGAGTCGTTGTGTTCCTCCCACCTGCCAGTTACCCGTTTTACAAAAGTAATGTAGTGGCCATCGGAATAGACCACAGCAGACACTAATTTTATAATCTTGTTGCAACATAGCAATTTGTACGGAATTTCTTTGAGTGAAAACTGGCATTTGGAATTTGGGTAGCCGTGCCTAGCTGATAATAAATCATTCCCGGCGTCTTCGACATCCAAAATTATGTGTTGGCCGGCAGATACATTTTTCTCAAGACGTGCACTTCCACAACTGAAGCAGATTTCTGTGGTTCTAGGCTTACAAATTTCGTCCAAAGAAACTTGCAGACCCGACATACCATACCGATTGATTGGGAGTGGATTTAAATGCAGAACCGGTATAGTTTTTGTCAGAAGGGTCAGAAGGCTGTAATCATACATAAAGTGGAGACACAGTAAAAATAAAGCAGCTTATTATAGTCTAGGAATGTTCGTCGACACCTTACAACCTTCGCTTCATCCACATCCATGCATCACTTCATACATTTCCTTCAGTTACGAGAGCTCCGAATTCGACTTTCTGAAAAATATATTTACTCTAGTCATGGTAGCTCTACCTTGTACACTTTCGCTCACATTCGCTCTATCTTAGTCTTAGCAATAAAATATAAATAATTGTCTATAACGGCAAATTTCTATACACTCCAATACCACTCTAAATTAGGGTCAGAAGGCTGTAATCATACATAAAGTAGAGACACAGTAAAAATAAAGCAGCTTATTATAGTCTAGGAATGTTCGTCGACACCTTACAACCATTCGTGGCTTACTACAAACGATTAGAAGCTACTACAAACGAATGAAAGTTACTACAAACATCTCGGAATGTTCGTCGACATTTTAGAACCATTCGTGGTTTACTACAAACGATTGGAAGCTACTACAAACAAACGAAAGTTACTACAAACGTCTAGGAATGTTCGTCGACACTTTACAACCATTCGTGGTTTACTACAAACGATTGGAAGCTACTACAAACAAACGAAAGTTACTACAAACGTCTAGGAATGTTCGTCGACACTTTACAACCATTCGTGGCTTACTACAAACGATTGGAAGCTACTACAAACGAATGAAAGTTACTACAAACATCTCGGAATGTTCGTCGACATTTTAGAACCATTCGTGGTTTACTACAAACGATTGGAAGCTACTACAAACGAATGAAAGTTACTACAAACGTCTAGGAATGTTCGTCGACACTTTACAACCATTCGTGGCTTACTACAAACGATTGGAAGCTACTACAAACGAATGAAAGTTACTACAATCATCTAGGAATGTTCGTCGACATTTTGGAACCATTCGTGGTTTACTACAAACGATTGGAAGCTACTACAAACGAATGAAAGTTACTACAAACGTCTAGGAATGTTCGTCGACATTATGGAACCATTCGTGGTTTACTACAAACGATTGGAAGCTACTACAAACGAATGAAAGTTACTACAAACATCTCGGAATGTTCGTCGACATTTTAGAACCATTCGTGGTTTACTACAAACGATTGGAAGCTACTACAAACAAATGAAAGTTACTACAATCATCTAGGAATGTTCGTCGACATTTTAGAACCATTCGTGGTTTACTACAAACGATTGGAAGCTACTACAAACGAATGAAAGTTACTACAAACGTCTAGGAATGTTCGTCGACACTTTACAACCATTCGTGGTTTACTACAAACGATTGGAAGCTATTACAAACGAATGAAAGTTACTACAAACATCTCGGAATGTTCGTCGACATTTTAGAACCATTCGTGGTTTACTACAAACGATTGGAAGCTACTACAAACAAATGAAAGTTACTACAAACGTCTAGGAATGTTCGTCGACACTTTACAACCATTCGTGGTTTACTGCAAACGATTGGAAGCTACTACAAACGAATGAAAGTTACTACAAACATCTCGGAATGTTCGTCGACATTTTGGAACCATTCGTGGTTTACTACAAACGATTGGAAGCTACTACAAACGAATGAAAGTTACTACAAACGTCTAAGAATGTTCGTCGACATTTTGGAACCATTCGTGGTTTACTACAAACGATTAGAAGCTACTACAAACGAATGAAAGTTACTACAAACGTCTAGGAATGTTCGTCGACACTTTACAACCATTCGTGGCTTACTACAAACGATTGGAAGCTACTACAAACGAATGAAAGTTACTACAAACATCGCGGAATGTTCGTCGACATTTTAGAACCATTCGTGGTTTACTACAAACGATTGGAAGCTACTACAAACAAACGAAAGTTACTACAAACGTCTAGGAATGTTCGTCGACACTTTACAACCATTCGTGGTTTACTACAAACGATTGGAAGCTACTACAAACAAACGAAAGTTACTACAAACGTCTAGGAATGTTCGTCGACACTTTACAACCATTCGTGGCTTACTACAAACGATTGGAAGCTACTACAAACGAATGAAAGTTACTACAAACATCTCGGAATGTTCGTCGACATTTTAGAACCATTCGTGGTTTACTACAAACGATTGGAAGCTACTACAAACGAATGAAAGTTACTACAATCATCTAGGAATGTTCGTCGACATTTTGGAACCATTCGTGGTTTACTACAAACGATTGGAAGCTACTACAAACGAATGAAAGTTACTACAATCATCTAGGAATGTTCGTCGACATTTTGGAACCATTCGTGGTTTACTACAAACGATTGGAAGCTACTACAAACGAATGAAAGTTACTACAAACGTCTAGGAATGTTCGTCGACATTTTGGAACCATTCGTGGTTTACTACAAACGATTGGAAGCTACTACAAACGAATGAAAGTTACTACAAACATCTCGGAATGTTCGTCGACATTTTAGAACCATTCGTGGTTTACTACAAACGATTGGAAGCTACTACAAACAAATGAAAGTTACTACAATCATCTAGGAATGTTCGTCGACATTTTAGAACCATTCGTGGTTTACTACAAACGATTGGAAGCTACTACAAACGAATGAAAGTTACTACAATCATCTAGGAATGTTCGTCGACATTTTGGAACCATTCGTGATTTACTACAAACGATTGGAAGCTACTACAAACGAATGAAAGTTACTACAAACATCTCGGAATGTTCGTCGACATTTTAGAACCATTCGTGGTTTACTACAAACGATTGGAAGCTACTACAAACGAATGAAAGTTACTACAAACATCTCGGAATGTTCGTCGACATTTTAGAACCATTCGTGGTTTACTACAAACGATTGGAAGCTACTACAAACGAATGAAAGTTACTACAATCATCTAGGAATGTTCGTCGACATTTTGGAACCATTCGTGGTTTACTACAAACGATTGGAAACTACTACAAACGAATGAAAGTTACTACAAACATCTCGGAATGTTCGTCGACATTTTGGAACCATTCGTGGTTTACTACAAACGATTGGAAGCTACTACAAACGAATGAAAGTTACTACAATCATCTAGGAATGTTCGTCGACATTTTGGAACCATTCGTGGTTTACTACAAACGATTGGAAACTACTACAAACGAATGAAAGTTACTACAAACATCTCGGAATGTTCGTCGACATTTTGGAACCATTCGTGGTTTACTACAAACGATTGGAAGCTACTACAAACGAATGAAAGTTACTACAAACATCTCGGAATGTTCGTCGACACTTTACAACCATTCGTGGCTTACTACAAACGATTGGAAGCTACTACAAACGAATGAAAGTTACTACAAACGTCTAGGAATGTTCGTCGACACTTTACTACCAATTTTAGCTTACTACAAACGAATTTAAGGTACTTTTTAGCATAATCATGAAAAATAAAAAATATTTTTTTTTTTTTTTTGTTTTTCTCCCATAACTTTTTTGTCTTTTTACTACAATCAAAAATAATTGTACTACAAACAACTACAAACGATTCTCTACAAACGTGCCGTTTTAAAATTTTAAATTTTGTATGTCGGGTGCTGACCATTTTTTCATGAGGCATAACTTTTTTTTTTTTCAACTACAAACGAAATAATTTTCACTACAAACAACTACATACGAAAGCCTTCCAGATAGCAAAAAAAAAATTTGGTTTTTTTCAAGTCGGGTGCTAAGTTCACATAGCTCCAATCACGGATTAATGTTAGTGCTAGATAAAACGCAGACGAAGTTAGGAATATAATTAAGTTAATAACTATAACTATATTCGAATTATGAGTATATGTTACTGTAAATGTATATTACACCCGCCGTCACTTGATGTCTTAATAATTAATATCTCACTAAACATTATCTGATATAATGTATATTCCTTCGCTGAATTACCATGTAGCGGAATTGAATTTCTCACTACATACAAACAAATCAATTTGAACTATGTTAATGTATTCTAACGTTGGCAAATTAATTATCCTGCTAATTCAATCACGTTAACAGGAGGCTTTCGAAGACAGTGTCGTGATCGATTACCATCGATTCATTTCAGTAAGATTGCTCATAATTTCTTAGCTCCATAAAAGTTTTATGAATATGAACAGGATTTACTGACGTTAGGCTTTGTATATCTTCAAGTATCTCGATAGCGGTAAGCGCAGTTGTAAAATCTACATTCACCCCATCAGGAGCTTTCGTGCCAGTACCCTAAGTAAAGGTTTGAAAATGTGTTGGCATTCAACCACAACCCGCCGCTGAACAAGTATCAACTTGAGCCAAGATAAAACGCAAGGCCAAGCGCCGTCGTTTCAAAGTGTCAAAACCTATATTTGGGGCACTGATCGCTGTCGTCCCTTAGTCGCGATTTTGCAGGTTTTATGTATTCTCCCGTATATTATATAAAGATAGGAAGATATTTTTAGATATTTCCATCCCACGGAGTTATGAATTGGCAAACACACACGAGCTATGAATGCCGCCCCACATGGTATGCTGAGGTGAGTGGAATCCTTGACTACATTTTCAAATAATTATACAAGCGACAATTATACATAACACATTCTGAATTGGTACGTATGAATTTTGCATGTGCTTGCCGAATCACATTCACGGGCCGAGATAAAATTTGCATGTCATTAAGCAAATGTATCGGTACCCCGCATCTACGTATAATTTTATTATGCTACCATTGTCATTAACATCTGAAACATTGCATGGCCACGAATATTTTTACTAAAATAATAAAGCCACTCCAAGACATAAAGTATATGAATAAATAAATAATAGGCTTTGGCTGAAAAAGAAAAATCTCACTAAAAATATATTTTTTCAATTCCTTAAACAATTTTAATTATATAAATTAACGTATGCACTGGGTTATTGAAATTGAAGGGAGGATTTCCAATATATATATTTAAAAAGTAAGAAATTACTTCTTGACCTTTCTTTTGAAATTACATTTCAAGATGTCCTGACAGAGTTTTTGAATGTTTTCAATGTAAAACTTACAAGGTAACAACACGACAAAGATAATTAAGTGTCCTGTAATGTACAAAAACAGCGCCTACAACGAAATTAAGCCGGAGTCACTCAATTTAAAACTCCATTCGTTCTCAGCGTTTAACTTGAAAAAGTCGAGTGAAAAATACATTAGAACTCTGAGATTCATCAATCTTAAAGTTCTAATCGCTCTGTCTCCAAGAGGCGGAAAAACTTTAACGTATCGAGCCTTTGAACCACCTTAAGGGGTATATTAACTAAGTCCTTGAGAGTTCAAATTAACTACTTATTAAGGTATGTCATAAAAAGTAAACGTGGATCCATCGCGTGATATTTGAACCTGTTTCATGGAAGCATCGCATGTTATGTCGCCGTTCATGTCAGCGAGGAATGAAACGCGTATATATACGCGTAATAAAGTCTATCATTAATTAATTGTTCATTAATAGGAACATAAGCCATATGTAATAATATACGTTTAACGAAATTGAACTTGAAAACGTATGCATGTCTTGCTCCACTGTGGGTATGTCCATGTTACAACTAGCCGCACACACGTAATAATATTGTCAATAAAGTAATATTGACAATAACTTTTGTGTGTGCTTGTGTGAGTGGCCCGTATTGCAAGTATTTTCAATAATATTTTGAATATTGAGAATACTTTATTGTCAATAATATTGCGGGTGTGTGTGGCTTGTATAAGACAATATTATGTTCCATTGAGTCAAAGGTAAAGATATATACTAAGAGGTATATTATCTTTTCCAGACGACTTCGGCCGAGGCTAGATTAAAATTAGCATTACATTTATCGAACAATATTCGCCGTTATACAAAAGCTGAAAGATTCTTCAAATTAATTCCATGCTTGAGTAGTATTGATTTGCCTAGGGCGAATGATAAAGAACAAATCAAGGCACAGAGGATAATTTAATCCGATGTGATTTGCAGTTGAAAGAACAGACTGACTTAAACAACGGAGTAATATTTTAGAGTCAAGTAATTCAAGTCCAGACTACAGACGATCAATAAAGTGCTCTACGTTAACAAGTTTCATAAGACTGTGCTGCGGATTATTGTTTTAGGACTTCAGTAGTGTAGATACGTTTTTAATTACCAGAAATTTAAGCTAAATTTACGTGTTTCAAAAGTTATTTGCCTCAAGAGCCGCGGTGGCCTCGAGGTTTGAGTAGTCGCCTGCTGAGCGAGCGACGCAAGTTCGAAACCCAGCGGGGCCCGTATCAATGAGTTTTTCTAAAAACTTATGTGCAGTGAGCTCACACCACGTTCTTTACGGTGAAGGAAAACATCGTGAGGAAACCTGCATTTGTCTGAGAAGTAATTTAATGATGCATGTATTGGAGATGGCGATAGACTCACCATCTGTCTCGTTGGCACTCAATCCCCTTAGGTGAAAAGTGGGTCGTGAGATATGTTTGTTATTTTTGGTATATTTATCTATCTAACTTTGTACGCATCCCGCGAAAACTATTGAATCAACATTTTACAAAAGCGGGATTATACCGGGATTCCACGGGAATAAAATAAAACAAGTTATGGTGCAAATTATCTAACATGCTCGAAGTTCAAATAAGGAAAAGAAACAAATCTCAGTATCACTTTTAACAAAGATAATTTTGTTAAAAACGGGAGCATAACTAAATAGAAGAATTTTGCTAATTAATGCTTTCGAGTTTAACACAGAGTACTTAGTAGTACTTTACTTAAAGGTTTTCAAAGACAGCTACCGAAAGCAGCGGCTCCTATAATTATATTTTCAGCGAAAAACTGGAAGCTCGTCTCTAATTAAATCCTCTTCTTCATTTACATTGTTTTTCATTTCCTCCTGACTATAGATATCTTTATTCTGTTAGATTTCTAATGACACTTTACATAAGACCGGGGGCCCTACTATAACCTCTTATTGCCATGGTAGTTTAACTCTTATTATACGTGTTTAAATCTGTCCCTGTCACACAGCGGAACTATGATAGCAATATGAAGTTCTGCAGTTATTACATGTTTTTTACTTTTATAAAAAGCAATAAAATTAGGTGCTTCGTTTCAAGGAAATTGTAAAATAATATGGAGTATGATTCCCTACTATCTTTCCTTAGATATCTAAGCTTTGATAGAAAAAGAGAAATAAAATGCTTTGTAAATAAAAATGGTAATAAATTTACCTTAACATATAGTTTATACGATATATATTTTTATACCGTCGCGTCGCCCGAGGTTTCATAAACGATAGACAAATAGCATAACCGTTTTTTAAGGATAATGATTTATAGAAGGCACAGCGTGTTCGATTCTTTAAATTTTTCTGGGCAACGAATGACGTCATCGTTCAGGTGCTTGTATGTAGAATATATGCTTTGCTGCGGGTACTGCTATTACATTAAACATCACCCTCTAGGTAAAAGTGGGCCTTCAATACATCTATTATGGTGACAGCTTACCATGAATCGTTTTAACCATCACACATTTTGAATTGAGCTTGAATGCCGGAATGAAAAGTGGAATAGTTACTTTGGGCTAACGCCAACTTTAACGATTATAGATCTGCATCTTCTACACTACTATTATAAAGACGAAATATTTGTATTTTTGTGTGTATGTTTGTAATCATTAACTCAAAAATACTGAGCCGATTTCAAAAATTATTTCACAGTTGGAATGCCACATCATCAGTAACATAGGCTTTATTTATATAGAAACCGCGCAACGTCCGCTAGTATCCTAAATAGCCTTACTTGATAAATGGACTATCTAACACTGAAATATGTTTTCAAATCGGACCAGTAGTTCCTGAGATCAGCGCGTTCAAGCAAACAAACCTTATTTATATATAAGGTCTAGTTTTCTAAGATGTATAAAGTTAATAACATTTACTAATGTCCACAAGCGGCTAGACGATGTCTGGCATCGATATTGAGTTAGAGCGTCCTATTATAGCTGGTAAGCGGATATCGGGATACACGACGAGGATGCCAAGCCAATTACTGGGTCACTTACTGGGTGCATTCCACAACTCGATAAATTCCCGACCCGAGTGGCACTCGCCGCGTGCACTACTCTACTTGAACGTATTATTCTATGCATAAAATCGATGCACATCGCTTAAGTATTGTCTGCTATTCTTCCGTCCTATGATTGAATAATGATAATATGATGGTAGATTACTGCCAGAAAGGTTTATATGCAGAACATTAAGAATAAATATAAAAAATCCTTCACTTTTTTTACATTCATGTTATTCTTACTATTTATTTTAGTGGTAAAGTGTAGTTAGTTTTTAAGGTTACATGATTATTGAGTGATAGCTGTGGCAAAAGTCTAGACCCTATATAGTGGTTTAGTATCTAAATTTTAACTAATCTCTATACAGACAAATAAAATAGAAGCATCTGTTTTAAATTCCAAAATTTCTCTACATACATCTGAAAGTATATACGATAATAACATTGAGAAAACTTTTTTCATTTTTCTCTGTCTGTCTGCTTGTTTGTTCCAGCTAATCTCCGAAACGGTTGGACCAATTTTAACTGGACTTTCACTGGCAGATAGCTAATGATAATATCATATGCTCTATTATATTAAAAAAAAACATAAGAGTTCCGCGGGCAACACGCGGGTGAATCCATGCGGCATAGCTAGTTAATAACATCGAGAAGCTCACCGCTAATATCATGATGAGAATATTAAGTGGTTTTATAATTATTAGGTATACTTCGTCCCTCTGAGATCTCACGCAGAGTTTTGAGACACCTTTTATCAGCAAATTACCTTTAGCAGCACCTTGTTGTTAAGGTATTGTAGGGTTTTAAGGTAAACAATTGTTACTATGGAATGAATGCATTAACATAACGATAGTAACCTTGGAATTCAAACAGCGCTCTTCCGAAAAAGTATCAACACGTTTCGTGCCACGCTAATACGACACGAAAGTGGTTGAAGTTGAGACGTCATGTCAAAGCCTATACTTAGGGTACCGACCAGCTGATAACATTAACGATAAAGTAAATAGAACTGTGAGCGAAAGTAACTTAGTAATGCTTATTTTTGTAGACGCAAAGGTCAAAAGGTAAACATTTCTCTGTCTATACAACGAAATACATTCGGAATACTTTTGAACGAAGACAGAGTACAAATTAGCTTTGAAATAAATGTACGAACTTTTATAATCATTATGCTGAAAACATATTTATCCACCCTCCGCAAAATATCTGGAATGTTGTTTTTATTCCACACGGAACGGTCGATATTTAGTAAACATTGATGAGAGTTTGTGGAACCACATTTTTGCAGATTTTTTGATACGAACTAAAATATGCTCACGCCATCCCAGAAGGGGGTAAGCAGAGGTGTTGTAACAACACCCACCGACACACATTTCACCGAATATGATCAAGTGCCAACGTGACAGAGGGTGAGTCCATCGCCGTCTCAGGCACTATACATACGTCATTGAATTACTTCTCAGCCATATGCAGGTTTCCTCACGATGTTTTCCTTCACCGTAAAGTACGTGGAGTGAAATAACTGCACATAAGTTTTTAGAAAAACTCATTAGTACAGGCCCCACACTTGATACGAACTCTCTACTTATATTGTGTAGTCACTTTTCACAACTGTCTGTGACTTCTTCAATTTCGTTCGGTAAATCAGTGAATGCACCAGCACTATAATTTTACTTTCATTTAAGATCTTCCTCATTTGAAAAGTATTATACTACAACATGATAAAAATCAGGTACCTACCTATACTTTCATTTGGGTGCCAACAAATCTTAACAAGCTTCACTAAGTACCTGTCTGAATTATATACGCAATATTCGTAAACATATCATGTTGCTTAAATATTTAGGATAGGATTAATCAGCTAACGTTGTTACCTTGTAGGTAATCCTCGGCGGTAACGCAAAGTGATTTGTGCTTAACACGGGCCAGAATCACCAGGGTACGCCGGAACGTAATCGTAGCTATTTGCATAATGTGCCAGCCCTTGTCGAGCCGTCATCGTACCGGCCGTTGTGTAATGATTCCTTTTGATGGTACAGATACTGGCATCTCACAACCCTGACCTAGAGAATTCACAGACCAGTTCAAACTCAACAGACGAGAATGGACAGAGATCAAACGATCCAATTACAAAAATTGGCATTCAGGTACCAAATAAATAACTAAATTACGCCACGACAGACGGAGACGATAATGGAGTCACTAAAGAACAATAGCTTTTCAAAAATACTAATGGCCTTCTAAGCGGGCGTTTTGACGGCTGGATGTCTATTAAGCTAACGAGCCAATCAGGTATTACTTCCGAGAATATCCGTTTTAATTTAGCGGATGGGTACTTGGGCTTAACAAACTAAGATTCCAGTAGCCGCAAGGGAGGAGGAAATGTCAATAAACACTTAATATCCATTAGGAGAATCGAGTTGGACGCGGCTGGTAGCACCAATTGCTCTGAATAATGGATGGGACGCAAGTAACCTCTGTTCTATATTTTGCTCGTCAAGCTCAAAAAGGCATAAGGACGCCAAGTTGTCACGAGACAAATGTTTCCTGTATTAACAGACAATTTCGCAACATTGAATCTATAAATCTATCCGACAGATAAATAAAATTGAATTGTCCGTTTGTATTTCCAAATTAACAGCTGTTCACTAAATTCATATTAAAGTATAAACCATTCTTAAATATAAAAAAAATTGTTGAAAGAAAAATCTCTGTCTGTAGGTAATTTTTTTCTGGCTAACCTCTGAAATAGCTGGACCGATTTAACGAGAATTTCACTGGCGGATATTTACGCAGTATCTTAGTTATTTTTATTTAGAAAAAATATAGGGTTTTGGTAATTAAGTCTACGCGGGTGAAACAGCTAGTCTGCATAAAAATCAATCGTTAGTAAAATGCGCCTCTACGAATTTCAGGCATTTCGGGGCATAAGACGTCACATACATACATACATATGCTCACGCCTGTATTCCCCGAAGGGGTAGGCAGAGGTGATCTTATCACAACACTCACTTTTCACCGAATTTGATTCAGGCACTATACGTAAGTCTTTGAATTACTTCTCAGAAATATGCAGGTTTCCTCACGATGTTTTCCTTCACCGTTAAGCACGTGGTGTGAAATCACTGTACATAAGTTTTTTTAGAAAAACTCATTGGTACAGGCCCCGCTGGGGTTCGAACTTGCGTCGCTTGCGTGGCAGGCGACTGCTCAAACCCCGAGGCCACCACGGCTCTAAGACGTTACATTTCAGATAATATGGAAAGACGTTAATTTGACATAAACTACTAATTCCTCGGATCGGAGGAACAGTACAATCAAGTGTTTGCGTACAATTGTAGAAGTTCTTGCCGCGAGAAACCAACTCATAGAGAAAAATAATATTTGTGTCAGACTATCCCCTAACAACTGTAATTTTGATTAATGTTTTACCATCAGAACCCACCTTAATAAGAATTTAATGTTATTACCCACTTCTGCTCCAACGATTCGAGGAAAACTCAATTTGTTTGCATCGTCTTAATAATTCACGAGGACTTTATTTTCTGATATCTCTTTGAAATTGAAATATTTTTACCTTTTTCTGATTCGATTTTATCCAAAGAAGAATAAATTATTTTATTTTGAAAGAAAAATGCCAATGTTGCATATCTAAGCAATACACATCTAAACTGATAAATAAAATTGAAGTGTCTGTTTGTAATTCCAAAATAACAGCGTGGCACAGCTAATTATTCCTATAAAAGCGACGGTAATTACCAATCATATTGTTTTAAATCATGTTCAGAGAATGAATCCAGACCGTTAATGAGAGCAATAGCATCAATAAAATAGTTATATTTATATAGTTACGTACACCCACCGACCTACTTACTTAATGAGTGAGCTAACGTAAAGGTGGAGCTCATAAAACTGATTACAAGCGTCACGGGAAAATATAGTAATTGATTGGTTTCATACTGCTTAACTATTGCAAAATGAGGAATAAAGTAAATGTGAATGTAAGTTTCAAGCCGATCATTATGAAACTAAAACACATTTTCTTGGCAAAAAAATTCAATGCGAGCAAAGCCACGGGTGAAAGCTAGTAAGTATGTAATTGAGAAAGCCTCGTCGCCCACAAGGTTGTAAACTCTACTGTGGAACACGAGGAATTAATATTGCCGAGTAAAGAATACCTGTGGCATTGAGTCGGCCTATGGATGTTGTTTTGCAGGAACTATAAATAAATACTGCGTTTTTTGAAATGTAAGATATCTTTCTTGATTAGTATTCGGTTGCATTAGCCCTCTATTTCATAGGACGTATACAAATAAGCCTAACTGACGAAATGTATTACAAATCTTTCCCTTCTGGAAATATAGGCATATCGCACCTTGTGAACGATACGGGCACAATCAAATATTTTTCATAGATGTTTGGAATTTGGATTCATATTGACAGTAATTATTTTACTAGTTTTGAGTACAATGTGACTTTTTATATGATATTAGAGAAAGTCTAGGTTGTGTTTTGGCGATAAAAAAAATCTGATTTTTTAATAACTTTAGGTGTAACTTAAATTTTAAGGCCCATCTATGATCTTAATTCGTTTTCGCAGAATTTGGAGTTGAGCCCTTTCGTTTTGATGGTGCGATATGTAGGTATGTATGTAGTTTTGAATTATATGAAAATCGTCGGTAGGTTATCATATAAATGAAATCATTTGAATGGGTGGGTTTGGGAATAACCCGGTATATTCGCTGCGGAAAATCCGGAAAACTAGAAAATATGGTTAGGGTTGTAATACCTAGTCGGGCAATAACCGAGCGGTGGACGGTAATGTCATCGCAGTGTTCATATTAAATTCATTTCGTGCAGGTGTGGATGTTTTCCGGGATACTCCTAACTACACCATTTTATTTTTATGGCACCTATTTGCATGTTTACTAGTTCACACGCACATGTCCAATGTGTTAATTAAATAAATACGTCCTTGGGTAGTATTTCATTTACGAGTAGGTATTGGCATAATTACGTATCAATATTTTAACACAGACATATCTCTGAATTATTATATCGAACACTGATTGATTGTAAATAAACTTATGGATCTAAATATTTGAAATGAGGAAATATTTGTGTAAAAAATGAGTAACCATTTACTGTACTTGCAACCTCAAGTGATCGAAATATAAGGTACCTATATTTAATATATAATTGGATGAACAATAGATTTTCATTCGGGTGCGGAAAGCTACGTCGGTAGACTAAGATTGGATGGAATATCATTTAGGGAATTGTTTATATTCGGTCGGTAAATCTATAAAGGTAGTCGTTTTATCTAATGCTAAATAAATTATTGTATGTCGAGCTTGCAAAACTAAGTTTAATCTACCATATAACGGTGTAAACAATTTTGTTATATCTGAGTAATAACGAAAAGCGTCTTTTCAGAGAAAATTCAGTTAGTGTCTAGCTCTAGAAAGTCGAGTTAGGTGAGGTGCCGGCGAAGCGCTCCGCAAATATTGACTGCGGTTGAGTGTTTCGAAACTTGCGAATTTTCCCAACTTCCATATTAATGACTTCGGGGAAGTAAACACTTATAACAGGCCAGCCGGAAGGCTGCCCGAACACGAAATAGAATAGTAACAGAAAGGCGGATGCCTACGTTGGTCTCGCACACAAAGTTAAGCGCATAAGATTATCTATAATCAAGACGAGCTAGCTCGAATGGTGAGTTTAGAGCAAGTCACTCGCAAGTTTGCGTCTACGTGTGAGTACGCCTGTAAATAAGTATATGTGATGAGCTGGTATTCTGTAAGTTTATATCTTGTAAGTCTTCAAGTTCCCGTCCGTAAGTGATACCACAAGAGGATTAACTTTGATTAAAATACGTGATTTAACTTGATATCCTTTAAACAAAATAGCTGTAACTTTTTCTTACTTAACTTTGGCCTTGGAAAATATTCCAAGAAATGTTTAATTAATCCTTAAAAATATTTTGAATTTACGTAGTCATAAAATAACTTTGAGCAAGTGGTATATTGTTATCAATACTTTTGATGGACGACTTTTGACTAACTTGTGCTTGTGTTTTATTATTTATTACAAAAACACTATTATTACAGCAGTTTGAACATGATGAATATATAAACCGATTTTGCTCCTTTGTTGATTTGGGTTGAATTTCAAAATATACTCTCAGTCTTAAACTCTTCTACCCACCGTATATAATACACCCTTAAAACTAATCTTTTACACATGACTGTGAGTGTGTGAGTCAGAATCTTGAATCATTTAGGTTTTTATTAGCAAATTACATACTTATGTATTATTATTAATATTAATATTATTTATTATTTCGAGGACCTCATGGCACAGAGGAGCTCGTGACACAGTTGCTATTGCGCATATCATTCGATCAGCGAAGTTAAGCAACCTAGCCAGTAATTGGATGGGTGACCGCCCGAGTTCCCTCCGTGCCTCGGAGAGCAGGTTAAGCCGTCGGTCCCGGTTGCCAATTTATCATCTTTGGCAATCGTTACAGGTCAGTCGGAGGCCTAATAGTCTGACAAGTGGTTTAACCCAGATCACAGATTTTCCTCGTTAAAGGGTCTGCGAAGATCCGATGGCAGTCGCTTCGTATAAAAATCAGGTCATCAGCCAACAACATCGGGTTGAATCAAGTGCCGACCCCAACAATGTATGGAATAAGGCCAGGGAGATGATATGATGATGGATATTATTTTTAATATATTTGTCTATCATGACTTAACGTGAATATCGTCGTGTTCATATCATTATACTAAGTCGTATTACAATGAAATATATCTATAATAATATTATAGGGAGGAAAGGTGTGTATGTATGTTTGTAACGAATTGGCTCAAAAAGTACGGACCGATTTAAAAACTTCTTTCACCATTTGATTGCTACATTATCACTGATTAATACAGGCATATTTTATCCAGGTAATTCCACGGGAACGAGAACTACGCGGGTGAAACCGCGCGACCACCGCCAGTTATTTAATGCAATTGTATTTCAAATCACTGACTTCTAGATTTTCTGTTCAGTAGCTTTTAAAAGTGATATCTACTGCATTTATCAGACCTTCCTCATTTTCAAGATGCCTATAGAAAGATTTTGTAGGAAATTCTGCTGGACTTGTAAGGTTTTTGGTAGTAAAAGGTATTGTTACTATAGGGCTTTTATTTAAAAATCTTAATACATAGTCTAATTAGCTACCATACAAGAAATAACGAATTTAAATAATTGATACATTTGTGGAACCGATTTTAAATAAATATTATAAACATTATTGGATATCAGTAATTCACTTGTGCATGCTAATTAAAATACTTATATTATTTTATAGAAATTACATTTTAAACTACTTATACTCGTAAATATTAAATGATATGATTTGTGAAATGTCTATGCTTCGTCACTATGTTGCATACATATTGAACTTAAAAACATCTATGGAAAGAATCAATGTCTTAAGTCATAATCATGTTCAAAGGATAATATTTTGGCAATCGTTAATGAATAGAATTAGGATAATAACCATATTCTTATATAGCTATGCTATCATTTCGAAATTGACTAATATACATTTAACTATGTTAAACTATCCTAGTCATTAAGCATAATACAGGTTGGGTAGATTAAACTTATCTTGTGAACCTAAATGTTAGACACGCGTGTTACTACAAAACAAAATACTTATTCCCGTGATTATTTTTTAGACTCTATGTGAGTTCTACTTCAATATCAATAACGTGTAACTTAACAAGTTATTCAACTAAGTGCACCGTGCCATCACAATGAATAATGTACGTTTGTGATTTGCTAAATCTAATCGCATTTGATGTTTTCAGTCATCCGTAACACTTCATTATGCGTCAGCAATCTAACCTAGTATACGAAACGGGTTGAATTTGTTTGTTCGATTAGGTTGCTGTGGTCTCCTGGATCTGTTGGGTCGGTGGAGAGGCTCACTGGCGGCTGACAACAATGGCGATTGAAAATCATCTATTGAATCAGTACTATTATGATCGAGCTCTATGTCGATACCTTCATTGTACAATACATTTGGAGGCGAAGAGTGTAAATTAACGGTGGTGCTTTCGCTTTCCTTTTCAGTCGTCTCATACGTTAAATTTTGAAGAATTACTGTTGACGTTTTTGGGACTTTAGTAGTAGCGTTATCAGAGGAAAACATGGTGTGGGCAGTAACGGTGCTCTCGGTGAGTTCGGTTGGTGCCATGGTTACGGTAGTTGTGACTTGAGCTGGAGAGGTGTCATTCTGAGTTTCGTCAGGCTTTGCACTTGTTGACAATACTGATATCTTAGGCAAATCAGTTGTAAAATTTAATTTGGAACTTACAATCGGCTGTGGAGTCGACTCATTGGTAATTCTACTGGAATTGTTTTCAAATGCCTTTGTTGTAATTTCAAATACAATTGGTGTTACCGTTGATTTGTCTTCTGTTAGTATAGTTATTGTTATTACCTCGTGATTTGTACTATTTTCTACCGTTTCTGGAGCTAATTGTATTGGTAAGTCAGATATCTGATCGCCATAGGTTCCATTTATTTTCAAAGAGGAATTTAACATAACGTCAAGTTTAGTAATGTCTCCAGAATAGTTGGTAAGTATCGGATTAATTTGATGGACATCGATGGGATCGTCTTTTATTATTACTTTTAAATCTAATGTATCTCTTGAATCATCCATATTTATGGTTTCACTTACTATATCGATAGTACTAGTTTCAATATTTTTCAAAGTTGATGTTGATAGAGTGGAAACATCGAGTTTTTCGCTCTTATTATTCTTGAATTCATTAGCTTTCAATATCTTGCTCTTTGGTTCGTAATATTTATCACTGTATTTTTTAGGCATACTTTTATTTTTTTCCTTCTTTCCGTAATCCTCATCTGTTATCGTGTGTTTGGCAGGCGTAACATGAGGCATATCAGTGATATTGACAGATTTAGGATTTTCAATGTTAGTTTTATCGATTCGTTCATACAGATTATGGGTGTATTTCATAGATTTTTGTTCGGCAAGTTGTTGTGCGTGCTTTTCTTCTAGCGATAGAACAGTCATGTCGTCACTAATTTTAGCCTTAGCCATCACTAGAGGAGGAACAAAGTGGTCGGTAGGCTGCGTAAAGATATTTTCGAAGTTTCCATGCCTTGCAAACTGCTCATGTAACATCTTATGTTGCATGTGCTTTTCATCTTCAATTTTGTTCAATTGTTCTTCAGTTAAATAGTTATTTTCTTCAGCGATTGTTGGAATATCGTTACTCTGCATATTATTGTTATTGATAATATTCAAATCAAAATGTTTTTCAAGGAGAACCTTGTTAAAATTAGATGATTTTATCGGTAACTTGGTTTCTGGTGCAGAATTTAAAATGTATGGTATCGGCGTCGATTGTGTAAGATTAATCTCTGTCACTTCTTTTTGATGGTCTGTTACTATGTTTTCTTCTGTGGTAGTAAAATCATTGGTGGCATCTTGGTCAGTCATTAAAGTTTCTGTCGATGTTAAAGGCCAAGTGACCCCAGTAAAGGATACGCTAGAAGTGCTTGTTAATTCGTCATTACAAGATAATTCTTTTAAAAGGTTTTCTCGTTTCTGGGAACAATCAACAAACACAATTTTAATTACATAGAGAAAATTTGCTTCTTAAAGAATTCGTCTCTTTCCTGCCTCTACATACAATTTGCTTTACATGTTATAATATCAATAATGGTAGGAACTAGATTAAGGTAGTGTTAGAAATCTCAGTCACATACCACATTTCCAGTGCATTGCACTCGTTTGACACCTGCCATGCCGCAGTCTGCAGTGAGCTGAACAGCTGCACTCTCAGGCAAATAAAGGATGGTCAGCGCTGGCAATTCCCGCACCATACAACCCTCATTGCCCAGCGCCCATTGAGGTACTGTGAAATAGAACTACCTAAAGAACCACGTCAAAACGACACTTAAAAACACAAAGATTCTGACGAGAAGATAGTTGTGGCACTGAAAAATTGTGTGTTCAATTCAGCATGTAAGTACCTGGTAGTTCACAGATGAAAGATGCGACAGTGGGCCCGCCACAAGCTCTTGCCTCCCAGCGGTAATCGGCAGCTGGGTTCGAGGCTGCGCATAGAGGGGCCGTACGCGCATCTGGCGCTGAGCTCCAATAGCCTTCACCACTAAGACCTCGGTAGTCACTACGAAAAAAAATGCATTTACAACCCTTAGAATTTTAGACAGAATGAAAGACTGATTAAGCTTTTTGTGAAAATATGCGTTTTGCCTAACTTCCGAGTCGGAATATAGATATTACTAAATCGAGTGCCTTTAAGAATAATGTGGATACTCATTAGGATTATGCATGTAACGCTTAAAAAAAGTAGCACACTGTGAACTAGGAACAGAGTTAGTAACTCATCGAAAGGTGACAATTACAAATCAATAAAGTTCTAGTAAAGTAAGATTATATATGAAGTTCATGCTTTTAGTGTTGTGATTAACAGAGTTACAATGTAGTGAAAATAATTACGAGAATATCAGAATACGCACGTCCAGGTAAAGTCTCCGTCAGGGTTACTGCGGATAAGGCCAACCCACACCGCACTGGTGATATCAAGTTCCTTCAGGTACGCTCGCACTGCATCGTACTGAGCCGTTGTGTCAACTGCAATAAACAAACATTTTTAACTGTGTTGGTAGAATTAAGAAATTAAATGTATTATATACCGAACATAAAATGGTTAATGTCGACCGAAAGGTCGAGTTGTTCCCTTTAAATAATTGATTTTAAAAGATTTCTATGATGTCTGTTTTCTATCTCTTGTCTTATTATATAAATAATTTTGTTTTTGACCAAACACCAGTACTTCCATATCGCTATGGGTCGAGTCTATCACCACAAATGTTATGTTTTTTTAAATTGAATGTGTAAACTCAGCCATTTGGCCTACATGTTGAAACATGTACCTATTGTAAATTTGAAAGAACCGCATCAAATACATCAGACAAGAGATTAACGCAGACAGTTGCAAAAATATGTGTTTATTTAGAAGACTAAAAAATAGAGCTATGCTGTGTACTAGAAATATTAAAGCATATCCAAATCAAATGCGTAGTGTAAAATACATTTGTAAAACTAGGAATTGTTGCCAAAACGCGAGAAACTTTCATGGCCGACCTTACATTACTAAAATACTTGAAAATTGCCGTCCGCCGACGTACTTTTAAGTTATTTACGTGAAATCGTTTAATCCACTTCGCTACGTTTAAGTGATGTCATAAACTTTGTAAAATGTATTTAAGGAGCGCTATGTTGAGTGCTGGTTTGTAAGTGAAACAGTGTTGGGTAGTGCTAGCTCGATCGATACGGTACATTATATTATGGAGGGAGGCAGCAAAATGGTATTATAGAAAATAGCTAGCTGTGCTCCGCGGTTTCACCCGCATAGGCTTAATTTCATACTTTATTTCGTCGTACCGTGTTTTTTTAAATAAAAGTTTATTTAATCATGCCGTGCGTTGTATCAAATGGCAGGGCTTGATAAGGACATTTAAAAAATATATTATATATTGCTGGCTTCTTTTAATAATATATTTTAGTTATTAGATTATATTTATAAGGTTTTTAGCTATGTAGTTCTTGAATTTAATAATATTATGTTATCTTATGAAATTTAAAAAAAGTTTAATATTTTGCTGGCTATTACATGCACCTCATAAATTCAAACATTGTCTAAAATCACGCAGATATGTGAGCCAAAAACCACTATCCTTTTAGATGTATTTTGTGTGAGTACATGGTACATATGACCACGGCTATCCTCTGAACATCATTTGTTACATTTTGGGTGCATGATGAGGCCACAGTGTAAATGGGACTTACTTTTCGGGACACAACGTAAAGCACCCATTTTTATGCAGTCTGGATTTAGTTTTCAAACTTATTCAGAATTACAAACATACACTTACATTTTATTGATCTGTACAGATAGAGATTACTATTCAAAATAAAACCAGTAGAGATCGCTTAACGTACCATTATATCTTTCCATATCTGATTTCATATTAAAAAAGAAATACATATCCAGCGCTGATTCTCCGCCTTCGTTATGACAGTATGTATGTAAACCTAATAATAAACGGTACGGGAACATGATATTAATATACAACGAGTCATATGTTTACTGCCCGTGGCATCAATTACGCTTCCAACAAATTTTCGAAGGGTGTAGGCAGCAAATATTCCCAATTCACATAATATCATTATTGTTGAAATAATTTAATATACTAAAAGTAAAGCTTCGAGCCTTTTGTTTCTTAAAAATGAACGCGGAAAATACATTAATATAGTTATTACGATGTTATAAACAGACAAGATCCCTGAAGTGCCGAGCAAATTTTCTTTTAAATGTTCTTGAAACGCTTGGCGTAAACTACGGATTACGTATCGAATGAAACAAGTTTTCTTGGAGGAATATTCTTTGAAAATACTTTCACAATTTTCGCAGGTACAGCGAGGAAATAAAGTTATAGGTAGGTCGACGAATGCTCACGTAGCGCCATGATTCGATTATATTGCTTTGTAAGAGCCACAGAGCTGTTTTATTTTCGTTCGAGTCACACGCCCGTGGCTCAAGCCTGAATTCGATTCCGAATAATTTCATGGGAAACATGCTCTACTATTACGTTGAAAAGAAGCGCTGCATTTATTCATATGTAATATTATGCTCTCTGACAAAGTTTTCCGGGTTAGTGTAGTGTAGTCAGGTCCAAGTCAAGTTTCGTCAAAGAAAAAAAAAATCGTGTATTTTCGTCAAAGCTTCATAAATTGAAAAATAACTTATTCTTAAAGTCTCATGTCAGTTTTTTTATGAATAATGTTTAAATAAATATTACAAAGGATACTACGGGAAAATTTTTGTTTCATTATCAAAATGCCAGGTACATAAATAATACATACCTGAACTGATTGATTTAACAATAATTAACTTTTGTAATAATTTCATAGCCTGTTCCTGTTGAATTATTCAAGTTTATTTCGCTTAATTGCAAAATTACCAATTCACTGGAGCTCGGTACACCCCAAAGCGCATTTCAGGTGTCAAATAACAACAGGAAACTATGCCGCTCAGGGTTGCTACAAGCAGGATATTTGCATTACCGCGGAGTAGTGGCAGCCCGACAAGTCGCTCTTATTCAAATTGACGTCATTAAGTCGAGCACACGACACGCTTAGACGAAACCTTAGCAAATAAAATTTACCAACTGTATTTACCTGCAAGAAAACCGACTCGAGTCAGCCCTGCGGCGATCCCTTTGCTTTCCTGTTTTAATTAGAGATTACTTGTCGAATACCGAAATGAAGCTTTTACAAAATTAAATGTTTCATTTATTAATATAAAGCTAGCGTGCTCATAAAGTTGTATAGGAAGTCTTAACATTATTAAAGAAATAATTACGGCACTCTGAGATACGTAAATAGTAAGTACACCCTTATGTCCCTGTTAAAAGGATCAAATTCGATTGGCTTAGTGGCCATGCTATTGAATCGAGTAATAAGAAAGAAAATAAAGCCCGATAAATCCATTCAGAACTCATCACAAAGGCGGATAAGCTTCGTCTGTAATAACACATTGTGTTATTATCCGGGGAATCAGTTTTTACTTGCTAGTCATATCTCAGCGCGAATGAATACGAAACACAAGGTTTAATTAATAATGCCGTCATATTTCACAGCCCCTCGGATGTTTCCAGCGATTATTAAACTTTACAATTAGCACGATGCCTATATTAAACCTTAGGAGAGATTGTTATAGGTACTTGTGGGTATTTCAAAATCTTAAATATAAATCTATACTTAATATTATAAAGAGGAAAGATTTGTATCTATGTCTGTATTGAATAGGCTCCGAAACTACTGGATCGATCAGCAAAAATATTTCAGCAGTGGATAGCTACATTATCAGCGAGTAACATACGCTATATTTTATCTCCGAACTCCCACCGGAACGAGAACTACGCGGGTGAAACCGCGTGACGTCCGCTAGTCCTAAATTATTTTGCTATATACAGTTGGAATTAAATAAACTTACAACTCTATAATTGGAAATAATATTTGATTTTCTGCTCCTTTTTTTGTATATATTACATTGGTACTTTTATTTTCTTTCCTTTATCTTTAAGAAAAAATGCCGGAAATAAAATAGGGTGTAACGAGAACAGGGACGAAGAAAGAAAGCTTACGCGTGAGAGTGGCAAGTGGAGGTGGGACCACAAAATGGAACCAGAAGGGCAGCTTCTTACTTTGATTAAAAATCGTCCTACAAGTACATAGAAGAGCATACGAGGATCTAGGATCAGGTCGCATCTCGGACAAATTGCAGCAGTAACAGTAGTAAATGCCTCTTTGCCTACGACAATGTGTAGGAGCTGTCCTTGTGTAAGTGTTTATTTTGTTGTTCGGCCACGAAGGCAAAGGCTGGCGGGAAGCCAAAGTACCCCCGACTTGAGAAAACTCCACAGAATGCCGAGTCAATATTTGTAATGCCATTTAACTGTCCCACAGACTCATGGTCCCGCCACTTACGATATTTTATCGCCCGCTTTCTAATTCTAAATTCGTCGAGTCTCATAGAGTTGAATGACGCCTTTTTTGGGGTAATCGATGTGCTGTAATAGGTAAGGAGTTAACCATTGTAGACTTTATCTTTTAGAACCTAAAGTCTAATAACTAAGTAACTAGCTATTTTTAATACCTTTGTGCATTTTTATATTTTCATTTGGCTTGCTTAGCTTAATTAAATATTTAAATGTAACGTATTACATTTAAATATTTAATTAACTTTTGTATTCAAACCTGCAAGGTGGCTTATGATCGTCGTGCAGTAAAATCCCCACATCTAAACATACATACCTACAGGTAAATGAAATTGAAGTGTATGTAATTCCAAATTAAAAGCATATATACGGCACTGACATTAAAAAAATAAAACTACTTTTTTTTCTCTGTCTGTTTGTTGCGGCTAATCTCCGAAATGGCTGGACCGATTTTAGCGGGACTTTCAATGGCAGATAGCCAATGTTACAAGGAGTAACTAATAGCCAACCATGAAATTAAGCCTACGCGAGTGAAACTGCAGGGCACAGCTAATGCGAATATAAATAAACCGAAGACCAACTATTTACGTAATTACAAGAACTCCAATGTTTACGTACAGCCAGGTCAACTATATTGAGTGCATCCAACATTAACCTTTATTACTGTGCAGTTAAACGTGAACGCTCGAGCTCCGACAAATAACTATTTCAATAAACGAAATTATTTCTAGTTAGTTAACGAACTCTACGAGGGTCCATGAAATTGTTTCAGTTTGATTTCAGCTTGATGTTAATTATTTTTGACTAGCTTCTTCTCGACTTCGTTTACGCTTTATAAATAAGTACTTATAGAGAGTTGAATGTATATTTAAAAGTAATAAATAGGTAGCAATAAGTAACTTTTATATAACCATTAATAAATATACTCTATCAGATTATAAATGTGAAAATATAAAGTTAAGATAATATTTTACTAAAGTTGTCAAACTTTTGGGTGCTATTTATACCAAATAACTGTCAACCCAAAGTTTCTTTCCAAAAACGAACTAGCAACGTTTTGAAATATTTGTTCTGAACAGTAAGAGGCTTTAAAGTACTTGAACAACGCAATATCCTCATCCATACAGTTAAATGACACAGTATTTGATCGGCAGCCATATTCAATGCACAATCTCACCATACCTCGAACGAAAATTCGGTTTAATTGGAAACAATACCAACTTTGTACAAACATCCCAGCTTAACCCCAATAGGAAAAGTTGATATTACCGTATGAGGCTTATACTGTTTATTTATCCTAATCCGAGGCCGTAACGCGGGAATTTAGTGGAATACAGAATCAGGAAATTTATATTAGATTGTGAAGCACCGAACCGGCCGCAATTTAGCCCCAGGGATTCCAATAACTACATTTGACGCCATTTGTAGGTGCGGTAACTTCGAGCCCTGGAGATATTTATTCTACGCCTATATGTGTTATGTTTCTATGTTCTATGTAGTGATACTAACATGCTGCCAAATTTCACTGCCAATAACCTCTCTTATTTTGTGTGATTTTATACGTGTGTTCTGTACGTTCATAACATAGTTCTATCGAATATTCATGAAACTGATGTGACTATCCATAATACGAATATGTATGTATCTTTCCATAATACGAATATGTATGTATCTTTCCATAATATGAATATGTATGTAGCACACGTTTACATTTATAGAAATGCTAACGTCTAGACAGCTTATCGCATTCAAATTAAAACAAATTGTAACTCCATTCATAGGAGAAAAAATAATGTATCATTTAATCAGAAATATATTAATAATTATGTTAAATTGTTGTGACAATTTTCTGTTCCTTTTCTTTCTAACGATAAAGATTCCTAACGTTTGATTTAATTCAAAAAGGTAAGATTTTCAAAACCACGTAATTATGCATATTATGCATTGCTATCCTGCCCAATAGAACAAGTAAGTAGTATATATATGTTCATTTTTTAATCATTCATATATTTTAATAAGCAAGTTAGTTTAATATTACACATAATATAAACTAAATTACTTACAGTGGTAATAACTTATAACCAACAAAGGGCTAACTAACTTAGGGCACAGCACAGCTAGAAAGCGAGAAAAATATTCCCATATTGCGGTAATTTTACGAATTAGCTGTGCCCTGCAGTTTCACCCGCATAGATTTAAATTGATTCCCGCGAAACCCAAAAATTTGTTTTTTTAAATAAAAAAAAATTATGTTACTCTTTGTAACATTAGCTACCTACCAGTGAAAGTCCCGTTCAACTCCAGCCGTTGCAGCGATTATCCGGAACAAACAGACAGACAGATATTTTTTTTTGTTTTGATTTTTTATTTGAGCACCGTATATACTTTCATATCCATTTAGTGAAAAGCTGTTAATTTGGAATTACAAACAGACACTTCAATTTAATTTATCCGTATAGATGTATAGATATTAATGTAATGATTGGTCTCCTAGTAATACCAGTAATTACTTATGCTGTAATAGATAATATATCGTGTGAGGATTAGGTAAGCTAAATTGAGACGAAGTACCGATGTACGTCGGTCCTAAAGGCGTCTCAGTTCGATGCGCATGTAACGACACTTCGAACAAATCGATGCTATGCTTCGAACTAATGTCTTAATACCCAGATCACCCCTTGCTTATATTATACTAGCGGACCTCACGCGGTTTCACCCGCGTAGTTCCCGTTCCCATGGGAGTACAGGGATAAAATAAAGCCTATGTTACTCGCTGATGATGTAGCTATCCTATGGTGAAAGAATTTTTTAAATCGGTCTTGTAGTTTTTGAGCCTATTCGCTACAACCAAACAAACAAAGTTTTCCTCTTTATAATATTAGTGTAGACTAGCAGAGCCCCGCGGATTCACCCGCGTTAAAATAACAAAATGCGTAAAAATATATTTTTTTTAAATGAATGTATAATAAATAAGTATATATGTTCACGCCATCCCAGAAGGGTCCCCGAAGGGGTAAGAGGTACGTAAACATTGTAACAACAACACCTGTTTTCACCAGATTTTACCGAATATGATTAAGTACCAACGAGACAGAAGGTGTATAAATATAAATTATGAAATAATGTTAGTCATATATATACTCACAAGTAACGTGGCTTTCTATTCGCAAACAATTGTAAACGTTTGAATGTGTCTTGACCATTGCTTGTTGTAAGTTTCGAATTCTTACTATTTTATTTTATTCTGTGGTATTTAGAACTACGAACAAAAACTTAAAGGGCATGGTAATCAGTGAATTCCAATAAATTTAAGAAATTGTAATAAACCTTACTTAGTCTTTAAATAAAACCTCCAAAGTACATTAAAGGTTAGGATAATATTTATTCAATGATACTGCTAAAATAAAACGAACCACTTTAGGTAATTTTAAAACTCATGAGTCTCTTGAAATATTTATCAAAAAGGTCTTCGTTGATCTTTGGATTAAAATTGAAAAGTAAAAATATTTTCCTTTTAATAAAATAATCCGTAGTAAGCCAGTATACCTTTATAAATGGGCGGAAAAATATTATTAACCTCTTTCGTTCCGAACGCATTTCTCTAATCCGATCCAGAAATTCGCCTTTATTCCTCGACTCTGGTTAAAATTTTCGACGATAATTAACTGGTGACACCGTAGTGGCCTTGAGGTTTGAACAGTCGCCTGCTGCGCAAGCGACGCAAGCTCGAATCACAGCGGGACCTAAACAAGGAGGTTTTCTAGAAAAAAAATATGTGCAGTGATTTCACACCACGTTTACGGTGGAGCAAAACATAGTGAGGAGACCTGCATATATCTGAGAAGTAATTCAAAGACTGTCACGTTTGCCCTTAATCATCTTCGTTGAAAAGTGGGTGTTGTTGTTACAACACCTCTGTCTAGGCCCTCGGGGAATGCAGGCGTGAGCATATGTAACTAATTGGTATATATATTTCTTATTTATTATGTTTATGAACTTCCTGTGTTTTATTTTTTATTTATTCGTTCAATAAAACAAGAAACACACTCAAGTAAATAATTATAGTAAGGACGGTTAAATCGGAAACCGTAATCCACAAACTTGAAACTTTACGTTGCAGAATAATTTTCCTTAAATTACGACAAAACCACACGTTCAACGTAACTTAAGAGCGATATATCTTTAGTCTCACCCCCACAACCTTTGATGTTGTTTTAGATTAGTCAAAGGCGTGAAACGTTATATATTTTAATCCTGATAGGTAAGGAGTAGGCGCTTACCCTGTCCCTTGGCGTTAGACGGTATTATGCAAATTGGTAGGGTTATACTTATTCAATTGGCTTCTCTCTCAAGCCAAAGACGGGCCTTGGATGTCGTTAAAGGATTCTTATGTTACATAGGATTGGCACCTATAACGTTTGACTGACAAAGAAATAAATTTATATTCAAAAATGTGTAGAGAAAGCTATACACAAAGGTTACTGGCATTATTTCACGTTTTATCCACAGTAATAAAATAAAGTAAGTCACACTCCTATTATTGTTTTTTCCCATAAAAATATCCCATAATATTACTTCGTAACGACATAATAGGCTTATAGTGTTATACTTGACATTGAAGGCAGACAATCTCTGTGTTACTAAATTGCTCTCTGAAAATATTCCCAGAGAAAATTACGGAGATTGGCTAAATAAATTTACATAATCCAAACTTCTACGAATATCTTTATGGTTATTGGACATTACGAATGAAGTACATATTACGTGATAATCTTGTTTATTTTGGAATACTACAACTAAAATACATAGGTATACATTATATAAATAAGGTAGTAGTATTTGGGCGATAATGATTACGTATTTAGTTTACATCACCATACACTCCAAAGTCTCATCAAAGAGGACTCATTCGATATGGTAGATCTACAAGCGAGGGCAAATTGATGTACGCATTTGTCTCTGAGCCACGACAGCAGTAACTACGTCTTATCAAACTTGTCGCAACTATATCGTATACTATTTACATACATTACAAATACATATTATGTTCACGCTTGTATTCCTTGAAGGAAGGCAGAGGTGTACTTATAGTGCACATACATTTCGCCAGTTATTTTAAAATCTCATGCAAGAGGGGGCGAACCTATTCTAGACTGGAAAATTATAGTATAATAAACCGAACCCACGACCTCGTGTTCCGCAGTAAGGTTTGCGACTACTAGACCAACGAGGTAGAAAACATTTATGCTTTAAAAATAATATAAAATGTTACAATGCTTTATTCCGCTATTATACCTAAACATGGACTTTCGCAAAGTAACTCCTGATGAAATATGGAAAATATTGTTTAGAATCGGAATATTACAATTCATTTTTATGAGAAGGATCCATTGAATATTCTATCATGTAATATTAAACTCATCTACATTCAATTTGTCAACATTTTCCGGAAATAATTATATCTTAATCCCTGTTCATTAAGGAAGGAAGATATTGCGAGCTCTTGGACTCAAGGGATCAAGGAGGTCTGTCGAGAGGTATACCTGTTTCTGTTACAATTCCGAGAACTTTAGGTACCTATGCTGTTACACATTTTGGGTTCAACGTAGGTAATAGGGTTGTAATCTTATCGAGCTTAGATTAAGGACCCGGGTATTTAATTCTTGCAGCCCACGATAAAAATATGACAAAAAAAGGTATGCTTACAAATTTCTTTAAAAGTAAAAGAGCCAAATGAGCGTTAAATCTGCCTGATAATAAGGGATTATAGCAACTTATGAAAATTTTTGATAAACCAAGGAGTGTCACTCGCGTTACCTACATATTTAAAAATTAAAAAAAAAAACATTTTGAAATTTCCACGTTATCGTTATGCCAATATCCCCCTCCATGTGGCATTAGCGACTATATTTGCTTGCCGAAAGAACATGATACTGCTCTATTTAAGGCTTATTTGACTAGATCGGAGTCGGTTTGGGTCCCCAGTCGGGCAGCTCTAAAATCTAGATAAAATATCAAGAATATTCATTAAATTAAGAGCCGTGGTGGCCTTGAGGTTTGAGCAGTCGCCTGCTACGCAAGCGACGCATGTTCGAATCCCAGCGGGGCCTGTACCAATGAGTTTTTCTAAAAACTTATGTACAGTGATTTCAGACCACGTGCTTTACGGTGAAGGAAAACATCGTGAGGAAACCTGCATATTTCTGAGATGTAATTCAATGACGTATGTAAAGTATCTGAGACGGCGATGGACTCACGTAATTTCATCGACTATTTTTGCACAGCATTATAAAATATGAGAAGGTAGCAAAAAAAACTCACACCCACAAAAGAATGTCGAAGCTATTTGTAAAATGTATGTTCATTATTGACACATGTGTGTGTTGAAGTAATTAATTTATATGGGAATCGTAAAGAACTAGGTCACACCAATTTCAGTTGTCACAGGCACGCGATATAAATCAATATCCGGGATGTGCGTATGTTTATGGTTGACAGCAATTAAGGGGCACACGCTGTTTGTCCGGCGTCCGGATCCCGGTGTCAACTGTCAACTGTCAAGTGTCATACATAACCGTAAACTGTGCCGCCGTGCGCCTCTGTCGTTTATTGCATATCGGACGGGTAATCCATTTTTAACAATGTTTTAACGAAATATACTTTTCAAGTAACATTCAGAAATTATGCAATAATTTTGGCTAAAGTTTAATTTTTTATTGCTAACTACTTTCCGCTTGAGACTTCACTCGCGAGGTAATGAATGTACCCTTTGTCCTTTTCTGAAGGTATACCTGACAACGTTTTCCCCATTTTTATAATTTTATGAGGTAATCTAGTTATGGCGTGACAAACAAACGAACATAATCGAAAGACGTGGAATGTTAGTAAGAATGTGTAGCTCCTAGAGTCGTCTTACTTAATTAATCAGTGTTTGATGTAGGTAAGTGCTTATTTAAAGTACGTTCCTAACCAGCTTTAATAATTAAGTGAAGTTACATCTTGTCTTCTAACTTTAGTCGACTGACTTTAAAGTCACTCTAAAGGCGAAGAAAACACTAACTTTGAAATGGCACAATCTGAGGATACGTATTATATTGCATTGAAATATCTTTTATAATAACTTGACATAATCCTGTTAGAAGTTTTGTTTTGAATATTAACCAGGTATCTATTAGAAACAGTACTTAGGAATCTAGATGCAATACTGAAAGCATAAATGTGCTGTTTATTTCTTTATTCATACCAATAATATGAAAACATAATAATCACATTTCTATGTATTTGAGATATAGCAATTCTGCGAAATAATCGAACCGAGCCGATACTGGCCTCTATAATAGTTTGAATGCTACGATAACGTTTTCCTTCAAAATCCAATATCGCTATTGTGTTGCAACAGAGAATTTCTAGTTTCCCAGTTTGCAAGTATAGCCAATAATTCATTCCTTACTTTTGAGTAAGTAAGTATCGTACTATTGTTTACTCTACAAAATATGTCTACCGTAAGGATAAAATATTATGGTTTCTTAATATTAATAACGAGCATATTTTCTGAGAAATAATGTCATTATTTTATTATTCACCACACAAATTTAAGCACATTTTACTTGGCGGAATGAATAAATCATCATAATATAAATGAGGGTCGCCAATACGAGCGCTGACTCTGGGGCTGAGAGCGTTCATATATGCGCTAACCTCTGCCACAAAATATAAATTTACAAAAGGGTAACTCATTGGGGGAAACAGGCACACGCACACATATAAAATATGTGGTAATAGGGGCGTATAAAAAAGTACTTACCTATATGAAATTGATTACTCACCGGACATGCGTTAAGAATAGCTTAGCAGTTGGTACAACATTTTCCATTCTATCCTTAGAACGGAAAATGGCGGAAACTTTTTTAAGAGAACGTATTCTTAGTGTGACCCAGTGCTGTCGAACAAACATCTTCAATCGAGAACGCTTATCCAAAAGCGTCCTTCTTTACCCTCCATCCTCTTACGTTTCTAAGTTCCAAATATTATGATGGATTTGGGTAAATATATGGTATAACCCGTCCCCTAAAAGTATTATTCTTATACATACCTTTACCTCTAATACTATGGCTCCATAATATCCATAATATTATGATGGATCGGTTGAATAAAACAGAAACTTGCAGTGCCTCCCTGGCCTTCGCACAAAGTGGCCAAGTTTCAGTGTATGTAGGCCACACTCTTACAGATTTTATGAGCGGAATTTGCAAAGTTAAAGCTCAACGGCGCCTATAAAACGATGCTCTCAAAAAGTTACTGTTATTATGGTCGTGTAAACATCGATTACGTAAAACGTTTAAAGCAATGTTATATTTTACCTGGCTTTACGGCCGGCCACGTATCACAAATTTTGAAAATTATTCTATATCCGTCTTTAGGTTGGAAGTATTCCCCTTAAGGTGACCGTCGAGCTAGTTCTTACCTCGGTCAGAGGATTTGTTTAGCGATCCAGCGAGGTAACGCAGCATTTATAATTCATATTTTTACTTCTTTTTCTCGTAGTTTATTGTACTAGTTATTAAATAATTAATTACTATAATAATAATATTAATAAAAACCCTTAAGGAAATTGACGAAGAAAGTACTGAGCCCTGAGAGTATAAAATACGAATACGTTTGTATCTGTTGTTGTTCATAAGGCCAAAAGTCTTCACTTGATTATATCCGTATTCAAGTTCACACTCACATAGCTCTGCCTATTAGTTGCCGTCTAATATTTCATATGTTGTTTCCTCTCTTTAGGTTTTATTGATTGCTTGAGGTGCGTTACTACAAATCTACAAATCGGCGTTCCTTCATTTAGAAAAGTAAACTAAATTTCAGTCGACTGTAATTTAAATAGATTATGAGCCGTATCTTATCATTATTCATTCAGCTAATATGTATTGAAACCAGTCGCAAATAAGCTTGAATGAGTCGATTAAGGTTACATTTTAAAGCCTCGTTTAGATCGGAATTGCTTCTTAAAGTAATGGCGTATCATTACAGTACGGAGAGTTCTCGACTCATGCCTTTGAATTAATGAGGTGTAATAAGTTTGATGGTCTGCCCAGACCCTAATCGGCGGTTGAATAATAGTGCTATTATACACAAGCCATTACAGTAACACCTGCGGGGTGAGATAATAGGTAATTGTTTGGAATATTAAATTACATTCTACGTAGTATGTTTTTTTTAATTAACTATAAAAAGTTCAGCGCAGTCGTAACGGTCTGAACGGGCCGCTTGGGACAGAATCTTCTCCCACGATACAAGAAATCGACGTCGACGAATTATAATGAAGTAAGGTTCTCAGAGCTGTTTGCCGAGGCGTTAGATTGCATTTAGGCACAGTATTTATTGAACTGTCTCTTATTGGTACTCACCGATACTTAGTTAGCTCTTAATATATTATATTATATTATTTTCAAAGCTTACCATGATACTTTAATTTAGTTTTTGTTAGACTTATGCTTCGTAACCTATTGAGCTCATAATCCGGTAGGTCGAACTGCAATGCTAAATATAATCAACTACCAGAATCAATGGCTGCTCAAAGAGTTGACACACATTGAATATTCAAAGTTATTGTCCTAGCCTCATTGATTCTTTCCGCCGTCGTCATAGCCCGCTCAAGTCTAATGAAAAAACCCCACCAAAATACATAGACGGCCTACCGATCGATAGGGCGCACCTTCCGGTCGAGTGGTCAGCCGACACATAACCTTAATGAGGCCCCACCTAGCCTTACATCCGCTAATAAACCAAATTACAACTTGCCGACCAACGCAATATACTACGCAAATATCTGTCTGAAATTGCGATGGAAAATCGTGATCGTTTTAATAAGGAAATGAAATTAATTAAGATAGGAGGAGAATTAATTTCCCAATTATTTTTAGGGCAAATTTACATCACAGCAATTTTGCGAGATATTCAATATAATAAGTACACAAAACGAATTTTTATGAAATTGCATTGCCAAAAATATCGCTGATGCATATTCGCAACAAAATCCACCTAAACATCAACACAAACTTCGCTCGCGAGACCAAATTGAAAAGCTTTTGAAAGCCCATCGACCGAATCTATTTTTGTATCGGCGCTGATCAATGATATTCTGCAGCCTGTATATTTGTATACTCTCACATGTGTTTCCGTGTCACCGAGCGGACCACCTATACAGAAAATTGGACGCAGACGCGACAAAAAGTTAATAGTAAAGGTAATTTCCTGCAAAACGGTGTAAAAGAAACCTGCTAAAGTTTAGTTTAACTTCTGCTAGAGATAGAAAAGACTGTCAAATATTAAAATATGTAAGTGATTTTTCTCGGAGAAAGTATAAGTTCGTTTTATACGGTCGTAAAAGAACCATACACTCGAAATTTGGTAAGTGCTGCCATGTTATGCCTACCTACCTATACATAAAAGATACGGCAAATACCCTACTCGCATCCCACCAGCTATAAATACAAGCAGATATTTTTAGAGAGAATATAGAACATAAATTCAGCCTCATGATTTTCACTGATGAGAATATACTGCCGGTTTTGCGGTAGCACAGAAAAACATAAAATGCTACGTATTATAATATACATGGGTATGCGGAGGTTTCTTATGGTACCCTCCAAAGATACACAAGATTGTACACTTCGAAATACTGCATTGAATTCGAAAGCTTTCAGTGTCCAAGTGCTGCTCATTTAATACTCAGTATAATTTCAATCGATTTCCTTAAACGGATTAGGAAGTCCGCCTGGAATCAGTTGGATTTAAATAATAAATGGACGCGATGGAACCTCCGCGTTGAAGTTTGTACAAAGGCTAACCAGAGTTTGGACATCATTTATTAACTGCCAGTTGCTGCACCCTCTTTTATGGCAAGATTAATAGATTATGACCTCTATCACACCCATCTAGCCCTGTCGATGATTGAAAATACACTTTACCGTCTTTGTTCGTATCAGTTTACGAGATACTTGAATTAAAACAAAGTAATTAGTAAGGTCAAAGCAAATATAACCAGATAACTAAAATTTAAATGTTTATTTGTTATTCCAAATAAAATTATACACGGTACTCACATAAAAAAATTTTTTCTAATATTTTTTCTCTGTCTCTTCTGAGTAATCTCTGAAATGGCTGGACCGATTTGAACGGGACTTTCACTGCAAGGTACACCTTGCAACATTAACTGTCTGCCAGTGAAAGTCCGTAGTCCGTAGTAGCCTAACTTACAACTTAGGCTACTTTTATTTAAAACAAAGATTAGGGTTCCGCGGGCCACCATGAAATTTAGAATACGCCTGTGAAACTGCGGGGCACAGCTAGTATAGTACAGAGCTACAATAGGATTTTTTAATTAGAGTTGAGGAGCATTTAACATGTATTCTGTCCTTTTCTTTGGGTATGATAACGAGTTAATGGTTAAATACAGTTTATATATAAATTACTAATGGACGTTACGCGGTTTCACCCGCGTAGTTCCCGTTTCCGTGGGAGTACGGTGATAAAATATAGCCTATAATAAAATCGTTCCAACAGTTTTTGAGCCAATTCGTTACAAACATACATACAAACCTTTCCTCTTTACAATATTAGTATAGAAAGCAATTATATATGGTAAAAGAACTTACTACCTATATAACATTTAACCTATAATAATGTCTACCTACAAAATACTCTTTAGATTCAGTTCATTTCCGACTCATAAAAGAAAAATATAAAAGTATCCCCTGGAGAAATTACCCGAAGGTAAGTCCACGGAGGCAGGAGTTACCAAATTTATTAACCAAAGAGAAAGTACAATGGCTTGGAGCCAATACGGTTTATTGTTTTCCGAAGTATGGTTTCATAAATCAGTATCGCTATTACACTGTAGGCTGAGGGTTTCTTTGAAGGCTATCTAGGTGAGATTGTGAACAAAGGTACTAGGGGGCCAACTACGATATTTTATGCAGCGAGTATTAAGAACTTCTTATCTTTCAAATTTCATTTTGCGGTACCAAAATGAAACGTCGAAACTCAGAGTTACAATACACTCTGCTTACACGATGATGGTAGGCCCCCAGTGCCTACTTATCAGGTACCTTTATGCCCGCGACTTGATCCACGTGAATATAAATTTTCCCGTCTTCGAACATTTTTCCTTGGTCGCCCTTTTTGGTCGCAGCGTAATGTTAAAAGCCTTCATTGATAATTGAACCATCTAACATAAAAAATTTTCAATTGGAACTAGGAGTTCTTGAGATAAGGGTGTACAATCAAACAAAAACCTTTCAGCTTTATAATATTACTATAGATAATTTTTATTAGACTATGATCTTACTACTAGAGTAAGGTTTGTTTTATATAATAAATAATTTGTAATAAATATATAAAAATGTCATAAATAATCTAAGAGAAATATTATATCATAGCAGGCATAAAGAACATACTACATTGATCATGATTTTTTCCTTTCACGCTTGGCGGTTACTTACTTACTTTAATATATAATTTTCCTAAACACTATATCACCTTAGTTACTATTGTGAACAACATAGTTACTGACGAAAATTGTATCCGTGGATAACCTTCGCCGTTTATTACGTACTTAGGACTCTGTACACATATGTATCCGCCGTTCACCCGTAAAAGGTCGAAGGGGGACAACTTTTTTACTACATATCTTGAGATGAGTTTAATCCCAACCCAAATAAAACCTACCCTATTCTCTGCGCATGTACGTTTTACATAGGACTTTTATGAAACTGACAAAGTTTGAATTAAGCTTTAGGCACAAGGTTTTTGCTGTAGAGTTACTCTACAGAAAATCTAGTTACATTAGAAGGCATGTAAAAATTAATATTTCCTTATATTGAATGAATATTTCCTGAATTGTAGTAAGTTGCGCTGTGCCCCAAGCACAGGGAACCAACTATGATCTTTTAAGCAGCCCGTATTAAGAACTTCTTGTCAAATGACAAGTCAAAGCTCAGAAGTTTTGCGCTCTGCTTCTATCAATGATGAAGGCCCCGGGTTGGACTTGTTTCAACGTTGATAAATTTCGTTGCATATTATTGTCGCTGAAAATGAGTTGATACTTCTTCGGAGGAGGTTGGTTGAATTCCAAATATGGCGGGTCGACATATTGAGTCACACTATATATAGGTACCTACATACGCAACATGTTCGATAAGTAGCGATAGCACGCGATTGTGATTTGATTGCGATTGAAAACAATTGCGATAGATGTTTGAACAATCGAAACTATCAATTAATCACTCGCCATCGTGCATCGTTACAGTGATCACTCGCTATAATTTATATTTCCACAATATCTATATAGACACGACAATCGGTATCTATATTATGAATGCCAATTACAATTACTTCTCAGATCCACATATTTCCCCGAAACGTATTACAAATTCATAACTCAGACGATAAACGAGACATATTTCACTCGTTCTGAATCAAATAACATCCATCCACAATAACGATACTGAATTAATCACCGGTTTAACTCTCAAACGGAATATCCCTGTGCTTATATTTCATCTCAAGTTTCAATTACAATCGGAAATTGCCCAAAGAAATATAATTTCCACTTTTTCTACGTAGACAAATGGTTCTTTTGCAACTTCACGAATTATAGCTAACTGCTGACTTGGCGGGCGAGCTCAACTTTAAAGGCCAAGATAAATAATAGTCGCGATTTAGTACGAGTCGGTTATTAATTGCACGGACTAAAATTTAGAAACGCTCTTAATTTTCTTTATCATCAAACCCCTGACAGCCAAATTTGGGAAAACCTTGAACGTTCAGTAACAATGTGCTACTTTTGTTCAAGGATGAGGAATGGCTTGAATGTTAGAACTTATAGTCTTATATCTGCGTATGCGATTTGAGGAATGAAACAAACTCAAAAAATAATGACTTTGAATATTGCTTGTATTTCTAAATTCTTCTACATAATGCAAAGTCAAATGAAGCAGGTCGTATTATTAGAATATACGCTTTTGAAAAGCGCAAAGTCACAAGAGTTGACGAAGCCAGGACTATTCATCACGTAGGTCGCAGTATTCGAGTCACACACAGGGGAGTCGCCACTCGCCACCCCAAACATGATCGTAGGCGCGGGAGAGGCACGTGACGAGCCCGAGGTACCAACACACCACTACATTGCCACTTATAGGTATACGTGTGCAACGATTTCTACCCTTCCGAAGTAGGTGTATACATTTACATCGTATTAAGTGACAAATAATACTAAGTTTATTTTACTTACATCTGTTTCAAAAGAGTACGTTCGCGGTTCACCGCTTTTTTTGTAAAGGTAACGAAGGCTCACACACGTAGTATTTGTTGACATTTTAAGAAAGAAATCCTATATGTATACATAACAATTATGTAACAATTTTATCCACTCATTGATTTCCCACAGTAATGTTTTAAATGAAATTTAAACGTTGCTTACTTCAATATTTTCTATAGCCGCCGAAAAACGACCATTAAATTGGTAACAAAATTACTTGTTCTACAAATTATTAACGTTGCTAATGAAGATTAATTAAGGTCCATCCCTTTAACATCCTACTAGTAAGTATTTGCTTGGATTTCAAGCTAATTTTCTATGCCAGAGCCAACAATCTCTTGAAAATAATTAAGGAAATTAACGTGAAAATAGGATTCCGAGAATAATCTTCCTTGAATAGTTTCCAAATTATTTCGTGGAATATTCTTCCTGTTGGAATGTTAATTGAACAAAGTTATTTGGTTTATAAGAGACACAGAGCGAAGACGCTATGCTTTTGGCGTATATTAAGGCTAATCTCGTCTAAAGTTACATCAGTTGTAAGTGTTGTAACCACGAGCAGGAAATCAGTGCCAAATAGCTGAGCTTATGAGACGCGCGAACGTAGTCGCTAAGATGTTTTGAGGAACAATTTTACAACGAATACGTGTCGTAAGATAACAGTGTAAATTGTTAATAAGAATCTTTTGAATCCCTGGTTTTAATCAAAAATATTTTGTCGCTGACTTCCCATGGGGTTGATAGTCGAAATATATTATTAATACTTCTGTATATACATATATAAAACCCTCGCGATACTTCAAAGAGAATTTTCATACACCTTTCTGCATGCAAATGGAACGAAAAACAGTAATAAATATGTATTTGGATTGAATAATATTAGGTACTTCTTTCATACTTTAGAATGCCTCTTTGGTCTAGTGATCGCAAACGCTACACGGAACACGAGGTCCTGTGTTCGACCCCCAGGTCTTGTAGTTTTATTAGGGTTTCTGCAATTTCCCACTAGAAGCCTGGAGTCTGGATTAGTGCCCGGTTATGCCCGTCTCACCCCCAATTACATGGGACTTTAAACATTACCGGCGAAATAACTACACCCCTGCCTACCTCTGCGGAGAATACTATAATATATAATAAAATAATGCATGTATGAATAATAAATGTGTGAATAATATATAATATAATAATGCATGTACTTATAGCACTAACTTTAGCAAAAAGTAAAGAGCAGCAACTATACTTTAGTTAACGTGCTCCAGGCGTAATTCACGTAGAATTGGATTCATAAATTGTCGGAGTTTCCATTTTGTCAATTACCTAGTATCGAGGGCGGGCAGCAGTTTGGGAGATAGGCGTGCTCTTATCAGGCACGAGTTACTGCACGCTTTCCACGTTTACTACATATAATGTGAAAGTATAGATTGAACGTTTCGTTCATACATCATAACCGAAGGATTTGGAAATCATTACTCTCTAATGTGATTCGATTTACTTAGGTACGTTGTTTTAATGAGCCACTAATATACAGGTGGCACATCTGATAAGAAGGGTCACTATGAAATATATAATCGGTAAGTTTAGCTTAACTTAGACAAAAAGTTAAAGACGACGGGGCGTTTTTAACTTTTCTTAATACATTTTATTCTATAACTATTCAAAGGTTGAAGATGAAAATGTTCAAGCACCTGTGTTAATAACAAAACTTTCATTAATCTTGAATCTTACATATTTATCGGTGTCGTAAATTTTTTCATTCGTTAATCTTATGAGTCTGTCTCTGTCTGTCGCCAAACAGAATTGTGCGTGTTCTTAACTCTTGACTCGCCATGTACCTTAGTCGTACTGGGGGCAGACTGTGATCGTGTATGTAGCACGAATTAACAACCTCTCTTCGAAGTTTGAATTTACGGTACAAAATTGAACCGATGATGGCCCCCTGTGGTTAATATTATTCAGTCCTGGGGGCCTACTATCATAGTTTTAAGCAGTGAGAACTTCTGATCTTAGACATTTTATTTTTGTACTAAATACTAAAAATAACCGTTTAATAAGTACGTAATACGTGCTTATTAAACTAGTTGGCTCCCTGTTCACCTAAAACTGCTCAAGCACGCCATAGTTGAGGTTGTGAATACATTCTTCTAACAAATGGTCAAGAGTGAAGGAAAAGCTCGTTCGGAACAATCCCTATTGGATAAGTTGGTTTGAAAGTTAATATTCAAAGTTAGAGTGGCAATTACAGCAAGATTCTATACCCAATCCTGAACTGTTAACTAGCCGTTTGAAGTTAACAACTTGATTATGATCTAAGATCGGATACTTTCTATTTCATAGAAGATTTAATTTGATTAAATAGAATTGATTTTGAATGATCCAAATTTAAGTCGTATTTTAACCGACTGTGTTTTATAATGTCTATTTGAAATTTTTGGATGATGATGTTCGATTTGGACTGAACCTATCTACATGTTATAGTATTTTTCATTTAATTTTTTTCATGAATAGTGGAAATAACCTGTCTGAGTTTCTTGCCGTTTCTTCTCGGAAGGGTAGGTAATTTATTCGACGTTTATTAGTGCCTTACCAGGGATTAAGCCGAATGAATAATTTTCATTATAAAATAAAATATTATAAAGAACTCATTTATAAACTTCTGTTATTGTGTTTCAAACTCCAAATTATCTAATTCGTGGTACCATCATTATCAGTAATCAGTTCCCAAATATTTGCAAAGTATACAGATGCCTACTCGTGTATAAGTAATCAATTTACAAATCCAATGAATCCGTATTGCGAATCCAGAAAATTCAAATTACATTTAAATGGGTACACGTAAATAGGATCTTGTATAGATGGTGTAACTAATTTGAAGTTTTCATTTGTAGAACATAGACGTCTGACAAAGCTGTCACAGAATAAATATAAGTTTACTAGCAGTACGGAATCTAGGAACAAATCCTTCGAGAATATTCTCTCAGACGCGCGCATCTATGAGACAATAAGTGGCCCAGACGTAATTTCAGTAAAGGGTGTCACATTGTGGTCGATCGCGTATAAGTCATTTACGTATTTTACAGACATTTATCTAAACTTCAAATCGACAAATTGAAATTACTTTGGCTGTAAATAACTCAAAACTTTGGTCTAAATTGCATACTGCTAGGTAAACGTATATTTATACTGTTACTGTGTCATGTTAACGAGAGTCTCACAATGTCAACTCATAGCCGACAGTAAGTAGCTATTGTTTTGTTTCCAACTGCGCCCTCCCGAATAAATGAGATGTGAGACAAATAATGGAGGTCTTCGTCCTGCCGTCTCTTTTGACGGAAAAATATAAAATGCCATTACTTTATGTCATAACAAAGGAGGGCTTTCTTATACAGCGTTGCGCCAGGGTGTTCAAAAGTAATTCTTATTCATTTTTAGCTATACCATTCTTACTTACTAAACACTGAAATTTTCGATCACCTGATACACATTGTAGTGAGTATCTACACATATATACACACGTGCATAATACATAAATAAAACTAAATTATCTGTTTGAAATTCCAAATAAACAGCTTTTCACTAAATGGATATGAAAGTACATGCATACGGTACTCACATAAAAAATCTTTTTTTTTTTCTTCGTCTGTCTGTCTGTCTGTTTGCTGGTCCGAAACAGTTTAACCGATTTTATAGGAACTTTCACTGTGATTTAGTCAGTAGCAGAATGAGAAAAAGTTCAAAATTTAATAATTGTGACGTACCATACCGTACTTCCATATGCAGCTATTTACCGAAAAGCTATTTGAAACTACAAACAGACACTTCACAATTATTTATCTATAGGTTATTATTATGTTATACATTATCTATAGTATTAGCGATAGATATAAATGTACATTCAAGAGTAGATTTTACCCGTTTTTAAGTAAATTTTGGCAAAAGTGACACAAAATGTACGTAAGTCGGCTGTGATGTCGGTGATGACGTAATCGTAAGGCGTTGAAACAAGATTAGTTGTTTAAACGGAACAAAAAAGACAACATAACATAACAAAGTCCAATGACATCCATGGACTTTGTTTCATTTAAGTGAATCTTAATTCCAGCTTTCTTAGGCAAAATTACTTCATAAAGCCTGTGTTAATGCGTACGAGTAGGCTTTATCAAAGGAGATTACGATGTAATTATTTTGTACTGAATTTTAAATAGTCACGTACATGCTCTGAAGACATTAAAATATATTTCGCTACATATCTTAAGGGTTACTTTGAGTCAATTTCATACCCATCAAGATTTTAATTTAATAATGTTCAAAATTAACTATGTCAACAGGGGGCCAACAATGACCGTTTAAGCACGTATTAGAAACTTCTCAGCTTCGAAGTTTGGATTCAAAGCCAAAGCTCAAAGCTGGAAGTCAAAGCTCAGAAGTTCTATACGCTCTGCTTAAACGGATAATGGTAGGCCCCCAGGTCTCGTCACAATTAAAAAACGCACAGCAAAAAATAATGTGGAAAGTGCGCAAGTTTTTATTCTTTCGCGCCATACATATAGACAGAGACAGACTCATAAAATGACTACATCGTATTCAAAAATATTCGACCTTAAACACAATGCCAGCACCGTCCTATAATTTTGGCTAAATTGTTGAAGCTTCGAGCCTCAATCTCAAATCTCAATAGCTGATTTAATTTGTGTAGTTATTGAAGAGTTATAATTCAACGGGCCTTATATAATCGGAATCGGCAAGGACCGATTTCAAGGGACCTTCTCGTTACCGTCCGACCCTCGCCGGCTTAATGACTCGTCCTTCTCACACAAGCACCCTCCACTTGATACAACGTTGATTTAAAACATAAGCCATTGATTGCTCCACGAATTAAATATTTTGATAATGAAAACAGACTTTCATTGTTTGAGATCAATAATGAAGTGTCTATCCAAATTCTGATTGCGCTTAGATATACCATTCATTTGATCCTTTGCGAATGATTTCTTTAGAATAATGAAAATTCTTTCAAGTACGGTAACATTAGATGGAAGTCGAATAATCAAAGAGAAATTGAGAGTCTGTTCAAACTTACGATACAACATAGAGTTCCCTAGTTTATTAATGAAGCCAGATAATATTTCTAGTAAGAAACATACAGTTTTTTTTATAATAAAAGGTGGCAACCAAACTTACAGGCCGCGCATTTGTAACTGTAGACGAAACTATAGCTCGCACAGTGTCTACACTCCTTCCTTCCTCCATGGAACACTAGCCCTACCGTACTTAAGCAGTAAATTTACGACTTCGCTCTCATGAAAATTCAATGCAATACTTAAAATAGCAGTGTTATTTTTTACGATAAGCAAGTTTGTTAGTAAGTGATACATACATGTTCCCAAGTCCCCGAAGCAGTAGGCAGAGGTATACCAATAATACTTAGTACACCCACATTTCGATAGTTAAAAGTCAACAGTATTACCATCAACAGAGCACTAATCTGAACTTGGGGCTGTTATTGGGAAATATACAGATGGAAAAACTCAATATGATTTCGCCCAACTCGGGTAACCCAAGACCCCATATTCCGCAAGAAAGCGTAAGCTTGCGACCACTAAACGAGGCAGTCAGTAGCAGTAATAGAGTGATAGTATATTAAATTACACGTATATTATTAGCATCTTATCTTCGGGAGCGAATCGAGGGTTGAAACATCAGCGTAATGGGCCGCGGTTGGATTGCCAGCGATTACACTAACGGCACACCCCTATTGAACACATAAGTTGTTCACACAAAGCGCTTTTCCTTATGCGTATTGAGCATCTTCATACAGATCTTACTGTATTTTATTTGCAATCAACAAACTAAACATTAAAGTGGGTTTGGTTGCAATCACGCTATGTACTTGTCTGATGCGTCTCGAGATCTACTGCCTATAATTCTTTTTTTCTTTAATGTACAAAATGCAACCTTTAAACTTTACACTGTAATCTTTATCCTAAAATGAAAAAACAAAACAAAAGTTCTATCAATACAATATTTCGTATACCCAGGCTTTTGATTTATTCTTAGCACCACTAAGAATGGTACATTTGTTAAAAGTAAAAAAATCGCTATTCGTATTATTGTAGCTTCAATAAGTTTTTGGGTAGGTATCAGCCACCAGAGATATTTTTATTTGAATAGCTCGTAGTCTGAAAAGTTTGAAAATGTTAAATTCATTAATTTGTTGTTTGGTGCGTACACTTGGAAGTTCTACTTTGTAATCACAGATTAAGATAACTAAGTTGTGAAAGCTATTTAAACTTGGTAATCTAAGAGGGTGGACAGTCTCGCCGCGCGTAGTAAATATTCATGACGTAGATGTAGCTGTTGTGAAATTACCTAATTAGCTCACATTTGAACGGTCTTTTCATTCAGTGATGCTTACCCTGGTATGTGTTCAATATGTAAGCATTTACATATTGAACACATACCAAATTAATATTTAATTAGCTAATTTAATATTAATTTAAGTTCCCTATTCATCCGTTTTAGTTATTATTTTTGACGAGAATTATAACTGTGTCCATGGGCTTATATTTATGAGATACTGTAACCAATATCTATTAATACATATAACTGTATAATACTTTTTTTTAGAGAGTAATTGTTGAGTTTCTTGCCGGGTTCTTCTCAACAAAAGCAACCTTCCGAACCCGGTGGTAACATTTATAATCATGTCTAATGTATTATTGTGTCCTTCTGACGATTTGAAAGTACTTTGAAAGAAGTCTAATCAAATAAAGATATTTTGAACTGAACTTTGAACATATATGATGGTAACTAACCTGTGACGAGGTTAGCGTGGTGGAACTGGCAGACGGCGTCGGCCTCGTACCACGAGATGCGGTCCCTGAAGTAGCGGTAGAACACCGGGAAACCTTCCTCCGGGAGCACCCATGTGTTGCTGATGTTCACCTGCACAAGACACAAGGTATATTATTTACTAGCTGTGCCCTGCGGTGTCACCCATATAGACTGTTGGAATTACAAACAGACACTTCAATTGTATTTATCTGTATAGATTTGATTAAGTATTACAAAACGTTATATTTTCTCTACTATCGCAGAATACGGAGAGACGTTTATAAGTCAATACTCAAAGTAAAACAAAAGTCGAATGGCTTAATCCATGACTATCAATAAAATTGTATGGTGAATTTTTTTGGACTAGTACCAAAACACTAACAAAAGATACCGCCCCCCTGTTGTAATCGGTCACCGCTGCATGTGGACGGCAGGCATCGCTTGTGCGTTACCGACTATGTAAAAGCTCTTAACACATCCCTTAGATGCAGAGGAGCTCATTCCATAGTTTATCTCTTGGTAACAGAAAAAGGCATAAACTGGACCGTAACGTAGGGCAACAAAAATCACTTTTTTCTATTAGCTCGATTTTTTATCAAAAACACAATATATTACATGTTTCGGTACAAACTAAGATGTGCATCTTTACGCACCATAAAGCACTGGTTGTTATGTTATCCGCGTTCACGATACACTGCGCGCGTTATGACTGAAATTACTTCAGTAAATCAAAGAGTAGTTTATACTGTTACCTAAAATTTCCAAAACCTATTAACAATAATATAGACAAGCAGATTTACTGAAGAAAATACTATCGAAATTTTGTAATATCATTTGTTTCCATTTAAAAATACGTAAAATGAGTCACTCGTGTCTTGGGGTTCCATCCAAATCGTGAAGTTATAAATTAGTTTTTCGTAATAATGAAGACTTGAATACTTGCTATTGCTTACAATTTCTTTTGTTAAAATACTTATTGTGTTCACAGACTTTCGAAAGATAATCCGATCGAATGAAATAATACTAAACTTAATACTTCGGAGTTATATCAGATATAATAGTCCGTACAGTCAGTCACCAATAGCGCTTTGAAAAGTTTTTGTGAGTCTCAACTTCATCGGCAGAGCACTTAAGAGGCCTACGGTGGCTTGCCTCCATAAAATACTTTTGTACCAAAATACCAAATTATTTTGTTTTTCGAGCATCGCGCCAAAATATTGTAATATTATTGTGTAGGGATAGTAAGGGATAGGGTAAACCAGAATGGAAGCATCATAATTCTCATTTTATTTTATTATATCTCACGACAAATCCACGAAAAATGGCACAATATTGTGGGAATTACTCGAAATGCAATCGAAATATTTTTTTATGATTGTTTTCAAGCATGCCCCCCGCAGTCCCTTAATAGTCTCAAAGATTTTGTTTATGACCAGTTAGGGACAAAGTCGAAAGTACAAACCTCAATCTCTCGGTTTCCACAAAGAGGAAAGTTTTTTGAAAGTTACAGTCAGTTACGTATTTGGAAGTTTACAAATAAACTTAAGTAACTGTTGTGTAGTGATTAAATGAACCGATGCAAACTGCAAAACAATGTCATTTCAATATAAAGTCATTATTGGCTTCCTTTATATTTATAGAATTCAAGTTGAAATTTTCTTGAATACAATAAAAAAATCTTAATCAATTTACTCTCTTTTGATGCTACAACAATCATAATACAATAATATATAATTGAATTAAACTAAATCTTTTTTCTGTTATAACGTATATTATTATGTATAAGTATATAAACTACAAAAGTAGTTATTTTTCAATACTCAAGTAATTATATATTTCCTATTTATAATAAAATACACTACCAATCTATTATAAAATGTAAATAATGTCCATTTTATAGTTGAAAATTAGGTCCATTAAAGTACTCTTAGCTTTAATAGACCAATAAACTCTGAGTTTGTTAAAAAATCAAACTCAACGGTATAATTTGTGTAAACCAGGCAATTTACTTAACACCGCGATCGAGCGTTCCGACGAATTCACTCAAACATATCCCCAAATAACTATTACATACCTTGTTTGTTTTCAACCCCATTTGGGAGGCCATTGACCTGAAGTTAAGTTTGTTTTTACTTCTAATAAGGGTCGCATGTCATGCCTCAACTGAACCCTGTTCTACAGAATTATAGGAAACGCAGAATTAATTACAATTAACAATTGGAAACGTGAAGAGTAGATATTCATTTCACGCCGTCCGCGCGCTTGAGATTGATTGACGTAGAAAGTGGTAGAATCCCGTGATACACTATGCTACTAACTGGGGCCTTGTCATGAACTCTTATTGAGATGATAATAAATAAAACATCTACATATTACGCCTTTTAAGGAAACGTAAGTACATAGCTGGACTACCGAATAGAGACTAATCTATGCAGATAAATATATTCCAAATTAGCAGATTTTCACTAAATGTATATGAAAGTGTACATGGTACTGATATTGAAAAACCAAATTTCAAACATTTTCTCTGTCTGTTTGTTCCGGGTACGTCATGAACGACTGATCCGATTTTAACCGGACTTTCACTGGCAGATAGCTAATGTTACAAGGAGTAATTTAGGCTACTTTAATTTAAAAAAACATCACGGGGATAAGGGAATCAAATTAAATCTACGCAGGTGAAACCGCAGGGCACAGCTAGTATAGAATACATTTTCAGGCTGGTGGTAGTAATGAAGTAGCACGCGGGTGAAGGAGAATTTCATACCGAAATAAGCCGAATCAAAAAGGTGCCTCATACTTTTCGTGTCAAACATGAATTTCTTTGAATATTAGCGTGACACAAAATGTGTTAATCCGCATCGTTCGAATTCAAGCACAACCAGCCTCTGAAGAAGTATCAACAATGCGTTCCACTCCAATACGCAATGAAATTCGTCGACGTGAACAATGACATAACCTGTACTTGGGGCACTGATCATTCTAAGGTATTAGAGAGGTTTGTTCACGAGCCACGATATAATGGTAATCTCCGGCTAAATATATCTTCTTCAACTTTACCTCAATATAAAATATTGATCGAATAAAAGCAGGTATACATATGTTGTATTCCACATAAGTAAACGAATTAATTTTAACTTTGCATGTTGAAGCTACAAAGCCTTCTGCTCCCGATAACTTAATTAACAAGCTGAATATTCTAGGTACTCCTCCGTTTGACTTCGCAATTTAGTCGATTGCTTGGGCGCGTTTCGTTAATATTCATTTAATTGGTCAGTCGTATTACATTATCCATTTACTCTAACCCTGGATGTAATTAATCTAAACTCTATACAGTTATACATATACAGACAGATAAATAAAATTGAAGTGTCTGTTTGTAGTAACCAAATAACAGCTTTTAATTAAAAACATATGAAAGTATATAAGGTACAGATATGAAAAAATCATTTTTTTATATTTTTCCTTCTATCTGTTGGTCTGTCCGTCTGTCTGTTTGCTTCGGCTAATCTCTGAAACGACTGGACCGTTTTTTACGGGACTTTCACTCGTAGATAGCTAATATTACAAGGAGATTACTTAGGATACTTTTATTAAAAAAAAAATATTAGGGGTCCGCGGGTCACCCATGCTAATATAATTAATCAATACCTTGGGGTAACATCATGTTTCTCAACGGTATATTAAATATTATGTTTGATCTTAAGGAATTGATTTATATTTCTTTAAATAATGGTATTACCATAAAAAATATTTTGTAAGAACACATCGTTATTCTAAACTAAGTTTCGGATCTTGATACGGCTTTCACAAATCTGTAAGAGTTGAGCTCCGACGGGTTTGTAGCTGTATTTCGATTTCGCAATATTAAAAACATACCCCCTTATAACAAAACATGGGCTAAGAAATTGCTTGGTTTAAAAGTAGCTCCATCTCTCTCTGTGATATGGATTTAAAAAGGGACATAGTGTTAGTCCGTGTTTGGTCTAGGTCCAAACATTTTGTAATACGGGGGAGTTTTTCGGCGATGAGCGCACTATCTGTCTAGTCAATCAAATCAAATCAAATCAAAAAGTTTTATTCAATATAAGGAACACTTATTGAACGTCATTTTTCTTACGTTAACTTAAGTAAATTTACTACCGTTTCCAAAAGTAAGCCTGTCAGGAGAAGAAACGGCGAAACAAACTCCCCGGTTTTTTTTTTTTACATGTGTCCCTTCTATATACATAGGGTTGCTTAAGTACATTTCAATGGAAGAGTGAGCAACTCATTGCCATACTTGGCTATCATCAATATACTCAGTTACACTATAATATGCTTTTTCACAAAGTTTCTGTTTGATGCTTGCCTTAAAACTTAAAAATGGTAGTTCAGACATTTTTAATGGTAGTTTATTGAAAAGGCGTATACTTTGCCCCACAAAAGAGTTACTAGTTTTGTGCAGTCTAGTCACAGGGACACGGAGTTTATCCCTCTTGCGTGTATTTATATTGTGCATATCACTATTTTTCTTAAAACTATCTATATTCTTTCTTACATATATCAAATTTTCAAATATGTATTGACATGCCACAGTCATTATCCCTATTTCTTTAAACTTCTCTCTGAGAGAATCTCTAGATTTGAGTTTATAGATTGCACGAACAGCCCGTTTCTGCAGCACAAAGATAGAACTGATGTCTGTAGCATTTCCCCATAAAAGGATGCCATAAGACATAACACTATGGAAATAACTAAAATAGACCAACCGAGCTGTGTTTATATCAGTTAGGTGTCTAATTTTCCTTACTGCGAATGCTGCAGAACTGAGTCTTTTCGACAATCCAGCTATATGGGGCCCCCATTGCAATTTATGATCCAATGTAACTCCAAGGAAAACTGTTGTTTCAACAAGGTCCAACACTTCGTCGTTGATAAGTACATTGGTTTGCACTTGTTTCACATTTGGCATAGTGAACTTGACACATTTAGTTTTTTTACTATTGAGTACTAAGTTATTAGCGCTGAACCAATGTACTACGTCAGAGAGAGCATTATTCACATCGTCAAGGTTAGCTTTTTGCCGGTCTATCTTAAAAATCAGAGAAGTATCATCAGCAAATAATACAATATCGTGTTTATTGCTTACCATGTAAGGTAAATCATTAATATAAGTTAAAAAGAGAAACGGACCAAGAATTGAACCCTGTGGAACACCCATCTCTATTGGACACCCTGGAGATGTTACGCCATGTATATCGACTTTTTGTATTCTATTACTTAGATATGAAGATATAAGTTTTAGAGCCAGGTCTCTTACACCGTAGTGATCTAACTTCCTGATCAACGTTTCATGGTGCACACAATCAAAGGCTTTAGATAGATCACAGAATACACCTAGAGCATCCTGTGAAGCTTCCCAAGCTTCAAGAATTTTTCTAATGAGCTCGACACCTGCATCGGTAGTCGAGCGACCCTTTGTGAAACCGTATTGTTTAGTGTGCATCAAATTATGTTCATTAAAAAAGGCTAAAAGTTGATTAAGTATTAGTTTTTCAAAAATTTTACTAAAAATTGGCAGTATTGATATAGGTCTAAAGTTCGTAGGGTCGTTAATACTACCAGCTTTTAATAAAGGAATTATTTTACTATACTTCATTTGATCAGGAAATTCACCACTTTCAATACAAACATTAAATAATAAAGCTAGATCAGTAGCAACAATATCAATAATACTATTGAGTACTTTAACAGAAAGTCCCCATAAATCAGCTGAATTCTTCATATCTAGCGTTTCAAAAGTTTTGACAATGTCTCTGGGGGTAACAGTTTTAAACTTAAATGCAACGTTACATTTATCCACATGCATTTTTAAAATGGCTTCTGCTGCTGCGGGAGACGAATTTAAGGCTTTGGTTAATGAAACTGGTATATCAGCAAAGAATGTCTCAAAAGTAGTTGCCACATCAATATCAGTCTTAATTATATGATCATTAATTTTTAGAGTTATTGAGTCATTCTTAAGAGAAGTTTTTCCAGTTTCAGAATTAATAATGTCCCAAGTTGTTTTAGTTACATTGGAGGACTTCAAAATTTTATTTCTCACAGCAATAGACTTGGCGTCTGAACAAACCTTTTTAAATAATTTTGAGTAATTTTTAACATAATTTGTAAATTCCAAATTAAAATTAATAGATTTTTCTTGATAAAGTTCATACAGCCTTCGTCTACTTATGTGAATGCCTGGGGTAGCCCACTCACTAAACGACAAACGTTTTCCCAATAGAACCGTCTTCGGGGTAAATATGCGCTTATGTTCTGCGTGTACAATTTGAAAAAAAGAATTGTACATTGCATTACACGCAAGGTGGTTATTTATTAAAGGAAACTTACTTTGGACATTACCTCGAAAACGGCTCAAGCGATTTGCATTTATGGGAATATAAGTAACTCTTTTCTTGGGAGCTTTCACATTTTTCTTACTGAAAGTTATTAATTGGCCACAGTGGTCAGAGTCTAATTTACTTATGATTTCATTACTAGTGGGTCGAAAGTTTGTGAACACGTTATCAATGCAAGTTGCTGATGAACTTGTTATTCGTGTTGGCTCAGAAAATAAGTAAAATAAATTAGAGGAACTAAAAAGGCATTTTAATCGATTGCTCATGGATGAATTTTCTAAAATATTGACATTAAAGTCTCCACATATGATTATATTTTTACCTGAAGTACAGACTTTTACCAAAACTTCATCCATGATTTGTTCAAAATGCTCGAAAGCTCCACTAGGGGGTCGGTATACGCACACAACAATGTATTGCTCTAACTCTATACATGATAACTCAATAGTACTCTCCGCAGAAAGGTGCACAACATCCAGACGTTCTTTATATTTCATGCGTTTTTCTAAAATAATCATGGAGCCTCCTCGTATTGCAACCTTCCTGCTGAAGGCACTAGCAACCTGATGGTTACAGAAGTTGAACATGAACTGCTTGTCCCTAAGCCAATGTTCTGTTAAACATAATACATGAATATCATTACAGTCCATGAACAACTCCAATTCTAATTCTTTATTTAACATTCCTTGGATGTTCTGATGAACAAGTTTAATAAAGGAAGTAGCATTATTATTCATAAAATCGCCAGAGATTGTCTCTGTTGTCTTATAACTTAATTTAAAGTATTTGGAACATATTCCAAAGAATCATTACATATAATGTCCTTGTTTGCCTGCTCAATAGAAGCAGTCTTGTTAGCCAATGATTTGGCTGTGTTCAAATTAAATACGTGTATACAATAATGTAGCATGCTTGCTACTTGTCGTTTATATCTAAAGGAAAGATAAAATCTTTCGCTTGTCACATTAAAATATGAAATAATTGAATTGTTATTTATGTCAATAAATGTAAAAAAATTATTATAATTGGTTATTGTTTGCATGCAACAATTCAAATTATATCTAATATTATTTTCCCTCTGTGACAATCCTCTGCTGTAGGGAAATGTAGTAGGCACCTAATCATTTTAGAAAAAAATATGTTTCGTAATAAGAACGCAACAAATTCAATTCAAATTTTAATTTTGTCCAATGTAAAATCAGGCGTCGTAAATTCGTCTTATGATGATTATTAATAAACGCAGGCATTATACCTGTATTATATCCGTACGTTAGATATTTTGGTTCCGTGGATTTCCCTGTAGAAAAATCGTTAAATAATGACTTCCATTTACAAATTGAATTGAGAATAAATTTGTTTTGTTTCCTGTGAGTGACATCTTTTGTTTTATAAAATTAGAGAGCAAATCGTGGTCCGGATTGACAGGGGAGCTGGCGTCGAAAAAACACGCTTTTGTTTTATGACACTAATGCTGAATAATTTAGGTCCTAGGCTCTCATAAAGCCTGAAAGTACTTTAGATCAGCCGATTTCGAAATCAGTACTGACAGTGACTGAAAAGTTAAAGAAAATGTTAATTCTTCTGTTGTGGTATGGACATGTTAAGCCCCTCCGCATAATATTGCCAAAAAAGTTTTGTTTATGAATGTGGATGGTCACAAGGGGAAAGGAAGACCTAAGAAACGATGGAAGGATTGTGTTAAAGATGATATGACTGAAATGGGAGTGAATACAGAAATGAAGGCTGATATCTCCATCAGAATGAAAGAGAAGAACACATTGCGCCGATCACAAATAACATGGGATAAGGGCAGGAGGATGATGATTTGGTGAACAGTACCTTTTTCATGATAAATGTAGCTAAGTAATTATTTTTACTATCTTACGGAAGAAGAATCTATAGGAATGAAATTTCGATGAAAATTTACAAATTACGTGAACGTTACTTCAACTGTCACTGCCTAATAAATTGACCGCCAACTTTGTTAATTGGGAAGTACTTTGCAAGTGAAATGTAACCTAGTTGTATATATCTAGGAGAAAAAGACAGAGTGGGTAATTATTCAAATTGGTTGGCTGTGTCATATTTACGATAAATAATTTTGATATTATTTCGAAATGAATGCTGAATCGAGCCATAGCAGCAGAGTGTGGTTTGTACAGTCACCTGCTTCACAAGTAACGTAAGTTTGAATCCCAACACAAATGATTTTTTCTAAAAATTAAGTGTAGCAATTTCACCCCACTTGCTTTACGGTGTAGGAAAACATTGTCGAAACCTGCTGAGATGTAAATATAAGAACTTTCTGAGAAGTAATTCAAAGAAATATGTGTAGTGCCTAATACACCGATGTACTCACCCTCTGTCACGTTGGCACTTAATCATCTTCGGTGAAAAGTGGTTATTGTTGTTCCTTTGTCATGTCTCATTAACGAAAGCAGCATTTTGGAAAGACTTTGGCTATAAACCCCGTATTGTGGCCGTATTTTTTTCATTCCATTTAGCAATAAAGCACGGTTAGTATAATAGAACATATATTGGAGCATAGTAAGTCATTATTCTCATTCCCTTATCCCATGACATTCGGTCCACGCAATATGTTTTTCCTTCCATTTCCAGTACTTACTCCCATTCTAACCAAGTCATCTTTCATACTATTGTTTCTTTTGTCTAATCGTACCCCTATAGTCATCCACTCACACATCCACATTCAGACACACACATCATTCATAGACACATTGCATCTATACAGATAAATAATAATAATTATTATTATTATTTCATATTTTATTTATCATTCTCGGCTTATAGCCGGACTTTTAAGTGTTCATCAAGAGGTGTATCTAAATAAGTTGTGTGGTAGTTAGGCTAATTCTGATATTATTATATGTATATATATTATAGTACTGTCAAAAATAAATAAATTAGTAAAATGCTCCTCTGTCTGTCTGTATTTCTGTTCCGGCTAATCTCTGAACTAGGTAGCTGATGTAATAAGGCGTAGTTTATGATTCCGATAAATAAAGACACCCGTGAAAATAAGTCTAGGCATAAAATACTTCTAATCAATAATGTGCTGGAATAGATCAATGACTTTGTATACAGCCTGTAGGTCTTAGATGGCACTCAAGACTGTTATGTTTGGCGCTTTGGAGCACATGTGGCGCAATGCCGATGAAATTAACCCCCCCGAGGCGAATACTAACTCAGTTGATATGCGAGGAAGTCACATGAATATAATTATTTCCTGTGTTAATTCTGGCTAACGTATACATTGACGGGTTCGGACGCGAAACAACATTGAATAATATTTACTTATTTTAAAGTGTTAAAATAATAGCCGGACTTCATTTCTAAAACATATACGGTACAATAACGCAAATTGTCTCCACACTGATACAAGCTTTGCGGAGAAGGGGAAAGATTATGAGGAAAACTTCATGTGTCTGAGAAGCAATTCAAAGACGTATGTATAGTGACAGAAACGGCAATAAACTCACCCATCACGTTGGTACTTCAGAGTGGGTGTTATTGTTACAACTCACCCTGTTTGGCCTATCGGGGACCCTTTTGGAAAGGCGTGAGGATATTTTTTTATATCTTACAGTAGGTAGAATAGGGAATACAATTTATATACAATTTTAAACTTCCTAAGTAAGTTTCAAAGCAGTTTTAGTCAAGTTCAATAGAAGTTACCTTAATGAAACACAGTTGCCCCCATTCCTAAAACGGTCAATAATAGCTTAATATACTTCCTATCATCCTAATCCTATCACTGTTAAATGGAAAGTCAAGTTTAACTAATCTACACCAGTCCTAAACAAATAAAACCTCCTAAATACTGTTAACACAATCCCTCCATTTAACTCCAATATAGGTTACGTAAACTAATGTCAAAACAAAATCTTTGTAACATTAATTAGCACTTTACAAAAATTATAATTCAAAAAAAATATAGAATCGTGAGCTAGAGTAATATTACGAACGTAATATATCTTTAAGAACTAAAAACTTAAAAAGTAATTCTTACCGCTCGTCCTTGGGTTGAGGCAAGCAGTGCCAAGAGTGTTACCGCACACAACATTACGCGATTTGTGGCTCCGTAGGTTCGTAGCATCGTAGCACGCGTCGTAGCGACCGAGTCGGTCGGCAGCAGTAGCGTGACTGCCGCTAGCTACGAGACCGCTACGCCGCGTCGCGTGCCGCTACGACCTCCATGCCTTCGGACCTTCGACGTACATTATGTAAACAAAGTATTTTACAATAACAAAAGTAACGATCTGCGTTTTTGTTTACATTCGTTGTCTCTTTATTTAAAAGGCCAATGCCAATTTTATTTCGAGTAGCGTGTATTGCATTGTATCCATGATTTTGGTAAGATAATTATATCTATACTTTTATCAGGCTATTTCGTCAAGTCAAACTATGTTGACTCTACGTTTTACATGGAATATTTAAGATGTTATATCTACATAGGTCTACGCGGTAACAGCTTGGGTGGGCAATTTTAAGCCCTGTATATAAATCACCTGGAGCCCGTCGTGGTTGGCGTGACAGCGGGATGTTGCCGTTGAAGACTAGAGTCCCGCAGGCTCACGGCACGTTCGAACACTTATCTTACTCTCCTAGTAATTTATTGCTCTAGCTTTATAGCTCGGATCTGTCAACGTGTCAGATTTAATGTACTTGATAGCTAAATACTCTCATTGCCCCGAATACGTTGAAAAAAATTACATATATCTTACTCTTTCGATAACTATACGATGAATAAAAAAACTCCTTTCAATGTACAGCTTCGAGAGTTGAGTGGTTCAAAGTTCGAAGTCCCACCGGTATGACAGTCAGACAAACATTCTGGCTGCGCCCCGTGCTGTTACAAGTTTTTATTGTGTAAGTTTTGTGTAAAGAGGTGACAAAAACTCCCATCTTAAGAAGTAACAACATTAAATTAATGATGTATGATCACGTCATCCTAGGAGAAGTAAGCAGAAGTGATGTAATAACAACACCCACATTGCACCGAAGATGATTAAGTGCCAATGTGAGTCCATCGCCGTTTCAGGCACATATACATACGTCCTTGAATTACTTCTCAGACATATGTAGTGGAAGAACATGGGAAATAACTGCACTTAAGTTTTTTGTGAATGTCATTGGTACAGCCGGTTGGGATTCAAACTTGCGTAGCTTGCAGGCGACTGCTCAAACTCCAAGGCCGCCACGGCTCCACCAAGTAACACAGTTATACATATAAACACACTATATAAACGCATTCATAATGTTAATATATTTAGTATGCAACTATAAAAATTAGCATAGAAAATATAAGATGTCCATGAGCAAGTATCAAACTAGCCCCAGACTTTACTAACAAGTACCTATAGGTTGGTAGATACCTAGTAGGTCGCCATTCGAGCAACGCGCTTCGACACGATAAGCCAAAGCGTCTCAATATCTTCCGCCACCAAAGAGTTAGTAAAGCGACTTTACAACCATCATAAAACCATAGTATAAATATAAGCATTACAAATAGAGAGAAATCTAGGAACAAATCGTTCAAAAAGACTCCGACAGAAGCGCAAATCTACGGGATTATTAGTAGAATAATAGTATCGTTAATGTCGAGAGAAGCTCGTGGCACGGTTGCTATTGCGCATATCATTCGATCAGCGAAGTTAAGCAACCCTAACCTTAGCCAATAATTGGATGGGTGACCGCCCGAGTTCCCTCCGTGACTCGGAGAGCACGTTAAACCGTCAGTCCCGGTTGCCAATTTAATATTTTTGCCAATAGTTACAGGTCAGTCAGTGGCCAAAAATAGTCTGAAAACTAGTTTAACAGTAGATCACAGAATTCCCTCGTTAAAGAGGTTGTGAAGGTCAGACGGCAGTCGCTTCGTATAAAAATCAAGTGATCAGCCACATCGAGTTGAATCAAGTGCCCTCCCCAACAATGTATGGGATAAGGCCAGGGAGATGGTGATGAGTAGCATCGTCAACGAGGAGTGTCACGTCGTGTCCGATAGTATACATTATGTCATTTACGTGTTTTTCCGATATTTTTTAAACTTGAAAAATCTACATTATTTTGTCAGTAAATAAAAGAGTTAATTTTAAATTCTGTCAGACTGATAAACCGATGTTCAACGGAGGAAACCTTTCATACAAATAGGCTTAGATTATTAACTGCTTATAAAGCTTATATATTTTCTTGCTGTGTACCGCGGTTTCAACCGCAACTAAATTTAATTATTAATAAACTATAATTAGTAAACTAAATTTCAAGTTACTCGTTGTAGCATGAGCTATCTGCCAGTGAATGTCCCGCTCAAATTGGTCCAGCCCTTTCACAGTTTATCCGAAACAAACAAACAGGCAGAGAAAGTTTCTGAAAAGAGGTTTCTTTATGGCTATACCGTATATACTTTCATATGCCTTTAGTGAAAAGCTGTTATTTTGTATAGATATACTGTGGTAAAACTTTCAGACTTACCATTATTTTCAGTCGTAAACTTAGAATAATGGAACTTCAATTAGGGTAATGGTGACCCATGGCCATTTCGTGTCGTTCAAGGATGTGTCTAAAAACACATCCATGCTAAGTATACAATTTACTGCGTTGCGTAAAATTGTTCACGCATTACCAGTGACGCTTAAACAATTACATTAATAATTCATGTTACGTTCAGTGTGAGGGTCGTCGTAAAACATTTTATCTGTGCCAACGTTAATATTTATTTTTACTGCAAAGGTAAGGTCGCCCAAGAAAACCATATTAACATTTGCATCACAACATATGGCGGAAAGGTATATTTTTCTTTGTAAATCAATGTGGGAAATTGGCACTTTGACTTTCGCTATATTTTTGACAATCTGCCGAGAAAGCAATAGATAGAATTAGTAAGTACTACTCGTATGTACGTACAAGCAGTACATATTAATTCTATGGTTTTATATTAGAGTGTCTTCATAGACACTACACTCTATATAAATACTTTTACATTGATCCTAAGAGTTCAAAGGACATAACCACAGATACGACATGAACACAACTATTCAACTACTTTATATTCTCTATGTAACAGAAATTCTTACATCATTACAAATCTCAGCCCTAGAGAGTTGTCAAAACTGGTATAGAACTTTCAAGGTCAGCTTACATACATATCGAGATAGCCTCATTTTTTTGCTTAGTACCTCCAGAGTACCACCACGAGACTGGGGAAAATATATCTTATTAGTCTTCGAAATGAAGTAAAATTAGTGTTCCAAGTATCCCATATCTTCTTTATTTCTTCAGATAAAAAAGACAATGATACAATATGAGGTACTTACAAGGTACTTACATAAAATGTTATAATTTTGCTCTGTCTGTCGATTTGTGCCGGATAATCACTGAAAAGACCAATAACTATTGCTTAAAGCTGAAGTTCAAAAAAGCTACTCATTGAATTGAGTCTACGTGAGTGAAACCGCGGGGCACAGTTAGTATAGGTACAATACAACGATTTGATTTCATACACTTTCAGTCGTGTGGTAATCTTTTGTATGCACTCTCCAGCACTTATTCCTTTATGCAGAATATATCGATATGAAACTGAGACAAGGACGAACCAAGAAACACACTTACCACATTAATGATATTACGTAAAGATTAACAAAACAATATAACATGACGTTAACCCTCGGTGGATAACGTTATGCTCGTAATACTATTGGAGGTGATTGAGGCCTGCAACATCGCCCAGCAACTAATGGAAGTGGGCCGGGGAATTAAACTTATTAGTCGTCACTGACATGATTTTCTCTCTCAATTTATGCAATTTGCAAAACGTTGTTAGATGTTATTTAATGCTAATAAGATATTTTTCGTCAATGCTTACTTAGATTCTATTATACGGCTAGCTGACTAGCCCACGCGGTTTCACTTGCTTAGACTTAATTTCATGGATGGCCTTATTTCGCGGACTCATAATTGTTTTGTTAAAATTGGTTCAGCCGTTTCAGAAATTGTTATTAAGCTAGGGTAGGTAAGTAATTATATCAGGACCTGTGGACAAAGTATCATTATCCTAACGCTTCGCTAATAGAAACGATACAAAGTGTGAAAATGACATGTCACGTGACTGATTTATGTCATTTACATATTTAATTTTGGATCGGCGCAATGTATTTTTGTCTTCAATTATTAATAATTGTAATGCTGGCTGGCGCCATCTATGTGTAGACGTCAATTCAAACTGTATTTTGATAGTTCTCTTTTGTTTCATTCTGAAATTGTGTCATGTCATGTCGTGTGCTACGCTCACGTGTCTGATAAAATAAACGTGAAAAAGCTGTGAGAACTTAATTTATTACAAGGGGTTCAAATCCCCAATACATAATACAAAATGTATGGAAATGACATAAATCAGTCACGTGACATTCCCATACACTTTGTATGGTTTCTATTAGCGCAAGTGCTTGATTTGAGTTCATGATAGAGAGAAATGGAAGACAAAAATATATTGCGCCGACCTGAAATTAAATGTGGATGAGGAAAGAATAAATATTGTAAACGTTAAAATATGTAAGTATTATTTTATGTCAGTAAATATGGATTAAATAAAACCATTTTCAAATATCGTAGAAGTGCTCTTTACGTAAATTTAACGTAAATCGCTTTTGACCATATCTAGAAGCTGTACTTCTTGTACGCAACAGTATTAAAGGCGACATATTTATTTTACGAGTAGTTCCCAACATTACGAGGAAACAAATCACCAACAGCTGCCATAGTTTTCGATTGGACCCTCGAGTTAGGGTCAGTAAATTGTATTAGGTAAGTTTTAGGAACACTTTTAGTCTCTTATATCAAGGATTCAAGGCAAATCACATAATGCGAAGAGTATTTTTACAACACCAAGTCTCTCTCACAGACAAGTTTCAGTATCTAATTACTGATTAATATGCAGTTGAAGAGTTTGTTCGTTTGTTTAGTCAAGCGCCCTGGTCCGATTCGAAAAATTATTTCAGTGTTACACGTTGTTGGCACGCGGATGAAGTCGCAGGCAGAAACTTTTATAAGGAGAAGTTGCAACGTTAAAATCTTCTAAAGGGGAGGCCCATTAATGGGGATTATTGAAACAGCCCATTTGATTTCAACAATTATTTTAACTGCGTTCAATTACATATTTATTTAGTACGTATTACCAGCGTGGACATTCTTCATTTGTAATTCACATTCAATATACATAATACATAAACAAATAGTTTAGGAGTAAGTAAAAACAAACTTGGTAATCTTGGTAATCAAAACTCACAAGAAACTCTAAATATGAAGAAATAAATAAGCGTAGTTATATTTTACGTTCCAATATCAACAGTCGCATAGTAGTAAATATAAAAACTTCTAAGTGTAACATTCAGAACGATAAACACGAAGAAATAAAATATACTTGAGTTCAGGAACTGTCGTTGTGCGCGAGCGCGATTGCCGCGGTATCCAGTCCTGCCTATCGCCGGATACGTGACCAAAATGCTAATGGCATCTAATGGGCTTATTGTCGAACACTTCCTCCTCATAATTTTAGGCGCTCCTGGCAGAATTCCAGTAGTGACGATTTGCATTTGGACCGATGCAAAAGCCACTCTGACTATCATGCATTATTGCTAACCGCTGACCGCTACCAATGCTCTATGTGTCTGAATGTGAAGATTATACGTACTTTGTATACTGTAGTCCATTATTAATTGAGTTTACGAACGTAACGAAATACTTTATCAGCTGAAAGAAACTTGCACATACCTACATGTTAATGTATTGCATCATTTATAAAAAATATATATTCATATGAAATATGGTACAAAATAGGTATTATTAAGGTCACAAGAATCACACATTTCACCCAATTTTAGGGCATGTAAATATTAACTTTGTTGGAAGCCACTTAGATTTGATACTGGCATATTAATCTGTTCCATATGTTTTGAATTAGACCTACGTCTATTTTGAGTGATTGTGTTGTGTCACTGTAAAATATATTATGTCCTTGCATCCACGTAAAATTGTGTTTCAATCAATTTTCCATTAAACTTAGCTATCTACTTGAGTACTGCAGCTACATTATAACCACATATTAATATTAAACATACCAGAATATATATTGTTTAATAATTAAATATGAACAATAACATTCTTTATGTATTAAACGAATAAGTAAATAATATCAAACGAATAAACTATTAGAAAACTAGTATATGTAGATGTATAGAATAGCACTTCATTCAAACTATATCCAACAATATTAATCAAAATCCCAAACAGCAAACAGACATGATATTATATACAAAACGTATGTTCGTTGATTTACGAAAATGGTAATAACTCGGTATCGGCGACCCGCCTCGACGAACTATGATTGCGAATTGTACTCGCAAATACGAGTCAGTTTTATCGCTTTGTTACAATTCTCTCTTTGTTTATTGTTTTTCGGTTTTATTATTCGACTTTTGAAGGGTTCGTTAACAAGCGCTAGAGAGCATTCTCCATTATAAGGGGAGCTGCGAGCAAATTTGAATTAACACTTTTATTAAAATTCATATTGAAGAGATGCTTAAGTGAGTAACTAGAGGTTTCTGTATCCATGGTTTTTTTACTATTATTACGGTGCTAATTAAAAACAAGTGAGTTTTTCATTTCCAACCAAATGTGATTGCTTACTACTGACCACGGATATAGATACTTAATTCACATCATGACGCGAGTCCGCGTAAAACAATATTTGCCCAATTTATGGCATCCTATATTTATTTAATTAAGGTTGATATTGCCACAAACTCATGCTCTTACATATTATTATCAAAAAGTTTTTTGTTCCAGATATTTCCTGCCTCTATTACTGCTGGACCTCATTTTCCTGACAAGCGAACAAAAAATATTTACCTCGAATAGTAAGGACAACCTTGCTGCACGAGATTACGTCATACCCATAAATCGTGTTCCATTCTTAGTATTGATAGCTTATTACAGTCTGTACTGCTCTGGTGTACTGGTGAAGAGTAGGATAGTTGTGACGGCAGCCAGCTGCTTCCTACCTGGCTACAATAGTACGAAAGTTCTCATTAAAGTTGGCGTCAACAGTATTCCTAGTAATGGGTACGTGATACATCAATCCCACAAATACTAAAGAGCCCGTAGGCCATATTCAAATACTGAGTGCCTAGTGCGAGTTTTCTTAAAATCACCGTCACAATTCATCGCGTAGACGTACACGCAGATTTGTATGGGATGAAAATAGTGCCAGCTGAGGGCCGACAGATGTCGCTGTTTCGATCCTATGCAAATCTGCGTTTATAAACCTTGTCACAGACTAAAATGTAGTATTGAATCAATCTTGCCGCTTTTAAGACAGAAAAATAATTGACAATGTTATTATTTTCTTTGCAGTCAAATAATAAACGTGTTAGAAATTAAACAACACGAATATTTTCAACACTACAGCCCTTTGGATAACGATATAGCATTGGTGGTGTTGCAAGTAAGACTATTTATTTCGGCTTTAATGAATATAACTAGAAGGATTGTGTGAGTAAGTCGCTTTTTGGTCTAGCATGTTCATAAGAGCCATCAGTGATAGTTGTTCTTCGACAGCATGTACAATTAATGCCGGCTTTTAGTCCCGTAATGCTCATACTATCTCCAACAACATTTTCAATGCGTATCAATAACAAACTATCGACTTTACAACTCCCTACGGTTCACCACAAAGCAGGAGAGGCGTTTTCAATTTCCATGTTCTGAAGGAAGAATAATTTAGCTTTGACGTTCCCTTTTACGGTACCAAACCAATGGTGCTCTGCTTAAACCGCTGGTGTTAGCCCCATTTGCTGTAAACATATCACCAATGAGGTTTTAATCAATATATTATTAAAACCTGATTGGTGATATGACATCACACAATATTATTTCAAATGGGCACCCTACCAGCAGAAAGTACGTAAACAGAAAAGTTCTATCCCATCAATGCTTCTTCTAATTTTGGAACTAAGTAATGTACTTTCCTCAGCCCACTAACTTTCTCTTGTCCTTGGAAGTTGCGACAACTTTGAGTTAAGTTGGGATGACATGGATTTGTGGCTGACTAGCTAAGCTCTTCTGTCCTTGGATTATTAGATTATACAATTTTAAAAGCCTATATTTGAGTAGATCTGCAGAGAACTTGTGTAGAAAGAGGTAACGTCTATCCACGTTACATATAAAGAGGAATAATTTGTTTGTTTGCAAGGTACTCCTTGCTAAATTAGGGCTAAATTTAGCCCGAAAAGAAAAACGATTTCGATTGAATTACTTTAATCGTTCAACGATATCTCGATTGTTTGTTTTACCTGAATCGGTGCACAGAAACCGATTTAAAAATATATTTCTTTACTAGAGCACAAATATCACTGAGCAACATTAGCTATAGCAGTTTATCAGATCCTGAAAAATATGCTATATTATATTATAGAGAAACAACATATTATGGACGCCCATTTTATGCTGGAATCGAAGACCCAAATGGTCATGTAAAATTATTATGAAATACTTATGACATTTCTTCAGGATAACGTAATTTTCGGACCGAATGTAATGAAAGCGGTTCTTGTGAACAGTGGAACTGATATCGGTGCGGACACAATCTTAGGCGTCGCGGGATGGGGTAGTACGGTAAACAAACAATTTTTAATTCTTCCTGCTTTATAAATTCATCATAACACCTTTATGTGCATAACCAATAGATTACCTAATAAATCTATTGATATACTCAGTCTTCAATTTCAAGTATAAATAACTAGCGCCATCTAGGAAAACATACCTCTAACTATCTTCAACCAACCTACCAACGCACTCAAAAAATATAGGTGTGTGACTCGAAATATCGCCACAATGTACCACGCTATGTTCCCAATAGATGGCATTTGCAAAGTATTTCTCTATTTTATGCCACTTTCATAATCTAACAACTAAATTGACCGCAATCCATCGCATGACGGACTATCATAACCCCTTGATATTTTTATTTCCAAGTGTCGTCAGCGTTTTTAAGCTTTTACCCTCTGTATTTTGAAACATTGATGTTAATAAATTTTAATCAGAATAAATAGAGTAGAAGAATAAGCTTTACCTACCAAGTTATAGTGCGAACAGTTAATGTCTGGTACTTATCAATAAATTTCCTATAGGCAAAATCTAGAATATTCACAAGAATTATTGACTACGGGTAAAAATCAGTTTAGTCTGATTGAAAAGCAGAAGATCTACGGGAGGAAAAAATACTCGTGGACCAACTGGGTGTCAATAGTTGTGGGACCACGATTAAAACCTCGAATAATTCCAAAAGGAAATGTGAACATTTTTTATAACCGACTTCAAAAGGAGGTTCGAGGTTCAGCGAACATAGAACTATGTTCGTCATCAAATATTTTTTTTACTTATATCAAACCGCCGCCTAGCTCAGAAATGTAATAATAGCTTAACCAATATTCATTACCTATTTCAGAATTTAAAACAAACTTATATACACAAAATTATATTTTCCGAGATGACAGTATTGGATCGAGAAACGTGTGTGAACTATTTTGGAAAACTCATGACTCCATCAAATTTTTGTGCTCAGTATCAACCTGTAAGTATAATTACAAACATTTTCGTAATACCTGTCAACTTAAAAGCCACCAGCAGGGCGCGTACCATCACCGGTTTAAGCAGAGCGTAATAAGAACTTTGAGCCCTGACGTTTCATTTTACCGTAAAATTAAACGTCAAAGCTGAGAAGTTCTAAATACGCGCTGCTTAAACGACCATAGCTACCCTCCAGGTCATCGTAAAAATGACCTGCCGAAGTGATTAGTACATACAACATATCCTAATTAATCTCATCTCAACCAAATGACACTACTCCGTAGACTATGTATATATATATATATATAGTTCCTGTGTTCTTTATACTGAGTCTCTTTTGGGAGGAATAGTTGTGATGGTTGTGTTTGACTTCTAGAATACCATCCGAATATATGTACTTATAGACTACTGGGACTTATGGACTATAAAACTTGGGCCAAGTTTTCTACTTGTAAATAGTTTTAAGTGTCATAATTATTAATTAACTACTGTCTTAATTTGTTAAATAAACTCAGGTTATAGACTACTTACTTAATTTCATCGGTGACTTTATTACGCGGATTTATAATTTTTTTTAAATAAAAGTGATTAGCCGAAACAAGCAGGTAGGCATAAGATTTATTTCAAAATTATAGATACAACTGAGAACCGTATACAGTTACATATGCATTGAGTGGAAAGCTGTTAATTTGGAATTACAAACTGACAATTTTATTTATCTATATAGATTTGCCAACTTTATGGTATAAATCATTATATTCGCTTGAAACGAATAGAAACGAAATACGTGTAGAGTCACACAAAGCTTATGGTCTCTGAATGGAAGGATATCTCGAACGATTTAAAACTGATAAGCTTCTTCTCTCTTTTATGTAATAGGATCGTCGTTTGAGCGACAATGGAGGACCAGCCATGTTCGAGAACTTGCTTGTCGGAATACTGTCATACGCGGTGTGGGACGATCAGCAACCATTTATAGCTATCTTCACAAACATATCATACTTCCACAGGTCTTGAACTTATTAACAATCTAATAATGTTTACGCATTGTAGAAAAATGAATCAAGCGAAGATGTCTTTAGTCTGGACTTTGACGACTGACTATACTCACTACAATATAATTATTACTAGTGAGTTTGGTTCTTCATTTGTCTGATTTTTACGCCTTAACTACTTTACCAATCTTCATGAAATACAGACACATTTATCAGAGGTAGGTACAGGGCATTTCATAACATATGACAATGGTACTTACATTTTATTTGAGTAACACCAAATTATAAGCCATATAGCCTTGAAGATAATAATTCCTTTCTTTTCATTTGTGAGGGTTTTATTAATACAGTTATGAGAATTTGGATCGCTTATGAATGAAACTAGTGTTCTATAGTTTTCCATATATTTACGGTTTCCTAGGGATATGTAACCCCTTACATACCCGTTGGAAAGCGTGAGAAAAAGGAATAAAAAAGCATAATCTGCAAATACTTAGCAGTTAATAGGTATTTATGCCATCACGAGCTATGAGCTCTCAGAGAAAATGGTGGGGGTAACTACGCAAGTATTAAGTACAGGGTGACTGACTCATAAAATAACGACTGCGCGTTCAAGGTCAGCGCTCCTAAGTCTTGACGATAGTTATTCCGACACTAGAAACTACCTCGTGTCTTCGTAATAACTATGTCAAATAATAAATATCCACCTGTTGTAGTATATCGTTGATATCCAAACAATAACTAGTTCAATGACCGTTTCATTACTGTCTGTCAGCATAGTCGCGAACGCAAATATTTTACAAGCGATCTTATCTTACTCAGCAAGCGCTCATTATTTGGTGGAAGGATATTAGAGGCTGTGACTGGGTTTCGGAAATTGGATTTTAGGGATCATCCGAATGAGGACAAATAGTATCTAATGATTGATGTGGATAAATTCTACTATCTTCAGTCCATGACTAGACAAAACTTCTGCCTTGAAATTTAGTCTCTTGTTCCAAATATTTTCTCTTGAAAGGCTTCTTCATAAAATTTACATAAATCATTAAAAAAAACACAGACACTTCTGCCCACTCTAGCCTTTTGGGAGTTATAGAATATTATGTTGAGCTTTTTACATAATTATTTAATTACTAGCTGTGCCATGAGTTAACCCTAATGTTTTTATTCAAATAGAAGTACCCTAAGTTACTCCTTGTAACATTAGCTATCTACCAGAGAAAGTCCCGTTCAAATCGGTCAGCCATTTCGGAGATTATCCAGAACAAACAAAAGATTTAAAAATAGATTTTTTCATTTGTGTACCGAACTATGAACTAACCAACTTTATTTATAATAAGAGTATAATATTGGTATATGGATAGGTCTGAAAGGACTGTGATCACGTCAGCTCCACGGGTGCCATCATCTAAATACCAAACATTTGGGTACCATATAAACTTTCATGTGCATTTAGTGAAAATATGGTAATTTGGATTTACAAACAGACACTCCTATTTAATTTTAATTATATTTGTGTATGTATATTTATAGGTGTATGTACCATTAACGCTTGTCGTTGCAGATGGATCATCATAAACAGTGATTTATTCCTAAAAAAAAACTGCCGTCAAGAGGACAAACACTCGTAACAATTGGGCAAGGGGCGATAATACACTGGATCACAATTCGTAATAAATAAATACGGTTCCACTTCAAATGGTACTATAGTAATGTTTGTAATATTTAGAGCAATATTCACTATAGAACCTGCTCACATGAGTCTGAATCCATTTCCTGAACACCCACACATTCGTGTAAACACTCGGCTTATTTTTCTTAGCGCACCCGTTGCCATGGGACGTAATACCGACAAGCATTCTGTAAAGAATAAAGTACATCGAACATCCTATTATCCCATCTCAGTGGTATATAATACAATCAACACAAAAAGTAAATAGTTTCTAATTTAAATATTATTTATTAACTAGCTGTGCCCTACGATTTCACCCACGTAGATTTAAATTCATATTCATATATTTATTGCACAAGTTACATTTACACACACATATATATATATATATATATTCATATATCATATATATATATTCATTCCATTCAGTTTTTTTTAAATAAATGTACCCTAAGTGACTCCTTGTAGCATCATCTATCTGCCAATGAAATTCTGTCCAGCCGTTTCAGAGATTACCCGGAACAAACAGACAGACAGAAAAAATTATAGATAGTTTTTGTAAGTCAGTATATGCTTTCATATGCATTCAATTCAAAAGCTGTTATTTTGGAATCACAAACAGACACTTTAATTGTATTTATCTGTATAGATAAGAACACATGTCATCAAACGAGCTAAGGAGTATTTCTGCTTTTCTCCTGTCGAGTTTTATTTTGGAAACTGTACCCCTATCATGTGTTTGCCACCGTTTTCATAATCTATAGCTAGCGTCTCCGCCGAATATTAGTATGAAAAATTGTTCAGCGACTCCCAGCGGTGACGTGACGAACTAAAATATCTCATACAAATATTGTGGGTGATGAATAGATTACGAACAGAACGAATAGACGACAAACCCGTGATAGGGGTACTGGTAAAATTAACATAAGCAAGTCTCAACAGAATCCTTTAAGCGACCGTTCATTTAAAAGAATATAAATTTGAACATTCTATTCAAATGAATGTATTCAATCAATCATCAAACTGTCGTATCTTTAAACAGTGCTCTAGGATGATGCACTTCAGATATTATCATGTTACTAAGTGCTGACACATATATCACGACACAATCTTTAGATAGACAATTTAAATCCAGTAGTTTTTTACAACACACAGCGATTAGGCTGGTAGTCAACAGTAACCGTAGACTGAATCGTACTATCTAAGATACTAATAAGATACGTGCCGGTGAATTCTCGCATTACAAATGTAATTTGGGTGTTGGATGTTCGATGGTTGCATTTTTTTTGCGCTAGCTAAAGCACTAGCGACGATAACATCAATCTTGGATAAAATCTTGAATACCTATAAAGTAAGTAAATCCTCCAGACCAGAAGCGTTGAGCTACGAGTAGCTCTGGAGATCTTATGAGTCGGAGGGCATTTGGGAACGAGGATCGCAATCCCGAACGCTTTTTGGATTTTATTCCTATTTTTGAGAGGAAAATGGGACCATGAGCGTGTTACCCAAAGGTTCTTTGGAATTCATAATTATTTTTAATGGTACCCATTAAAAATATTTTTTCCTTTGCCTTTCGTGATCTTGACTTTCCCCTCAAAAATAATTATCAAATCCATAGTTGCGTTGAACGCCGTATCTTCTATGCTGACACAACGACTTTGCGCGACAGCCATAGGCTGTGTGCAAACGTTCATAGGCAACGAAAATTCTAAATATGTTGGCTATAAATATTTATTAATACGTTAATACAAAGTAAGTATAAAAAAAGGTTAACTCACCCATTCCACATAACACCACCTCCCGAATCACCCTTGCAGGTGTCCCTGGTGGCGTCTCCGTACAGGCAGAACATGTCCGACGTAAAGTTCAGCGCGTGCAAGTTGCTGCACTCCTCATTAGGTATAAAATGCAGGTGAGTCGTCAAGAGGCCTAATTTCGAAATTTCTCCAGTGTACTAAATTAAAAAAAAATTTCGTTGAATAGATTTCTTAAAATATTTGTTTCGAAATTTATGTCGAATAAGAAATGATCAGACGCGATCCCATTGCAAATTGATTATAATTATTGATCGATAGATAGAGCCCGCTACATATACTATGTTCACTATATACACACTTGCAAAGTAGTTATCAGCCAACTAATAGATATAGCAAAACTGTCCTAGATACTTTTGCAGTGGCCTCTTACATTTGTCAGTCCCCAACCGATGACAATAAAGTACTCCTCCTTACGACTCATCCATTTATTGGTATTTACTAGAACAGCCTTTTGGCTCAACTTTCCAAGTTTTATCGGTCCATTTACGAACACCAGTGCTATATCGCACGCAAATTGAGCACTTTTATTATACTCCTCGTGCATCACAGCTTTTACAACATTGTACATCGTAGCGCCAAAATCGTAGACATATCTTGTACCTGAGGAACGTGAATAAGTTAGTTCTTGCCAAGTGAGCTGTGCTAATCAGTATGGGGAACATAAAACAACACATTTTACTATGTGCCATGAAGTACACCTTGCAAATTGAGTAAATTTTTGACGTAAGTGTATAATTCTTCGGATTCCAAGAAATGTTTGAATCGAAGATTTTTTTCATCAGACTGGAAAGGTATATCTATAATCTCACATAGTGATCTATTAACGCACAGCCCAAATCACTGGATGGATCGGAGTGAAATTGGACATGCAGGTAGATGTTATGACGTAGTCATCCGCTAAGAAAGGATATTGATTAATTCTACCCCCAGGGGGATAAGATAGGGGATGACACTTTGCCAATTTTAAAACAATCGGGCAGAGACTTTGCATGCACAAACCTACCTAGTTTCATTTAAAAAATACATTTAGGGTTCAACGAGACTGACATAAAATCTATGCGGGTGAAACCGCAGGGCACAGGTAGTAAAACATAAAAGCTATAAAATCAAAACTTACTTACTTACAAAAGATACTTATTTACACAAAAATAGTTACCAATTAATTTATTATACAATATAGTTATGTATAATATCGGTCCCAGTTCTTAACAATACTCAAAGCATTATTGGCTCAGAAGCCTATTAAACTATGACAACTCGAGTTAGATAACCTGGGTAATGTTCCATTCCATGTAAAATTTATATCCAAGGTGGAGCAAATCAGTATGTGTGTCGAGCCCAAAAATAATATTTTAAGAAGACAACGATGATAAGTCATTGTTAATGATGATGATGGTAATGTTTACTTAATATAAGGATGGTAAACTTCTCAGTAGAAACAAGCTTCCGATACGTCCTTGTGTCCTTCTGACGATTTGAGAGTACTTTGTAAGATGGCATATCAAATAAAGACATTGTAAGATTATCGACTCACCAGCTTGCACCATCATTTCGTGAACATTTTTGTTGACATCGACGCAGTGTGCTGACGTCAGCACTGACCAACTGTTGATGATGGTGCCAGCGCAGAGCGAGCCCAGGTTATAGAATAGCACTGCTGTTGGATATTTTTCTATAGACACTGGATGCCCTCCTACTATTCTCCCTATCAAACGACTGTCGTCACTCTGGCAATATGAAAACTTTGAATATATTATTGATACATATAATATTGTGTGCAATTTATTGTATAGCATAGCAATGAACTTTTAAAAGAAAAATGCTTACAAGTATTACCACTGATTTCTACCAATTAACCTACTGCAATTAACATTTTATGTCGAATGCTACTCATAAAACACGAGCAATGAAACTGATTTCCGTAATTGAACAGCAATACTTGTATTTAAAGCATCTTGCAATGGCTCAATGTAGCATTCTTTATTGCAGTAGTTCCTAGACTTTAAAGATAACGGAACACAAACCTTTTACTTTAAGGAACCCATATAAAATTATTTTGACTGAAATTTATTGAACATTTTTAAAGAAATGTGTAGTATGATTGAAAAACTCTAATTATTCTAATCTTAAAGTTTTAATGGGAATAATTAAATAGTTGTCCGATGTTAATTAATAATTGTTTTGTATCTACTATTCTACGGAGCCCCGTTTAGCAATCCCAGCTTTAGTGAACACTCGGTGAACAGAGTAGTGAAAGGAGAGCCCGGCAATGTCGATCTTGAGTTCAACTGCATAGCTTGTGTCAGATACTACCTTTGAGAACCTACTATAACCACAGGAACTCGACTGTAAATCTTGTATAACATGGACGGAATAAATTGTCTCAAGCACCTGTGATAGAAATACAATTATTTCCATGTTAGCATTGAAAATCAACAATAACTATTTATTGATATTACTAAAGATATATTGGTGATAAAAGGAGTCCCTAAAGTAAAGTGTCTGAGACGGCGATGGACTCACCATCTGTCACGTTGGCACTTAATCATCTTCGGTGAAAAGTGGGTGTTGTTATTACAACACCTCTGCCTACCCCTTCGGGGAATACAGGCGTGAGCATATGTATGTATAAAAGGAGAGCCTGTAGGCAAGGTTCCGAAGATACTGGCAGCATTTCCCCTTTGAATGGCAAGACTAATTCTTTGACCGAGGTAGCTGCCAGCTCTTCGGTCTCCTGTGATGTCGACTTTTTTATTAAATCTTTAAAAAGCCTTATAGCACTAGGACCCCACGAACCTAGGGTCTCGACACCAAATTTGACAAAATCATGGGAGAAATTCATATAAAATTGAAGATAAAGATTTTCTAAATATGTTTATTTCACATCGACCGATCGTCACGTAAAACAAGTGAACAATAAGTAGGTAAGTAAGTATTTTTTTTTTCTTTGTGACAGATAAAGATAATGCATGTCATGATGTTGTGGCAAACAAGTTTTATCATGCAAAATTTAACAGTATTTCTTTTATACATAAGCTAACGGAGAATGCAAATAAAGTGACAGGTGTAAATATTCCGAAGTTTGCCAACATATTAAGAGCGCAATATCTGGGTTTGTTAAATCATGTGTTTCAAAGAAAAAAAATCACGCAAACTGAACGTGAAGTCTGAATGTACAGTGGTATTAATAGTTTTTTTTTACTTCAAGATAACTAGTTATCGGAGTAAGCAGAGTTAAAAAACTACGAATAAACTTCTAGCGCTTGCATTTTTCGATTATATCCACAAAAAAGGATTTTAGACAATATTTGGCTGTAATTGTGTAAAAATCCTTTTTTTTATTTGACAGTTTTAAGTCTCCGATTTGGATATAATGATTGCAATATGTTTTCTTATAAGTTGTTACTTATAAAAAAAATATTGCCATAAGTTAGATGTAGCAAGGTGGTATCAACCATAGTGAGTTATCAAGTGTTAATTTAGGCCTGCAGCGGAGCGGTGAATGGCGCCCGCCCGCCCTCGGCACGTCAGTCGCCCACCGCCGGCCGCCGACTGCGCCGCGCGTGGCCTCTTTACACATAACCTCACTCGGCCTAAATTTGTGTAAACATCAATTACACAAATACACTAAAATAACCATCTTCAAAGCATAATTAATATACATATAACCATGTCACAATACATGTGAATTTTAAGTTGGTACAATATAGTTCCGCATATCAACCGAAACGACAGAAATCAAAACAAAGATGTATATCGATTTGGCGTTCGCAGCTGTTTAGGTATGTTGATATCCTTATCATTATTCCCTGTCCTTGATATAAATGCCAGGGCTTGAATCTCAAACAGTATTTGTTGAATACTTAACACCTGTAGAATTGTTAAAAACAAAAAAATACATATCCTAGTATTCTCGGCTGTAACCATCGTTTAAATAATTTTGGTAAAAAATAACAACGGAAATATCTAAAATAAATATCCTATAAAATTATTTTATTGATTAGTAAATAAAACATGAATAAATATGTAATGTATGCAAGCTCCACAAGAAACTTGATTTCTGAGAGAGTTTGATTCATGCGTTCCTCCACTGTGGCCAAAAGAACAATACTTGATATTAATTAAATTTCACTTCAGGAATTATGTGTTTCCCCAACAGTAAGTAACCTTATAGTCGCATTGCATTTACAGGCACGTGACTGTAAAATCGCATTGCGCTTGTAGGCACCTAGGCAAACAGCGGTGTTGTTTACACACGTCGTGCAAGCTATGGCATATCTATGTCACATGTTTTTATGTTTAATTTCAGACATTATTTATGACACATGTTTTACAATTTAACCTTTATTTGCTGACAATTTTACACGGCAAGAATAAAATTGGAAACTAGCTTCTGGGCAAAAACTTCACGCATAACGTCACAACATTTTAAGGACGAAAATATTATATGAAGATTTTGAGGACTAATGGATATCATCAACCCTTAAAGACGATGTGTATTGATGATATGACATAATTATGATAAGAAATCACTATCGCAAATATGATCTACCTCAATTCATTCGTATGCATTCTCACGCTGCACGCAATATTTAAGTATTAAGTTTTGAATTAGTGAATTAATCACACAAATCAGTTAAGGTATAGGGAAAAATATAATGCGCATTTACTAAGGTTTTCAAAGATGATACTCCTTTCACGAAGGTATCAAATAAAGGGTGCAGGATTCATTGACGTCGTTACTACAAATTACGTTACAAGAGATGTAAATGGAGTGTGAGATCTAAATGGAGTGATATCTTGCGAGGCTTGTAAACTCAGCGTACAAATAGAGTGTAAAGTAACAGGGTAGGACTCAATCAGCCGCTGTAATCGTATTACTTGCCACTCTGACTCGACGCAGGGTTGCTACTTATAGCGACATAGGCTATTTGTTACTGCAATAAGATTACATTGAGCCTAGATATACACTTTAAAAATTATCATGTCGGCATTAAAAATAACTGGGGGCCTACTATGATCGCTTAAGTAGCGCGTATCAAGAACTTTTTAGCTTTGAAGTATTATTTTAAGGTACAAAAATTAAACATCAAAACTCAGAATTTCTTAATTAGCTCTGCTGAAACCAATGATGGTTTATATATAGTACCCCTGTACTATATTTTTTTATATTTCATTTCTCTATTTTTTATATATACTACGTATGCGTGGACTCGGTTGACGATTACCGGATAGTTGGCGGTTACCGCAGTCTGTGGACGCCTGCAACCCTGTAAAAATCTCTTCACATACCTTTTTCTTGAAGATCCTCATACTGTACTCACTCGGGAAAATTATGCTATTATCTTTTGCTTCTTACCAAACATCAAAATCTGTCTATTTGTTTTTGACGTGATGTTTACACTGACAGACAGACTGACAAATACCCCAACAACCATAAACTATCCCAGTTTTGAACCATAATGGGTAGTCATAATACCTCACAAATAGCTATTAATCTACACTTATAACTCGCCTCTGCCCCCCAATTTGTCTGTATATTATTTTCAAATTGTATTGAACAAATAGGTATTTAAAAAAGTACGTTATTTTATGTATGTTTGCTTATATATTATTATACTTCCTACAAATACAGCACCGAATGAAAAATATTACGCAACGATATTTTTTCATATAAAATGTATTATAAACTTTAATAACAATAAATTTATAATTATAGGCGATTGTTTGTCATAATGTGAATAAGTATACGTTTTTGTACAATTCAAAAGTAAACATGTTTTTGACCTTGCCTGTGCATATAGTATTTGTAAACATTTTACAATTAATAATAGATGCGATAAGTTAATCATAATATTAATAATATAATGGGTCTTTTGTTTTATTTTTTAACCAACTGTGTAGACCTGTTTGGCTAAACTCGTAAAAATAACATTTTGCGCGAAACACAAACACAATTTCGAAAATAAAAATATTTCTTCCACTATAAAAATACATTTATACAACTATAAAAATAAATACTGGAATACCATTATATCTAGAAAGCGAATATTCTGAATGCTAAGTTGTTTTTGTTAGTTTGCCCTCCATTCACGCAACCCTGGAGAAACTGATAGACGTGGCCTTTGTATAAAGACACATAAAGGGTCGGAGTATATATTATTCAAAGCATTTTATTTATTAACGATATATTATATACATTGATGTTATACCTCTGCTTAACTTCCGTAGACCTTAAAGACCTTATCTTTTTGGAGAGCGTAAATAAGTACGACATATTAAAAAAACTGCTAAATTCATTAGATTGGGCCTTATCATGAGCTTTTATTGCTATGCAGTTTGAGACGGGTATATGACGTGTATAAATGTCACTGTTTCAAATAAGAATGAGCTAATAAGAGCTTATAGATGGGCCCACGGAACATGGAGAATCTTTTCGTTGGGCCTATGGCCTTACAGTGATCCGACGATAATTTCGCTGACGTTTTATTATTTCCTCATTTTGACTTGATTTATTAATACATTTTTCGTCAATTATTAAACTTTTTAAATATTTATTGGATTGGTAAGCAATGATTTCTTGGCATGCATACTAAACGTAGCGATATTGCCTATATCACTTAGTCAGCCTATGCATTTTTATAATGCAAGTTTAAAAATAAATTCTTTGGAATATTGTAAAACAAGTCAAAGACTATGACGAGTACGTTATTTTATTTGATAAGATATCTTTGGGTCACTGACGCCTCACGAGCGAAGGAGTGATACTCACACTAAACGTGATAGGCACTCACATGACCCGAATTTACACAAAAACTGATAATACCATTCTTTTGGAATGTTTGTAATCTTTGACCAAGCCCCCAAAACCTTATCAAAGAAACAATATATCACAGGTGGATATTGTAATGGAGGCACCCACAGGTGCAAATATTCAAATATTTTACAGTTATTATGCAAACATATAACGTGTTCTCGAAAGGATCAATGAAGGATAAATGGAACAAGACCCAGTTATACGAAATCTATGTCGAAGTAACTAATGGATATCATTGTATATCAATAACAATTTGCCTCGAACTAATAATTCCTAGGAATCCCCGACAAATTTTGGTGGAAACATCACTATTGAGAGATTTGTTTTAATAAGAATAAGTGGTAGTACCTAGGTATACGTTTGTGCACCCGGATGTTTAAGCTAAAAGAAAAGTAATGATACGCTTAATTTTTTGCCGCAAGGTACGGCGCATTGTGCAATATCTATAAAATTTTAAATGTCTGGGTTCAGTTAATGATTCTCAAATCGTTACCGGTAAACCACACTTAAATTATGACGTCGCAATCGAAAATGAAAATAGTTATTTACTGAAAAAACCCTTTACAGCTGTCATATCTAGGGCAAGTTCTATGAAATTTTAATACTCAAGCAAACACGACATTTCCCCGTTATTTAAATCGTAACTAAATTGCAATCAATTCCGTAGTTGTATGAAAACAATAACTTTTAAGAAGCATAATGATTTATTTAAAACTTTATGCACACAGGTACAATGCAAAAGCATTTTCTGCCAATCAACCACTGAGACATGATTAAAAAAAAATTTTGCACATTTCCCGTTTATTCTCAAGGCCACTTATTACCACAATGGAAGGAGGACACATGCCGAGTGAACATTTAATTGGAACCGTTTCAATGAGCGGAGGTGCTGAGAGCGAAGTGCACCCAAGTTTGGAATGGCACCAAAAATATAATGCACGCGTTGTGTATGGCCGAGGCGGATACAAAAGATTCAAGACGGCCTTTGTTTGAATGAATATAGAGACAAAGAGCTGCACTCTCTCTGTAATTTTCGCGAACCGAATGGGAAAGCTTTTTAAGACATTTTCGAGTCAAGAGCACAGTAAATGTTTATTCCATTCACGACGATTATCAAGATAGCGAGTTTTATTTCTTTGCTGTCATTAAATGTATTTTACTCCCCAGCCAGGATCAACCGTTAATTGGTATGTCGTTAATGTCACACAAATTAACAAATTACATGTGTCATTAATTTCGTATTAGAAAAAAATATAAATCGCGTAATTCAAATTAAAACAAGTATATTAAATGGATTCTTGTATATCAATGTGTGGGCAAATTAGTTTAGCTTTTTAGCATTTTTTTTTATTTTTTAGCAAAATTTTAAAGAGGAAGAACCTACATATATTTATAGCTGTCGCAGAAGACTAGATGTAGAGAAATTTTAAACATAAGTTCAGTGTTAACTATTTAAATTTATTATTTGTTATATTCATTAATTTTAACGCATCGGTTGCTCTAAGTCAAAAGGACGTGGTAAATAACTCCGCAGTTCCTGTTTTCAAAAATATTTTACAATATGCCATTTTTTATTTATTTACTAACTGTACCCGGTAAACTTATTGCCATAACTTTAGCCATTTCTTTTTTGCTGGATAACGATTATTATTTAGGGGTATGAGAAATTGCTTTAGCCGATTCTCAGACCTAATCGATACGCATATAAAATTTCATACAAATTGATACAGCCGTTTCGGAGGAGTATGGTTACTAACATAGTGACTCAAGAATTTTATAAATATAGATTTCCATTCCCTTCCGCTCAAAGTTGTCATTCATGCCATCCTGTATGAGGAGGTGCTGAAGCGAACCTACATTCTTGTTTTTGCTTATCATAACCAAGTGTACCAATCTGTTACAAATCAATAAAAGTAGAATGCAAGCACATAAGTGTGCAAACATTCAATCTCAGCTTTGTATTCACCAGAAGACCTCCGACCGCTCGCAAACTGGAATGGGGACGCGATCTGCGCGGATTCTCTTCACCTACATTGATAAAGCAATATCGTTCTTAAATAATCCATAATAATGGCGGAAAAACGTATTGTATTGCTAAATTTGGGTTATTAATTCGCCTACCGATAAATCAATACCACCACAATAATAATTCAGATAAAAAAAACAGTGATCCTCCAGGACTAGATGGTGCTGTGTGATAATGTCCGGATATTATTTATAATCATCGAACATAATTCAAACTCAATACAAAATAAACGCACCCTGTTCCAATTGAACCAATTACTCATCAAACCATTGTTTAACCAGCCGATAAACCAAGTTGCGGAAAATTATGTTTCTTTTTGATTTTATATTTTCTGACGTATTTTTTAATTTATACACAAAGCTAAATATCGTCTAAGGTTGAACTTTAAGCATTTATTTGACACGCAATGCTTTATTCATGGAATCACGAGACAATTTAAAAGGATTTAGTAGTATTCTGCTCGGGATTTTGCGTGGAATTCAAGGATATAATTTAGGTGAGAAATTCAATAACAATATGTTGTTTAGTAAGCCAGTGAGTAATTTTATTAGTTTTGGGATAACATGATAACCTATACGCGTATATAAGTGGTTTTATTAGAATATCTTCCTTTTTTCGGTATGACTCCAATCCAAAAAATACCTGAGTTTCTAATATGATTTGGTTGCTATAAATTATCGTTCTATGGTAGTTGATATATTTGAAATATGAAATGCGTATTAGTTAATGCACAAACCTACTCTGTGAAGTGACTTTAATATACTCATATATTATCCGCTTTACTATTATTACTATATATCTATACGACACCAGGCAGGAGACAAAAATTGTATATAAATCTTAGGTCCTCCTACGCTACGATCGCCCATATATTTTGTAATTCAAACTGGGATGGACGGACAACCAGACAGATTGAAGGCCATTCATTCTAATCCTGATACCGGGACCGCTTATGGAATATCAACTAGATTTGGCCGTAATAATACGAATTTCGGGACGGAAATTGAGGAATCATCTTTCGTCACGTCGTCGTCACGAAACGATTTTAAGGCTTCATCGAGCCTTGGATTTTTTTATATGTACATATACACTAATAATCTTCACTAATATTCTAAAAAGGAAAGATTTGTGCGTTTGTCGTAACGCATAAGCTCCGAAACTACTGGAGCCATTTAAAAAATGCTTTCACAAATTGCTAAATATCACAATATAAGGCAAAATTAATCGGGTTAAATTAGCGATCAGCGATACAACGCGGGCGACGCTGATGCCGTGGACGGAAGCTAGTTTTATTACATAAATAAATGTCTTACGTTAGATAAATATACGCTTACATATATTTCCACAAAATTACTATAAAAACCGCCGCTCTCTACCTCTATGTAAGTCCCCATTATGTGCGTGTACTAGTACCAGGCGCATAATGGGCGCGCCGCTTTTTCACAGACCTTTTCTTCCAAAATAAAAAGTTTTTGTTTTCTTTTTATATTCTCTCTTATGATAAAAATCACGTCAATCTTCTGCTCCGAAATTGCGATAAAATACGTAATAAGTATGTATTTCACGAGCTGCCTTCGAATCCAAAGTATTTTATTTACGATTTCTTCTTTTATTTATTGCAAAGACATTTTCTTATAGTCACGAATGCTGGAATATTCCTTGCTATGACCGACGTTTTTACCCGGTAATATTGTTGCGAGGATAAATAAAGCTTGCTGATTTGTGTGAGCGTGTGAGTGGATAATTTAAATACAAGATTCTGTTTTAACTTGGACCACATCCAATTCTGAAACAATAAAAAATACCCATTAATTGTCATCGTAAAGCAAAACATGCATTTTTCCAAAATTCATATTGTCATCCCTCTCATTTTTATGCCAGACTTTTTTGATAGAAGCTTATTTATATAAGGCTAGTCACCTGGAACACTCTGGAATAAACGATCTGAAAATCAGTGCCCTAAGTATATATATAGGTTTTCACACTGACGATATCGCCCGCGTATAATGTATGAAAAACCGCCCCTAGCGGCGAGTGTCGCCTGTTTTATGTCCCCATTAAAAAAACGCAAACCGCAAGGTCTTTACCTTGTGTTTTGCGAACGTGTACCTATACTTACCCAATGTATCAATGTAAACACTACGTAAACGGTATGACCTGAATAAATTAACTGGAGATAGACCAATTTATGTGAAATACTGATGCCCAGGTCCTGTGACGCACCATGGGTCTAGCAATGGATTCTGATTTAGACTGAAAGTTAATAAATCATTCGCCCAAACGGTGATGTTTTTTCGAGTCCACACAATTACATTGCGTGCTTCTTATATTCACTGCAATTGTAAAGGCTTGGTAAAACTAAAATTAAAAAAAAAATCATAGCATTAAGATTGCATTTTTTTTTTAAACTAATTTACTGAGCTTGAGGCCTTGGTGCACTGCTTAGCTCTCAGATAGCGTCTGGATACGAACACTGTTGATTGTCAATACCCCATTTGGAATACGATTGGAAATGGATAGTAAATCATGAAGTTTTAAGCTAGAACAAATTTTCTTGATAGATGATGTTCTTAGTTGAACTAAGATGCACTGAAGCCTACTAAAATTTATTCCATATATTATGTACGAGTAAAATTACATTAAGTACAAAATATGCAAATATTATAACAATTATAAAATAACTTAGTAGTAAATTTTTATATAGAGTTACATTGATAATATTTAATAAATAATAGTTAGCGCATAATAAATATTTATAATCTATTCATTTATATTCAACTAGCTATGCCCCGCGGTGCCATCCGCGTAGAATTGTTTTAGACCATGTTTTATGTCACGTTCCATGGGAACGGCTAAACAACTTACCGCAAGAAATCGTCGAAGTAATAATTCCTCTATTTGTTGAAGTAAGTAAAGTAAAGATTATAGGATTTTATAAAGCAAAACATTATCTCGTTTTCAGCGGCCTTATCTCGCATCTGTATCAAACAATGCTCTTTATCCGGTTCCGAAAGAAACTTATCTTAGGTTCTTTACGTGTCGTTTCCTCGGTTATCGGCTGTTTTCGTTGTCAAGTTGTCAGTCAGAGGACGAAAGCGCGCGCGATCGGTCGTCCCCAACGCTCTTATTATTTATATTGCTTTACTACAACTACGTACACTTGATTACAGTACAGTGGGTTCCATAAGTTCGGGTTTTACTGATTCGACATTATTTTCACATCTTTCGGACGATTAGGCAGGTAAATAAATTATACCTTATCATTGCTACAATACATATGTGTTGTTAAATCTTGTACCGATTGTTTTCGTGTATGTATATGTATGTGGAATTGTCAATACCTATGTAATGCGGCGTGGGTACCGAATATGTTTTATGATGTGAAGTTCAAAACAAAACAATAGTGAAAACACGTAGCATTCGTAGCAATCAGCTGTGCAGACAATAATAACATGCGGAGCCAAAACCTATTTTGGGCGCGATATCGTTGACTTGTATTTTTTCTTCATAAACAAAGAACATTAATGTGTAAATTATTCCTTCCAAAATATGCAAATGGATTTTTGACAAAGGCCGCTGACAAAAGGCATTTGACGCTTATAAAATTATATGGAGTTCAAATTATTACACAGAATACCGACATATCATGGATTTACATTTATGAATGTGCGCTCACGCAACTTTTACCATCGAGATACGTTTATTGTTCTTAATATACATGTCAAACAATTTACAAACCATTGTACAGTAGAGCTATCGATACTCGAATCATTGCGTTTTAATTGGTTCAAGGCTATATAACGAGCTCTCTTGGTAAATAACGAAATTTAATTTATAAAAATGTTGTCATTATCTTGTGTGCCACGCGCTGGTGTTTTTTGAATCAAAGTAATGACCGCTACTAAAAACAGTTAATTGATTAATAATTACTTTCTAATGACGAGCATATTCAACGCTATTTAAATTGAATGCGGTCAAATTTAACAGTGTGAAACAGAATGACCGATGCGGTTCATTCGGGTTCAGGCCTTGTACTCGCTGACTCATACACAAATAGCAAGATTCGTTGTAATTTGCTTTTTAGCATCCTTAAGATAAATTTAACTTACTTCGAATGTCAACTTTTGTGAAGATCTTCATGATCAAATGAAATAACTGCTGATGAATGTCTGCGTTTATCGTGAACATGTTTTTGCTTAGTATGACCTTAACTAGAACTGAGAGCAGGTAGGTGTTGTCCTGATATCTCAAATATTCGTTTATAGATTACTGGGGTGAGTGATCTAATTCGCCTGTTGAACTGCACCGCTACTCATACACAAGTGGAAGATTCGTGGTTTCTTAATAAGATGTTGGACGTCGGTACACAAAGGTCCCAATATTAAAATCACAAAGGCACAAACGTGTATTCTGGACCGAGGCAACCATGCTTCCGGCGCTTGAGTCACTCCTACTTAGTAACAAACTGTATGATCCAAACCAGAATATCAACACATGGGGAATCCCAAAATAATGGTATTATTTTAATAATTTTCATTCTGTATAATTTTATACCTCTCCAGAATGCCGCCTGACGGCCAACCTTTAATAACTGGAGAGGAACTACAAAAACAAGATGACAATTTTATGCAAAAATAATTGGTGGTGCGTACTTTGTCGCAATCCATCTGGGGTTGGCAACGCTTACACTTACTATCAGGTTGATTATCTACTAAATACCTTTGGTGGTATAAAAACGAAAAAATCTAAGGCACCTCTCTAACCATTGATGGATAGTGTGAAAGATGATATGACTAGAATGGGAGTGAACACAGAGATATTCTGATAAAGATAAATTTTGCTGACCCCTGATAACATGGAGTATTTTATAAAAAATATTGGTAGTTGCACCTTTTTTTACTTATTTCGAATATAATAATAGGTAACCAGTTTTTGGAAATAATGTCTGTTTTTTTTACGGCGGCTGTATTTCCAGCATTGGATGCATGTAGGCTGAAAATAATGATGATGAAAAGCAGGATTATTAATATGACTCCTCATAGTAGTGTAAATTATAAACGACTATAATATAGTATTATGCATAACATTGCTGATGTAAGAAGTCGTGCCCTAACTCCGCCGACGTTGGACCTCTTATCGGGCACAGATAACTCTGTTGACACAGCTCTTGTGTCATTATTGTGTGTCATCTGTCATGTTGAGATAAAGTCTTCTTGTCAAAATGATTTTGCACAGAATTATATACTTAACAATAAAACTATTCAACTTCAAGAGGCATTCATACTGCGGTAACTCTAGGTATGCGATATAAGGTTGTTTTTATATTCATGAGGATGCATTGTGAATGTTGTAGAATTAATAGCAACTTTTAAACACGTGCTTACTGCTGCCGGTAATATTCGAGAACTACTAGCATTTTAATATTCATATATAATATACTTACATTCCGAAGTGCTCATTCGTTCATATACTTTGTGGAGTCACACGCAAACTATTCATCCTGTCCTAGCAGTCGTTATAATGATGCTCAAAAGCAAACATGGACAAAGCACGAGAGCAGAGTGTAAACAACATCCTGTGCCAGAACCCTTTTTGAAATTCATTGCTCTGGTTAGAGGTTTAGAATTCAGTCCTTGTCTTCGCCAAGGAGATTAAATATTAAAACATTAATGAAAGAAGAATATTACATTCTAAGAGCGAATAAAATTATGCATAAATAGGATTTATTCCTTCATTTTAGACTTTATACGTTCACACACATATTAAAAGTTTGGCCAGTAATTATACTTTAAGTTATGCCCTTTACTTGTTATGCCCTTGTACGTAGACTACCTTCGTATACATCATCGAGATTATTGATGAATGACCTTAATCGAATTACGTAAGTAATAACAGACCCTCGCTTGAATAGCGAATGTGATTTTTACCGAATCGAGCCCATCTGAACTTTACGCCCCCTTGCCTTGAACCTCAAATATGTATTGCTTACATAACGTTGTATAGAGATAACTCATTTGTTTGGATGAAAACGAATAGCTTTCAGGCAAATAATGGATACATTAATCATGTTGAATCAGTAAACCTACGCATCGTTAAAACTCGCTTTATGCAATTACTTAGGGAACTCGAACAATAAGTGTATTAAGAATTTAAGCAGCTAACAGAAGAAATTAATGAAAATTATTTATTCATTACCAACTCACCCAGCCATCTTCCCTAGCCCGGCAGGTTTTGGACTTCGGAGCGTCGAAAAAATGAGCACGACTCGGAAACGAATCTTCTGAGAAGAACCGGCGTGTACCTTAGCTTTGTTACATTTTATATTAACATCAGATTTGACCCAAGCTCGCAACGAGACTAAAGCCTAAAATTACTTTTCACAAAACTCAAAGTTAAATTTAATCATGTTTTGTGTTAGGACTCCTCACATGTTATTTGAACCCCGTAATTACAATTTCCTAGTATCCACCTCATCGAGGTAAATATTAAACTATTTGGCCGTCGACAATTGTATGTCCTCCCCAAATAACATGTTGTTTGTTTTGCTGTATTTAACTTGAACGAACATTGACTGTTATTAACATTTTCATGATAATAATGTACATAATATGCTATATCATAAATGTTGGATAGAAATAAGATAAAACTACAATGAAGGATATATGAAAATATCATGACACCTTTGACTTCTTTAGAGTGAACTTTCCTATTATTGATTAGGTGCCTTACCATTCTTGTGATATTGATAAGATCATATTCGCTTTCCGTAGTCCATAACTAAGAATATAGCATTGAATACGATATGATCGATCCTCAACATGACACGGTCCATGAAACCAATTCCACCGTAAACGTGCTAGAGCCACCATTGGCTCAAAAAGTACAAGACAGATCTTGAAAATGCGTTCAGCTATGGATAGCTACATCATCAGCGAGTAACATAGGCTATATTTTATCCCCGTACTCCCTCGAGAACGGGAACTACGGGGTTGAAACCGGGTGACGTCTGCTAGTTGTTAATATTACTCGTACAGGCCTTTGATTATTGTAATTGATATAATATACCTATACTTTTATAGCTTGAGTAAAATAAATATAGGATGCAGTAGCCGCTTACCATCATTGGGCTGTATACGCTTGTTTACCTGAACTATAGATTACGTTTCTATGTGATATCGTCATATACATTGGCCTCGATTAATCCTTTGGCCAAATATCCAATAAGTAATAATGCGCTGATAACGGTCGAAATCGGACTTGTTTATCTAATCCTTCGTTGATTTCATTAAGTAGATGGCAACATTGCCTAATCGCCTTCCTACATTATGTTTGTTGTACCATAAATCACGTGCCCCAGTGATTTATAAGTATATCAATCATTTACTATAAAACGAATCGATAAGAGAAACATATCAGATACTACTTTCTGCCATAAATAGAACCATCAATAACAGTAAAATTATGATTATTTGGAATATTATAGAGATTACACGCGGCCTGAAACAATCCGTCTACTTACTTATCTTTCAAATTAGCTACTTTATACTGCCTCGCGGGTTTACCCACGTTGTATAAAAATATAAACTAAATCACTTAGTGAACATTTTGCCCGTATTTGTAACATTTTTCCATTGCAACTTCGCTCCTTTTGGTTGCAGTGTGATGTTGTAAAGCATTTTACTATACTGTCACAAAAATAATTTTTCGATTCAATGCAGGAATTTACGTAGTTCCTGAGATAAGAACGTTCAAGCAAACAAACAAATTCTTCAGCTTTATAATATTAGTATATGTGGGCAATACTATTAACCTTATCAACCTTACGTGGCCACAAACCTATACTGAAATTAATTTTTACTTTATCCTTCACGTCGGCAGTTTTTCAATTTGATAATTTTATTACTTAACTAGACCTGCTTCCTTAGGGCCTAATTATACTTATAGATAAATTAACGCATACATATTCAATTGCAAGTCCATAAGCTGTATCTAAGACTTCACAGTCTGAAATCCCTTCTCGTGCCCTTATTAACGTGCGCGAAACACGGTGTTGATGCTATAACATAATTGTACTTTGATTGATAATAAACATAATTTTTCTCATTTCTTTGTTTCAGATACCATTACACAATTAGAAGACAATTTACGGTCACTGGAATACCTCAAAAATCCACAATGAGGCCATAAACCTAAAAGAGGTCAAAAAATGATTTCAAGCCACTGATAGATTCTTTAAGTCTTCTTAAGCTAGCCTTCCTATCACTCTTCCGGATTACCTTCCACACAAGAAGTTAATAATATTCTACCTCATCTATTGAGGTGCAATAACATATCTGTTCGACAATACACTAGTATTAAAACGTAACCTTAGTTTATATATAGCCTAGTGTTGGGTGTTGAAAGTGATAATTGAGTAATCATATCTGTGCTGCCTTACTGGTGAATGTGCCAACGAGTGAGTGGAGGATGTCTCACGGGGTGGTGAAGAACGGCAAGAGCAAGAGCAATGGTCAGGAGCCGGCGCCGCGCGAGCCCGTGGTGGGTCACCACCCGCCTCCCGACGGTGGCTGGGGATGGATGGTCGTCTTCGCCTCTTTCTGCATACATGTTATTAGTAAGTCACTTTACACATTTCAGATGCGTCGTCAGAGATGTGCGAGAATGCGTAGCGAGTGTTTATTAACCAATACATTCACTGCGCTGAGCGAGGGTAGCTAAATGGAGCGATTTAATAGGTTTTAGAAATAACGAGATATCTACGTATACCCGTACATCTCTTGTGGAAACGCATTTCTACAAAGCTGAAAACAAAGCCTATGCTATATAGGATACTGACATTATTATATTATGAATGCGCTGGTCTCAGGAACTCATTTAAATTGGAAAATTATGTTTGTGAAGGCTTTATAACATAATTCAGGTAAAAGTAACTAATAGGAGCGAAGCATGAATGGAAAATCTTAGAAAAACGGGAAAAAATGTCACTAAGGAAAAATTAACACAAAAAGTAACATAGGTCAAACCACGACGACCACAAGGCGCAGTCTTTTATTAATACTAATTATGGGTGATTATCAGACTCGCCAACAGCGTTCTGTATTTTCAATCGTAACTACAACAGCTAGGGTTATAGTTACAGTCGTAACTGCAATTACATTCTCTTTTACAGACGGATTAAATTTGAGATGCAACATAACAGTTTTCTGGTCAAATATTTGCAGAACTAACTAAAAATAATTCGGTTGACAGTGAAGCTGTCGGCCACCGAGCTATATATAACGCGACTCTGTTTATAGCATGTCTGGTGTTTACTAAAATACGACTAGAACACCGCAGTACTGAACACTTTGGTTAACAGCAATCGTGATTAAGTAAATAAAATAGACTTTCAGTACGTTTATAGCTTAGCGATATAAAAATGTAAATGTGCGATACTAAATTAAAAGAGCTCCTAACAATATAACACCAAACTAAAATGTTAGAAGCTTACTCAACGCAGCGAAGTTTAACAAAAGAACTAAATGAAATACTTAGCTGATATACTTAAGCAGTAGGTATACCTAAGTATATACTTGTTTTACATCCACTGTGCTACCGAATGTTATTTAATGCTGCTGAAATATACTTCTGAACCGTTTATGTGCCTTTGAATGAATGATTCTTTATCAGAATGTATTTTAACTAAATAACTTTATCCCACAATTTGTCTTAGCTTGATGATATATACGGCTTTCCTGATAAATTGGCTATCTAAACTAAAAGGATTTTTAAATCGGATTGTAGGTCCTGAGATTAGCGCATTCAAGCAAACAAACAAACAAATTCTTCAGCTATATATATTAGTATGGATTATACGGGAGAATAATAATATACATAATTGAAGAGCTCGTGGCACAGTTGCTATTGCGCATATCATTCGATCAGCGAAGTTAAGCAACCATAATCCTAGCCAGTAATTGGATGGGTGACCGCCCGAGTTCCCTCAGTGCCTCGGAGAGCACGTTAAGCCGTCGGTCTCGGTTGCCAATTTATCATCTTTGGCAATCGTTACAGGCGTGTTAGATTCCTAAAATTGTCTGGCAACTGGTTTAACCTAGATCACAGATTTTCCTCGTAAAAGGAGTTGCGAAGGTCAGATGGCAGTCGCTTCGTATAGAAATCAGATGATCAGCCGTATCGGGCTGAATAAGTGCTGACCCCAACAATGTATGCGATAAGGCCAGAGAGATGAATAATAATATACATAAAATATAACTAAAAAGACGAAAAACGGATACACACCAACAAGATTCCGCCGACTACTAGACTTTCCCCTTTGTTTTATCTGCGCACGGAGGTTTGGGAGGCTGGCCAATAAAATTAACACGTATACTGCATGTGTATAATTATCTGAATACCTACACTTTGTACGCATGTGACAATTTTCATATACTTCATAACCTACATACATTTACGGTTTAGCGTGCCAGGTCAATACTTCGTAAGGGTAGATTGTGGAAACCTCTAATACTTTGCAGGCATGCTTAGTACCTTACTGTCCTGACTTCGGTACAAATGTGGCATTTAAGGCATCCTGTATAAATACACAATGAATCCTTACAAAGTTTACCTTATCACGCTACGAGGCTCTGACCTAGAATAGGACATAGATAATTCAAATACACGCAGTGGAATTCGCACACACCGCACCATGCATTCGTCCTTATACAATGCTAAATAGTGATATAAAAGGAAATATATTGCTACTGTAATAAATAATTACTTACTTATGTAGCGGTGGAATATTTTAATCACTGAAAAGTTTTATTTGTTATTGTATTGTTTGGCTTGCACACATTTAATTATGCGCACGAAGTGTCAACTGCTGGCCGCCTTATCGTTCATGTTTGAATACGCTATATTTAGATACACCGTTTGTTTGCAGAACATGTTGATATCATATCGCTATAAGTTTACATGCCATTCTAACTAATATTTAATAAGGGCTCTAACAATGTTTGGATACTTTGATGTCTCCTAATTAATCAAGGAAGAAAATGAAATTGTTAAACCAATTAAACCAAGGTATAATAATTAGTATGAGAAGGCGAATGTCTTTTGCTAACAAAGATTGTGATGAACTCTATTTACAAAATATGGCTTACACCATGACTGGACGAAACTCAGACGAAAATTATATCTATTCCTTATCCTCCTTATCCCAAGAAGAGATGAAACTTCTTTTAAACCAACGATTATTTTAGGCGATGTTTAAATCTTAAATTCGATGTTCCGCCTCTGAAAAGTTAGCCTGTTTGGAGTAGGTATGTTAAATGTTCTCTAGATTAGTGTTAGTGGGGTCGCTCAGCTTATATGGGAATAGCTTTTGTCATCATTTTAGGACGTAAGCGACTAATTGCGTGTCACAACTTGCTTGCGTTCTTGGGGTGCAGTACCCGCTTACCATCGGGCGGACTGCACGCTTTTGGACCACCTCTGTCGTATAGGCCAGTTTTCAAGGAAAACTCTAAACTGTACCAAATGCAATAAAAACACTACTTAACACCTTTAAGAACTTATCTAGGTACACTATAAATTACTGTATCCCATGAGGCTAGGCAGAAACTACTGTGCACCATATCCTATGATCAACTTCTTTCATCTACATTCACACATCTTTTCATAAATTTCTGCCGGTTATGAGTGTTCAGAATTTGATCTTCTTGGATTTGATCACGATAGCTCTTCATTCGGCGCCCTTTATCAAATCTTCCACTTACATTCACTCTACTTTCATGATCCTTCTTAATTAGAAGACCGTTGAGATATTTTGTTACATGACTGAAACAAGTCACTCGTAATTTGTAGTAAAGCTTTGATGATTACAGTTTCTGTAAAGCGACGCGACTAAAGCTCATTAGTGGTTTGTGTGGTTGGTTACCCTTTGCTAAAAGCCTGCGACTGACTGTTTTATTTGTACTGTCATTGTTATAAAGCAATCCAATTTAAAATGTTCTGATTTTATTACATTTAATTAAATGCACAAGACGCCGATTGAGTTTCTTGCAGGTTTTTCTTGGTAGGCTAGTTAGTATTCGTGTCTGTGGGAAATATTTAACGTAAAAATATATTTTTTATGATTTATATTGTTTTACTCAAAGCTGTAATTTTTTTTTAAAAGAGAAATTACTGATTTACTTGCCAGGTTCTTCTCAGTAAAAGCAAGCTTCCGAACCTGGCGGTAGCATGTATAATCGAGTCTTGCAGACGATTTGAAAGTACTTTGTAAAAAGTCTAATCGAATAAAGATATTTTGAATTTAATTGAAAAGTTCATAAGTGTTATCCAGAACGAAAGAGGGTATTTGCGGTTGCATTACTGCACTTAAAATGATTCCTGTAGTCCAAGACAAGTAAAATTCTCTCGCTACAGCTTACCCAAATAGAAAATGTATGGAAAGGGCATAAATCAGTCACGTGACATATGTCATTCCTATACATTTGACTAGACTATCAAAGCATGGCGGCGTGGATCAGAGCGGCATAAAAAAATATTATTAATTAAAATTGATCCCCAGGTGGATTATAAATTGGGATCAGAACGGCATAACTCACATTTTATATGAGCGAAGCGTGAGGATAATGTTACTTTGTCAACAGGTCTTGCGTAGAAGACTGTTTCCGATTATCATCATCACTAGGGCCTAAACCAAATAAACAATATACAAACGAATGGGACGATATCCCAGACAAAAGCCATACTTATATTATATAACCCCTTTATGACTATAGTTTCGCCTGGAGCTACGCAAAGTCAAACTAACAATTTACTTATAAACCTTACCATAGGGTGGACAGGCTTCTTTTCCACATGCTACGTTCCTTAAATACTTCTTTTAACGATACATTTATAAGATACTTAGTATATTTCTTAAGTCTCAATAGTATTTAGTTGCACGCAATTTTACGAGACATATGTTATCTAGTTTAAACTGGTAATAAACTGAGATAAATCTAGGAAATACTAATGTTAATTCAAACATAGTTGCAAAAGTCAACATTGCTACCAACTAATTACTAACGCGTTTATGTACTTGAATACAAATGTAGTCCTTAGATTATCTATTACAACTGTTTACCTTTAGACTTGTTTACCTACTTAAGGTATATTCATTGACTTAACGATATTATCCGTCAAAGTTCTCAACAAATCTCGCAACAAAATAAATGTTTATCTACTATTACAAAGAGGAAAGACATGTGTTTTTGTGCGTATGTTTGTAATGCATAAACTCAAAAACTACTATGCTGATTTCAAAAATTCTTTAACCATTCGAAAGCTACATCATCAGCGAGTGACATAGGCTTTATTTTATCCCCGTAATCCCACGGGAACGGAAACTACGCGGGTGAAACCGCGTGACGTCCGCTAGTAATTTTATAAATGAATTATCTTCTTAAGTCTCGAATACCTCCTCAGATGGGTTCCCCAAAATTATATTTGTTCCAATATCACATATTTACGCAATCACTTGGCTTCAAATCTAGTCCAATAAACCCGTATGATTTATTTTGTTGACAGTATAATAGACCGAGTTATTGTACCTATCAATATTTTTACAAGAGCCTTACCATCTCTTTTCTTACACATATATCCAAATACTTTCTTACACATATATACAAAAGAGAAGATAAAACAGTTAAAAAATTCAGCTTATTTATGGTAGTTTAAAATATTTTTATTTACATATAAGTCACGTTTTGTGACACGTGTTTTAAAAGGGTAATAAACCTAGGAATGAAAATGCAGTCTTCTTATTATATTTTCGATCATTTTGTGTGACACGGCTTTGAAAATATATTACCTATACATCTATACAGATAAAAAAAATTAAGTGTCTGTTTGTAATTCCAAAATAACAGCTCTTCACTAAAGGTATATGAAAGTATATATGGTACCGACATAAAAAACAAATTTTCAGATTTTTTCTCTGTCTGTTCTGTTTGTTCCGGGACGTCTCCGAAACGGCTGGAAATATCGGTCCTCTTGTAACTTTTTACAAGGAGTAACATAGGCTACTTTTATTTAAAAAAACATTTAGGATTTCGCGGGAATGCAATTAAATCTACGCGGTTGAAACCACAAGACACGGCTAGTATTAAACTAAAGTCGCATAGTTATATAATAGGTATACAATGTACTACTTATACCTTAATGACCGTAATAAAAGCCCCAGTCAGGTGCTGTCTATTATTATAATTTACCTAGTAGGGTGACGTATTCTAGTCGTATTCCTCAGGGCACGACATGAATGTCACTGCAGATGCCCGTGACACAGATTTATCGTATTCGCAGCAACTACGTTGAAGCAACATTAATCAATCATTTTCATTGATACTCAAGTTATTAAATATACTCCTTATAATTTTGTAGCAGGGTAACTAGAAATTGCGATTCATAAAATAGAATCAGACGACACTTTACCAGTAAAAATAAATCTTTTAGAAAACTTTATCGCTCATTTGATGAAACAGTGACGTAAACACACTTTTTTCAAATAATAAGTTAAATATGTAAATTTTTGTGGAAAGTCTATTTACATCTGCATCATTACAATAAAAATAATAACTTTATTTCATTAGTAAAAAGTATTTTGTTTACATAGTTAGTGATAGAAGTCGCCTTTTAAGCATGTTGATGGCTGTATTACTGTATACTTAACTCTTCCACAGTAATTTTATACAAATAAAAAAGAATAACTAGATATAGGTAAATCCAAAAAGTACACGTTGCATTTGTTAGTAAAAAGATAATGATGATGTCTAAAAATCGTTTTTACCATGTATATAAGCCTGTGATCAAATGAATCTTGAACCAAATTAAGATTGACCTAATTAGTTTTGCAGCTAAGTGAACCACTTTATTCAACGCATAAGTACATACAAATCAAAACTTCAACATATTAACGACACTGACGTTTAATTCAATATGAAATTTCGGCAAACTAATTACCATTGATTGTTAGAGAATACGCTTTCACTTGCTGACTCGCTCTCAATCCATTTATAAAGCGACCTAGAAATAATGTAATTATAACGCAGAAAATTCATTTAACATGTTAACCGTAACCTTTTATCAAAGGCCCTTTGCAATGAGCTTCGGCGTACCACCCACTTGCTAAATACTTAGTAAAATAAACATTTGACGTTCGTATAAAGCGCTTCATTCATTACTTTATATGCCATGCAAATTACATGGTACGTAGCATTGCACGAATAATGTATCTCCTTACTCATCACAGTACTCTATCTCTATTATGGTTACTCACATACTGTCATTCAAAAACGCATGTCAAGTGCCTGAGATAGCGATGGACTCACCTCTGAAGTTGGCACTTAATCATCTTGGTGAAAAGTGAGTACCCTGGTACCACGACCTACCTCTTCAGGTTCTGTTGAGTCATAACCTTACATAGGTATAAATACGGTCCAATTTAAATCCACAAATTTCTAAAAGTTTTGACGCTATGCATAGTTATGCCAAATAATAAAAACTTAAGCAGTATACAAACGGTCACATTCGCTACACTGTAATATGACCTATCAGTAATTGTTAATGTGAATTGCCTACGACAAATGGAGGTCTTTGACGAACATTTGTCAATCAAAGCACAGATAAATCAGAAACCAATAACGTCTTGTGTGCGATAGCTCGACGATATCTCTTTCTCATGTCATGAATGTAAGCTCTGTTTGTAAATTTCAAGTACATATTGGACAATTTCAGGTCCAGAATTACACGTGGTGAAATATAAATAGCGACCCTTTTAGTCCTTTCTCAGCCATTATGTAGGTACTATACCTTATATCCGGTGTAGTTTTTTCTGTACTACATCCAACAAAATTGCAAATATACTATGTACCCCTTCATATAATATTCAATGTCCTGGGGCCTAACCATAAACTCTTATTGCCATCATAGTTCCGCTGTGTGACAGTGACAGATCTATACACGTCATAATAAGAGTTAAACTATCATGGCAATAACATGCCATTGTGCCCTACAATGACCCTGAATGACTGACTTATTAACTGACATATTTGACTGATTAAACTTTAAGGGTGTTCTTGATAAAGTGTAGGTTTTCCAAAATTTCACCACTTAAGGGTTTAAAAAAAGGTTGATAGCTTGTATTATAATATATAGTAATCTTACTGCCATGCTAGCGAAGTTGTGGACCCAACCTAGTAAGAAATATTGTATGTGCAGCAATTTTCTCACATGACTCAATTACCTATTACCGACCTATTAAGAATAACGATACGGAATCGACATAAATCGTAATCCCTATAATATTATTCCGCTCCATTGACAAGACCTTTGGAATAAAGGATCATAAGCGTTGTATTCCATCATTTACGAAAAGGGCGGCGATATAAGGTTGTTAAGAATTTTTCATTTTTACCTAACACTAACATTCATAGGCTGCAGTAGCCACATACCATCAGGTGGACTGCACGCTTGTTCGTCGCTTTACTAGAATAAAAAAAACAGATTAATGAGATGATTATTTAAGCATAAAAACTATCATATGAAAACAAATACGTACCTAACGTACGTAACGTGCGTTACGGATCCTGTAAATCATTACGCACCCTTTCTGGAAAACGTAGCGTTTTAATGTAGAGTTTCGCAGTAAAATCACTCAGTGTCACAGAGGGTAGATTGTAGTTAATGCGTTTGATTGCTGACAATAAAGAAACTATTCAAAACGCCGTTTCATGTTCCAAATGAAACGTTTCACGAGGATTGTGTAAGGCGGAACGTGATAAATGTCATTAATCCGGGCGAATCTCGCGTGACGAGGAGCGGCCGGATTACTGGGGTCATAATGTGACGTCACATCCCGCACGGTTACGTGATAATGCGCATTTTGATGCGAAATTAAACCACTTCTTATCTGCATCTATCAGGAACAGTTTATCAGTAGTACGGAAATAACTGAAACACAAAATACCCCTCGTACATCAAAACATTTATAACATTCCAACATGAAAGTGATAGGTAATAAAATGTTACATGTCGGATGATCGTAAAATATTTATTATAGTTCATCAGGTGAGTTGTAACCTGAAGTTTCATTAACAGTACCCCTATCACGGGCTTGCCACCGTTTCCGTAAGCTACACTCGCTAGCGTCACTCGCAATATTTGTATGAGATATTTTAGTTCTTCACGTCACCGCTGGGAGTCGCTGCACAATTTCTCATACTAATAATCGGCGGAGACGCTAGTGGCAAACTCGTGATGCAGTTAACTTGTTACAATGTTCGACATTTGCTACGACACAGTTGTCAATATACTAAACTAAGGCGTGTAGAAGTATAATAAAATTGCTGTAATGAACCAACCATGCATTATTCTGCCCAAATCTCCCTTAACATAAACACATTTATCGTAATTAATGAATTTAGAAACGCTTGTTAGCTTAATTTATGAACATGTATGTCGTACATTATACACAACGTCGCATTAGCATCATTACCGACAATCTATAATAACATGCCTGGTAAGTTGCCATTGCCAACTAATTTTATACCGCATTAAAACGCCCACTAATATTTATAGCAGTATAATAATTACGATAGGTAGTTTTGCAGTTATGAAGGAATGTATGATCATACAATCCGGTCAATATGATAACCCTCCTTTTCACTTCGCCATAGTCGGGTAAATAGATATTTGTCATATCGTAATAAATTATATTTATAGATTTACTGAGAGTAAAGAATATACAGGTTGATTTAAAATATACAATATTATTATGAGAGCCGTGGTGGCCTCGGGGTTTGAGCAGTCGCCTGCTTCGCAAGCGACGCAAGTTCGAATCCCAGCGGGGCCTGTACCAATGAGTTTTTATAAAAAAAAACTTATGTACAGTGATTTCACACCACGTGCTTTACGGTGAAGGAAAACGTCGTGAGGAAACCTGCATATTTCTGAGAAGTAATTCAAAGACGTATGTATAGTGCCTGAGACGGCGATAGACTCACCATCTGTCACGTTGGCACTTAATCAAATTCGGTGAAAAGTGGGTGTTGTGATAACAACACCTCTGCCTACCCCTTCGGGGAATACAGGCGTGAGCATATGTATGTATGTATGTACAATATTATTATGATGATGAAATAATAATGACTCGTAATATTTTTAATACTTGGTGATATATACATTATTTAGTCAGGTAGCCAACCTCTATGTCGTCGAAGTCGATATAACTATGTATAAATTGTATGTTCCCAACAATTACCAAGCACAAACTGCTTTAGGTACCTTCATGCCAAACTGTATTGAATGACCACCTGGACTCAAGTCTCGACTGTGATGTGGTCGTAGTGGAAGGTGATCTGAATGAATGCTTAATTCATTCTGAAAGACTTGTTTTACCTTAATTTTTTATATTTTATATTTCATTACTAGAATTGTCTCGAGTATTTTATCACCTGTGTTAATATTTGTCTTGAGTATAACTATCGTATTGTCTAATTAGCATAATTGATGTTATGTCGTGCTGATTTGTGAATAAATAAATAAATAACGCGAATAATATCCCAAATTATTGAGCGCCGGCCTTTCAAATGTTATTTTTATAAATAAGATGTAAAGCATAAACATATTTTAGTGCGAATCGCTATTATTCGAATTATTTACATTCCAAACGTGTGCCGAAAATAAACTAATAGCAACTAAACATTGCATGTGACCATTACCTTAGTACTTGTTAGGCTAACATATAACGAAGTTCATGTTTATACGAGTATGTATAAAATCTATCATTATAATATAAAATTCAAAGTTCTGCCTATTCGACTGACTGCCTTATATCAACGCAAAACCCAGACCGCTTGTTGTAGAGATATAACTATTAGAAATTATGTTTGTTATGGCTATGTTATGACTATGAGATGTATACTAAAGAAATTTCCAAAATTCCTGCTCTAATGGGATAAAGAGGATTAAAGTTTGTTAGTGAATACTGCCACGGAAGCTAGTCTATACACTAATCGATTTCACCCACGACTTCGTCCGTTTGGCGCCTTCTATTGTAATGTAATGTATTGAAAATTGTTCAGCGGAGCGAAAATCTTCACGGACTCAAAGTTTAACAATAGATAACGATGAATAATGTCCAAGCACAATAATATATTTTTATATTGGAATCCTAGCTGGTGCCCGCGATTCTGCGCAGGATTTGAATTATCTTTATATTTCGGACAATTAACACAATTTCTTTATAAATTATAGTATAAAGTTTCATTAAAAGCATTTAGTAGTTTTTCATGTACTAAGGCAATCAAAAACATTCATGTTTATAATATAGTAGGATAGTATTTATTCCTTCAAGTTATAATAAAATATTATATGGAAAAGATTACTTAGACGTAGTGTTTTGCTCCGTTATTGTCGGAAAGTAAAGTAGCGAGAGACACACTATCATAATCTCTAATATAGGCTCAAATCTACCCTCATCATCATATTCGTTATCAGACACTAATAACAAAACGTGTTTCACTTAGATAACGACTTATCTAAGCAACGACTTGCTATGATTGATAAATACATCCATAGAACCGCACAATATATCTAGCGTGGTGTTTTCTATCGACATATTTATCAGACACAGATTATAATATAGATACATACACACAGACTCTAGAAACACAACTGTTTGATAGATACGTCGTGAAGTGGCTTAGCAATTAAATGTAAGAGATTGCTTTTTTTGATCCGTCACTTCGGAATCTCTTTCTCAGAACTAAATAATGAGATTCGTTTGAGAAAATACTTATCCATCCCTCAGATCAGCCTCAAGGCTAAAATTAAAATATGATTTATCTCTCACAGAGAAGCACAAAGCATGATTATGATGATAATGGACTCTGATAAAATTACTTCATAGAACTCTCATTTCACTTACAGAAAATTTGTAAGGTCCGTTGGAAAAACTCAAAAACTTATATGAAAGTCGAATTTAAATGAATAAAGTTTGGAACAAAAATATTATAGTATGAGAACTTCGCGAAATATTGATCGGCTGGTCTCCCGATGGGACGGACTCAAAAGTTTATGTAAAAAAATAAATATTCGGACCGTATACAAAAATTATATAAAAAAGTTCTTAAAGTAAAAGAAGAAAGTTAATATCAATCATGACTTTTAATTAAATTAAACACATTAATCAGAAGAAATCTCTTCCATACCTATAATAAAATAGCCCATGTGAAGTGAGCATACACTCCCGAGCGATTGAAATACCGCTACGTTAAATGTATGTTACGTACCTACATACGTATTTAACAAATACTTAAGTCAGCCAATTAACCAAGTCAAGCCGAGCCAAGTTAATCGAGGTATTTATGTTGTTCGTAGAACCTGAGTATTTTATGCAACAACCATGTAACTAGCTTTTACCATTGTTTTGAAACTTTGTTTGCGTATTATAATTAAAATTTACCGAAAGATTCGCTCAACTTTACCTTGTTATAGAACGGATTATTTGTTTGAACTTTGTTTTGATACCAAACCATCGCTAGTTCACAATGCTGTCTCATTTAGATATTGGTATTTAGTATAAAATAATATAGCACAACATCAAAAGTGGAAATGGCATTGTTGCTTCTCGGCCAGTACCCCTATCACGAGTTTGCCACCGTTTTTGTAAGCTATACTCGCTAGCGTCACTCGCAATATTTGTATGAGATATTGTAGTTCTTCACGTCACCGCTACGTGTCGCTGCACAATTTCTCACACAAATGTTCGGCGAAGACACTAGCGAGTGTAGATAACGAAAACGGTGGCAAACCTGTGAGAGGGGTACTGGACTGTACTACATCTACTTATAACCTCGCCTTATAATAATACGATTGAATCGAGTAGCGGACTACAAGCGGGCTTGTAGACTGACTGTGAAATAAAATGTATTGTTTTAATAAATTTACTTTAAGGAAATGAGATTTTCTAAAAACATAATTACACAGAGCTCACGTCACGAGCTTTACGGCGAAGGAAAGCTTCGTGTGGAAATGTCTGAGAAGAAATACAAAGTCGTATGGTGTCTGAAACGACGATGGACTCTCCATCTATCGCGTTTGTTTTTTCATACTTATTCTCTGAAATGTGGTTCTGATTTGTAGTTAAACGAAATATACGAAAACAAACCCCGTAAAGATTATTTACTTGTACTCACTAGTAAATAGGTTTAGGCTTACAAAACCGCTCAGAGATAAATAACACACAGAATAGAAACAGTTAGTTTTTATTCTGTGTGTTAACTTATTTCATAACTGGTGCCTTTTTGAAAGACATCGTTGAGAATTGGAATCCAATGTCGTAAAGTTGCTGTCATATTAAGAATTCAGCAACTATGCCTTGGCGATTGTCCGGATTGAGCGGTGTCATTTACCTTAATAAATATAAATTAAATAAATATATAAGTAGACATTTTCTTTACGCACTAAGGGGCGGGAAGGACAGAGGTGCCACAGCACCCACTTTGCGCCGAAGATTATTTGCGAGTCCACTGCCTAAGAGCATTTGAGTAAACGCCTGCGACGCAAGCGACGTAAGTTCAAATCGTATGTCTCTACATTATAACGTCTATGACATTACTTTCCAGAATTGTGACTTTACTCCGCATTCGGAGATCAAGCTCCATTGAGCTTGATCTCCATTCCTTATTTTTTCAATGTGAGAAAGAAAGCTTTTTGCTTAAGTATAGTGCCTATTTTTAATGTAAATTTCCTTTCCATTATGTTGGTAAAATATACGGTATAATATACAAGCAACTTTCCTGGAAAATATTATGTATTTTCACCTACATAAATCATTTAATGAGAAAGCTCACAATGAGACTAAGGCTTGGTTGCACGATAGAACTTAGTTGATACAGTTAAAGGGATATTTGACGATGACACTAGCTATGACATTAGTTTTGTCGGCATATTGCGTTGCACCAAATCACGCTGACAAATAGCAAATTTTGCTAGCACTATAAATTAATAACATCATGACGTCACATGACAATTTTAAAATGATGCAATTTTTTTTGTTCATCTAGTTCTTTACCAATTTTTTATATCTAAAGTCAACTGATGCAACATAAACTTACTTCTGAGCACGTAGTGATGAAATCAATAAAATTATCCGTCTGTTGATACCAATCGTCTTTTGATTGAGTACTACTTACTTAAATACAATATGAAACAATTATGCAATTACCTACATAGATTAGTTAGGTAGATAACCTAATTATGTACAACTAGCAAAGTCCACGAGTCCACTTATCGAGACTGATTAATCCTTCTCCTCTCAAATTGAATATAATAATTAACAATCAATTATATTATTGCGAAAGTGGTTAACATAGCATACTTTGCTCGTGTTATAAATAGGGTCTGCATAGAGATGTGTAAGCATTTTTTTTTATTGAGCTTCAATACCTATATATTTTGTGTTCACGCCTTCGCAAAATATAATTCCACCCATTCTTTACAGAAGATGATTGGTTGTCAAAGTGACAGATGGTGATCCATCATGATTTCAGGCACTACTAATACATTTTATCGCAAACATACGTAAACATACTTACCTAAGTACGTAAGTACTTTTCGTGTACCCTCAAGCTCGCGAACTTTTGATTTGTAAATAAAGGTTTAAAAAGAGGACTGTACCTTCCAAGCCTTCGTGGCCTGGGGTTTGAGCAAACGCCTGCTACGCAAGCGACGCAAGTTCTAATCCCTGAGGGCATGCACTAATGAGTCTTACTAAAAAACTTATGTACAGTGATTTCACACCACGTGTTTTACGGTGAAGGAATACATTGTGAGAAAACCTGCATATGCCTGAGAAGTCATTCAAAGACGTATGTATAGTGCGACGATAGACCCACCATCTGTCACGTCGGCAGTTAATCATCTTCGGTAAAAAGTGGGTATTGTCTTTACAACACGGGGAATACAGGCATATCTATGTACCTACCAATTGCTATACGATACCAATATCGTTGACGACAACGTTAAAGATACTTAAATAAAAGGCTTAAAATGCCTTGATTCATGATTGTCCGTGACTTAACTCGTCCGATGAAAATTGCTACTCCACATGATTCCTATCATGTACGAGTATGCCTGTATGTACTATAAAGAACTTATATGCATTACGTGAATGATACCAAGATAATTATATGCAAAGTAGTTCGAGTACTGTGACCTGTTCGATACACTGCATTGTGTTTATCACAACTCAAGCCAATGAACTCAAGCACAGAATATTATAATTAAATCTTATTTTGGTTTTCAGACCTAACGAAGTATTAAGAAAGGGATCGTGACAGATTCATTTCGTTTTCGACGTTGTTAGTGGGACTATGAAATTCAAGTTTTGAAGGCGTAAACCCAGAAAGGTAGCTTGGTGTAATGAAAACCTCTCACCATACATTTCTACACATGTGATAAGCATCTACGCGTACTTATCTAAAAAACAAATTCTACGGTACTTCGTATGCATGTTTCCGTATTTCATAACTACTTAAGCACTTTTTTGGCAAACTTTACATACACGGATTTATTATCAATGACATGTAATCCATACTTAACCATTCAATGAACAATGTTTTATAATGATGTTGATGTCTCTACTCTACTCAGAACTTCAGTGCAGCCTAATGTAGCGTGTCAGGGAACAATTTTTCCATCAAATGCCTTCCGTATTACAGAGGACGGTCGACGTTTCCCACACGACGGAAATAAAAGGTACCTACGTGAGCCTTATGGCGACAAATGGATTCTCAAGACCTCTAATATTTCATTACGGACTAACGCCTGGAAATAAAGCCTTGTTGCCGAAATAATTACGTCAATTTATAAGAAACATTCATACAACTTATATGATCTTTGAACTCATTTAAATTATGAATAAACTCCACGATCATTAAACTGCAGTCGTCATTTTAAACAGCAATATTTGGTATAAATAAATTTCTATGGCGTGTTTTTTATTTTGTACTATTATTAAGCCGACTGATCAGCAGAACCATATTCTATCGGTCGCTGATCAATCGGATTACTTATGTTACTATACATATCGGTATCAAAGTTTTTATTCCAACATAGTAGACAAACAAACAATTCTAGTTCTTATTATGACATAAAGTATGTCTTAATTTTGTCTACAGATAAGACGATCATGCGTTAACACAATCGCTTCAATAATGTTCTTGACTATCGTCTAATCTGTGCTGATAATAAGGACCACGCACGCATTGTTCGCAGGCTATCACGCACGTGGCGAGCATTACACACTGTTATGATACTGATTATTGTACTGAATCATCACGAATGCCATCGAACTCCGTCTGTCATTCTATTGTCTAGTTAATAATTCGCATATTCGTCTAACTTGATGCTGTTACTCAGAACAATCACTTTATGAAACAGCGAATGAACATTACTCTCATTGAATTTGTAGGTACTATTCAAGTTACCTACCCCTTCAGGGAATATAGGTGTGAGCACATGCATATTCAAATTTCGTTTTTTCATTTGCATATTCAAATATTTTTCGGACATTATCACACAGCGCCATCTTGTCCCAAACCAATGTTTATATATTATGGGGAGCCTATTGCCCTAACGCGGGAATCGAACCCGCAAAATTAGACCAATGGTGTGGTCAAATTTAGTATAACATAACAATGCAATTACCTATTTAGTAATACAAGCAATAGGTTGTTAGCAATAAATTGTAGGAATCAGTAGCACTACTAATCATAAAATTAGGTAAACAGGGCGATCGATAACATTGATAATGTTAATTTGAACGATTACTGTTGCCATGACTCTTGTGATTGTAATATTATGCAATCTGATAACCTGCAGCTGATTGCGTTATTTGGTGAATAATACGTGTTTATAACAAACATTACAAAGCCTATAAAAAATCTACCTATTTAAAACAGCCAAATTTGTGAAATACTTAAATAAACGTATCCACAAATAATTACGAATACAATCTCCAAATTTAGATTTCTTTCATAAAATAAGTAAATATGTACTATTTATAAATTTAGCGCTTAATTTAATTTCTTCGGTGAATGATACCGTGGTAACCGTATCGTTCATTCGTATCTTATTTAGGTAAGTACTTTTTTATGGAGTGAAATAAGAAGCTAGCCGGCTGGTTGAAGATTCAACTGAGTGTATTCAAATAAATAATGTCCTCAGGGTATCGCAATCGTTTGCCAATTTATTCACTCTCAATTTCCCTGAGAAGGAAAGCGGTTTTTATTTAAATGTCCCAGTCTATGTGATGACTTGACCTATATACCCTAGTTCGTTATTTAAATTTCATTAAGACTAATGTACCTACCCTCATTTCACTATCTTTACTTCCTTATTAATTCGACCAATGACTCAATATTTATAAATGGGTCAGAGTGGAACAATATGAAATATCGAAAATGAAAATGTTTGCTTAAAGATAAATGAAACATTCTGGGTGATACCGATAGAATACCAGTGGGAAGAGAAGTTTTAAGCGTCTCAAATACTTTGAATACCAAATTCCCGCTTTTGATACTTTCTACGATCAAGCTTTTAGTATAATTTATTCAGATGTGGCTTTATTATTAAGAATCCATAACCTTCGATAATTAAACAGTCACATTCATTATTTCACCACAAATACAATACTCGAGCTACGAGAAACTTTTGCTCTATATCAATCTATTAGATAAAGGTATTATGAAGTTACTCTACCCTCGTGCACTATTATTGCTATCACAGGGGAATATTGGAAAAGTTTCTTGGTTTAATACCACATTATGACTTGTGAGTAGAAACCATAAAAGGATTTATATGATTTTTACAAAAATAAATAAGCTTATATATATTATAACATATATTAATATTAATAGTTGTGAACTATGTTGCAAAGAACCACCGACTCAAAACTAGTATATAGTGAGGAGCTTTGTATCCCAGATTTCAGGTAGTGTTTTATGATCAAATAAATCAATGTTATCATATTCTAGCGACATTTATTAAATGAACAGTGAAGCGATCAAACCTGTTGAACTTACCCAGATCCTTCCATCGCCAGCAATCTGCTGAACCTTTCAAGCAAATGTTATGAATCATAGCACAAGAATCTCAATCAAATTATCTTTCAAACAAAAATAACTAATTCCAACTCAGCTTACAGATACACAATAACACCCACTCTTTTTGCTTCTGTGATTAAAAAATTAAACTATGATATACGACGTTTCAATAACATCTCTGTTTGAAATATCGTATTCAATGCAATGGAATACATTGATAACTTTAGTTATCAATGTATTCCATTGCTTGCCTGTATTTTATAACATAATGTATGGTTTCTTGATCAAGTGAAAAGCAAAAGGCTCTGATATACATACCTGAACAGACATCGACAGTCTTTTGTGAAGTGCCGCCTTTGTTTGACGCTTGTATCGGAGCGGCGTAGGTACCCATCATGTTAACCTACTTTTTAATAAGAGTATGACATTAAACACACACGATAAATGCCCACGACGATGCTGACAAGTCAAACAAACGTCTGTGAGGTTAAAACAAGACATGCTTCTGACATAAGGCATTCTGTCCCTCGCTTTTGTCGTTATACTTTTGATTTGTTATTTTTCGACCCTTATATAGCATATTGCAAACTTTTCAAATCTTCAACGATTGATAATGAGTTTCCTTGACCAATGTGAGGAGTAAAATATAAAATAAATCGTAAATTGCATCGTGGTTCTATGAAAACGTCTCAGAAACACGCAAGGAATCTCATTCCTTGAAGGTCCTTTGAATCTCCATCGGTTTAAAGTCTGCAGTTGTAAATGCTTATATGCCAGAGGGCATTGAAACCTTTTTATTTCGTCTTTCACTAACACAGCACATGTTTCCCTTTCAGCTGATGGCATGACATATTCATTCGGCGTGTTCCACGAAACCTTCCTGACCTATTTCGGCGAAGGGCAGGCCATGACGGCTTGGATAGTCTCCACCCTTGTTGGGGTCACCCTAAGCGCAGGTAATTATTTGTTTGAAATTATTTTCATCACATTTAGATATCATTTCATCCGACGAAATTTGGCCCGAAAAAATATACATTAATATGTTTGGTAGGAACTTGTTTTCAGAGCCTTCAAACTTTGGTACGTGAGATGGGTTTTAAGTTAAATGGCTACAGTTAACCAACTGAGTTTATTAGAAAAAGAAGGAAAACAAAAATGTTTACGCTTATCACAATAAATTTCGATGAAACAATTATACACGGATTTACTTATATTGGCCTCCAGTAATTATGATGTAAATTCATCAACGAAATTGTATTGTACGTTCCAGGTCCGTTATCAAGTATATTCGTGAATCGATACGGATGTCGTAAGGTGACAGTGGTCGGTGCGTTACTGGCAGCGGTGTGTGTGATGGCGTCTGCGCTCGCGCAGAGCTTGGTGATGCTGATCTTCACCATTGGCGTCGGAGCTGGCCTCGGCTTTGGCCTAATCTACCTCGCTGCCATCGTCAGCGTCACTGTCTGGTTTGAGAAACGCAGAAGTCTTGCTACTGGTAAATTATTAACTATAATTACCTAAATTACATAAACAAGAATACGAACTCAGATATTAGAACTAGATAACAATCCAGATTATGTGTAAACAGCTTGTCTAAGTATATAAACTACATATAAAGTATTAACTATATGAAATTATTTTACATGTTTCATTAACCTTCATTCTTAATAAGTTTGTACACGTTTACGTTGTTGTCGTTTGATTGCGTATTTGGTGAAATTGGTGTGGCTCCAAGTGAGTTGATCCAACATCTTTGAAACTCAACAACATCAAATGTGTTGACACTTTTTCAACACTAGGTCATTCTTCGGCACGGAATCTAGTCTCGTCGTCTAAGATCCCACTTAGGATTGACGATGTGTAAGCTTACACATTCCCTGTAAGGATAGACTGAAGTTTTACAGCACTCAACTGTCACCGATGGTGATTAGATTCCGGCGTAAGAGATGGTGAGGCCATTTATTTCTTAGGCATTATTCAAGTAATATGTTATAAACAAGACCATCACGCCTTTTTAGGTTTTGACGATTATTATAGTATACTTTATTAAATTATTATAATTTATAAAATTTTACGAAAACAACAAACGTTATTAATTCAATATAAGAAGTCATTTATTACTTCATGAAGTCAGTCATATAAGAAGGCAGAAATGAATCAAATTGTCTTTTTTTATTTTCAGGTATAGCAGTGTGTGGCTCCGGGTTCGGAACGTTTGTGTTCGCACCATTGACCTCATATCTCATCGAGACCTTTGAGTGGCGCGGTGCCATGCTGATCATCGGAGCCATATTACTAAACAGCGTGCCGTGTGGTCTCATGTTCCGACCCGTCCCTAATCCTGAAGCAGCTTCGGAGCCGATGCTTCCCAAGCCACAAAAAATGCCACTTATACGATCTCAAAGCTCTGAACAAGTTACAAGAGCCAACGATACAGATGATAAGGACATTTCACGGCTTACACTTTCACAGTCTGCTCTTAACGACTCGCACCAAAGACAACGGACTATTTCATCTACGAGTAACATAATGGAAAAGCCAGACATATTGTATCAAGGCAGTATGCCATGTCTCTCTAAGTTCCGAGCAGGATCACCTGAGCCTTCGGCACATGCGATTCAAGAAAAGGACACATGTAGTTGGTTACCCTGCTCTCCCCAAGCAAAATCAACGCTTGCGAAAATGTTCGATACTTCGCTTTTCGTAGATCCAGTGTTTATATTATTTACGGTGTCCAACTTTTTGACAAGCATTGGTTATTACATCCCTTACGTTTACACTGTACCCATGGCCAAAGAACTGAACATACCAAATCCCCCATATTTGATTTCTATAATTGGCGGAGCAAACTTAGTGGGAAGGATACTACTTGGATATATAAGCGACTTACCTTGGGTCAACCGACTATGGGCATATAATATTTGCCTCACTTTCGCCGGAATAAGTAAGTTACTTTATGTATAATATACCTAAGTAATCAAATAGTTAACATTTACAATATGGTAATTAATGATTACGATATTCTTTTCAGGCACAGGGTTGGCGATATTTTTCCGGGACTTCTGGGGTATGGCCATATACGCTGCTGGATTTGGATTTTGTATTGGAGCATATGTTGGGCTAACCTCAGTGGTTCTGGTAGACCTCCTGGGTCTTGACAAATTGACCAACGCATTCGGTCTTCTTCTACTGTTCCAAGGGATTGCTTCTCTACTCGGACCACCTTTTGCAGGTATGTATTATTTACGTCTTATGATGTTGTGACTCATGGCGACGAGATGATCTGCCATATTGACACATTTTTTTTGGATATGTCCTATAAGGACACATCGTTAGGATTTGTTACATTCTACCTTTTTCTTTTGAAACCTTGAGTGTAGGATGGATTTATTATTATGAAATCGTGCAGTAACCTATTTAAATGAAATTTTAGTAAATAATTTAATTAAATAGTTAAAATCAATATAAATTATATTTCAGGGTGGTCATACGACGTTTTTGCATCGTACACCCCGGTGTTTCTATTGGCGGCTGTAGCGATATCACTGAGTGGACTGATACTATTCTTCATACCGATGCTGGAGAGGCGAGCGGCTAAGAGACGCGAACAGGCTCTAGACCTGAACCAAATATAGCAGGCCGGGGGCTGGGGCCAGGCCCGGGGCTGCCCGATGATCGTGCTAAACAGCCCCTCCACACCCACCTCCGCCCTCTCTACGGAGGACACCTACAGCAACAGGGTATATAAAACTACAATAATAGATGCAAATATTACTTTTTACGATAGCGATGAAGATAGCTACGACTTTGTAAATAATTGTGAAGGGATGGATGAATGCGGTGAACACATCGGTGTTAACCATCGATGTCATTCCAAAGGTGACCTTGCGAATGTGTACGCTTATAAACATGTAGATAGTACTAAAATAAATGGTGCAATATGAACTCTATTTTATCCTACTGTTAAGTTAAAATTTATTAGTAAAATTGATATATAAACCTATGTGAAGTGCCGACTGTAAGCTATTCTATGGACTGCAAAATAAATTTACAGCTAAAAACAAATATGAACAATATATCTTGTGAGACCATAATAATTATAATATAATAATAATGATATTTTTAAGGACATTAACTATGACTCTACGAAAGTGTACATTATCTCGAAAAGTGGCCATCATTATTGAATGATAAAGTGAATACGAAAATTGAAACCTGAATAAGTACATACAAGCAATTTAAGATAGATCTTGCGTCATATGCGACCCAGAGCTAGGTTGCTTTGAATCACGTGTAATAATCACAGTAAAATATACTTATGGGCTGCACATTTTGGATGTTACAATACATTTTTCTAATCTATTTGGCTGCGAAATTGAATCTTGTGAAAATAAAACAGGCAGAGATACTTTAAAGCATTTGTAATATAACTAAGTAAGTATTTATCGAGTTAGGCACGCATTTTTTCAGTAAACCACGGGGTGTTTACTCATTGGTTTCACTTCATCATATGGCCTTATTGCGGACCAATCGTGGCTAGAATACAATCACACCCAAATGTACATACTTAATGAATGTCTAGGCAGTTAACTTTGATGTGGTTCTTCGATCAATATCGTTAGTATTTTACCTTTTAGTACATCGAGAGATTTTATTTACACAAAAGGAAGTTTTATTTTTGACTTGTAACGATTTGGTACCAACTCCATAAATTAACAAGCATATTTATTGGAATCATATTATCCAAATAAATACTTATTAAGTGTGTTAAGTTACTATGTTAAAAAAATATTATATGTGTAGTTTTGCTTATGCGCTACAAGTCAAAAATGTAATGTTTATAGAATTAGTAATAGGTAATACTTTGTTGTGTTAAACACTTAATTGATTATCGTAATATGTTACAATTAGAGAAAACAGTTATCTTCTTAATGTTGTATATAAACTGCATTGTACTGACTGATTCGTAATCTTACCATTGTTATCACTAGTTACTGAACTGCGCTGATATTCTTTACAAATAACTGTCTCTGTATTATATTGTTGACTTTATAGCAAACGTATCCAATGCGATCTCCGTGTACATCACACCGAAATATGATGTGCTTGCGAAATATTATTATTTCGATGATATGTACATTCATGGTTGCCATGTATACTTTCTATACATAACTGTGTAATATTAAATTATATCCAAATTTTTTTATGGTATTTTGATTAATAATATATCATTCAGGTTATCCACCATCAAATACTATAGTTTATCAATGTTTGATTTGACATAAGTTAACAAAAATATCGTAATTTAAAAAACGTACATAAAGCGAAGCTTGCTGCGGTGGAAACCGCATGCCATCCATCGATCTGCGCAGAAGTCATGAAATCGAGCTAAACCTGGTACCTAACTAATGCGCAATGTTTCCCTGCACCTGTACACAAGTCAATCAATGCTTGGGTTTCCTTAAATATTTTTTTATAATGATTCATTGAGATACAATTCACCAATCAATTAGATTCTAATGTCCCCTGCGCGAATTACATATAGTAATTCGCTAAGTAGCAAGTAAGTAAGTATCTAACTAGTATTTCACTAAGTACATTGTGAAACTCATTGAAGGTAAATAATAAACATGGATTAATATTTTAAACGTGCACAGATACCTACTAGGCAGAAAACATTGAAAGGAGGCTATTATATTGTTCACCTTGTTATCTGAAAACTAAAACGGAACGTCTTGGGTCTTACTGTGATGTTCGCCACTTAATAAAGCTGCTTATACCGCTGCGCCGTATGCTAATGCCTCAACTGGGTTAATTGAAAAGTTCAGTTTCTTACCGCAGAAGAAGTTCTGTAATATAGCATGGATCCTCGGAATGTGAATGGATCCCCCAACGAGCATAACGTAATGGATGGAACTCTTGTCTAGTTGTATATCATACACAAGTTGCGATTTACATTACATTACAATTTTACTCAACTATCTTGCGGATGTTATTTTATTTTGAAGCAACACGGATATTACATAGTTGTCATTTGAAGCCGAGGTGGGTTCCTGACGGCATCTCATATTGCAACTTGCATCCCATTACCGGTTGCGCTGCGCTCTACATAACACATTGTTCACGACCGTTCTACACAGCCATGGTTAAAACAAAACAAAAATCTTGTAAATGAGACATACGTACGTTTATTAATACTCAGATAAATAAAGAATGTCATATTCTTGTCCTATAAGGGTTATGAAAATGCTGACAAAACCAATAAATTAATGTAGTCAATATAAGCAAAATTTTTCCTGCAAGACTTCAGGCTTACACTACGATCCGCAATAATAAATATGGAACTCAACTGGATGAAAATTAACTAACTATACTACTGCTACTCAATACTATCGGTTCTTTTTATATATTGTTTATTTAGAGATAAAAAAATACGTGCGAAACATTGACCGTTGATACTGCAGAATATACCTATTTTAAATTAGTAGCAAATATTATCTAGAGCCTCTATAATTTTATTATTTGATATTATATCTTATCTTATTTGTGGCATTATTGGGTCCGGTTGCCCGGAAGCACGTCGACCCTTGGGATCTTAATCTTAATTTGATATTATAAGTATTCTGATAGGTTTTCTGTTACTATTTCAAAAAAGCTAAAATTTAATGAGGCAAGAATGACTTGTAAGAGACTTATTTATTTTTTTGTAAACATCAAGTTACAATTTCTTCTGGACATCTGTTAGTATTGTCCTGGGATTAATGGGACGATGAAGCTGTCTGTGGCCGGTGACTCCGGTTCCCGGGTACTACCTCACTCTCTGGAGGACAAGGTAAAATTTCATAAGTACTTAGCAACGATGCTAGTCCTGATTGAATCGTTTGGCTCGGTCTGGATGGAGGAGAGCGTAGTGTTTGCGCATGCGCCCAAGCAGAGCCGCTCTCAGCCTTTCATCGCCAGTGAGGTAGCAAAGGACAGGTACACTTGTCGCCGCCTGAAAGAAACAGGAACTCATCAACAAAAACAAATTTCGTATGCACCTCTGTTTTTCCTCAATAATTAAATTAATAAGCAAAGAACCGCTTCATGGTTTTATCTACAAGTAAGTACATTCCCACATGCACCGTTTATATATTCTGACTTAGAACGATTGAAAGGGCCAAAACTCAACATCAAATAATATAGCTCCTACGCAGCGGATTGAAAAGACAGGGCAGTGGTCTAACAGTTTTGTCCAACGAGCTAGACCACAGAACAGATAATATCATCTGTTGTGTCTGTAAATAGGACCAGTCTTTGACTATTCCAATGTAACACTTATTAATATAAACGCTTCCAAAAATCGGACCATTCTATTACCTCAGATGCAATGGGTGCGATCAAAGACAACACAGGCGGCACGTGTGGTCGGTACCCGTAAGCCAGTAGAGGCAGCCACTGCCAACCTGCCAGCACGCCGGCGGGAATCCATAATGCCAATGTGGCAACACACAGCGCGTGGATACTCTGTAGACAAAAGTATAAAACAGTCATTTGAATCTGCCAATCTCGTCAGAAACTTGGAGGTGTGAAAATATTATAGACACAGGGCGCTAAGTGTTAAGGGAGCTCAGAATAATATTTCTCGTCCTCTTATTTTTGCGCTGACTGCCCAAGTCTCCACTAATTATTTATTATTAACCTAAGGATGGCCGACAGCTTCCATTTATTTTCTTCTTTTAGTTATTTTCGAATTTTTATGAAAACAAAAATTTTGTGTCTGCTGCGCGCGCACTCTTACTGCGCGATCTTACTTTCTACTGGTCCTAGAATTTTATTCTAGCGAATACAGCAGCACTTTTTGCATTTGTTTAGACATTTTAGATTGCAGCCGCTTTTTTGCCTATCCGAATAATACAGGCGTGAATCGTAAACAGGCGTACCTACGTATGCCAAATAATAACTTATGAAATGGAAATTATTTAGTATGTACCTGTGTCAAATATTTCTCTTCCTTTTGTCGAACTCCTCTATAGTATATCCGTTCCAATCGAATTGCTTTGCCCATGTAATAAAACCTGTAAGTCATACATAATTAAAATTCCAGCTTTGTCAGTCAATGAAATACATAATATTATGAATGGGTAACTATAACCTACATGGCAGTTATAGGTAGTACTGCACACATAATGATGTAGGGGATACTGTAGCCAATGTGCCGCGTCCCAGAAGTTGAAGGCCAGAGAAAAGAGCAGCAAGTGCCGGTGGAGTCACAGGAGTAAAATCCATAACCGAACAATGGCGGGATGGCAAACACTAAAGACGATATCCAACAAACACCTATCAGGTTCCAGTATGTTCCAACATAAATCAATCTTTCTGCAACAAACAGAAGTTTAAATGCAGCTGCAAACTTTGCGTTGACATTTTCTATAGTGTATTGAACAGGGGGCTTACCATCATCGATTTAAGCAGCTCGTATTAAGAACTTCTCAGCTTTGACGTTTAATTTGTGTACCGTAAAATGAAACGTCAAAGCTAAGAAGTTCTTAATACGGGCTGCTTAAACTATCATAGTTGGCCCCCTGGTCTAAGTACGTAGTTAACACACCTCGTCTATAGTAGGATGCTTGTAAATATCTCTCCAGCACTAGCACAAATATTGCAGTCATTTGAAAGACACCAAAGAATTGATTCATAAATGCAAAGAATTGGCAGCATGCCGGACCAAATAACCATCTGAAACCAAATTTTGTTAAAGTTACATCTTGTATTTCTATATTTCTTTCCCAGTCGTCATCGGTTAATCAACCCTCTGTACCAATGAGATTTGCCATGCTTTATAGGTAAATACAATTATTGGCCAAACTATGAGTTTAACTGTGAAGGAAACCATCGAAATAAAGAATTAAATTTTAAAAAATATGGTGTTTGGTGTTGATTACTGTTTGGCAACCGCTGATGATCCTGCGAAAGGGAATCCAAGCAGATTCCTGCCAAGTGAGGCCGTGCATAGGTTGAGTACCAGCATGTGGCTCTTGTACACGAGCAGGTGGCTGTGAATGAACGTGGCAAACAGCCAACCATTGAGCAGCACCCCGAACACACCTGTCAACAACTCACATTAATGCACACTATTAAGGTTATTATGGTTCCAGTCCGCCAGCACTTCAAACCTGCGCTTTAGTCTTATGATAACTTTCCCGGGCTAACAAACGTCTATCTAACTAATAATTGCGTCAACACATAAAGCACAAACAACTAACCGAAAACGAAAAGACAGGCGCCCAGTAAGGTTTTGTAAGAACTATCAAAGTAATACCACGGACACTCGTCTTCATGGTTATCAAACAACGTTTGCATTCTTTCAATACTATCACTTTATCTCAACCAGCCGTTAGGCTCTTAACCGAGAAATAACAGAGGTCTCGTTATTTTTATTGCGCATTTAGATATTTCTCTTTATCTCAGTATATGAACGTCCTCGTTGGACTAGTGGTCACAGAGACTGGGCAGGTTGTCGACCAGTGCAGCGGGCTGGACAAAGGATGGGGATCACATTACAGCCCCGGCAGCGGCGCCATTTACCTTGCGATATCGAAACGTAAAACGTTACCCATTTAGTAACCACAAATGCTACAGCAAGCAAAGTAGGTATTCTACCTTCAGATAGGGTAGGGTTCGATTGGTCTGCTTAGAGAACTTATTAATATCTATTACAAGGAACCTCGATTTCGAAAATAAATAATCATAAATAAACGCTGTATATTTTTGCGATGATAAACCGATAGTGTGTGTGCTATTTACTTTATTATAAACTGCATTGAGCAATGCAGTCGGCACTGGAATGCGTCGCTTTAAATTATCCATTTGCCTTGGATACTTGACGTGCATTGATGACTTCCTTCTTACACATGCATAACATGGACATGATTTATGAGCAATGACGTTAATATCTAATAGATGTTATCATAGCATAATTCATAATACCAAATCTAAGGACGATATTTACTGAAAAGCAATTTAAAACTTCACCTCCACCAACCAGAATTTAAATAACGTGACTCAATCGAACAGATTAGGTGTTAAATTAAGATTATTTAGGAAATAGCTTAAAATATAATTTCAATTTACTATCTAAAATTTAACCTGGGCACAGAGCAGCCACAAATTCACTTACTTCACACGTAGGTATTTAAAAATAGTCATCTACCACAGCTATATTTATATCATCGGTACCAATTTAAATTTTTCCCAGATGTCACGGCTTCGTCTTTCACAGTGTACACGACCGACCGTTGAGGCACCAGGTAACCGCTCCATACCCTTCAACACCAAAATATATTTTGAGCGCGTAATAAACTACCGGATGATCGGCACAGATTAAGTGAAAAATCCGTCAGGTGCGTACTTACCTATCACGCACACCACATGTTGATTAAACTGGGTTAATTGAAGAAGATCGCGCACGATTTTGGCTATGTAACAATACATTCTATCACTAGTAGTGGTTGTTATCAAACCCGGTGATTTGTATATTCGCATCGTGCGCGCGGTGCAGTGCCGTCATCGGCCCGGCCGCGGCAGGATGTTGTCGCCAGACCAATTGTGGCAAATAGTAAAGGAACACCTCGGCCTCTACACTCATGATGACGATGAACTATATGAAACCAAATGGAATATCGGCGAATCTTCTCTCGGGGGACGTGGCCTCATCGCCACAGAAGACATCATGTCCGGAGAAGTATTGTTCGTAGATCATCCATTAATTTACGGCCCTAGATCCGGAACTACCTCACCGCGTGGATGCACCGTTTGTTGCAAATTGCAATGTGATACCTTCTTCAAGTGTCCAAAGTGCGCGTTGCTATTGTGTTCCGAAGAGTGTCAAAATACAAGTATGCATATTGAAGATTGCAGCATCATAAGTAATTGGAATACTAATACACCCATTGAAGATATTGATGATACAGTGTTGTCGCGAGCTTTAACTGCAATTAGAGCGCTATTATTAAATGAAGATCAAAAGCAATTTATGACAGCCCTTCAAGCGCATACTGATCCGCGTCATGGAAAAGAAATCAGAGATTTAAAAGAGTATTTTGATATACCGGAAGAAGAGGTGCAAACTATGGTCCTTGCTTGCTGTGCATTAGATACTAATGCTTTTCAGATAGCCAGTCCATATGGTCAAAAAGAATCGAGTAACAGAGGTCTATATCCCGTGTCAGCACTAATGAACCACCATTGTGTACCAAACACAAGGTACAAATTCAACAGCGAGCATCAAATGACCGTTACCGCAGTGAAACCTATAAGAGCTGGCTCCGAGTTATTTACTTGCTACACGGGTATGCTCTGGGGGACTCCGGCTCGGCGCACTCACCTTTATAAAACTAAACACTTCTGGTGTAAGTGTGAACGCTGTGCTGACCCGACAGAACGAGGAACTCTTCTAGCAGCGCTTAAATGTTTCTCTACGGATTGTCCTGGCTACCTTCTCCCGATAGAGCCTCTGAAAATGTCGAGTGCCTGGCGGTGCATTGAGTGTAGCCTGCGAGTTCCAAGCAACAATATATCAGCAATTCAAGCCGCACTGGGAAGTCTTTTGGGGTGTCTGGATTTTGAAAATGTAGACGTATTAGAAAATTTTCTTCTTCATCGAGTTACTAAATACATTCCAAAGACAAACCAAATTGTTGTGGATCTACAGTGTGTGCTTATGTGGGAATTCGGTGATACTGACGGATTGCGTTGGCACGGTGAGTACTTAATTAACGAGAAATTTATCTTGAATAGAATTACCTACTACTACTATATTGAAGAGGTATTTAATTAGATGTAAAAGTTATGAGTTCATAAAACTGTTTCATTTTCTAAATAATTATATTATTTTGTATTTAAATGAGTGACAATATTGTTCCGTATCACGAAAGTTTTAGACTATGTCGAAATTTGCTCAGAATTAATCTTGAAATATAGATAGCATTTGAATAACTGATGATTATTTGGCGCATCTTGCCTGATTACCGAATAATGAATTAGGCATCTAATTGAATGATATATCACCGAGTTAGTTTGTCATTTGGTTGGTGATATAAATAAGCGTAGCGAGAGTGTGAACCAGGAACTCGTCTGAATCTAATTATAACCCGAACATTTGTTACAGTATTAGGTGTAATGTGAAGTAAAGGTCAAACAACAATAATTCTTTAAAGCTCATTAAGGATTGCTTATTCCGTGTCAATAAAGTTCGATCAGAGATATTTCTACGGGAATTTAGGAAAATTTGGCGCACGTTACATGCCGTTTATAACTGTTAGTAATGAGACCGAAATAATTAAACTTCTTTTAAGGTCCGCGAAAGTGTAGGTAGATTGTTATAGCAGCACCCACTTTTCGCGATGTTGATTAAGTGCGAAATAGATTGTGAATTTGTGTGAAGTCGTTAAATGGTAAGGCTCGTAGTGAGACACGAAAACTTTAAGGCATAGCAAAAAATCATTTAGCAGCAAATCTAATTGTTGCTAGTGACTGCTGACCTATCAACACTCATCCACACACTGTAAAAAATATGTGTTAAAGTAAAATATTTAAGCCAAAGAACATCTGTTAATATTACTATTACTTCAAAACCACTGGCTGTTTTATCATTCTTCTACTTCGTATATTCTTCTAACTGTGTGATGATGTGATATGTGATAAACCTGGCGTTAATTATTTCAAATATTTCCCTGAAGCTCTGTCCACGAATTTTCACAAGAGATATTCAACCGACACCGTAGTCCATAACACATATTAGGTTCAGAACAGATATAACACCAAGGCCGCAAACAGTGAGCGGAAGTGACAACAATTGTGCATAAATTAATGCTAAATTATGTTTATGACCACTGTTTACCACTGTCGTCCATTAAAGTTGCCGTAATACACTCGTACATCAAATATTAATACACATTCCACGTACTAGCAATTACCTTATAACAAAACGTCTAAGCACTTATATTTATTGAATACAGTTAAAACAGGAACATGATAGATTTACTGTTCTTTGATTCGTTATAATATTTCATAAAAAAATTAACTTGATATGTATTTATATTTAACATTTATAATTAGTTGCATTCCTATTTCCTACTTTACAAATATTCGTAGGTAGGTACACGGCTTTCTCAAAATAGATCTACCAATGTGTGTTTATTCTTGTATGGAAAGGTTTTTGTAGAAAGATTGACGGCGCCGGTAAGTATATTCGTCTCTAGATAATGATTGTGAGGCTAGGGATTTTTTGTGCTCGTCAGCGATCTTAATTTATCCAGCAAGAGGTATATGGCAAAACGGGATCTTCCATTTGAAAATTAAGCCGCCCGACTTAGGTACGTACAAAATAACACTGCTAAATAATGCTAGTCTAAAGTAGTATTTAATTCATGCAGAGATAAATTTATTAGGCAGTAGGTATTGAATGTTTGTCTTTGACGTCTATTCTAAAATATTTTGGTGGTGAATACAGCTCGCCTGATGGTAACAAGCAACAGCAGATTATTAACGCTTGCAACAACAAAGTATCAATCGCAAGATATACCTTGTACTGACTGAAATCGCTGTCTCTACATAATGAAATACTAAAGGGCCCTACCTTTACGGACACAGCCTTTCACTTCTCCTCTATGGAGCACTTATGACTTTACGCGTAGTTAACGTTATTTGGCTACGATCTTATGTAAGGTACTCGTAGTTAAAGTGCCTAGTTTCAAAATCTGCAATATTGTTAACAAACTTTGATTAATATTCCAAAAGACACAAATGAAGTGTTATGCCCAAAGACTTCTTCCATTGGCATTTTACATTTTTTTTTCATTCAGCAGTAGAACGTTTCAGTAAGCATGCCGTGCATTGCGTAGTACAAAACAGTTGAAAACTAAACATAAATCGCAATTCGGACACACATTACGTCAGATCGACACGTATGTTTCTTGAAACACATGTGATTTAGGAGTTCCGATGCTATTTTTATCTCGGGTCATATCGATTCGGTGTCAGTAGGTAGAAGGCATCAGTCAGCCGCGGAGCGCTTGGCCAAGTCCAGGTGTAGTTCCAATTAGCACGGTGTAATATGGCATACTCACCGCCAATCGACACAGAACTTCTTAATAAGTACAATTTTGACACAGAGTGCAAATTTTTTGTAAAACAATCTAATCTTGGAGGAAGAGGATTATTCGCATCCCAGCCCATCAGGAAGGGAACTCACATCTTCAGCAATAAAGCACTCGTGAAGGGAGTTCGCGCTGATATAAAAGGTGTGGTTTACTGTTGCACTTGTTACCAAATAAGTGATTCGTGTTCCACGTGTCGCAAATGTTCGCTACTGAATTGTTCCGAAGAGTGCAGGTCTTCGAAAGAACACAACCAAGTATGTAATTTCATTGCAAAAAACTTGACGCTCAAGCCAAATTGCGAGAAAAATTCAGAGGATCTTTCTAAAATTCTGACCTTTTTAAATTCCCTACTATTACCCGAGGAACAAAAGCTATTATTGCCAGTTTTCGAAGCAAATTTACCTAAATCTAGCGATGAAGAAATTGATTTGTTATGTTCAAAATACGTTGTAACTAAAGATCATGAACAATTTATGAGGCTAGTGAGTTCGGTTGTGAAAATAAACGCATTTAGAATAGCTAATAACGCTGAGGAGAAAAGAGTTCCTTTACGGGGGCTTTATCCCTTGTCATCATTTTTAAACCACAGCTGCGTGCCCAACACGAGAAACGTTTTCGAAAACGATTGTACGATGGCTGTTTACGCTACTAGAGATATTGAAATCGGAGAAGAGATATTAACTTGTTACACCGGTCTTCTATGGAGCACACCAGTCAGGCGGTGTCACCTTTACAAAACAAAACATTTTTGGTGCAAATGTGAAAGATGCGAAGATAGAAATGAAATGGGCACGAATTTATCAGCACTGAAATGTTTGGACCGAGATTGCGTTGGGGTGTTGCTACCTGCAGCACCTCTGGAGTCAGGGAGTCGGTGGACGTGTGACAACTGTGGGTCGGTAGTGTCTCCGTCGCAAGTGAGTGCTATCCAAAGTGTGCTTGGAAGCTTGATGGGTACTTTAGATCTGGACGATGAGTTGCATTTGGAAAGATTTGTACTAGAGAGACTAGCACACTTTACACCGTACTCCAGCCATATATTTGTTGAGTTGCGACTGAAACTTGCATTAAAACTTGGATATGCTCAAGGACGCAAGTTGAAGGGTATTTACAATCATCTCTGTACATAATTGTACTAATAAGCTTTGTCAGTGGTATGTGTGAATTATAGTTGTTGTTTAATGTTAATTTCAGTAAAACCTAATTTCAGTAAAGCATAATTTATAAACGCTTGTCTACATTTTTATTTTTTACTGTCTGTTAACGCTTACACGGTAATTTATAATATACGCATAGCATAACGGCTAAAAATAATATCCATTAGTCAATCATCGCATTGCTATTCCAATGCGTCGACAAAGTTCTAACTCATTTTCTTACGTTCATTCAATAATTCGCGTTTATAAATGTCCCACCAAATATTTTAATTCACCATATCTTTGAAATTCTTCAAATAATGTTTCCGTTTGGATATTTTTATTACTTAACATAGGTTGTAATATTTAGTTATAATATACCCGCAATTTCTATCGTTGGATTAATAAACCTTGATACTATAAAAACCGCAACGTCCTAGAACATAATACGCTCCAGTACTAACAGTTCCAAGGGGATATAATGTAATATGTACCTTCAATCTGTGTTTGAACATAGTAAGTGCGTAGTACCATAGTACAAAGCATTAAATACAAAAAAGTTGGCAGAATATAGAATTGATCTAATCTCGGATCTTTCATATTCGTGGGTGTAAGCAATTTATAAAACATTCATCTAAATAGAGATTGAATTAATTGGGGTATATTAGTCATTAGCCTTTATACATTTGGTATGTTATGTAAATTAAAGGACAAATTCAATAAATAGCTCGATCGTTTTTCAAGGTCCTTACTTTTATGTGCCACTCGATGCTATGAGCTTCATGCTAGTCCTTAGTGTAATGACATGTGATTCAAACCAAAGCAAAATAAAAATAAGTGTAAAACATTTTGGTGAATACTTAAGCTTTTTAATTAAAACTGCTTAACAAGGATAAAGTGTGCTAAATTAATATTACATCACAGTGCGTCGTTAGTGTGCCCCCGTCTCCATAATACGACCCAATCCAGCACGGCGAGACGATATTATCGACAGAACAAAAGTAAATGTCTGTAAATCTGTTAATGTATTTAAGTAGTGCTCTTGATACACTCCCAAATTTATTTTTGTGAATTTCAGCACTGATATTTTATCAGATACTTACAACACTCCTACTAATTCCCCATTGATGGGATTTTCAACGGGGATTATTGGAATGAAACAATTTTTTTTACACAGCCCATCGTATTTAAACCATTTGTGTATTTTTTATCTGTCCAAATAAATGGGGCACATTAATTGTAAGAGAAACCTTCTAGAGAGACACGGATTTTGGTAATGATCTGATGATTATGAACTATGAAGTCGTTTAAAAAAAAAATATCTTCACGAATCCTCGTGTCAATGGAAACACACAGCTCTGATGTTACTATTACGGTTGGGTTACGATACGGGTCTTGCACATCGAGGACGTGATGGCACTAATTTATACGCCGCATAAGTACCTACCTATCGTATATCTAAATGATACGTAGGCTTGTTATTCATATCCGCTGCTTATTAATAACAGGGAGAAACAGTATTTCTTAATTATCAAATACCGCTCAAAATCATAACCTTTCTTTTTGCTTCGCTGTAGTCGGTGTAATGGTGTGAAACGTACTTATATCAAAATATTTTTTTATAAGATATTGATGCCTGCATAGGCAGCATGTACTTATGTATTCAAAGCAATACTCAGTCTATGATATACCTAACATAATATTATGTTTATCCTCAATATACTGAGTAGGTACCTCTATCTCCATACAGGGGCAAGACCCATTCGTCCCCTTAAGCTTTTATTCTAAGAGACGAATATTGGGGGTCCAGAGGGTTCTAACCCACAAATATTAGGAAGATGGCTAGCCCACTGCACTGAACACACATTTGACTGAAGGGTAGAGCGATAGGTTTAGTGCTTGACTTTTGGTGATGTTATTAGGTTACTCGTCTTGACCTTCTATAACAAGCGGTTGCGAATCACGAATATGTTAGTTAAACTTACATAAAGTATTGTTCGTAAAGTGTACACGTACCTAAAGCTCCACTTTCGAATCCAAATTTTAAATAAAATATTGCTTGGATATAATAACTTTGACACAAAGATATTGTTTTTGAAAATGAGACATTTCCGTATTGTTTCATATTGGCAAGTCACAGCACTCATTGTTCATAGCTGCGTCATTGACGTCATTCCGTAAACCGCAAGTGTGTAAAATAATAAATAAGCACAAAGCCTTGTTCACATAATGCAGTTAGTATGCAACGTTGAGTTTAGAATAGCGTGTCTCGACATGCGACGAGTAGGTACTACGCAATAAGTGAATAAAATCGGGGACGATAATAACGCGAGGGGCAGTGCTGTAGTAGTATTGAACGTCTATTGACATGGGTGCCTCGGCGAAGAACGCGCGCCCTCACGTGGTCACCCGGTGGATCTGTCTCCCAGTCCCGTTAGTAAATACCTGACTATAATTTTACTACATTCCTTCCCACTCGATTTAACAGTGATAATTGCCAAACGGTCTATCTATATATCATAGTAGTTTGAGCTTTGAAACTTGGCGACTGTGATTAGACTATAACGTATTACAAAATACTAGTATGCCTAGGTAAGTACCAGTGTTTGAGTTACTAAAAAGATGCTACACGTACCTACGTATTTTGATTTATTTGCCGACTGGGGCGATCTAACGGGTAGGTTATAACTAGATGTATCTACTCTTAGACAACACTAAACTCTGGAGTCACCAATATTTTGATGGATTCATGTTGAGTTCAGTACTTACCTACTTAAGTACTTAGTTGTAAATAGTTTCTTTCCAATATTATATATTATCGAACAGGGGACCTACTATAATCGGTTTAAGAAGATCGTATTGAGAATTTTTGAGCCTTGTCATTTCATTTCAGGACCATAAAATTAAACGTCAAAGCAAAGTAATTCTTAATACGCGCTGCTTAAACGATCGTAGTTGACCCCTAGGGCAATTTGTATAGTCTCAAATTAAGTTACTTCTTCTTGCTGAAAGCTCACTCACACAACAAATGCCCTAGGAACCAGTTTAACAGAAAACCATGTGGTTTATGAAACCACATGGTAAACATAGGCGCCCCTGAATATAAAAGTGCACCGTTGTAGTAGTATAGTGTGCATTCAATCGCGTTGGCGTGTTGCCTTCACCCATCTTCGTTGAAGGTCTACGTGTTCTAAACTGCCAACTATTTCTATTTGTCCTGAGCCAACATTTTATGAAATCGAAAGTCGATTATTGAACTATACCTACAGACTCTATTCGTACTCGAGTATGGCAATTGCATGGCTAAGTCTCGTGTGTAGTTATGTTACGTTATTTTCATTGCTTTGTTTTGTAAAATAATAAGTTACCGAGTTTGTTTCGTAACTTTCGCATAAGCTAGACAAAAAAATAGTTATGTATACTTGGAACAGTTGTTTAATGTACGCTTCTTTTCACCCCCCTTCACTTCTCTGTTTGCCCAATTATCTTCTTTTTCTGATTAAATAAGTATGTACAGGGAAACAAAAGCTTACGCATACTGAGTGTGCTAAATTAATTTACAAATACTTCAAATGAAAATCCTCTTGTGGAATGTGGGTGGGTACCTATCTATAGTATAGATAAAAAGTATCCACCTAGATCCTTATTTATTCGACATGAAAATGTTTCAGAGCTGTCGGAGTCCCGGGTGGCACTGAAAGAGAGCCTGTGCCGCGGCACCCTCCGCACGTTGGCGGCCCTGGGCGCGGGCGACGCGCACCTGCGAGGCCTGCTGCTCTACCATCTGCACGCCGCGCTGGCAGAGCGCGCCCGCCGAGCACCAGACCTGTACGAGGTACGTATAGTGATGATGATCTCCTAATTCGAATTTCGACGGTTATTCTCAACCATAGAGAGATCTGTAGGCCTAAACAAAGTAACAGTCACTCGCGCTTGCGCTAATAGAAACGATAAAAAATGTGTGAAAATTACATGCATCAGTCACGTGGCATATGTCATTCCAGTACATGTTGCATTGTTTCTCCTAGCGAAGCGTGAGGATAATGTTACTTTGTCTACAGGCCCAGGCTTAGAACCAACGGCTTAACGTGCTTTTCGAGGCACGGGAATGTAAACAGGCAACTTCCATGCTCTGAATATTTATTTTGAATTTCTTGACAGAAAAACTCATTAGAGATGTTATCATACCACACCCAATTTAAAGAACATTATTATGTTGTTATCTATATATTGGTTGAAACCATGGAATACGCATTGGTACCTTAACACACAGACCGGTGGGGTTTAACTTTCCTAAAGTAAATATAAATTACTTGTGTGCTAAGTAATTTTAATATTTAGGCAACAATTTTCCTATTTAAATTTCTTATTTACCTAGTAGACTTTGCAGCTAACTTCTGAAATTAAAATATAAATAAATCTCCAGGAACTGAAAGCTGAGATCGAGAGTGCGATAGAGCAAGCGTACAGCATACTCCAGGGCAACATATCCGCGCCACCAGACCTTGAACTGAGACGTCGCTACCTTGGCCCCGGCAGCGACAAACCCCCGCAAGAGAGATTCTTCATCTTCGACACCTGAACGTGTTCCGTTGTGTTCCTTAACCTATTTATTTGAAAATAGGTACCTAGCCTACCTAAGTATAGTTACTACTTAGCTAATTACATACGTTATTTATGGTGCATTTAGGTTTCTCATTTTGTTATGTTATATGTATATTATATGGTATTCCAAGAAAGTAACCTACCTAAATTTGTTTAAGATAGTCAAATATACCTACTTATTTAAGTAAAATATTTTGTAAAGAATATTAACAAATGCATGTTAAGCATTGATTAAAGTGTGCTATAGCATTATGAGTGGTTTCCTTTTATTGGTAAACTCTGACCACAAAAAACTATTACTCACAGTAAGGCACCACTGACTGAACCTAGGACCACAAGTCCTTCCATACATAACATATTCCGTATACAAATTTACACATAAGTGTGTCAATTTGATGCGCACTTAGAGAGATGGATCGGAACCGGATTTATCGTTTTTTTGACAAAAATAATATGCCGAAAGCAAATGGTGTGAATCAAATACGGGACAACGAATAGACGGCCAATAGTTTATAGGGTGTATAGTGCAAACTTGTACCCTTGCACCATACGTAATACTTCTTCCTGTAGTAGTTCTCCAGCTTTTGAAAGTTGGCCGTCAGTTCCGTAAACTTCTGTCTATCCTTCGCGACGCGGAAAAGTTAGATGCTATTGATTATTATTCATGAAAGTATGCTTGCAAAAAAATCCTCACCTCCAAAAAACATAGAAGAACATCATAAGTTACCAAATATTACCACATTACTAATGTATCTAACAAAACATTGCCAAAAATCTAGGCCTTGATTGCATGAATAATGCTGCCCTTGCCATTTTTGTATAATAATATATCGAAAGGGTACGTCAAACACTGCCCAATGTCAACTGTCAAGATTAAATGTCTAAATATTGTATTGAAAGATTTTTGTTTAATTTTCTTTGTTTGATAAATGAACGATAAAACTGAAAACAGGTGGTATTACCAATAGATTAGATATATTGACACAGTATTCGGAGAGAAAAATACGTACGACATATTGTGTCCCTAAATATAAATTCGTAAATTGATAAATAGTTGCATGGTACTAGGTTGATAAGGTGGTTTGTGATAAGCTCTAGAGAAATGATAGTGTTATAAATGCAGCGCTATAGTCAGTTGCTTTATCATTACGTGTCTATATCGCAAGTAGCCCAGTCTCGGTCAACTCCACTATATAATTTATTGTTTAAGACACATTACTCAACAATAATGGGAATGCGTCAGGCACTGTTATTATCATCATCGAATTGCCACGGCTACTCTCTGTTGGAATTCGCTAAACAAGAAATATGTGCAGTCCTGCAACAGTAAGTGAATTACAATGTCATCTACACCTTCTGTTAAATATTTATATCACAATAGGTACCTGTTTATTTGCTTTGTGAACAGTTATTATCAAATTAATTTGTTGCAGAAATAATGTCAATGAACTTATATTTATACCTTATGCTCAAAACAATTTCGACAATTATACTAGCAAAATAAGAGAAGCCATTGAGCCATGGGGATATACAGTTACTGGGCTGCATACTTACCCTGACCCTGCAGCAGCTGTCCATTCTGCAAAGGCAATATTTGTGGGTGGAGGGAACACATTTTTACTCCTTAGCCGTCTGTATGAGTATAACCTGGTAGAACTGATAAAAAAGAGAGTGAATGAAGGCAGCTTAGTGTACATAGGCAGTAGTGCTGGGACTAATGTTGCAACAAAGAGCATTCACACCACTAATGACATGCCTATTGTATATCCACCCACCTTTGATGCAATTGGCATTGTACCATTCAACATAAATCCACATTACATTGATAAAGTGGAGAGTGAAACCCACAAAGGTGAAACGAGAGACCAAAGAATACAAGAATACATGGAGATGCCACATGCTGCCTCTGTACTAGGATTAAGAGAAGGTTGTATTTTGAAAATAAATGGTGATTCTCTCATTCTTAAAGGTGTAGCTGGTGCAGTACTGTTTAAAAAGTAAGTATTACTTTAGTAATTTAATTAAATTTAAGATAATTCTTGACTTCAGTCCTAAAGTCAAAATTTTTTCTTTCTATTATTTATTTAATGAGCTTAAGTAAAACTATTCCGCGAATGTTGTGATTGTTGTGAAAAATATCTTTCAAATTGTTAAAATATGTGGAGGAACCCATTGGATTACTCTTTTTCAACTTTTTCAAAGTAAAAGATGCAGATTGTCATGTATAGAAGTTGGAGAGAGTGCTGTCATTCAATAACCCGGTGTAATTGACAAACATATATTGTCTTTACTTTGTTTCAGAACTGATGGTAAAAGTGAGTATAATGTTGATACAGATGTTTCCTTCTTACTTGAACAAGAAAAAGATAGAAGTTGATCTTTGCATTACATTTAACTGGCTATGAAGTAAACTGTGTGATGCAATTAAAATATATAAAGCAGGATACTTTTGTTTAACAAAAATAAAATATACCAATGTAACTAAAAATGTGCATTTTATTTAAATTCAACTGTATGATTGATAATATTGTGAGATATTTGATTAGAATACAACAATGATGACTGTATTAAACTTGATAAGCTAGTGTTAAATAGATATGAATCAGTCTATATAAACTGTAAGCAGTAACACCTGGAAACCGACACACAATTTCATACTAAACTTGTTCATGTCAACCACTTCACTTCACAATTTTTATTCACACCTCATTGACTTTTGTAAAGTATTTCTTAAACTCCATTCAAAAACTGTTCCATCAGTGGATTTTCTTCTGGCCACTATTTCATTAAAAATCCCACTCATTCCAACTCCAATAATTGATTAAAATATTGCACTCCATAATAGATATGATTCAATGTCCAGTACAATCTGGATTTAAGTTCTTCGTCAGCCACTTGCAGGAGAGTGCATTAGCAATGCTCGTGCCGCATGGAAAAGTGAGGGTTGAGGCGTGACCCGCGACTGACCGGTCCTTTCGGCGGCAGGCAAGTTGCACAAGTATCGTCGCAAAGCCAAATCCCGTCTCGCACTCAAACCACGAGTTATCTCACAACCAGAGCCAAAGAGAACTGCTCGATGCCTCTTCCTTTTTTGAATGGCAACCTGTAAATTTAAAAAAATTTGAATATTTATAATATCAGAGTTTGATATTGAGTCATTTTTGAGTATACAGAAAATGACTTATGTACACCAATAATGAACCACCGGTTCAGAAACCAGCCTTCTGAACAACAAGTCGACATCTCCATGAACATCAATATGTATGTGGATAAAAAAATTGCATTGAAAACAGACACCATTACCTTTCATCAAAGGAAACATTGAGTACATAGGTAAGTAATTTTATTACCTGAATAGCAGCAACAGGGTGCAAAGAATCAACATCTGCAACAACCTCATTTGTCTCTTCCTCTTTATTGTGAATACTAAACAAAATGTGTTTAGTTATGTTATTTTCTGCCTCATCTTGTTTACAGGTTTCTTGTGAATGAAGTGACTCTGCATTTTTCTTAAGAATCTCTTGAACAGTGTCTTTGCCTGCCATGTGTACTGAGAGACCGAGACGAGCCAAAACTCGTTCGGGTCTCCAACGATCTCTAGCGCCACCAGTTGGAGCAGTTTGTTCCCGTCGTCGTACATCCGCTACTAAGCTAGCCCAGTCTACACCAAGTGCGTCACCTAAGCCAGCTATAACAGGATAGAAAATGTTTTACAACATTTATAGTAATCAAAGTATATTTACTGCACAGGTATAAAATTGTACCTCTTGTGCGCTCTTCTTCAAGTTCTCCATCAGAAATTTCTTCAAAGTCCATGTTAGCCACATCTTCATCATCCTTATTTTCATGTGATTCCTTTTCTTCACCAGCACCACTTGTATCCTAGGTGATGAAAAATATATTAATGCCATTTGATTAGCATCTTTTTGTTACTTTAGTAAGACCCTAAAAAGACCAATTAAAATAAAGAAGAAACCTACCTGGGTAGATTCTTTCTCATAACCTTCCGGTTTTGAAATACCTTCTTCAACAGCAGCTTGACTGTCTTCATCCATATTTTGATCAGCCATCTAATTATTAAAAAAAATATTACATAATTGTTCGTCTGGGTAGGTTTAATATTCAATAATATAAAGATTTTTTAACATTGTTACATACATCCTCTCTATTCAGAATGTCGTCAGGGTCATCACTGATTTCACTGAGGTCGTCTGGTATAGGTTTATCATCACCGTCCGGTTCTTGTCGCGATGTTACTGTTGCAGCAGGTTGGGCAGGTGGTGGCGTCTCTTTAGCGGGTTGTTCCGGCTCATTGCGAGGTCCACGACGTTTGTTAGCTTCTCTACTGTGATCCATTCTCATCCCACGTCCATAATCATCTGAAACACGCAACAGTTTTATATAATCGCTTCTAAGGAAATTACTGTGCTACCTCAGAACAAATAAAATTAGTTCTTTGGCTCGTTTTCTGTGTCTGGTGTTTTATAAAGGTTTTTAACTAGGATCAACTCTTCTATTTTCAGAAATCTCCATCTTGACGAAAAATTGGTGCTTACCATGTACTCTACCCCGATGAGGTCCAGGTGGATGACCTCTATGGTGCCAGCCTTCCATGTCTGGATCTTTATCACCCCACTCGTTCATCTACAAACAAACCAAAAAAATTAAACACATGAATTCATATTTATATTCATGCTAAAAATTATGTGATACATACCAAAATGTGGATAAGGACAGCCAAGGAATATGTGGGATAAAATGAGGCAAGGATTTTCATAGTTTCTTTTACGGTAGTCAATTGGTTCATTTTGATACAGGGTTTGATAATAAAAACTTACCTATAAAAAAATCATATAGTTGAAACAAGCTGAGAGGTAAATAAATGGTTGATGAGGCAGGATTGGAACTAGTTTAAATTAGTAAATTTGTACCTGTGCTTCATGCATAGACCAATGCCTATCTCTATTCCAGTCACCAGCTCCTCGATAATCGTCGTTCTCCCAATCTTTGTGCGGATGCATGTATCCACGTTCACGATCCATGGATCCTGAACGCCCTTCCCATGATCGATCGCGGTGTGGACGACGATCATCGTAGCCTAAAAATTTTAAGATTTACAAGGATTCTTTGATTTCAAGTGTGTATCTGTGATGCTTTTCTTAATGGAATGATAAAAAAAATATTCAGACACTATATTAGCATTTATAAAACTGGTTTTGATTGAAGCACTTAACCTACCCATATCAACACCACGATGATCACCAATATGCTCACCATACATCCGATCGTCATCCTCTGGATAACCTCTGGGTGGTCCTGGCATATCATAACCTGAATCATAATGTCTATCTCTGGTTTGCATATTGTAACCAGGTGATCTGTCATCATCTCTAGGACCGTCATATCTTTCGTCTACTCTGTCATAATGGTCGGGCATACCGCGCTCATTATCATACTGTCGATCCAGCCCCATTTCATAGTCACCTTGTTCTCTATCAATACTGTCTAATCGTTCTCTTTTGCTAGAGCGATCTCTCTCTGGTCTCTCTGACTTACGCCCACCCCTCTCAGAATGAGTGTCTTGTCTATCTTTAGAACTAGGTGAATTTTTGTCTGGCTCGAGAGCTCTATTTGAAATTGCAGCAAGGGCAGCAAGGCGTTCTTCAGGCCGAGGAAGAAGCCTTTCCATGGGTTTATTTGGTTTTTCTAACCCTTTATCAGACCCGCCTCTGCCTCCTAGACCACGATCTCGACCCCTTCTCTTACTATCATCACGCTTGCCATCTTTGTTTCGATCTCGACCGCGCTCTTTCCGGTCATGTCTATCTTTATCATCTTTTCTCCTTTCAAGAGACCTATCTTTGTGATCACGCCCTCTTTCTCTGTCTCGGCTTAGAGACCGCTTTCGATGGCGTTCTGGACTACCATCTCTTCGATTTTGTTTTTTAGGAGACACTGGTCTACTCCTTTCAGAACTTTCTTTTTTCCTGATATCTTTGGGGTTAGAACCATGCTGACGAGGAGACCTAGACCTTGCTTTTCTCGGAGACCTGCTTCTGACCCTTGTGCGATCTCTTTCTTTCTCTCGATCTTTGTCTCGTTCCTTGTCCCTATCTTTTTCTTTCGTACGATCTCTCTCCTTATCTTTTTCACGAGAAGGAGAAGGACTTCTGTTCCTATCTTTTCTTGGTGGTGACTTACTGTGCTTTGATGAAGTTTTTGAAAGACTCTTGGACGTTATAGGAGGAGTTCCCCCAGATTTCTTCCCAGGGGATAATGATTTTTTCCCAACATTGACCTTTGTTGGAATCTTTTTTTTATTACCATCTTGTTTTTTTAGTAGCTTGTCATCTTTTTTTGCAATATTTTTCTTTATTTCAGTTTTGTTTTTCAGTGCATCACTTTTAACAAATTTCTTTTTTGAGGGAATGTCACCATCAGATGATGAACTGGAGTTTCTTTTCAGTTTGCCTTTTTTGTTCTTCCTTCTAGCATCCCTGCAGTAAAGAAGTTACAAATTTCAGATGACATCAGTCACTTTTGGTGACAGATGAGCATTAAAAAAGTGGTCTAAGATCATAGCATCTCCATATTGCAATTTTTAATAATAAATAATACAACTCAATATTTTTTCATTCTTGATTTTCAATTAAAATGTATGTTCATAAGTAAAGGTAGAAATCCACAATAATTTTTTACTAAGCCAACAAATTATATCCTTAAAATTTAAATTATATATAATAATTAAAAGGAGAGTGTCTGCGGGAAACGGGGTAAATGGTGCCCTGCACGCCGTGATGAATGGCCATACATTAACAAAAAAGCGCGCCTGACCATACATAATAGGGTGCTAGTACCTACTCTGATACATGGAAGTGAGTGTTGGGTTTGGCAGAAGAAACAATGTTACGAAGTATATTGTAGATCGAATGAAAAGTAGTGTGATAAGAGACAGTTGCAAGTTGAAGAATGATGTGGTGACCAGAATTGAAAAAAGTATGTTGAGATGGTTTGGACATATCAAAAGGATGATAACGAAAGAAATTTATAGAGTGAATGTGACCGGAAGTGTCGCTAGAGGGCGTCCAAGGAAGAACCAATATGACCAAATTAATAATATTTTTCAAAAGGTCAAATTCAGAGCACTCGTAATCAAAGAAAGTGTAGAAGAGATGCATGAATGTGGATGAAGCGAAAGGAGTATGTAAGGATTGTAGCATGTGGCAAATAGTGGTCACTGCCTACCCCCATGGGATACAGGCCTGAGCTTATTTGTATGTAATTAAAATCACACCTTTTTTTACCTTTATACACAGAAGTGTTTGTGTGCTTATGAAAATGAAAATGATTTTTTCAGTTTAAGCCCTGGTTAGGCACTTATGAATGTCGAAGATCTTACCACCGGTTCGGAAACTAGCCATCTGAGAAGAACCAACAAGAAACTCTAAGAAGGATTCCGATTCATCCTTACCAACACCATTTTATTATTATGTAGGATTTTAAATTTGATCTATTGCATATTTATCAGGTTTATTATTTTCCTTGCACAGGACTGATCATTACCACTATAATATGGGAAACTCACATCTTATTACCTAACCAACAACATGATAGTACATGTAGTGCCAAGTCTTTAGGCAAATAAACAATCTCTCGATAAAGCACATTTAATTGCATAAGTTATCCTTTCCTTCATTTTTAAATATTCCCATTAGAATTTAAAGGCTAATTTAAGGTTTATATATTTAAAAAAATTTAAAGTTAATTTAAAAGTTAAATTATTTGAAGATGGTGGTTTTCAGAAACTTTCTACCTACTGTCTGTCTTACTATCAATATAAAGGCAAAAGTATTTGTTACAAATCTTTGGATGAATTAGGAAAAGCAACTGAAAATACAGAGGAATATCAGATTTACAGAAGAACAATTTTTTTTTTTTTTTCAATTATAACCATGCAAATGCAGCTATGAGATGCCAATAAAGTAGGTACCATTCTTTGAGGATAAGCTTCTAAGTGGATAACCCAATATACATTTTGCACCATAATGCAATGATAATCAAATTACTTAAGAATCCCCTATAAAGAGTGATCCCCTTTCTTTTATTTGTTTTCATTTATTTCTTGAACTGATGGAATTTTCTGATTAGGAGTTGAGGTCTACTATCACCCTTCAACCTAAGACCATTCTGAATAAACTTACATCTAACATCATACTACTTCACAATTTTTCAATTCTTTTTTATTCCATATATAGGTTTTCCAACCTATCCAGATTTGGAAATAGATTGAAATATTGAGATGAATTAGGTAAGTAAATGAAAAAACCTTTCAATGAATATGTCTCACCGGCCTGAAGATGAAGAGGAGGAACTGCCGTCGGATGATGACGACGACACACTGGAAGAGCTAGAGCTCCGCGACGAAGATGTACTCGAAATCGTTTTCTTTTTATCTTTCCGCATATCCTTACCAGAGTCCATTTTCAGTTGCAATTCTAACTCACGCTGTAACTGCAGCCGACGTTTTTCAAGAACGTCTGTATCTGCGTACTCTAGGTCATTCTGGTCCCAGTTGTCAATTTCACCATCGGGGCTGCGACCCGAACGCACTACGACAGTAGAATGCAACCTGTTTTTAGGATCATCTTTCACCAATCGTTTTTGTTCACTATCCTTATTCGCTGCACGTTGTTTAGATGGACTAATTAATGTATGAGTGGCAGCAAACTTGCAACTTTTACCGTAAGCACAACTGCCGTGCTGAGCCCACTGCCTACAATGTTCAGTTGTTTTTTTAGCACTAGAAGATTTCTTAGTGCCAAGTCGCTCGAAAACACTTGGTCTATTTGATAAGTCTTTTGATTTCGGTAATTCAACGGTAATTTTTCTTTTTCCTTGTTTTGACATTATAGAGGAAAAACATTGGTTTCACTTTTAGCTAAAATGGATTGAAAATTCACATTTTCACCGGCGCTAGAACCACCGCCATTGTTGTTTACCCATAGATAAATAAATAAAATATATGCCTGCACAGACTATAGCACATATAGGACAGACAAATAAGTACACTGTTTGTTCTACAGTTAATTATTGTCTAATAACGCTGCTTAAATCATCTGTCATAGATGGAAGAGGCCAATTATATATAGCGCCAAGTTTTAATTGCTGGTTGGTTGGTAGAACCCTAAACTTTCGTGCAAAGCACAAACTTGCACTCAGAGACTGACTATAGAAACATTTTTCGTACCAAAGAAGCTTTTTATATTTGTGTTTAATTACATGATATGTCTGTGGCTAGATTGGCTGGTTAAATGTACTTCGCGTGATATCCAGTAGCTATAGTATTTAAACATAATGTTTAAAAAAAGTCATACTTAGGCTGCGACAATAATGTACTAAAAAGTAAAAAAAAAAGTTAATTAAGCATCTCATTACGCCACACATCCATCTCAACATCCGCATCTCAGTTGCATACAGCTTTCTTTCATCCGTCACCTTTGTGGCCCAACATTCTGATCCATACAGGACGGCAGGCCTTACTGTGGTCTTATATATTTTTACCTTGAGCTTAAGTGGGAATCGGGAGTCGCATATTATCCCCGTGACCTTCCGCCATTTCATCCATCCTGAGTTAATTCTATGCTGTACAGCCCTGTCCAAGTCGCCATCGCTTTGGATGAGTGCACCGAGGTACCGGAAGTCAGAGCAGACTGGTATGGGTACACCGTCTAGGCTTACATTAGCTGGATCGGATATACCGCCGAAATCGCAGAACATGTACTCCGTCTTGGTTCTGCTGATTTTCAAGCCAACCTTCTCCAGCGAATGCTGCCAATTTACCAACCTGCTGAACCTCGGGCCCATCCTCACCGACCAGCACAATATCGTCGGCAAATAGCATGCATCAGGGTGCCTCCTCCTGTATCGCCGATGTCAATGCATCCATGATTAACAGGAAGAGGTAAGGACTTAGAGCCGACCCTTGGTGTAAGCCGACCGCGACATTGAACTCAGCCCATATATTGTATCTACTAAATAAAAACTGAAGATGAAATGTACTCAAGTACTTTATTCTTGGTACCAAAAATTTTTTGTAATATTATTAATATAAAACTTTATTAAATAACGATATTACAGATCAAATACAAGATACACAAATCAATGAATATCAAATGGCGATATCAGTTCTGCGTCGTTGGCAACACAGAGTCGACTGAACGAGCCATAGACATAAAAAAATGTACTAATCTAGTAGAACGAACGAAATTAAGTGAACTAAAACGAACCGAACAATAAATTCATTGAATGAAAGTAATGAAACATTCATTTGCATACATGCGATCCGATAAATTAATTGCGAATTGAAAATTATATCGTTTTAGTATATACTTTCGTTCTTTCTTGCTGTTTGTATTTGTTTTGATGCAAAATCTATTAAGCACAAACAGCGTGTAACATCACTCGTTAAGAATACTGAACACAATGCCACTCCTAGATGGCAAAGAAATTGAAATATTCTTTGTAAGTAACCTTTTACTTTAATTTCATCTCGAGAAGTTAACAGTGCAGTCATTTTTGGTTTCTATCAAGTACTTACTTTATTTCAGAATGTCAAACATGAAATTTACTAGGACCAACTATTTGTTTGTTTACTCATTACAATACTTTTATAATTATTATTACATTTTCAACTTTTCTTTTCAGAGTGAGGAAGATCTTCCCTATGAAGAGGAAATACTTCGAAACCCGTTCTCTGTTAAGCATTGGCTCAGATACATCGAGCACAAGAAAGCAGCACCAAAGCATGAGATAAATATGATATATGAGAGAGCTCTCAAAGAGCTCCCAGGATCTTTCAAATTATGGTATAATTACTTGAAACTAAGAAGAGCTCAAATAAGAGGTCGCTGCATCACAGATCCTTCATATGATAATGTGAACAACTGCTTTGAGAGATCATTAGTTTTCATGCACAAGATGCCCCGGATATGGATGGATTACTGTACATTTTTAACAGATCAATGTAAAATTACCTGTACCAGAAAAGCTTTTGATAGTGCTCTGAGAGCTCTCCCAATCACACAGCATCACAGAATCTGGCCTCTGTATTTGAACTTTCTTCGTAAACACAGCATCCCTGAAACTGCAGTAAGAGTATTTCGAAGATATTTAAAACTTTGTCCTGAAGACACCGAAGAGTACATCGACTACCTCACATCTATTAACAAGTTAGATGAGGCTGCCCTTAAGTTAGCACAAATTGTCAATAACGAAAATTTTCAATCCAAACATGGAAAGTCAAACCATCAGCTATGGAATGAATTGTGTGAACTAATATCAAAAAATCCTGACAAAATTCATTCCCTTAATGTTGATGCTATTATAAGAGGTGGCTTAAGGCGCTACACAGACCAGTTGGGACATTTGTGGAACTCCCTTGCAGACTACTATGTTAGGAGTGGTTTGTTTGAAAGAGCTAGAGATATCTATGAAGAAGCAATACAAACTGTCACAACTGTCAGAGATTTCACTCAAGTATTTGATGCATATGCACAGTTTGAAGAACTTAGCTTGAGCAAAAAAATGGAAGAGGTTGCCAAGAAACCAAGTCCAACAGAAGATGACGATATTGACCTTGAACTTCGTCTGGCTCGATTTGAATACCTAATGGAAAGGAGATTGTTGCTCCTCAACTCTGTGCTTTTGAGGCAAAACCCACATAATGTTGCAGAGTGGCATAAGAGAGTTAAATTATATGAAGGTAAGCCACATGAAATTATTGACACTTACACTGAAGCAGTGCAAACAGTTGATCCCAAATTGGCCGTGGGAAAATTGTATACTTTATGGGTTGGGTTTGCTCAATTCTACGAAAAAAATGAACAAATTGAAGATGCAAGACTTATATTTGAAAAAGGCACACAAGTAAATTATGCAAAAGTAGATGACTTAGCTTCCGTATGGTGTGAATGGGCCGAAATGGAAATCAGACATGAAAATTATGAAGAAGCACTCAAACTAATGCAAAGAGCTACAGTATTGCCTAGTAGAAAAGTGGCATACCATGATGACTCCGAAACTGTACAAATGAGGCTATACAAGTCATTAAAAGTTTGGTCAATGTATGCCGACTTGGAAGAAAGCTTTGGAACTTACAAGTCATGTAAAGCTGTATATGATCACATAATAGACTTGAAAATAGCAACACCACAAATAATTATTAACTATGGCTTGTTTTTAGAAGAGCATAATTATTTTGAAGAAGCTTTCAGAGCTTATGAAAAAGGAATCGCCCTTTTTAAGTGGCCTAATGTTTATGATATATGGAATACTTACCTAACCAAGTTTCTCAAAAGGTATGGTGGATCTAAACTTGAAAGAGCTAGAGACCTGTTTGAACAATGTTTGGAAAATTGTCCACCAGAGTTTGCCAAGTCTATATTCTTACTATATGCAAAATTAGAAGAAGAGCATGGGTTGGCACGTCATGCAATGTCTGTGTATGAACGTGCCACAACTGCAGTTCTGCCAGAACAAATGTTTGAAATGTTTAATGTTTATATTAAGAAAGCTGCTGAAATTTATGGGGTACCAAAAACTAGACAAATTTATGAGAAAGCAATTGAAACACTTTCTGAGGAGAAGTCGCGTGAAATGTGCATTCGATTCTCAGAAATGGAAACTCGTTTGGGTGAAATAGATAGAGCTCGAGCTATATATGCTCACTGCAGTCAAATGTGTGACCCCAGAATCACTGCAGAGTTTTGGAACACTTGGAAAGAGTTTGAGGTAAGGCATGGAAATGAAGATACAATGAGAGAAATGTTAAGGATAAAGAGGAGTGTACAGGCTACATACAATACGCAGGTGAATATGATGTCAGCTCAGATGCTAAGTTCTGCAGCCCAAGCAGCTGGCACAATTTCTGATCTGGCACCAGGTATGAAAGATGGAATGAGAATGTTAGAAGCAAAGGCAGCTGAAATGGCTGTTCTGAGTAAGGGAAACATTATGTTTGTACGAGGAGAAACACAAGGGCTTAAAGAAAGCACTGATAAAGTGGTCAATCCTGATGAAATTGACATTGATGAAGGATCAGAAAACAGTGATGATGAAGATGGTGAAGTTGCCCCTGTTCAGAAGAAAGAGATTCCTGCTGCTGTTTTTGGTAGCCTTGCTAAGGACACGGAATGACTCTTTTGTTAAATGATACACATTCTTAGTAATAAATCAACTCTTTTATTATGAGCTCAGTTACATTATACATAAGCCATTATTATTTACAACAAAATCACAGACAACATTTATATTTCTTGGTATTTCTGGTTGTAATAAATACAATATTAGTGCATCCTTCTACGCGTATCTTATAATAGGAGATAACATCAGATGCTTGAATATATTGTGTAACTTTTTTAGTCAATCCACATATTTTTTTCTTTCTGCAAGATTCAGTACATTGGTAAATATGTATGAAATCTTGTTTATTTTTGGGGTAAAGGGATTCCAGATACAAAATAATAATTAACAAAGTAAAATATTATTTCAAATAATATCTCTGGGTGGTGTAATGAAATGCAGAGCATTGGAATACATACTTTGATGCTCAGAATAATTTAAAACACTGATATCATTATGAACCCCTCCAAACATAATTAGTTCTCCATTTCCTTTCACCAAAGAGTACATAACCAGCTCTTCTGGAGCGCCACTTGTTTCCCCCAGGCGAGGACACAGCCACGACACATAGTTCTGAGATGTTCCATTCATTACCGTGGCTATATCTAAAACATGCATAGTCAATGTATTTCGTTTTATTTTTGTTGCTGGTTGCCTTTGCTGAGGGTTGACTTGTGGCGGCACTAGTTCTCTTCTATTTTCTAAGTGAGCCAGTTGTCTTTGATGTATGAGATCATTTTCTTCCTCTATGTCCATATTTGCAGTCTCACATGCAAATGCTGCCATCCTATACCTATTAGCCTCCTGCAACTGTCGCACAATCCTTCCTGCCTGAAATGCCTGCAATGTAAAACACAAAATAGAAAGAATTCATTCATAACAAAATTCATTAATCTACAATCAATTCATAACTTCAATAATACATACCCTATTTTTATTTCTTCTTACAGGTTCCTTCTTGACGAACTCTAAGCCATTGGAATTTGGTTTAGATTCAGGAATGTTACCAGGTTTAATATTATTGGCAAGGGAGTTCACATTTTCAATATTAGCAGCTGAGTTGTGCGATCTGTCATGTTCAGTGCTAGGCCCTGCCACTGGTTCATCATTAGAATTAACTTTTGCTTGTTGTGGAGGGTTGGAAACTCTCCTGGGAAACTCTCCTCTCCTACCATTTATATTTTGATCTCTATCAAGAGGTCTCTGTAAACTTTGCTCTACTCTGACTGAGACAGGTGCTCCTTCTGGTCTGCTTAATGCTGACAAGCGAACAGCTGATGTCACAAGGGGCTTAGCACAATTCCAAGCATTTCTGCTTCTGCTCAAGCTGACCACCTTGTCCCCAACCTTACATGCTGGGTTACACCAAATGTTAGCTGATGCCCACTCCTTGTTTTTCACTGCCAATTCTTTCCAAGTCCAAATAGGCCCTTTCATTGTCAGAATCCAACAGTCACTATACACAAATCGGTTATGCAACGTTTGCACTCCTCCCAAAAGCATTAGTCTCTCCGAATCTAAGGTGATAAGTGATTGAGCATATCTTGGAGATGGCCTAGGTTTAGTAGTTGGTTGCTTTCTCCACTCCATGGTAGGTAAATCCAAAACCCATACATCATTGGAGCATTGTATCTGATAATTTTGTGCAGCAGCCATGATAAGGCCCCCAAATACAACCATTTCATCACCCTTCATGCAAGCTGAATGACCTGCCATTGGTGGAGGTGGGTTTGTTGCATTCACAAGCGTCCATTTATTTGTATTCACACAATAAAAATGTATTTCATTGAACATAGTCACATTTTGATAATATTGAGAAAGGGAGGGATAAGTCCATCCACCAAAAACTATTAAGCAGTCTTTATAATGAACCATTGAAGTGTATGCCTTAGGTACAGGGTAGGTGCCTGTGGCTAGAGGCCTAACCCATTGCCTGTTTGATAAGTCAAACCTCCAAAGGTCATTGAATGATGTCGCATTTGTAGTGCAGCCTCCAAATATGTACATGTTATTGTCGAGGATGCAGGCTGCATGAGAAAATCTTTTTGTGATTGTGGGCACCATTTCGGTTGTTGAAATGTTTTTCCATAATATATTAAATTCACCCACTGCCTTTATAAGTTTTATTGACGATTGGTGAATAACATCTGGAAAATAATTTATTCATAATTATTTAAAAACAAATATATGAATATATAATAAGAAAGGAAGATTGCTTAACACATTCACTGCTAGCATTTCAACTTCTTTGTAATTTTTTTAACAGTTGGACACACAAAGCGTCGTTAGCAGTGAACACGTTAAACAGACAACAACCAGATAAATAAACAAAGTTCTCATAGTGGCATTTAGCAACATTATTAGATTAGATTGACTGCTTCTTTCTCTCTTTGAAATGAAGGAAGAATCTAGTTGTAGCACAAGAAATCTGTAAATCTAGAGTAAGTGACTCTATTCCCTTTGCATAACTTATGAAAATAAAAATAATTTATTCAGTTTCTGCCCTGGTGCCCTGGACACTTATGAATGTCTTGACCACCGGTTCGGAAACAAGCCTGATCGGTTTTAATATGATTCAGGGGCTTAACTCCAGCTACTAAACAAAGAGAACAGAAAACTTTTTTTCATTGTACTTACTTTGCGTGCAGTTATACCATCTCTTGCATACAACCATACAATTTTGTAAATCTCTATAAGGCGGTAGAAGTCCCAATATAAACTCCAGAACTTCATCAGGAAGATCTTCCACTGTGCTCTCTAGAGTTTGTTGCAAAAATGTCTGTTTTACTTCCATGGTATTCATTTGCTTCGTTGCAGGTGAATTAATTTTGCTCATTAATTCAACAACATTTAACTTAGTTATCACACAACCTATGAATGTTACGTTTATTTACTCAAAAAATCAAAGTCATGGAATGAAGATGGTTTAAACTTAATTTTGGGTTTATGTAAAGGTTGATTTTGTATTGTTTTGTGGGAGATTTATTTATTATATATCAGAAAACTTATTTTCATGAACTTCAGTTTGACAGATAGATACTCAGTGACATTCGTGTATTTTGGTATAAATTTTAAGTACACATAAATCCACAAAATGACATCTGTTACGACGTAACTGACATTTTAATTGCACAGTTAACCAACAGTGGTTTTCTTGATCTATTTTTAAAATAGGTTAAAAATAATGATCTATACCCATGTAGTACCCGTTCCCGTGGGAGCACGGGGATGAAATATATAGCTTGTGTTACTCGCCGATATTGGAAATGTATCCATTGCTTTCAAATCGGTCCGTGGCTAATATTTATATTGCTTACGAAAACACAAATCTTTTCTCTTTATAATATTAGTATAGACATGTTCATACTACTTTCAATGAATTATTGAATTGAATTGAATAAATAAAATACATTCTGATGAAGTGGTTGTATGAGTTACTATTCTATTAACATTAAAGATTAGAAGAATTAAAAAAAATATCATGACAAGGAAATATATTTTGTGACATAAGCCGCGAGTTTTTAAAACTGGCCAAGCTATGAATATTGTCCAATATTCCATGCTTATTACATAAACGGTGAAGAACGCTTCTGTATAAATCAGCTTGAGTTTAAGAAATTGGTTAAGTTGTTAAAGCTAAGATGTTCATTATTACTATAGTGCATTATATGTAAAGTAAACACGAGCCTGACAGATAACCTATAAATAATACTATAAAATTCAAATTTTATAACAACAAAGTGTAAATATCAAATTTAAATAAAGTGTTGTGAATAATGCATCTATTAATACAAGCCAGCCCTTTATTAGACAAACTGAAGCAATGGCATCGAGCAATATCATTTAATGAAGTTCAACTGACAACTTCTCAAAAGGTTATATTTGTGTATAAATATTTATCAACATAATTTGTTTAATTTATTTTACAAAAAATATAATCTATTTACTCTACTTTATAATATGAAGTACTGGTGGTACATGATGTCATACTTACAGCAAACCTTATTTTGTCATATGAGTTATTCATGGTCATTTACTTTAGCATTTAAGTGCTTATGTGAACTATGATTTGTAATAATATATACCACTCACACAAATCAGCTGATACGAGACATACCAATATAAAATTGTATTCAGCTATATACATATGCATATACATATCTCTATGATCAAGACAAAATTTACTTCTTTGAAGATGTATTCCCTTATTCTACATTTGTTGGTAATTAAATTTTTATCAAGTTACCATTGAGTTAAATGTTCTTAGGATCATATAAATATAAAGTGAAAAGACAGACTATATTTTGGAGTCTCCTTCTTCCCTCATTATATCTAATACATATAAAACATTAATCTTAGAAAAGTGTAGGCTATATTGTCTGTCTGTTAGTGCAACCACCAACAAGAGCACAGCTCATAAATCAAAGAAGGAGATAAAAGATCACAAAAGGAAAAGATTTGTATTTTGCTTTGTACTGAATAAATAATCTAATATATAAAATTCTCGTGTCACAGTTTTCGTTGCCATACTCCTCCGAAACGACTTGACCAATTTTGATGAAATTTTTTGTGCTTATCACCGGATAAGCAAAAATAGATGTTGGCCGATTCTCATAGATACCGATCTATGAGAATCGGCCAACATCTATTTTTCATCCCCCTAAATGTTAGGGGTAGTCCACCCCAAAAAAATATATGGCAATACAATGTTTGCCGGGCACAGCTAGTAATAAATAAAGATGTTTTAAAACTAAGAGACCATGGTGGCCTTGGGGTTTGAACACTTGTTTGCTACATAAGTGACGCGAGTTCAAATCTCAGCATGATAACGTACCAAAAACTTTTTGTAAAAAAAAATTATATGCCATGATTTCAAACCACATGCTTTACGGTGAAGGAAAACATCGTGAGAAAACCTGCAAATGTCTGGGAAGTAATTCAAAGACATATGTATATTGCCTGAGATGGCTTTAGACTCACCATCTGTTACTTTGACACTAAATCATCTTCGGTGAAAAGTGGGTGTTATTACAACACCTCTGCCTACCCCTTCGGGGTATGATCATATGCTAGAGCATAAATGTATTTATATATTTTATAAAATCTCTTTATTTAATAGAAAGCTACACTATTACTCAGTAAAATAGGCTGTTTTATTAATCAAGTCAAAAAAAAGTCAAAAGTATCTTTATTCGATTAGACTTTTTACAAAGTACTTTCAAATCGTCAGACTGACATAATTATACAGGATTATACATGCTACCGCCAGGTTCGGAAGGTTGCTTTTACTGAGAAGAACCTGGCAAGAAACTCAGTAATTACTCTTTTCAAAAATATAGGTTATAATAGGAAATATAACTTATAATAGGAATCCCAAAAACACTAGAAACTAGTCTTTTATAAGTTTTTTAAAAGGGTATATAACAAATAAAAAAAAAATATGAACTAAAGTTTGTAAATAAATGTTGGTGTTAACAATTTGAAACTTTCAGGTAGTACTATGGAGCATAGGAGTGGTTGGCACCAGTGCCGTGGTAGTGGGTGTGCTGTCTAAGTACCTCGCGAGGCGGCGGGCGAAACCCATAATGAACCCTAGGATTCAACGGGCACTTAACAAGAGAATGTCTCGGATGAGGAGCCCCAATGGAGGTAACTTTTAAACTACATATTAAAGATTCTAATAAAATTCTCTGTCCTCATCCCTCTGTCACTCTTTTAATAGGGAATTAACAAGACGAAATTGAATTACACGCACTATGAGTGTCACCTTTGCTTATTTGTTGAAAAACTTTGATTTGAGCGCATGTCCAAAGTTTGAGAAAGCAGACTGACTCTTATAAAAGACACTTATTAATAATTCTTAAAATTACTACATGGTATTTAGTTATACAGATCCAATATTATTGTAATTTGTTCAATTGTATCAACATCCTAAAGGTATGGGGTCGGTAGCAAGCAGCGGCGGGCGCAGCAGCCCACTGGGCTTCAGCGAGCGGATGTCGCTGGCTTCAGGTTCCATCGGCTCAGGAGGTGGGGATGCGGCGCCACTATCACCTCAGCAACTTGGAGTTATGGGTAAGTATTTATTTTAAAATGTTGTCACCACGCCATCTATTGTCGGATAGAAATGCAACTTTGCTAAATACTGACGAACCTATTTTGTTCCGGTTTATGTTTGTAGATTTTGATGAGGTTGTTTCAGTAACACAATTATAATCTTCTATCAAATCATAGAATTTTATAATTCAAAAAATGTTGTTAGTGTTGGGATGCGTAAAAATTTTTGCAGCGCCATCTAGTGCTCAGTAGCAGTACTTAATAGTGAACTATGTATAATAATTTCCAGTAATGTAATAAGTACAGTAGTATTGACAAAGATGGCGCTACTTACAAATATTACAGTTATTTCTATAATACCTTTTTTGCAGCTTATGATTTGCAAATTGTTTATCTACTTGGATATTGTTTGCAATTGTCACATAAGAACTGCCTTGGTACTTTTACGTTCACGAATGTAGATTGGAATTCTTATAGAATAGTATCAATCATTATTAAGTATATCGTCCGTCTCCTTTTTCTGTTTAATAAAATAAATGTTCGCAATAGATGAAAACCACGTCCACCATTATATAAGCACATACCGATCCTGATGAGATCATAAGATTTGCTTATTTACTGGGTAGAACGAACTCCATTGCAATTTATAACCTATGACAGATTTTATAAATACAAATATATAAATAAGCTCACGGTATCACAGAAGGGTCCCCGAAGGGGTAAGCAGAGGTGTTGTATCAGACAGATTTTAATAGAAAATATTAGGTAGGCAGGTACAGTCAGGGCAGACCTTACCTTGATCCACTTGCAGTTTAGGTATCTAAGTATGTTATAATTCTCACATAAATAATCAACTTAATTGCATTCCACAAATGTTTGTTTAACTCTCTATGTGTAGGGTGCTTATTTCCATTTACTTACTGCAATATAGAATCTGTAGTCATTTCGCGAATCAGTAATTCTCTCAATCTCTTTTTTTATGTAAGTATACATACCTAATATTTCTCATTGAATAACTCTTGTGGACGTTATTCTTATATTATTATTCTTTGAGAAACGGTAGGTACCTACACGCCGTTGAATTCAGTCGGTTTTACATCCGACTAACATACTTACTTGTAGCACCTTGAAGTCTGCAAATAAAGCGATATGGCTTTAATCGATACTGTTCAATATTATAAATAATAATTTAAAAGTAGCAATTGTATCGTCTTAAAGTCGGATTTGATATCTAAATTCGCCGTTAAGTAGCATGGCTCGTTGGTCTAGGGGTATGATTCTCGCTTTGGGTGCGAGAGGTCCCGGGTTCAAATCCCGGACGAGCCCAAATCTTTTTTGTTTTTTTGTTATTAACTACAAATTTATATTCTGAATAGTTTTAATGTAAAGAAACAATTATAGTACTGGAATTGAATTATAATGATGATAATTTTATTTAATATTATGATTTTGTGAAGCACGCTCCTCTCACACTAGTTTAGATGCTTAGCTGTTGAGAATCCATATGTTAAGAAGTAAGCATTCCATCCTAAAAAGTATTATTTTATATACCTACTACTAGGGTGGCAAACAAGCGGCCCACCTGATGGTAAGTGGTTACCGCAGCCTGTAGCCGCTAGCAATACCAAGAGCAACACGCGCACATTACTGACTCTGTACATATCTCTTTACACCCTTTTAACGCGTTCACTGCTAACGACGCGTATGTGCGTCCAAATGTTAGAGAATTTACGAAGAAGTTGAAATGTTAGCAGTGAATGTGTGAAAAGAATCCCATGCTATACTATACTTTTGGGACAACCTCGTTCCGGAGTTCATTCCCCAAACTTAGGGTCCGGGGAAGGAAGCTCCTTTGAAAACGAGCACTGCGAGACTATTTGGATTCCGTAGGGTGAGTGGCCTCTCATCATCGGCGGGGAATTAATTTCCCGTCGATGATGAGAAGTGCTATGGCAGAAGCGGGTCGTGAGAATTAACTCAAACAATTCGTCACATTTCTTCCCATTTTACAAGCGGTAGAATACGCACAGGGAGGCGAAGTCTCATCTTAGTCTTAGAGGGTCTAGTCGGCCTGTCCCAACCACACAGGTTGGGATTGTCTTCAATTCTGACGGCACGTTTATTGACCGAGTCCAAGGGCCCAACCTGGCGTTCAGGTGCCCCAACCCATTCCTACTCAATATGGCCTGACTTACGCCTTCTAATGTTGCCCCGATGTGAAGTACTGTCTAGCCCTATTGAGCACATCGAACTTTTTTTTCATGTCATGTCATCGCGTCGACGTAAGCGCAGTTTTGTATGGGTTCACAATAGTGTCATCTTTAGGCCGACAGATGTCGCTGTTTCGATCCTATTCAAATCTGCTTGTACGTCGACGCGGTGACTTGTGATGGCGGCAGCGAAAAACTCGCACTAGGCCCTCTGTACCCCTATCACGAGTATGCCATACTTTTCGCAAACGTCACTAGCGTTACTCGCAATATTTGTATGAGCTATTCTAGTTCTTCCCGTCATCGACAGGTGTCGCTGCACAATCTCTCATACAAATATTCGACGGAGACGGTAGCGAGTATAGATAACGAAAACGGTGGCAAACCCGTGATAGGGGTACTGATAATAAGTTACCATACATTCTTAAGTACTCAGACTCCAACATACGAAACAAACGCTTACAGTTGATACTCGTAAATCATGGTCAGATTTTTGTAATACTATGAGTTAAGGTTGAGTGGGACTTTTTAAACTTCATTCCTTATGCTTATCATTTCTAAATATAGCCCGTGTTTCACGTCTTACGAGTTAGTACTTATTTATAAATTGTTGTCATACGGGTTGTGCTAATCAAGTGTGCGTCATCTCTTATGTTACAAAGGCAAACACACACACTACAACTTGGCACAATCTAAATAATAATTATATTCATCTTATCTTTATGTTTTTACCTATTTATGAATGAATATCCTTGTTATTACGAGTATAAACACACTTTCCTTCATCTGTTTAGTTTGGTGTTATATTCTACTTTATTTATGCTTTTAATTTCCGGACTAACGATGAAAATTGTCAGAAATAATACCGATCACTCAAACGATTTGTGTGTAGATAATATAGGTAGTATTGTAATGTATTCATGGTAGGTAGGTAATACTCTTCAAATCATTAACGAAAAAACATGCTCACGCCTGTATTCCCCGAGGGGTAGGCAGAAGTGTTGTTGTATATGTATAACAACACCCACTTTTCACCGAAGATGATCTTGGGCCACACGTGGTGTGAAATCACAGCACATGCGTTTTTTAGAAAAACTAACTGGTTACAGGTCCCGCGCTGTGATTCGAACTTGCATCGCTTGCGTAGCAGGCGTCTGCTCAAACCCCAAGGCCACCACGGCTCTTAACTCTCACTAACATATTACCAATAAATGAAATATGCCGTTAAGGATTTTTTTCATGGGACTGAAGAAATATAAATATCAACAAGGCATACCGAATTCAAAGATACCTACTTAATTATTATCGAATAAGTAACGCAATGTTTGTAAACATCAGTAGCTAAATACATTACGGCATTCCTTACGCAATCCCCTGGGTTCGAACACAGTTAGGTATAACAATGCTAGTTATTTTGCAATATGTTCACAAACAAATCAGCTCGGAACAATAGTTAGCAGTAATCGTCCCCGAGGATTGTGTATTGCGTGAATCGTATCGGATCCTTAGCGTCCCCGACACGCTCGACCCACTGACACGGGATGACGCTACGAGATAAGAATTGCGATCACAAAATTATAATAATGGATTTTCTGCGGCCTCCTTACGCGTTACCCCGAGAACTATTTAGCATATCCTATGTGAATGCAATTTAATAGCACTGGAAACGGTATTGAAGAATTTATAAGTATATGAGTGCATAAAAAGGAAGGATGTGGAAATTGGATTATTTAATATTTGTCAATCGACCGTTAGAATACGGTCATTCATAGTTACCAAAAAATTGTGACGCTACTTCACAACAGATGGCGCCACCACGTAAGTTTAGCACGTTACGGAAGAGTAATAATGACTCGCCGTACATACTAGAAGAAAACGATTATTTACAACAACATTACATATAATTATATTTATAATAATTTTATTACTTATTAATATTCCGTCTGTACCTTAAGTATAATTTTAGCTCCACTCTCAACCGGCTCGTTGGTCTAGGGGTATGATTTTCGCTTAGGGTGCGAGAGGTCCCGGGTTCAAATCCCGGACGAGCCCTATTCTTTTTAGCAGTTTTTCGTTTAAATTAAAGGAATTAAAAATATATATGTCAATTAGATTTTTGCATAGGTACCTTTCAGTACTATAATTTTTTTTTTCGATCGTCTTTCTAGATCAACGAGTCAGTAAATTTAAAAGTAAAAGGATTCGTTTGTTTATGTGCCTATTTTTTTATAACTCGTTTAACTATTTACATACAAACAAATCCTCGTTTTCCCGTTACCCCATGTGGGGAATGGTAAAACCCGAACACATCTTTGAGCTCAGTTAAAATGTCTTCACAAAGAGATCTGGAGCCGCCTCGGGTTAAAAGGAACACTCACAATTTATTCAACGTTCTCTTTTTAGAAACAACTCGTGTCATAGTTTCCCCTTACGGTTTTAAGTGTTTGCGGTGTTAAAGGCTTATTTCAAGCGACCTAAGTTTTGTATGTGTATGTATACTGTACACCTGTTAATGTTATGTTCCTTATTTATTATTTATTTATTTACTTATAACCTCTTTTCAGTAATTTGTTCTACCAATGCGATGTTACAGGCCTTAGTGATAAAATTATAATTGAAATTAAAATTAGCACTAAATACAATTTAAACAAACTAACTGAATTAAAACTAAACTATTATACTTAAATATCTGTCTAACTTAATACATATTGATGTCTCAAATCAATAAAAACCAAGTTTTATTTAGCATGTACCTGACTAGACCTAAGTATAAGAGAATCATTTTCTTAGTGCCTGGTCGATATGGAGTGAAGAGTGAGAGAGAGTCATTTGTGAGGGTTGCAGAACAACACACAGACGAAAATAAGTGGTTGCAAAAAAAAGTGCGGCATGAGGTCCTGGGTCCCTAGTTCTTAAACCTGGATTAGTTTTTTCCGTCAGTAATTTCCCAGTAGAAGCCGGGAGTGTGGATTAGTGCTCGCTTACTATTATATTAAATTGGTTTTAACCATGACTGGCGAAATGTGGATATACTATACGTACACCTGCTTGTGTGTTTCTTCCTGAATGTATGTATTTTTTTTATTCTGTGCAGGCTAACATAAATTGGGTACGTGTGTACGTAACCAATGAGGTAAAGCAAGTTGAATAAATTTCAATTAAGTACTACTTCTGGAGTGAAACCAATATTATGCATTGTGTCGCATACGTAACTTAATTTATTGAACCCTTGCTTTAGTCTGATTTATGTGCCATTATGTTGTTGTTACGGCACACTGTTTGTTGAATTTGCAAACTTTTGTATTTTGCACGCGTCTGCTGGGTCGTTGTGGCCAACTGGCGCCTTCTGCCAGAAATCACTGGGACGCAAGTGATGGAACTCATTTGTTACTGTCTGGCACTTTTATAACTATGAAGTGGCTCTGGTGACGGCCACTTCAATAGGGTTAATCTAATTAAAAAACAATTGCAGTACGTTCGTAGACACAGTTTATATATAAGCTTTATAAACGGAATATGTTTAATGTCAAAGTCAAAAGTATCTTTATTCGATTAGACTTTTTACAAAGTACTTTCAAATCGTCAGAATGACATAATTATACAGGATTATACTTGCTACCGCCAGGTTCGGAAGGTAGCTTTTACTGAGAAGAACCTGGCAAGAAACTCAGTAATTACTCTTTTCAAAAATATTATACAATTTAAAAAAACTAAATAAATAATTTAAGAAACGTAAGCTCACGGACAATGTTCCAATGCACAAATGTCGATAAAAATTAACATAGCTAAAAATCTAGTACATCTACTTATAACTAAGTGCTTAGCTTGAGATGACCAACCCCCACAAGCAGCACCTGTTCACAAATATGACGTGAATGCCAGCCATTGACCTCCTCAACCATCACAGAGGGAAGTGGACATGGAGTGAATGACAGTAGGAATATAATATTATAATATAACTACTTAGTATAATTATTAAAAAATATAATTTATTCGTTTTGTTGCTGACAGTCCCAAAACTTTGTTAAGCCATGACTAGACGATCACAGCATAGCAGGGTGGATCAGAGCGTCATAGAAAATAATTATTAATTAAAATTGATCCCCAGGTGATTCATAAATGGGGATCAGAACGGCATAACTCGGTGAAAGGTGTCTCGTGGCCGATTGTGTACTCGCCATTCACTTGATTTTCCGATATCTTCCAAAACTAAAGAAACGATGAATCTATATTATTTCGACATTATACACGTAAAAGTAAATTTTAAAATCTTTAAGATTGACAACCTTCACGCTCAATGGATCAAACGTTCTTAATTCATACAAAAATACATTTCTCTTCCATCTCGACTAAATTCAATTTCATTACGTTGATTGGGTGAAGTAAAGCCCGACTAAATTTTCCTTTTACCTTATTCTTGAAGTTGTAATACAAGGAAACTTTATTACGTTACCAATCTGTTTACCTGCCTACGTATCCGGGACATGCCGTCGTTTCAGTTTCAGTGCCCGCACCGTTCCGAAATGTTATTTTTATGGAGCATTGTGAGTGGAGGAGCTATGAACGCACCTATCTACATGCATACCTTACCTTACAATACTGTAGTACTACAAGCGCTATTAAATGTCATCGCTATGAACTTTGCCTGATACTAATGCCTGCAGCTATAGCAATTTAGATGGTGAAATGTCAAGGCGAATTACTACCTAGGTACCAATGTACCACGCCTGTTTATTTTATTGAACTGCAATCGTATAGTTTGAAAACAAACATCGAAGATGGATTGTATCGAATAGAAACACTAATCCTTATTAGTGTGTACTAGAAATGTGAGCTATCTCACGCAGACACAGGCAGTATTATCATATTTCTGGTAGGTACGCATTAGGGTATCTTCATTATCCAAAACATAAAAAAATGGGTTGTTATAAAATCATCTGAGTACCTTGTACTATCTAGTATAGGTATATGTTCCGTGTAAAGGGCTACAACTAATAACTCCAAAATTTTTCTAGTTTTTGTTTTTGTTCAAATCCCGAAAACTATGACTTATATTTCATACCAGAGGAACATACTTGATTTTCTATTCTTTGATTCCCCGACATGTAGGAGAATCACACCGCACACACACGAAATGTAGGTTTAGCAACAAAAGTAATATGTTCTATTAGAAAAGATCAACTTTATCATTTCACCAGCTGTGCCCAGCGGTATCACCCGCGTTGACTTAATTACATGGTCTTTATTTCGCGAAATCCAATTTTATATAATAACTAGCTTTGCCCGGAAAACGTTGTATTGCCATAATTTTTTTAGGTTGGTCACCCTTATCATTTAGGGGTATGAAAAATAGATGTTGGCCGATTTCAAAATAGATGTTCCAAAATTTCATACAAATCGGTCCAGCCGTTTCGGAGGAGTGCGGTAACTAACATTGTGACATGGAAATTTTATATAATAGGTAATATACTTTCATATAAATTTAGTGAAAAGCTATTAATTTGGAATTAGAAACAGACATATCAATTTTATTTAATTGAATATAGATATATTTTATAGGTAATAAGTAAGCACAGTTACTTATCTATTAGTCTCTTACTTGTAAAGGTACCTGCACCACATGACAGACGACCCTATAAGTCACCATACACGTACGAGAGGTGTCACAAGTGCCATCAGTCAACACAACATTGTTGTCGCTAGTGGCTGTCGCCGCCCTTCAAGGAACATTGTATTTCCCGCTAACGATGGGTATCTGCACCAAGCTATTTATCGTCGCCATTTATTCTTCATCGACGCGTAATTTGTGTAATGAATGACCTAATTAATGTTTACTTGCTCGTGGGCGGAACCGATAGGATGACAAATACGTTTTTAACGAGGATGCTCGCGTAATTCTTGACGCAGTCTATGAAGGGTTAGGCTCTTTAGTATACTTAGCGAGTTATTAATAAAATTAATGTTTTTGAATGTGATGTTGAAGACCGAACTGTCTTTCGGATTAAGGTTCCTGCATGGGGCCCTACCATGAGCTCTTATTACCATGATAGTTTGACTCTTATTATGAGACAGATTATCACGTGTATAAATTTGCTGCCACACAGCTGAACTAGTATTGCAATAAAAGCTCATGGTTAGGCCCTTGGCCCTAGGAACTTAATAATATGAACGTTTTGGTTTTGCCGTCCGTACCACATAATCTATACTATATACAGATAAATAAAATTGAAGTGTCTGTTTGTAATTCCAAAATTGCACCAAATCAAATCGTGAGTTACTCCTTGTAACATTAGCTATATACCAGTGAAAGTCGGTCCAGCCGGAGTCGGAGATAAGGCGAAACAAACAGACAGCAATAAAGATTTTTTTTTTTATTGGTTTTTAATTTCAGTACCTACCTTATTTACATTCTTGTGCATTTAGTGAAATGCTGTTATTTTGGAATTACAATCAGACACTTCAATTTTATTTATCTGTATAGATAGATGTTTAGACTACCTTAGCTTCCGTCCGCTGATTAGCTATAACTTCAAGAGATGACGGTCCTCATGACAGTACCTTACCACGCACCGTATGCATTGTTTTCCTGCGGTGATTATGAATAATATTGTATTATTTTGCGGTGTTGTATGCTCATTTAATTGTAGAGACGTAAACCGCAATAAAATGTACTTAACCATTGTTTATCTCGTCACTCGTTGCAGAAATAAATGATATTTTTTGTGGTGTCGGTGGCTATTAGTACTGTCTACTCTTTCTTTATTTTGGAGCAATTGCAGGGTGTTGCTGTAACATCCATCTGCTTGTTTTACGTGTAAAATACATACATACATACATAGTAGGCAGAGGTGTTGTAATCACAACACCCACTTTTCACCGAATTTGATTAAGTGCCAACGTGACAGAGGGTGAGTCTATCGCCGTCTTAGGCACTATACATACGTCTTTGAATTACTTCTCAGAAATATGCAGGTTTCTTCACGATGTTTTCCTTCACCGTAAAGCACGTGGTGTGAAATCACTGTACATAAGTTTTTTAAAACTCATTAGTACAGGCCCCGCTGGGATTCGAACTTGCGTCGCTTGCGTAGCAGGCGACTGCTCTAACCTGGAGGCCACCACGGCTCTTATCTTATCTCACGGTAAAATACCGTTTAGAAAAAATCATTTCTTGACGAGAAAGAAGGATTTAATGCTTATGTTTATTTAGTATCACATTAGAGCCTGTTATCAGTTTGGCTAAGAGCGAATAGCCACTACGTCTTATAAAAAGAGTAAGTAATCAAGAGTGGATCAAACGAGGGGATCAGACTGGAATAACTCGTACTTACAGAACTTTTGCCTAATCAAACACTATACTGACTAATTCCAGTTAAATGAATCAGTTTTCTAAGTACTTACTGACTACTGGATTGCGTATTTAATTGAAATTGGCGCCACGGTTCTCAGTAGGAGAACTTGATGCGTAACAAATTGAGCGATTGATTCACATTAATTGATTGTAATTTTATTTGCTTTTCGCATGCCTACATAAATAATAATCTACTGCATTGTGAGTGTTATGTGAAATGTACATTCCTGTTGTGGTTGGTATTATGTTCTCATTCGATAAAAACGGCAAGATGTTTAATAGCTTTGTGAAGCGTGAAGTCTCATGTTTGCCATTTCGAACGGTACCTAACTAGATAGTCCAGGTACCATACACGAACCAAGTACATTAGTGTCGTGACGTGGCGCATTCCTCGTACAGTACCTACTAATCTAGGCACTTATTTTCGTAATTGTATGTTTTGATGGTATTCGTAGGACGTGCTGTTTGCCGAGTATTCTCGCAGTTGGCTTCTTCTCTACATCACCCAGCTATCACGTTTTAACTAACATAAGCCTTGTTAATTTTAAGATTATGGATAAATATAATTACTCTTTGGTTCAAGGCTACACTATGTTTATGATTATCAATATGTTACAGTAATCAGTCCATTATTTGAACAACACTAGTTATCATAATTTTTTTACAATTATATATTGTACCCTCTATGTATGACGAGATTCATGAATGTGGGCGCAATAAGTATTTAAGAATCGTACTATGTGGCAAGCGGTCTCTGCCTACCCCCATGGGAGACAGGTGCGTGCGTACTTAAATTATAAAGATAAGTACCACGGTGTAGGTCATGCCGTGAAAAATAAACCCTTCTTTTCATTTTCACACACATTAGGTACCTTTTTACCTTAAGTATCCAAACATAAATGCAAGTATGTCAGACGCTACGTTTAGGGACAGGAACAATTTAATACACTTGAAGCGTAGGGTGTATTTTCACCGAGTCATTTACTTACATCGGTCCCCCAATACGTAACGTGCAACGAGACCCGAAGGCGCCATATTCACCCCAGACCCCACACAAGTCTGTCTGCTCCTGAAAGACATACCCTACCCTAATGCGTCCGCGATGCTAGCAATATGAATATACTTACATTTATACATGCTTGTGCCTCTTATATATTACTTTGTATGTATTAAAAACTAAAGCTATCGCGTAGGAAGGATTTATATATGTGCATGTAGAAGCGACGTTAGTGTGGTCAAACATACTTGTAGTTACTTGTTCTGTCTGTTAATAATTAAATAGTAAAAAAAAATTGTGTATAAAAGAGCCATGGTGGCCTTGGGGTTTGAGTAGTCGCCTGCTACGCAAGCGACGCAAGTTCAAATCCCAGCGGGGCCTGTATCTATGAGTCTTCTAAAAACTTATGTGCAGTGATATCACACAACGTGCTTTACGGTGAAGGAAAACATCGTGAGGAATCCTACATATGTCTGAGAAGTAATTCAAAGACGTATGTATAGTGCCTGAGGTGATAGACTCACTCTCTGTCACGTTGGTACTTAATCGTATTCGGTGTGATGTGGGTGTTGTTGTTACAACACCTCTGCCTACCCCTTCTGGGATGGCGTGAGCATATATAAATTATGTATAATACAGCGTTAGAGCTCCCGTCTGTCTGTTAGTCTGAAATTTTCTTCTACTTTCGACATTCCTGACAATAGTTGTGCAATTTACTCCTGTATCTTTATTACGAGTTCACCGTTTTTGGAACCTATACTCGCTAGCGTCGCCCACAAAATTTGTATGAGATATTTTAGATATTTACGCTAGGAGGCGCAATATTCATACAAATATTCGGCGGAGACGCTAGCTGGTATAGATTACGAAAACGATGCAAGACTCGTGTGTTAGAGGTACTGACTGATAGTATAGTTTTTATACGTTGACTGGTTCATTAGCATACATAGGTGTGGTCAGTGTATCGGCGATATTGCACTCTACAAATTGGGTCAATCCACCTATGGGTACACGAAAACAATTCCATTCAGTAGAGTGTATCTGTAATGGCAACTGAACTAACAACACTACAATTACTAGCGCGAGGTCGGAATAACTAGTAAACAAATAATTGAAATTGTATGATATTTAATAAAATAGTAGGTAAGGTACCTAAACATTGGTAAGTTGAGAATACTTTCGTATTAGCAGTATAAAAATGAATCGAGCAAATAATTTAAATACACTTTATTGAAGTTAAACAAAACTTACATGGAACATCACAATTATGCTTCGCAAAACAAAATAGATGTGAGATTCTTTGATATGACCCGTTTCGAAGGGTCTATTTCATTTGATATTATAACAATAGAGCATGCCTATATATGGAACAGATTTACTGCCTAATATTAAATACAAGCACATTTTATTCTATAACATACATCGAACATAGAACAGGGGCCAACTATGATCGTTTAAGTAGCGCGTATTGAGAACTTAGCTTTGACGTTTAATTTTATGGTGGGTACCAATATGAAACGCCAAAGCTCAAAAGTTAATACCTACGCTCTGCTTAAACCGATGATGGTAGGCTCCAGGCTTCAAATTCAAAGTTAATATTACTATAAGGTACAATAATAAGAGCTGACGTAGGTAATTATGTGAAAATATTCTAACATCAATATACATTGACAAAATATGTTTGACAGAAGCAGCACGATGTGACCAAGTATATATTTATATATTTAATAGTAATATTTTTGATATATTTGTTATTCCTTATACGATAATGGTATTCTAAGGTGGGATATTTATCTTTATAAATAATATAAGATTTCTGCGTTTAAAACTAATGAAATTGTCATTTGAAGACAGATTGTAGAAAACATAAATCTCAGCAATCATAACCAGTAAATTTATTCGTTTAGTAAATTATAAGGAAATTGGATATGAATGGGAGTAAAGTAGATAAGGCAAGGACTTACAATCGATTTCAATTCATACAAAAATATCATTCACTTTCTTTACACATCGACCAAAGATCGCTAAGCACACTACGAAGATTTTACATCGCTTCTACAGTTCTAGAAAACATATAAGTTGAATGTGACGGAGAGGGCCAGTACCGTATAATCTAAGCTTAAATATCTGAGGTGATTACCATAATATGACGTTATGTTTACATTTGAAGTAAACTACAACTTTGGCTTTAATTACTCAAAGTCGTAATTAATACTTGAATCGCACTTACGTTACCTGGATTTATTTAAATGATATTTAAAACTAAATAAATTAATATTTGATTTAATGTTAGAAGCTATAAAATAATAATATCTCTTTATTCTGGAATTAACACTCTTATTAAAAATAACAAGTAAAATAACTACAAAATACTAAATAAAACAGGAGATACTTAAAAATATGGTCGCTGCATTCATTCACGCTTTATTTGTATATACTCGTAGATATTATTAATACATTGATTATGACAAAATATATAAATTATTTATTTTCGCTATTGTTGTGAATATGTATGTAAAATGTGAGGTGTATTTCTAATCAAGCTTCATGTAGCCAAATATGTATTTTGTTCCGAACAAGGCAATCACAAATATTTCTACGAATGGACTAATTTTATTGAACTATGAAACGTTTTGAAAGGAATTTCTTCTTTCTTGTGGATCTTATGATCCATGAATATTGTTGTATACTGTGAATACGATGTACATTTAAATACATTACGGCAACATACTGAAATACAAACACAAAATGGTGTCATAACACTCAATCGTCACCCTATCACAAACGGGAACTGTTGTGTAGCTCATAGTAGAGCAGGCCTGTATTAATATGTATGTTATATTGTATGACATGGTGTCATTGGTAACAGTGTAGTATCTACTCTTAATTATTATCCCTACCTACGGTATCATCCCGTACATCTCGTTATGACAACTTACCGTCGCTCTGCGACTTTCATATCAGTTACTATTTACAAACATATATTTACAGTTATGCGATTAATTTTGGCTCATCAATTTACAATACAAATTCAAAAATTGGAATGAAACCACATAACAGGAATGTTAAAAGAACAAAGATTTTCTATTTACAAAGTTCTATCAAGAAGTTCTAGCAATATGCACACGGTCTACAACAAACAGCATCAAGCTTAGTTGCTAAACACTCGCGTATCGACGACAAAGCAACTATACATTTTTAATATAATGATGATATTCTTCTGTTCAATATTTACAAAGATTAGCGGACATATTACTTTAAAGTAAAAGTGCTAACATCGGAATGAAGAGTGTTACTGATACAATCTTCATAGTAGCATCATTAGGCTTGCTTCCGAGCCCTCCGACCACTGCTTGGTTAATATTGTCTTCATTCGCAGGCGGCTGTTTCACTTCTCCTTCTCCACTATCACCCATCATACCGTTGCTCTCTTTTTCAGAGGAATCAGGTCTTTGCATGATACTAGCGACGTCGTTTTCTTCAGGCATTGGTGGAAGAGTTGGAGGTGGTGCAGTAGTTGTGGTCGTAGTCGTTGTGGTGGTTGTGGTCGTCGTTGTAGGGACTAAACTGTTGTTACCGGTGAAATATATTTCACCATACAAGGCTTCCACGAGCATTGTGTTTTCAATACGAGTACCTCTCATGAGTCTCGATCTAGAACCGTCTTTGTATAAGGTCACCAATCTAGCAGTGTATTGGACGTCACGGTCAGTGACGTTGCCTCTGAAAGTAACATTACAAGCAGTTCCAGGTTCAAGGTATTGCGCTATTTCAAATAACTTACTTATGTTTTCCGTGTATGGGTTAGCCCACTGTATTTTCGAAGACGAAGAACCATCGGCCATTTCAACGGTTGCATTTAAACCAATAGCTATACCGTGGCCATGACCCCAAGACAAAGTGTAATTGTAATGATATGGTATTTCAGTAGTAACTGTCGCAGCACTTTCACCATCGTTCGCCAATACACGCTCGGAAATGATTTCGGGATCCATTTGACGAACATGTTCTGTATCTGCCTCCAGTACAACATTTTCCAATTTGTAGCTCACTGGTTCAATTTCAACCAAAATTTCTCCATTATTTTCTATTACTTCATTGTTTTTATCGTCAAAAGTAATTAGCCTACCGATAGCATTATCGTAAGCTATTCTTCCAATGTTATGGGAAAATCCACTTTCGGCTTTCATTCGTCCAATAAAAACTGAATCAGACGAAGAGTCTACAACAATAGCGCCATTTGGTTTCGAATGGAATTTGAACCAGGGTGTCCAATCAATTAAAGATGCATTTTCAATGTTTTCTAATACTTCAAACATTTTGTAGCTTCGGCTTCCAGATACAGCGCATGAAGTGTAATCTGGTTTCAACTGCCCAAGTATCATGTCACCTTCGTGACGTGCTCTGCACATATAAATAGGACCTGCAACAACACACGTTTATATAAGTACTATGACCAAGGGTAAAGTATTAACAGCTTACAATGGATGTGGTGATGAACTTACCTTCAGGAGATTCAGCTCCAAGAACATAGTTGCTCATAGATTCCTTCTTCAGATGTGTCCATTTAAGGGTGCTCGAGGTGGTAACTTGCCTCAGTTTAGCATTGTATATACCAACCGTAGCCTCTGCGATGACCATCGGAGCTAATGTTGCTGTAAGCAGTACTACCCACCACCCACTCTGACAATTTTTATTCTTCTTCATTTTGCACTCTGCAACAAATAAGAGATAATAATATATTTGTGACGTTCTTATTTTTTTGTAAAAACATAACGCAAACCGTCCCAGAATGGTTACAACATAGACAGTTCAATGTATGTAAGTATTATTTCTTATAGATTTATCTACTACACATATAGATGAATGGGATTAGGATAGCACTCGACCTCGATTTGAGTCCCTAATACATGTTTATTTTTTGCTCTATGTGTAAATAAAAACGGATAAATCTTTGAAACGGCCGTCTTCGGGATTACTTATCTGTACAGGATCATTATTTACATCTATACATATTAATTAAACAGAAATGTGTTTGAAATGGCAAAATAACAATTTGTACTAAATGCAATGAATAAAAAAAATTATAGGTTTTCATAAAAAAAAAACATATTCTGTCTAATCTCAGTAATTGCTGAACCGATTTCGACAGGATTTTCACTGGCACTGGTAGCTAATCTAATCACTAATATTGTAAAGAGGAAAGATTTGATTGTTTTTTGTTTGTTTGCATTGAATGGCTCTGAAACTACTTGTCCGATTTGAAAAATTCTTTCAGCAATGGATAGCTACATTAACAACGAGTAACATAGGCTATATTTTATCCCCGTATTCCTACGGGAACGGGAACTACGCGGGTGAAACCGCGTGACGTCCGCTAATGGTATAATAAATAACTTGATTCTAACATGGAAAAACAACAAATCTAAAGTATAAATATGATTATAATTTATACAAAAAATGTTTTTAAATTAATTCAAGTAAATACCATTCACGTAATACAAAATGTATAGTCACATATAAATACATTTCTTTTGGTAGTCCGGAGCGCGCTCGGAGTTGAAAATTCCATTGCATTAAACCAACCCTCCTGCAATAATAAATATATCATTCCGACCCTAAATTTTTATCTAGATTTACATTCACAAGATATAAAAGCAGTAGTTTATCTTTTTATTGCTTTTTTAATTGTCATTGAACATGTTACCCAGAAAAGATAAACTCAGCTGTAAATATTTTATACTGAATGAACTTTGAAAATTGTGTGAGAATAAAAGTCGACAAAGTGCCTCGTAGAAATACCGATCTCAGGAAAACTGAATTATGGTCAGAAGAAATTATTAGACGACTTACTAAACGCAGCCAAACCAATTTGCCCGAAGCAAGTCCCAACATCGTAATATTTTTTGATTCTATTTGAACCTGCAATGAAGAAATATCCAATGGAGAAGAAATCATAGTTCAAATAAGTAATTGTATTCCCGAATAGCATGGTACCTACGTGTTTGAAAAGAACGGAGAAATAGTAAACACGAAGGAAATGCTGAGTGTGGGGAAGCGAACTACTAGTTAAAAACTTTTTAATTTATATTCTACCTAGATATAATAATAAAATTGTGACGATTTCTAATACCTTAGCTTTTTTATATTAATTTTAGACTACAACATATTTTATGTTACAAGTAAACGAATCCGACTTGTATTCGAAAGCTTATCTGATATTATTCGGGACTTAATGACCCGTTATGAAATGTTGAGTGGAATATAACTCCTTAAAAATACCAGTGCCTAGATATACTCTAATACTCAAAAGGCCAAGGCGTGATGAATGACAGTTTAGCGCGTAAAAGAAAGGCTCAGAATAAGTATAATTTATCTTACAGTAAGTGCCACTAAGCTCCATGACAGTTTCATAAATAATGAACCGCAGTTTAACCAATTGACCTCCTCTCTAACTTTTATCATAAACATTAAAGGTAAAGTCATATAAATCACAGATAGTGACGGAGTTAATGCAGTTAATTCATTTTAATAAGTCCAATTGGAGTTTGACACGGACTGTTCTGAACTATACAAATGCGAAGACCCCACTCTTTTGTAGGTTGATTAAGTCCTGATATATGGTGTTTGAGTTGGGGATATTACGACACACAACTATTCGTACGTTAGTCACAGTGAGCTTATCGTAGTTTGAATCGAATGCGATTTGGCTGGATCTCATTATTTTGAACAACAACTATTCATATATGATTCTATATTAGGTCAAGATGAGTGAGTATTCATAAAAACGTGCAGTCATAGGTCAGGTGCAGATAAGGAATTTGTACGTGTATTTAATTTAGTATGTGAGCAAATGCCGTGAATAGCTCTAACAAATACGTTACATTTGACATTTGTTATGTTGGCTGCTTGCGGACTTTAGTTTATGCTCTAAGCCTGGTTTACATCAACTGACTTTAACTATAACTAATCTTCAAAGTACTGGTAAGGTAAAATCTTTGGTGAATATTTAGCAATAATTTTAACCAGAAATATACGATAAAGCTAACTTTAACCGCAAAATTTTCCAACTGACAGAGTAATTTGGTATAACGCATTTCGACGTCAAAGGTAAAGTCAAAGCTAATGTCATCGTCAAATTGCCTTAAGCTTAAATAACAATGTACAGTGATTTCACACCACGTGCTTTAATGTGAAGGAAAACATCGTGAGGAAACCTGCATATTTCTGAGAAGTAATTCAATGACGTATGTAAAGTGTCTGAGACGGCGATGGATTCACCATCTGTCACGTTGGCACTTAATCATCTTCGGTGAAAAGTGGGTGTTGTGATTACAATACCTCTGCCTACCTCTTAGAGGAATACAGGCGTGAGCATATGTATGTATGCTTTAATAACAATTATCGTGCAACCAAACTGATGTTACTTTTGAAACATAGTGATTTGCCTTGTAGCGTTACAGGTATGTTTAATGCGATCCATCAGGCATAACGGCTGAACGATCAGAATTCTATTGTGTCAGAGCATACACCATAGCCGATCGCAGCTTTTGTGTCCACGAATATGACACCTAGCACAATCGATTAACCGATTTCGCCACTCTCACGTTGTTGGAAACTGGACTGGAACGATGGCAATTCACAATTTCACTGCCATTGAATTTATACTAAATTCCATCCCAGTGAAGGTTTGAAAAATGTAATGTTGACAATTCATTATAATATACAGTAAAGAATTTACACACACTGTTCAACCGCAAAATAAAATCGCTTTGTTTTATTAGAGTACTTTGTTTTAGTAATATTTGAAAATGACCACCTATCTACCCTACGTTAAGCTTTCTCTTTTTGTGATAAAACATTTGGGATCCGCTTCTGTCTTTGCATGTGCGATTCAAGTTCCATTCAAACAATAACTCAGCGGTAGGCGTTAATGAGTCGATGTAAGCACCCCATACGTTCCTTCCACACAATGCTTTTCTTCAATGGCATCGTACGTATAAGCAGACAACACTCGATGCGACACGAGGGGAGCCACCACTTCAAACAAAACAAGGAAATCTCTTGTCTGTGTTTCCTCACTTGTTGTGTAACGGGCTAAAACTGCTACTTAATGTTATGTGTTTTCTGTTAGCCTAAATATGACATCCAATATGTATTAGTGCAAATCAGCATCATATTCAGCTTTGACTTACAATCAAATAAACAATTCATTTGAATTAAAAAAAGTGCTCGAATTTTCGGAAAAATATCTTAAAGTAGATGTCGAAATTACTTATTTCAATTCCTCGTTCCTCCATGTTCAAAAACCAGTACCTATTGTGATGTTTGTTGTCACACTTTAGGAAGTATTGGATACTTTTGTGGTATTTTTTATTTTTTGCACAATTTAGCGGTCTGCACGAAATGACGTCACACGTTATTTTGTTAAAGGAAAACGTGTATTTTGCAATAATAGAATGGTTATAGTGGTCGGTAATAACATTTTACGACGTCCAGTAACATGGTGACTGCATCGTCCGACTGAGGTCATATTTTATGTACACTCAACACCAACATTAGTGGCACTAACTAACAAGGACGCGGTATCTTCATCAATGTCAATGTTATTGCATATTCAATTAATATTTCCTGTTGAAATCAAAACCAAGAAGTATTTCAAAGAACGATTGTATGGGAATTTTATTTAAAAATAATTTCTGACATATTCAATCTTTATACCTTTTTAGAGGCCATTTTAGGAGAAAGACGAATGAAAGTATATAGGAATTTAAAAAGCGCGACAGTTTATTGCCAAGAAATAAAAGAGTATGTAGGACAACGACTGCGTCTGCTTTAAACTGGCATTTACCCAAAGTATGAACAGTACTTATCGATTTTCTCCCAGCTTCCCATAAAATGTTTCGTAATTCGTTTTAATACTTTGATAACATAATAAAGAAACAAAGACAAACCTTCAAATAAGTCCCAATTTATAAAGAGTTTTCATATTGAAATGTATAATAAAAGGAAAAGGAATAAAAATCTCTTACACCTAAGTATCTGTCTTACGCTTGAATGACATGTATTGATTAACATATGTTAAATCCTGAAGCGAAAAAATATTTGAATTATACAAACATCATGTCTCAATGCCCATTCAATGTTAAATTCTTAATCATGCCTTAAACTGATGGATCATAAATCGTTGAATAAATATTTAATGCTTTTTTATTATTATTAAAGGTAAAGCTCTCAGGGCAATTGCTTCTACAGTAATCGCATTACCTACTTTCATGTTGACTACCCCTATTAGACTGGATTACTTACAAAGTGCCTAGAGCTGACTAAATGCTTATAACTTGCCTATGGAAAGGTTAAATACTAATAATGTTTTGGGGTTATTTGGATTTTAATAGGAGGGTCCTAGTTCTTTATGCTAAGAGAGGGCAAGAAATATTAAGATCAGTCAAGCTCGTTGCTACAATATTTTTTCAAACAGTTTTTTGGTAGAAATAAACCTAGTAGTTAAATGCAGGTAGATACATTCTAATAAAGTATATTCTAAGGTAAAAACCAAAAAGTATTAAATTGTTATTTAATGCATATTTTAGTGGACATTGTCGTCGTTGCACTGAAATTGTTGAGAACAAAGGGAAAATAAAGAATATAAAAAACGGAAGGCTTTAACCGATCCGAATGGTCAATGTCCTTACAATGTTATGTTTCCTATTGTCCTGGTCTGGCTTAATGATACAGCACTAAGCTTTTAACCCACTTGTGTAATGCCGCTTACAATGCAAATAGTAGTCAGGTTTAACACCCACGTAAGTCTCCAGGGTGACGCAGACTGTTAATTTAATAAATATGTAACCGTAGAATTTCTAATAAATAGATGGTCATTAGTTACACCTAAAAATTTCCTAAATAATATATTGTATGAATATGAGGTACGAATACCATCAGTAGTAACGACGACGAAGTGATTACTCTAACTAACGGCATTATGCCGCGTACTGGGTATTTTTCAATTTGGATTCTGTAGGTAGTTATATCTCTAAATACGATGACCAGTAGTTTCACATCTGGAATTTGACATTATGACTCCGAACAGATTTTTCACTTTGGCAACTTGATTTTGGTGTATAGCCACAGCTAGAACTCCACATCCAGATATGATTTAAAGGGCGGCATTTGTAACCAATAGGGCACAGTGAAACAATATACCTAGTTTTGTTATTATCTAGCACAGCACAATATATTTAGAGTTCACTATTGCACTGTATTGTCTATTTTTAGAAGAGCCATTTGTCATTTCAACATGGTGTTAAATTCATTGCGGTCCTGTGAGTAATGGCATCGTCGCCGTTGGATGGGTCGAGCGTACAGGGAGGCAATTTCTGTAGTAATGGTTTCGTTATCAGCCATTGCCTCATCTCGATGCACCTCGATAGAACGGGTAAGCCGGCTTTCTCTCTAATACACTTGGATCATTGTCTATTCAGCGAAAGTAACGCAAGGTCGTTATTTATACAATGATGGCACTTTTCGTGCCTTGTCATTCCATTATGGTGTTGTATACAACGTTCTTTATTCTCCATCGGTTCCAGATAATTGAAGTTAGATAGGAAGTAACGGAATGCACGGAAGTTTATTTCTATTTTTCATATACCGTTACTTTTTTACAATTAACAAGCTTTGTTTGTAGGTACTTCGGTCATTGCTCCTAGTATTTGTAAAAAAGTTACTTACTTGAATTAATTACCCACCTCATTAAGTTGGAGTTCATTATTCCAATATTATGCAATTAGAGATTATTTCAAAGTATCCCTTCCCACTCGCTTTATGATAAACTTAGTAAAAGCACTAGCCTCTTCAAAGTGTACTTTACTGTTCGATTCAATGATTGATATGAGCTTTCGCGACAAGCAAATCATGGCGCCGGCGCCATCGATTGTTCTGCAGACAGCTGTCGTTAATATATCATTATGTTTATCGTCACTAACCTACATAGTATATCTAGCCTTCTTACATGTAACGGATTTGTCTCTTGATTCGTCACGTTGTTTTCGTTTAATTTGACGTGTTTGACACGCTGCTTTATGGTTTACTTACTACATAGGTACCTAATTCCCACACCTTTGTCGTCGAAAAAATTGCTTATGGCACTCAAGCATTATCCCTCAAAATTCACAGAAGTAGCTTACTGTTAGCGAAATACTCGTTATTATCGTAAACAATTCTTTAGTTGCGACCTGGAGAATTTATAGATTCTCGCAATTTCATAGAACTTTCGAATATGTTTAGCACACAAACAAAGCTGTGCACCTATTGTAAACGTAAATGTAGTAATTATTAATCAATCAATTTCTTACTAGTTATCAGTAAATGTGCCAAGTACGGGTCCGTCCGACTGGTGTTGCGGGTGGGTGCGCGCGCGCATTCGCGCATGAACCAGCTGATAGCGTGGGAACAGCGAAGTCCAAGAAGATCCATATGACGGCCGCGGCCTTGGTCTTAATCCTATCTATTTGATTATGAACATTTACTATAATTAAACTTACAAAGATGGATTCTTTGACCATCAATAAATTATATCTATCTATGACACCGATTTAATCATTACAAACCCACATAGTTATTACATTTATCATGTGTTAATCGCCCCAGATGTTCTAATTGCCGGATATTATAATAGGTATCTATCTCAATAGATCGTGATTTAGATTTCTTAGTATATCATTATGTTTCTAATTTAACACTATAATTAATGGTCTTTGATTCCCGAGTAATCAGGACAACAACTAACTAGTAGTAATATTCAAATGCGTGGTGAATACTCGAAATGTCATTTACTAATTCATTGTATTTCTCAAAGCTGTAATTTTTTTTTAAAAACAGTAATTACTGAGTTTCTTGCCAGGTTCTTCTCAGTAAAAGCAACCTTCCTAACCTGTCGGTAGCATGTATAATCCTATGTAATCGTGTCTTTCTGACGATTTGAAAGTACTTTGTAAAAAGTCTAATCGAATAAAGATATTTTTGATTTTCATTTTTTGATTTTGATTTTAATAACGAATAAGCAGTAAACGTTAACCGCAGCGATAGAGGCTATCATGTAATAATGTAAGGGGGAATGCACTCGCAGCGCGTCTTCTCGTCGGAGTTCTTAAAACAATGGGATGGTCTGGGTTTTACTGCCACAACCACTAGACATAGGCAGGCACTTGACAAATCTACCGGCGACAATTGTTCAATGAAAGAACACCAATTGAGCACAATTTGCACGTTATATACTACTCGTATGGCATTGTTTTCCATTCCGAGCTTAATATAACTCCAAAACAAGCCTTGCAGTTCGTTCGTACCTACTTATCGCAAGCATTACTCCTATTTATTTCTCCTTATCTTTTGCGACAGGAAGAGGCTTATCTTTTCAGACTGTTCCGTCTTAACTAATTAAATGGAAAGCAATATTTTAGTACTATACATTATTCCGCCTTAAATGTGAAAGAGTGACCTTAATTATGGTACATATCTACTAGAAAGCATTGTCTTTAATTACTACGTGGACGTAAGTGTTACATTAATCAATGTTTCAGCTAGCTAACCTTTTTGCTGCCATAGAACGAATATGCTTTTAAGCAATAAAGCACAATGCGGATGTGGCTAATCCATAGCCTGTGGTACTAGTATAGTTGGCAGTAATGCACCATGTGAGAACGCCTTGCCCACATTTGCCACGCAATGGTTTGCCCGCGCCCTAGATATGTGTAGTACTCCATTAACGCAATAGAGGTCATTAGAACCACATATTGTATCTCTAACGCTCGCACTTTTTCTACTAATTATGTACTCGTACTCACAGGTACAGTTTTCACTTCCGCCAATTTTAATTTATGAATGAGCAACAGTTCCAACCGACCGAGCAGTGCAGCGCTTATCGCATTCATCAACAAACGCCAGTCGTGAAGCGTGACTGTGGTAGATGTCAAAGGACAGATAGGTACGTCACTGACCGACTTTATTAAAAAAATCATATTCACTGCCGCTCGAGTCCGGAAATTGTCACCTTTCTCTGAAACTATTTGCAGCTCATTGTGCGCTTGTTCTGTTAATTATTTATTTACATCCGAATTCCGAGAATGCATCATTCACGTATTCTGCCACATAAATTACTATTTATTTTATCGACGTTCAGTCCGTCAAAGAACTGAGTCGGGTAAAGAAAGGTATAATAAATGAAGCTCAGTACAGTTTACACCGCGGCAATGTAATGCAATATATCAAACGGCGAGAGTCTAATTAACACCAGCCTGGATAGACTTCCTATTATTGCACCTGCCCCCTCAGCCGGTCGTTTGGCCAGCATTAAGGCACAGCGTTGAGTAAATAAGTACGTGCTTAACTGAGAAAAGTTTGTTCTCAAAATTCAATTAGTAAACATATATGTCTTAATATATATTTTTAAATATTTATCATACCGATTTTACGCGCAGACTTAATTTCATGGGTGACCCGCATAAATCTAGTGTTTTTTTTTCAAATATAAGTAGCCTCAATTACACCTTGTAAAATTATCGCTATCTGCCAGTGAAAGTCCCGTTAAAATCTATCCAGCCGTTTGAGAAAAATTTCAATAATTGGTTTATTTATGTCTATATTGTATATACTTTCATATGCATTTAGTGTTGATATTTTTGAATTACAAATGGACACTTAAATTTTATTCATATCTGTACCTATATATAGATTACAATATTGTTTTTTGGCTAAGCTCAAAAACGCACGATAACTTACTCAATAGTTTAAAATGCGCCAATTCATGGAAGTGTATCAGGTACAACAAGTATGCAATGTGGATGTGAGTGTAGATTAAACAAACTGTCAAGCAACAACTTTTTTCAACGCTTTTATTTATTTGTACACAGTACTGGGACCAGTTTTCTAGAACATTCACATACCATGGCATGACACATTTTAAAGCAAGCGTGCTAATTTTTTACGCACATAGATCTTTCCATTTTAGGTGCAACAGTTACTCCTTGCTTTTTGATCAAATATTATATATAAATATTTAAATTCGAGATAATTCAATTAAAACGTGCTTCAGAACGATTCCCATGACAAATCAATTCCACCTGTTCGCAATCGATATGTCATTCAAACACGTTCACAAGTAGCTATTGTTCTGCAAACAAACCTTTAATATGCTTTATTAACGTAACGTAACAAGGGTAAGCGTTTTTGCTACAAAGTATTTGCATTGAGAAGATAAACAAGATAATTGAATTGGTCGAGTTAGTCGTCACGAATATCACGATGATGCTCCTGCAGGTATTATGTAATGAAGTGCAAAAGGCGGATGCCAGAATGGAGGATGACAATCTGCGCCTCCCCACGATTGCGCGACAACGAGCAGCAAGGTCGCCGTCTGATTGACGGTAATAATACTACCACTTACTAGAAGCTATGTTTGACGACACGTTGCCCCAAATTCATTGCACTATTTTAAATATACATACATTGTATGTTATGGAAGAACTTCGACTTATTATTAAATGCGATAGAATTCCTATCGACTAATGCGCGTCACTACAGCGTAGCACACATTGAAAATAGGACGTCTTCAGAATTGAAAAATATTTGTGCTTCCTCACTCCTGACAGGATGGAAGTGAGCACGAGCCGGAGGAACTCCTATTGCGACTATTTTTAGACGTAATTGACGATCTAAAAGACATTCTACGTTGCACGTCTGTTACGTCGCCGTTGCATCGGATGCACATCGTCCATATGACTTCGTGTTATGTCATACCGCGAAGTGTTCATATTCTCGGTCTTCATTATCATAAAACCTCGTCGTAACGACTATTACATAGTAACCATTTTAATGAAAATTTGCCGGGGAGCAGCATGGGTGTATTGTTTTATTTATTATGTTATTCGTAGTTACCTTATGTATTTTAAAAGCTATTCCACCGTCTGAGAAAATAGCCGCCGTAAGTTCACCAAATCTGAAATAAAAATAAATGTATATCAGGGTTTTGTGATCATTCATAGCTACTGCTGTTATTGTTATGTTCATGGAGCCGGTCCCTAAATTAGACCTTGTCCTCAATTTAAAATATCTTCTCAATTGTTAGCTTTGAACTATAACAATTGTAGATACTAAAACAGTTTCATACCAGAGAACGGAAAGGTATAAGATTAAAAATGCTCTTGCGACTAACGAGTGAACACAAAGGGCCGTCATAACAAGAAGTTAAAAAGCAATAATACCAAGTTAAGTTTGTCCTATGAAAGCAGCTGTCTATTGAGCCGGTTGCACTCTATGCTACCAACGTCCGATACACAGTGCATGCAACAGATGCGCGATATTAAGTTCGGGCAGCTGCAAGTTGCAACAGAGATTAGTCATGAATTTGCAGTTTGTGCAGAGTGTAGACCGATTAGACCGTTTATTTTGATAACAATCCATAAGATTAAGTATGTTTTTACAAAGAGCTAATATTGTTTTAGTAACACGTAAGAAATATTCTTCGTAATGTCTTAAAATATAGGTTTGGCTATTTTTTCAGAGCTTTTGCTGCTTTGTAGGTGTTAATGTAATGCGTCGTTATGCGGCGGTGAGTCGGCCTTCGCCACGGCAATGGTTCCATTGTCTCCCAACTGCTACAATGCACACTTAGAAACCCAATACCAGCGTCTTCTGTCCACAATGTCTCGAGTTTAATTAAAACACTCACAGGAAATGCTCAATTCATGCAAGGAGGATAGATTGTTAAGAGAAGCCGCAGTAATACACCTAACACATATCTCATTCGATGGCGAGGGAACACAGACGCTAATTTAAAACAGTTTTGATCGATGCTAGTTCCGTTGTTCAATAGAGAATTCGCCGCCGCTATACCGGACGCTGTGGCATTTGGTAACTCGGGCGGTTCATTAGTTAATGGACGATTACCCGCAACCGTACCTTGTGACCGTAATACTGTTAATCAGTATTGTATTACACAGTCTGATATGAATTGGAAAATGTTAACAATATTAAATTATTTTTTATGTGCAAGAAATTTTTTCCCTTACACAATATATATTATAGAAAACTGAGATCGAAAGTTAAAACTTCGTTCTCGACTGTTCCAACAGCTAACCGCAACTGTGTGGAGGCTGAGATTTTCCAATAACGATAGGGGAATCCGATGGATCGGCAATTGTCTGCCTTGACAAGGGGTCAAATAACTAAACAGCCGATATCCCAAGGGATTTTAACTGACTGCTTTTATTGGGGAACGTCATTTATTATTCTACAAAAAATCTTTGGAGCATACAGCAAATTATAAATTTCAACATATTATTGATTGTGCAACTTTATACTATTAATTAAATCTCTCTCAACCAATATTTTCTGACATCGAATACTTTACACACCTATTTGGCAAATTTCAAAGTCTTATAAATGCCTAATCTTGTTATGAAAACCTTTTAGCATTATGTCCGCCCACTCAATATGTCGTACATCGTTTGGCCTGTGATATGGCTCATGCAGGCCGCCCCCACACTCCCAATTTCAAATTGCCTGACAAAATCTCGGATCCCTTTGTGCAATAGAGTTATTATTACGGGCCACTGGTTTGATGAGGATACCGCTCAAATGTTTATTTTCATACCCTTTGCCATAAACCTATACATTTAGAATGGCTATATTGTTGCTATCTATAACCTACCCTTTCAAGGGTTATATAAGCGTTATATGTAGGTCTGGTTAGATTTCAGATCCAAAACTTACTTAATAATGGACGGTGGTTCTCCTATCAATGCTATAACTCGTAATTAAGTACTGTAACTTAATATAAGTATTTATCATCAAGCCCTTGGAGAAAATAAATAACAGCCCTATCCTGTCGTGTATTAAATGCCGAGGCCATAGACCGTGCCCGGAGGGTGGGAGGTGAGGAAAACTGCGTAGTTTCCTCGGTTGCCGTGGAAACGCCCCGCACGTGGCTCGCTATTTTCGCAACCGGCCTCCGAATTAGCAGACTGAAAGTGCTATACACGTGACGTCAGTTCATATGGATATCCCTTTTTGGTGGATCCGTGTACCGTTAAATGGAGTATTAGAGTGTAATCACGTATGTATTCATACAAGCAATTTAGCTACCCCTAACGAGTGTTAGTTGTTACTTCAATAAAAGCGTTACTACATTTTAATTGATGATCACACCTCCCCCATTTTTTATAACTGTTAAAAGATTTCAGAACGTTTTCGGTTTAATGTGCGTAGATACTGCTCTCACGCAGGGGTGTTACGCGCGGCGGCGGCGCCCTAGTCTAATTGCTTTTTATTTATTCAAGACCCACTATAGTACCCTCGACGGTCTTGAAATCAGCACGGGGAAGGTCTCTCCCCGTTGCTCATTAGTTCGTGCGGCAGTTTAACAACAATTTAATCATCGAATTAAGTTATTTATTTCATTAGGCATCAAATAACATACTATCATGTTCGGCTTCTCCATTATATGTATAGGTAATGTAAGAATATTAGAACCCCAAAAAATTATATCAACTTATTGTTATATTTTTATTAGAACGGGATTCTCCCACACATTATTAACCTGTTTAAAGTAGTAGATGACTTATGTGGTTGGAATGAAAAGTCTTTGGGTAGAAATTCCTTCGTTATTTCAACCAAACATGCAAATTTAGTCATCTTGATCTTTTGCAGTTTAAAATGTAGGTATTTTCTAGATTTTAATCAACTAATAGAAAGCTTTGGGACTATAAAGAATGATTGGTAGATAGTTTGTGCATGCAAATATTAAAATTATATACATATATTTGTTGTGTGTTGTGTTTAATAACACTCACGACAGCGATTTAGCACTCTTCATTACACTTTGTATTTTATTTAAGCTTACATTAAAATAAAAAATTATTTTATATGTCCCTCTGAACGACGACTATTTTCCTCAATAAATTGTAGTTCCATAAAAATCCTTAAAAAATAACACCTGTCTTCTTATTTAGGTCCTGGTTAAGTCCTGAAATGTCGTATTTCAATGCCAATACCATAGGTACTGTACATACTTGCTCACCGATAAGCACGACCCTCTTTCGTAATGCAATCGATACCGGTACTGCCATTACTTATTTATTGCTAACAGGGTCTCGACGTAAGCTGAAGAAAATGGAAATGTCCTCCTGCTCTCCTTCCGGCCACGTGACAGTGTTCGTTTGATTTTATCATAATCGAGTCTCGCAGCTTGAACTGTTCTTATAAATTTTACATTTGTTATGTAATTTAAGTAGTTTTGATCGGAGGTGGCTAATAGGTTCTATTTATGGCAGTGATGCAAAGACAATTTGACAAACTGAACGTTGAGTAATTTAGGCTACTAATTTAAATGTTCGTATAATCGTTGGCTTATTCATAAGGAGGAAATACAAACTTCGAACGTACGACAGCTCCCGAACTAGGCATTAATTACGGGCTAACTTTACCCGCTGAACAAACTGTCGACCAATAAACTTCTAGCAATGCCTCACTAATTAACCCTTTGTCTTATGCAACTTCTGCGTCAAGGGAAGCATTTCTACTGGAACGTTACTAAGGTAGCTAGTTTTATCATATTCAATGCAAATATCAGATGCACACTACATAGTTCTAAATAATGTTTGATCTAATAAATGTGCTACTTATTATTACCCAAAAAAAATTACGTAATACCACCATCGTTTTTCGCAGCCCTACATTGCAATGAATGTTCCAAGTTTTACTCCCCCGGTGGAAAAGTTTTACGGTCTGCAAACAGAGAGCGGGCAGGCAGGGTTTGCTTGCCGTTTGCATATGAAATGCTGTTAGTGGTCCGATGTGGGGATTAAGTCACATGGTTTGTTTTTAAAATGTTTGTATACACTTTGTGGATAGGTTTTGCAGGGAACAGTGAGTCAACATCCCCGTCGCAACAACTTTGGCACAACTCACTCCTACGTAGTACGTACGATACGCTACTATTTGATGACGTCATTTTACAATCGTTCGATGACTAAGTAATTTAATTCCTTATTGAGATGAATGAATCAACGCATTTTTGGACCTTCATTTTATGAATCACTAGTAAGTTCCTGTTTCTGAGAATAAAATGAGAAGTAAAAATCATAACAGTACCTACCCTGTAAGTTACAACGAGATGCTAAATGTGCAGACGTGTATAGATAATATTCACAATAACGGAATCATGTTGTGGGGGCAGGTCAACGAACTAAGCTGCATCGTTGACTCATCGCCAGTCACAATGGTGGACGAAGCTCATCTCAAATTCTCCATACACCTGGATAAATACTTTTGGATTGAGTGATGGATACTTGATTCCGCCAATGTCATGCGAGCACGTAAATAAACTCGCAATACCTACGTTCCATCTACACATCCCACTTTATGAGATTATAAATATAAGCCGCTACTCATGACAAGATCTCAATCTTGCTAATATTTTTATAGAGCTTAATTTTGTAATTTAATTCTCAATGAGCATTTTATAAATGAATGCGTACCTTATAAAATAATGCAATAAATGCTATTCTATCGATTCGGGAGCTCTGAATACCAAATTTTGGGACCGAAGGACCATTAACGATGTTGTTTGGCGTGAACGGAATGAACGGTAAGGGTGCGATGAATTCACTTAAGTATTCCCAGCTTCACATCGAGGATAATGAGCATGAATGAAACCTGCATAACTTGGGACATATAAATCCATATTGCATGAGTACATAGCTGTTTGCAAACTTGACCCAGTTATTTGGAGGCTACGAGGAGCGAGCCCTACATACAGTTTTCAATTCGACCAAGTAGAAAATTCCCACTGACGGCCTTTGTATCACATATAAAGGGCAATAAGAATGTTATTCATAAGTTAATATATGTATAATGTAGTTGCACATAACATTATGTTAAATTTTTATACCGAATTCCAAAAATTAATCCATTCGTGCAATCCAAGTTAGCTAACTGTCAGCAAATTACATTCTTTGAGTAATTGTTCCGCGAATTATGTACAAACGGTTACGAGCGAGGACATGGCATGGTATAATTTCCAGTTATTTATGATATTTCGTCCGTAACAGAGAAGGCCAACTATAACATGTTTTTAATTGACAGACACACTAAGTCCGTAAATACATTAGCTTAGATTACTTCCGACGGTATAGGTGAGCTTTAGTTCCAGTCTCGTCCATAAGCCCAACCCGTTGCCTCGATGTTAACTACAGATGTAATCATGCCAACCAGACTAAGGAAATTAAGTGTCGATATAAATGAGATATTTCCTCGACTCTCTCAACTCAATTACAGCCGACGTTAGAAGTAAAATCCCACATTAGTTGCAGGCAAAGGTATAGGTAATAAGAGACCTGATGATTGGTGGAGCATGCACTAACGGGACTGGAGTCACACATCAGGTGCAGTTGCCATTTGATATTATATTGAAACGAAATATCTTCAATCTCGACGTATTAAATTAATCTAGTATTTATGCATGGGCTGTCTGGGCCTAAGAAATTGTTATCAGAGCTTTTAAATTGCATGTTTCATTGAAGGCATCGTATCAATGTAATTGTGACTGTAATGTTCACAACTGACTCAAACATAACAATAAAATGTTAAGTTAATTACGAACCGATACGGTGGTATGGTCGGCTTGTTTGCGATTCATATCTCAACTTGAAATACGGTTTATTACTAGGCACATCTTTGCTTGCAGAAAATAAATCACTTAACCTGACAAGCGATTCGTAATAAATTATAAATGATTGATCGAATTTAATAACAAACATGATATTATTACAGAGCTATTTCTATTATAAATGAAAGCCCTTCACCTTTTATTGAGGAGAGTGAAAGCTTTTTAGCACAATACAAACGAAATGTGAATGTGTAGATCAATCCCTTTGTGTGAAAGGCAAAGAGTAAAGTTTACTGTAGAGTGTTCAGCTAGAGACATGTCTACTTCTACGTCTGGTAGCGTCGAGAGCAACAGCCAAGACAAGTGCTTGTTCAACATGTCTCCTCTGTATAAGTCACAACAGAGCCTGGGTCTTGCCTACCACTTGTACTTTGTATTCATAATTAGCACTATCTGTCACGATAGGAGTCCTCAACAACCTTGGTTAAAAGTACAAACTTTCAACATTTTAAACAAACCATGCTTTAAAACACACTTATGGCGTCTTAAATCTTGCTTGTTTATGTTACGTTGTGAAGTGTTTCTTCTTGGCTGGTGACAAGATTTTCAAGTGCCTCCCTTAGTGGTTACTTATAGCGTAAAGTTTAAAAAAGAGTATGTGAAGGGCGATTTATAATTGAATAAGTCAAATATCACAATAGATAAAAAGGTAATTGCGGTCTATAATATCACCATCACCAGAACGCTAGCAAAAAAAATATCATTTTACCACTGATAATGTAAAATATTAAGTTCCGCAAACGGATTCCGCTTCTACATGATTGAATGTAATATGAATAATATTGATTGACTGCGCTAAACATACTTGGTGATAATATAAATTTGTACGTACGTGTGTTGTTAAATGTTCGTGACCAGCAAATATGATATGTCTATAAACGCGAGTGTTATTAACAGTCCCAACACGTTTCTCGAGAGCTGTGTTTCTATGTTGCTGTAATTCATACTTGGAAATCGTCAAATCGGTTATTACAACGATATATTAATTTGAGATTCGTAATTTTTTTGTATCATCCACCACAAGATAAAGTAGGCGATGAATTAAAATGATTCCGTTGTAGTTTTAATAAAAAGAACGTTAACTAGAAACTCGTTTTGATAGAATGCCTAATTTTGTTGAATGAAACCAGCGTTGTTGTTCTTGGGTGAGCACTGAACAGGATAGTTCAAGTCATCGAGACGGTGGTTAACGGAAGAAAACGGGAGTTCAGTCCACAATAATTAGTGCCACGTCCCGTTAGTCGCTCATTGTGCGCTTCAATACTCCGCCAGTTATGTTCCTTTGTGAATTTTTAATGAAAGCTTCTCAAATTGTTTAGCGTACCTACTTACGTACGTGCATTAACTAACTAAATGCAACTAATATTATATTTAACCCTACATATTACCTGCACATATCTACAACTGAGTAAAGGCCCTTTAGAAAATGTTGTTCCATTAAATTTTCTCTGACCGTTACATCCACAAAATTCATGTTAAATAATGTCCTAAAAAATTACCTAAAGACAAGCTGATATCCAGGTCCTTTAACTTAGGACATACAGTTGTTTCCCATAGCATAGGCTTAGGCTAATTTGATCACGGACCTAAACAGTGTCGCCAGACATGTCGACTCCAAGAATTTAGATTGTAACATGTCGTATTCTTTTTGAGTGTTGAAGAGGGTGGACTTGTATTTACTCGTTCCCAGTCGACGACAACTGGTTAACGTCCTAATCATGTTCAGAGTCAGACATTCAATTACAGCATAATTCATAAGTTTCACTATGTATTTAAAACATTATAATTAATACGACGATAAAGCAAACTGTGTGCCCTCAAAAAGGGACGCGTCGTTTACCCACTGTTACCGGAAGTGTTCGCTACACTTCGAAGTACGAACTAAAAAGGCTTCAGTCTGGCTGTTCCGAATAAATTTGAAGCCACTTAATTTTTTAGTACTTTTTAGTTAGTGTTATTTAATGTAAACGAAGCATGTCAACTATAACATTTATGCGAGAATAATAGAGATCCACAATATGAAGGTTACGTAAATGCAAATAGAATACCAAGGCAACGTTAATGGAGGAACGTTCGTAAATGCTGGCAAGGTAACCTTGGACATAAAAGGCAGGGCAGACGTCCTTCGAATCGGGATTCCAAGGCTGTGCACTCTCTCTTACATTTCTTTACATAGTTGTTTTATGCGAGAAGGTCGACGAAGGACACTTCTTAATGATTGTATTTATACAGTGTTTGGATCAATATTGACCGTATAGCTAGCGCAATTTTCGCAAGCCAAGTCTTATTTATGAGTCCTCATATCGTGTTTATAAACTTCTTTCTTGCTACAATCCCAAGTGGTCCAAGCGTTTCCTCATATGGAACAACTGTTTATGTTACATATATCATACAGATCCATTCTCGGGTGGCGAAACTAAGATGGCATTCGGTTCCAACAACTCAACGTATATGTTAATGGTATAACAAATGTAGCAATTCGGTTTGTTTATCAATTATGAATAGTTATCCAGCAGCGTACGTGTTTCTGGTTTGATTTTACATGTTGTACAATTCCATACTTCACTCACGGACTTCACTTTGAACAAACAAACTGTCTGTCCTTATACAAATATCGACATTGTGTTGTGACTTGTGAACAATGTTTATTATTTTATTATTATCATCCATAATGCATACTTTCAGAGTTGGTTAAGATCCATTATGTCCAGTTTCTTAAAGAATTACATAATACTGCTGAGATGACCATAACACGTGTAGCGTCTTTTACATTTGAAAAACTTCTCATTATTCAATTGTGCCGTGCCGTGCCGTTTGGAACGATGTATGAATGAATTTGAATCATAACAATAAAATATCGGTTGGAAATGTTTGATGGAATGGATGGGCCAAATCTATGCACTATCATGGACATTTGACGAACTCTATTACTCATTGTCATGGACATAAAACGAAGTTAGTGAGATTACTGAGGAAATGGGATTATTTCGGGCGGATATTAAATTATAGCTGGTGGGAGTCTGTATTTGTGGTCTCCCGCATCCCTTGTACTTGTGGGAGATATTAACTTTGTGAACTTATCATTCAATCGAATTGACAAGATACTGACTATTGGTACAACTATAAAATAAAGAACGTGATTGAGTCTTGTGATTCGTAGAATGTTCATTATTTTAAGTAGTCCATGTAGGCATGAAATATGTAGATATTAACGTTGCGTGCGAGTCTAAAACAGCTTAATAATGCAGTATTAGAACACCTGTTGTCTTTATGTATAGGTGTAGACACTGGGCACGTGGTTGAGCACGCGCCGGATGCGTCTTGGTCGAACTCGATACTTGCACGACACTGTTCCTCGCTTAGCCACCACATGCCGTGCCCAATCATGCAGAGAATTACAATTACATAGATCCGATCTACCCAAAATAGGTTTGGACAAATTTGTTTATTCAATCGACACATTAATTGGGAGAAAAACCTAGGATTCATAATGCAATGTGCCTTAATATGGAAACGTTGGGTGTAATAAGAAAAGTTCACAAACCGTTGACGCGTGCTCATTTAATTTCCTCGCAGTGACCGCGATAAGCGCTTGTTGGTTCAATGTAAGTAATTAATTTTACCAACCGAGCTCCGTTAATGCTCTCCGGACAGCTTAATAACGCCTTTACTCAACTGACACACGCACGACTAGAGAATTGTGGTCGTTGCACCACTCTCAAATATAAATTTAAATAAGATGTTCCAACGTCTATTACCAAATTAAAATCATACGAACTGCAAGGTTACATTAATGTTTATTACGCACAGCATCAGTGTAGTGTATCTACAATAGGTACACAACAGCGGTACATTTCCACACAAATGTAATTTCCCGCAATCCGTCCTCTACATTAAGCTAACATTTCACAAAGGTGGTGTAACATTCGCTACCTTACTTCCGCGGGTTGGAATCTGCCCCCGCCCTACCCAGCCAGGACCCCTTAGAGCGTTATTACATTTCGCAATTTTCATTATTGTTATTGAAACTTACTTAATTACATAATTAGTTTCGTTGAAAATCAACTATACGATCTCGTGTTTATACATAATTGCCTAAAGCTTGCCAAACACCGAATAAAGTACTTTATACGATAATTTATAAGATTCCTTTGCAACGCATAATTCCAAGCCAAATAGTTTACAAATATCTAACAAGGAATTTAAAATATTTGGCTGTAGCTAACTCATTTGCAGTGTATTCGGTTTTGTGATCTCTTAATGCAAAGACGAAATAAAAATAAAGTTGGCGCTTGTTATGTAAAATTATTCAATGTTTGGTCAAGGTTAATAACTAAACGTGTCTCAGCTACCGGCGCGCTGCGACGGCGCGGCGCGCGGATGCTGGGTACCAAATAACCCACCTACCATCGTGACGCTCCCAGCTCTAGCGAATTCACGCCAATCGATTGTTCCGTTGGCCATGAACTCGAACCAACTAGCAACACATCAATGGCTGAGGAAAATACTCGGAATAGGCAAAATAAAATCACGTTCCCCGATTCACAAACAAGATTTATTTTTGTACTCATAAAGCTAAGCGAGTTTTTGTCACGATTTCTTTGCGAAGCGAATTTCTATTGGCACCGGCAGGGCTTCGGTTAAAGCCATACAAGTAAATTACAAGTTTTCATTATTTAGAAATTCAAAGAGTTGCTGAGCGGTATTGCGAGTGTCTGGAACTTACCTGTAGCAGGCGCCAAGGGAAAAAGTTTAATGCTTACACGGATGGTGCCTTTCACTGTATCACAAACAAAAGTATAATTGATATTATATCTTTGTTAGAAATGTGTATTCATGTAATTTTTTAGATTACCATAAATCAAATAAAAATGCTCACGCCATCCCAGAAGGGTCCCCTAAGGTTTAGTTTAGTTAGGCAGAGGTTTAGTTACAACAACACCCACACTTAACGGAATATGATTGAGTGCCAAAGTGATAGAGGGAGAGCCCATCGCCGTCTCAGGCACTATACATGCGCCTTGAATTACTTCTAAGACATATGCAGATTTTTTTACGATTTCTTCCTTCATCGTAAAGTTCGTGGTGTGAAATCACTGCACATAAGTTTGTAGAAAAACTCATTGTTACAAACCCCGCTGGGATTCGAACTTGCGTCCCTTGCTTAGCAGGCGACTACTCAAACCCCGAGGCCACCATGGCTCTTAGATTACCAGTTTTTCTATACAGTATTTAATTCTTCATTGACGACAGCGTCGTCAAAAGCAAAGTTCTTATGTACTTCAATTCAATACATCTTTAAGAAGCCAACACGGAATATCTTCCTATGTAGATTAGCGGGACAAAAAAATTGGCGTCATTTCGCGACCCACTAACTTCCTTAAAGTGAATAACAAGAATTTCTTTAAAAAGAAAAAGAGCAGCTGCATCTCGCTCCCCTCGCTCTGATCATTGTTAGGCCAGAGGGTCGTCCGAAACGGGGAGCAATGGCCGGGCTACAAAAAGAATATAATAAAGAAACGCATCCAGGTACCCACGCACAAAAACACCTTTATGCAACCACAATATTCTATGGAATACTACCGCTATTTCACGTTTCGAGTCAAATAAACATGTATTTCGCCTCAGGCATGCATACAGACTGAATCACAAATTCTTTGGCAAATGTTCCTATTAATACAATCTGATATTGAAACGGACGCGTTCAAAGTGAATATGTATTTATCTACCAATAGTAAAATATGGTCCTCAGCAGCAACACCAGGCAAATGAATTGTTGACAAATCAACGATGCAAATGAAATTGTGTTGGGTTGAGTGCATGCGGATAGACAATGTCCCGCTAACTGCTCGCAATTCGTCCAATGTTTGCGCAATGTGAACTTGTTCAGTATGGCGGTGATGTTGCGGCGGTAGTGGACTGTTCATATTAATTGGAATGCATTGATTCCAGCCGAGTTCACTAGCACCAGCGTCCAAACCGACAAATTGAATACACAAATAAAAATTACATACATATAAATATATAAATTGAAATTAAAGCTATTTCGAGTTATGCCGCTGGAATCCCCATTTTTAATCCACCGGTGGATCAATTTTATTTTATGATGGAGGAATGAATAGTCCTTTATTTAGTAATCTGTCAAAAACAATTAAAAATTCCTACAAACTTAGTTTTTTCTTTACATTATGTTTTAAGGTAAGCGCGAGTATTGATGTTGATATTCTGCAGTAGGTCTGTTTGTAGAATTTTTTTATATCTGAACTGGAATCGAAGGTTGCTTATCGAAACTCGGATCTAAGCCACGTTCCGTTTCAACATGTACAATACATCATAAATAGAGCACAATAGAAAGCCGATCTATTATTGTACGACTCTGTGGTGAGGAAATTTAAAAACCTTCATAGTAGCATCATCACCTTTTCCCTTATATTATGATTCGGTCACATTGTGTTTGAAATTAGCTGGTAAGACCGTAAAAAGAATACTCTTCTATTTACTTTTATTTGAGTTTGTATTATTCTGATATTGAGATAAAAAAATCTAATTTTCAAAATATTCCTAATCAGAGTATTACCATTATTGGATGTTCAACCTTGATGTCTTGTGTCGTATAAAATATGTTCGTTATCTCCCCTAATGGAAGCAGCCTCCCCTGGCCGTCGGACAGCTATTGGAAGTGCATTAAGCTATTAGCAAATATCTACGTTGCAAAAGGGAGCAAAGGGTAGATGAGATCATATTCGCATCTCACTGACGAGACTCCAACCATGCGAGTATCTACAATCTTGTCCTTACGTACATCTTCATGCATATTAATAATCAATAAATGCTTCCTAGTAAACAACTCTGTACATAATGGTTAGTACACCCACGCTCGATATAATATCAATAGTGAAATAAGCCGGATTTACCATAAACGTTGTCAAATTAATCAAACTTATGGTGCTGATACCATTAACGGAATTGTTACTCATTATTATTCACAGTGATATAAGCGGTTTATATTGGGATCTTATGTAATTTATACATTCATTAATTAAATTTCCACCGAAAAGCGTTTCGAAAACGGAAGGTCATCATGGAACTCGCTTCTTCAAGATCAGGGCCACGAGGTCACCGGCCGAGCATGTTGTATGCCCGCTGGTTGTTTTTATGTCAACTTTTTTCTCCCCTCCCTTAGCCGTTGCTGTCGATGATGTCATCATCTGGTTTGTCTTATCTTTATGTATGTGTATGTAACTTGCGATAGTTCTTTGCGTTGGTCGCGTAATTACCTCTATTGTAGATTTTAAACTAGATACTTCCCGCGGCGAATTACTCTCTAAGAATACATTTTATTGAGCTCCGGTTATCTTAGAATACTTGCAGATTCAAATTAGACAAAAGAATTAGACGACGAATAATCTCGAAGCTTGCCCTGGAAATAATCTGAATTGAACTGATTCTTAGGAGAATGTACTTACAATGCAATTATTCATAATGTGTCACCATTAGAAAATACTCGTATATTCCATATAACAATGAAAAGAGACGATATTAATGCGTGGATCACATTAAGAGTTAGTCTGATAGAACATCGATTGAATGGCGGTATACGTTTTCAAATACAGTACTTTTATAGATGTTGAATTTAATTTAATAAACTTGAGATTTATTTGTTGTAGACTTCAGCTTAGAACTCGCGAGGGAAGCGTCGTCGCGCGGGCGCGTATCGATCGCGCCCACCGCGCGGCCTGCATACGAATATACGAGAATCGCCCTCCGTTTGCCCCTTATCAAACTCCACTGGACTAGACCCTAAGCCCTTCGTTAGTGTCGTGACCTCGCTGATTGATATGTCAAGTCTCCATTCTATTCCATAATTAAAGCGTCATGAAAGTTGCTACTGTTCCCGATATACATATAAGGCAAACCTATTCCCTCAAACAAGTCCCATGCCGTCATAAAAAAGGCAAACAATTTTGAAAAACTCATTGGGCCACAATGTTGTTTTGTAGAATAGGTACTCGGATGCGGCAAGCCTGAAATTACAAAAAGCTTTCCCTGTTTTATACCTCGCCCCGAGGGACGTGACCTCGTTCTTTCTAGCTTGGAAGAACAAAATTTTACTAAAACCTGACTATGAGGTTGCTGACTGCCACAAAACACCTGACGATATGTTCTAAATTAAAGCACAATATCAGGGGAAATAAGCCATAGCGCATTTTTGACTTTTGATATTTGCTAATGCTCTCAACTCTCCAAAGTGCCTCTTTAAAAGTGGTAACAAAACTTGCTCTCACGTCGTCGGAACATTTCTTTTTCTTTATTAGTCCCGCTTGCAACAGCTCCGATGGTGAATGGAATGTCACGAATTTATCCATTCAATTCAGATGGACAAGTTCTCGCAATAAGTAATTGGTTTACTCGCAATAAGTACTGAAATTCGTTCCACATTCTAGAACCTACCACTATTTGATAAAAAAACACTATAATAGTAGATAATCTTCTTGCAATATTTTGCAAAATACTGCATTAAAAGTTTTTAATTCATAATGCATATAAATTTGTGTAGTTTCGTCTCGGAGTATCTTAGGCAATATGGGAAGCCGCACAGATCTTTTTATTACGGTTATGAATCGAAATAAATTAAATATTAACATTGTTTGTAATCGAGATGACGTTTTAAACGGTAAAATGCCAACTTATTCCTTGCAGAGTTTAGCAGTACTAATAGATTAAATGTAATTACGTTTTTCTTATGGATGGTCCAACTGCTATAAGAAACATAGCTAAGCAACCTCGAAATCTCACATCCTTATCTCATAATTCAATGAACAGTAACAACAATCTTAATGTAAATTAGTGAGCTGAGCTTCAAGCATAATATGCAAAACATAGTCAAGTTGGGAGGACACTTGAGAAGCGGATATGAACAACTAGCAGCGGAGACTACACGATGAAGGCAATTTAACCATTCACTCTTCTTGCTGAGTGAGAGTACCATTCGATTACCTCTCTCCTCATACATTATTTCGTGCTTTGTTGACCTTTGAACGAAATAGCTGTGTTTAAAATAACCCGCGGTCTCATTGCTAATTTTATATCAGTGCTTGGACAACTCGTATCGTGTGGTGACGTCAGGAGCGGTTCTAATAAGTATTGTAGACTTCACCTGATCGATACCACGACGCCAATCAGTCGGTGTCGACTGTCGCGGCACTCGGGGCGCTGGCAGGCCAAGGGTTCCACAATCCAATCACAAAGCTGTTGTTATGTTTACCGACGCCGAAACCGATATCGTGTAAGCGTTCACGTGTTTGTTGCAAACTCCATTTGTCTTGTATATAAACGCAGGAAAATAATTTGGGACGATTAAAATTACTCAATTATTACTTTGTTTTCAAACTCGGAATTCACAATTGCAACGCCAGCTTTTAGGTGCAAGCCTGTGCATAGAAAATTGGTTAATGTTTCGATGATTTGTTGAAAGTGAAGGAATACAATTTTAACCTTTGAATGTGGATAGTGAATAACTACTACGTCACAGTCCAAAAATGTTTCGTTCAATTAATATTAGATCTTTTTAAATCACTAGCCATTGACATTGGAGCTAATACTCAGTATTAGGTACTTCGGTATCTTTAGCAGATTTCTTATACTTATTTACTCTGGATTAATATTTTTTCAGGATATCGTGTAATGGAAATAATATTATGTTCGTAATAAATACCGTTTCTCCAACTAGGAGACGTATGTCCTTACTGCCATTTGCTTTAAGTAATGACCTGTTCTTAACTAGATATAATTTCAGATTGCAACTCAGTGAAGTCATCCTTATTTCCAAGGAGGTAGGTACCTTACCTAGCTATCATAGAGCTGCAATTATGATTTCTAAACATGTTTCTCTTATGATAGGGTTTCACACGCGATATGTTTACGAGCGTATTATTTGTTACAACGAAGTTTGCAAGTGGGCTATATTATGGTTTGTTTTGAGGAACTGTTTGTATATGAATATGGTCATTGATCTTGAGAATTAGTTACTTAAGTTACACGGTTGCATAAGAGTCAATGGTATCAAAACAGCATGTTTGAGTGAACCGGTTTATACGGAACGTGTTAAGCGGTCATCTTCGAATCTCACACAGAATTTGGTACCTATTTGGAGTGGCCAGATATTTACTTCCGTGTCTCCACTATTTTACTGATAATATAATCATGGTTACAATTTTTCAACTTATTACAGAGTTTAAACTGGGTTAGGTATAGATTTCCCGTTGCAATAGTGCAATATAATATTTATTATTACGATTTCTAACAACATTCTAAATTTCCTACTAGTAGGTATACATTGTTACACGTACTTATTTAGGTACGTATTTCCGAAAGGATTGTAGAAATACTTATCCTAACATTTTCTTACCTGTCGAAATGATCAAATCGGCGCCAATATTAAACACGAGCAGATAAGCCTCTGAGGAAACTCACGGAATACCCTAATTGTAGCACTTTTATACACCTTTCATAGATCACTGTTTTATTTATTTACGAATTTCAGAGCACAATATATAGTTGTAATAATAAGCGCATGTAACATGAATGAGCGCAGTTGTATGGTACCGCCGCAGTGCGGAGTCTCCGTTGGACTGGCGCGGGTCTGCGTGCTCGGGTCTGGCGGGCGGAGGCCGGTCGGAGAGAGCACGCTCGAGTGACGCGGCCGCGCGGTGGAGCCTACCACGACGCGCTCCTCCACTTAGGCCGTGTTCATATAAAAAGTAGCCTGCCGACTGGCGCTGTTCTACCAGCTCTAATCAGCCCTGGTATTCGGTACGGTATAGGTTGGTAATGTCAGGTACACTACCAACCTAACCGACTAAAGTACTTATATAGGTAGAAATTGAAGCTGCCTGTACCTATACGAACTTACGAATAAGTTCTTAGGTACCACTTAAAAAATTCACATTATTTTTGCCGAGACAGAAGCGCGATGCTTTCCAAGAGGAAAATGTATTTGTCCAAAGTGGTCGTTTTTTTTAATGATGGTGAGGTAAACGGTAAACGGCGCGATACCGACATATCTTCCTGGTACCTAACGAGGATATGTCGGTGTCGCGTCGTGGTTTTTCAGTCTTTGAACACAGCCTTACCCGCCGCCGACGTGAGCCGACAAATCTCCTTAGGGACCACTGCCGACTTTCATTTCAGTCGCTCCTTACAAATGTTCCAGACTTCGATGGTTCTGCACAATTTTGGCCGATGTTGGCGCTGTAGCTCAATTTTTTCACTAGTCTGACTAGCAATTTGCGTAACTAAATTCTCTAATCTAGGTAGGTATAATAGAAATAGGCTCTTTAGTTGATGCGATGTGAGGATAGAATCAAATGAAATCAAAAAGTTTTATTCAACATAAGGAACACTTAGAACACTTATTGAACGTCATTTCACTTATTGAATGGACACTTGGTCAGGTTATTAAGGGATATTAGTGTTTCGCTGTTTTTCTTCTGTCAATCTTTCATCACCTCAATGTGTTCAAAACAACGTAATACTCCTTCTGTAATAGTTACACGCGTGAACAGTGATTGCGCTTGGTGATAAAATATGTCATACATTTTCCCTTTACTACCGTGATTATTGGTACCTTTTAATAATTGATCGGGGAATACTAAGTAAATAGTTTCTTATCTCCAAGTGCCCGTACAATTTACAAGTAGGTATAAGTTAGTCTGGGCGACGTTATCGCAAACTGGTTTTTGCTAAGCATCAAATTCGCGAGCAGTCGTGACCGCGGTTGGTTAATCCATTCAAGGCAAAATATCCGCCTCCAATTTTGAACTTTATTTAGATTTACGAGTAGAGCTATTTTGTAAACTATTTAAATGATGTTCATAAAATAAAAGACATGTGACAAGAAAGAGCGTTTGCAGGTTGATGAACTAGAACAGAATGAGTAAGTAATAATGTAACGTCGAAAAAACCGGTCAAAGTAGAATTTGATCCGTAGTACTAGGAACTCGTTAAAAATAACGTGTATGTGAACTTAGTTGTAAAAGTAGTTGAACCTCGTAGGGAGGTAGGTACATATAATAGCGCGTTAGTGAAAACAATTAGACGACTGTTTTCCGATTCGCTTTACAAACGTTCTAAGAAAACTAAGTTTTCTATGCATCTATGTGAGAAAAATGGTACCTAGTTCTCCTTTCGTCAAACGATCCAGTTTCAATGGCTCAGAATGCTAACTGAAGTGACATATATTCACTCCGAGAGTCCAAATGTACAGCTCTCTAGATAGGAAGGTACATAATATTGATATTATGTACCTTCCTAAAGGGTTGACCCTTTCTATCCCAGTGTTGGATAAAAACAACTCTTCTTAGTTCAACCTTATGTTTGTAAGTATTTATTCAGTTAACTGAAAATATTAGATATTGACATATAGTTTTATTACTCAAGCTCAAGAAGTACCCTAATTCCTATCCCGTTGTGAAACGTTTATTGTGAAATCCGAAAATTCAGGTTAATAATTAATTTGAGTAAGTGCTGGATTGTTGAAGGTCTTAAGCTGACATTTGACTGCTGGACTCTCCCAACATTCATATTATGTCGGGCAAAGGTGTGTCGAGGCTCAGTAAATAAATATGAATTAATATTCATATATTCATGCAGTGTTTCAGTGCTTGTATTATATGTGAAGATTTAACGCGCCAAAAAGTACACTTACATTACGATCTCCTCATTGCAATCAATCCGTGCAATCTTATTGTCGTATATTGTCATTGAGAATTATTGACAAATAAACAAGTAAGTAAAATAATCTAAATGAAATGAAACAGACGAGCTATTTTTTGGATGAGGATCTCATATGTTAGTTTTTTCTCTAGCTAAACAAAAAAATAATTAAGCTCAGTAGCGTCCTCCCAACCCGCGGCGGTACCCTTTATGAACAAACTTTTTTTTCCAATGTTTGACTAGTAGTTGCTATTCGACACAAGATGGCGCTATTGATAGTTGATTATATTATTATATCATACAAAAATCAAGATGCATATATCTTGATTTTTGTATGATATAATAATATATGTAATATCCTTTCAACCAAACACATTTTGTCTTATGCGTTTGGTTAAGAATATCAATAATATTGTAATTTTAGTACATTTTTAGCTTTTCGTGATTCACTCTAGGTTTCCACCAAAGAGTAACGCCATCTGTGTGCCTTTTATTAAAAAACAGCGTTAATAAGGAAATGTAATACCGAGACGAGAATTAACTTTTACAATTTTATAAATTTATTGCTGTAGGATGTAATTTCAGGACACGAATTTATTTTTATTTTTTACTTGCATTCATTTAGAGTTATTATGCCTAATTGGCAAATAATCAACTACACATACAAAACGATAGCAACACTGAGAGAGAAGCAGCAAGATCAGCAAGTCGCCATTACATGTCGCTATGTAATCGCTTTTTGTATCTTTCGTGAAGGAAATTGCTTGTGTCAAATTAAAGAAGCGCGCGAGTGATTAAAAAACAATAACAAAACAAACAAGTGAAAAAAATAAACTGTAAAGTACATAAAAAGTAGGTAAGTAATATTGTTGTGTGTGTTTTATCTCAGCTTTTATGTATGTTATGTACTACTTATTTGTGAACATAGTTTTTGTTATGTAGTATCCTTAACTAATGTTAATTTGTAAATTTGAGATGGCGCCCCCGCGTCGAATATCCCGGCAGCAGCTAGAGATCCTGATGGACTTTCTAGAGGAGAACAAGGACATGTCGAAGGGAATGCCGCAGGGCGCGCCGATGTCCCAGCAAACGATGAGACAGAAATGGGCAACACTCGCCAAACAACTCAACGCTGTGCCGGCCGGCTCCTTGAAGACACCTGATGGATGGAAAAAGGTTGGATTACGTATAATCTATCTGCGAGAACAGACGTAGGTTCTGCCAAATAAATTATAAACTTTTTTATTAAGTGTAATAAAATTTTTACAGTATTGGTTTGAATGGAGACATAAATGTAGGAAGAAAGCTTCAAATGCCCGAAGGTACCAATCAACTCCCAGTGGAGCGTCCACAAGATTTGTACCTCTCAATGATTTGGAAGTAAGAGTTCTGCAACTCAGTGGAAAGGGGTCAGTGACCCCTACTGAGTCTTCAACTAAACAACTGGAAAATTTTCTAGCCGAGGACTCAGACTCTGAACCATTGGAAAACATCAAAGTACGGTCAGCCCCCGACAGTACTAAAGTGAGGAGATCTGTTGCTTCTAGGAGTATGATCGGTAAATAGCTTATTTACTTGTATGATTGATAGCATACCGTTTGTCATACATATTTATTCAGCAATAAAAATTTCTTAACCAGATGCAGACTCCCGTCCAACTACACCACCACCTAAGTGGGCCATTGAGTTTGAAGAACGGAGAATTGCTGCTGAGGAGAGAATAGCAGATGCCCTGGAATCCATAGCAGCTGTTGTGAAAGCACAAGAGGAAAGGAGAAGTATGCTTGAGGAGCGCATGGCTGATACATTGTCTGTCCTTGCTGGCACAGTGCAAGACCTCAACAGTGGCATCCAGGAGGCTGTGCAACACTTGCAGCAGCCTATGCAATCAAATGGACCTGACATTAAAGCCAATGTCTTCATATAGGGATAGTAGTTCCAACTGTGATCATTAATAGACTGCCATAGTATTGGTATGAACCATGCATTGTAATGATATTCTAATAATGACTGTAAGTTAATAATAAATTAACAAATATGTGTACATTACATATCACTAGTAATAAAAATGTGATACTTTAAATATTATTTTATTTAACCACAAATTTGTGATGTTATGATTAGAGTTGATATGCATTGGATTTAATAAAAATTTAATATTTTGTTAGGTATGGAAGCTCTGGAGACCAGTATAAACTATTGGGAGGATGCTCTGGCAGCATTCTCTCTGGGTGCACGAGGCGGAGTGACTGGCACCCTCGCGCTCACCTCGCCGGAAGAGGCTGAGTTCTGTCGCGAGATACAAGACCTATTGCAGAATGCATACTTGTTACAGGTAAACAAATAATTTGTTCCACGAACTGTCCAGGGTAGCGATTTACAAGCTATGGCATGCCTATTGCGTCGATGTAGTATTCTATGTCAATTATTCTTTGTATCTTATTATATTTCAAAATAACCAACCCCAGATTAATGATGACGTATGATAACACTATTTAGGTGTACCTGTGCTATGCACTGGGACGTGCATTGCGTCTTGTGCCACACATACATACAACGGTACCGTATGCATGGTCGGGCTGTGCGCCTATGGTTGGTGAGCTGGTGTAGAATGCAGTGCGGTTGCAGGAGCGGTGCGAGCTGCTGTTCCTGGACCAGCGGTCAGTGTTGTTCCGGTCGGAGAGCGGCGCAGGCTCAGGCCGCGCTCGCCTGCTGTCGGCGCCGTCGCCCACCGACCGACGAGACCTCCACTCCAGCGCCGAGTCCTTCGCCTCCGCCGAAGACCAGGTACCTGTTACCCTACTCTATAATATAATTGGTTTGCATGTATTGAATTCCTTGAAGGTTTATGTCAACACCAGGGCTTAGCTACACTTATGGCATATTGGGGACAATCCTTTGTGGATATATCATTCCTAAGTCAAAATAAGTATTACATATTAGTATTCTAAAAAACTTTTGAATCTTGCAACATTTACCAAATAAGATTTTAAAATTTTATTTGTTGTGTTTCCAGGTAGCAGACCTGCGAGATTTCGACGACCTAACAGAAGCTTTACCAGAACTAGAAAATTTGGAATTATATCAAGTGGCTGTGAAACAATTAGAAAATGGCATACCTTATAGGTATTTAGAGCAAAATTAAGTGCATCTAGCAAATACTAGTGTCAAAACAAATACAACCCTCTAGCTATAAAATTCCCCATTGATGTATATGATGAATCTTATGATATTCTCATTAAATTATTTTGTAGGTACGAGAATATAGTTGCATACTGTACCCCTATCATGGGTTTGCCACCGTTTTCGTAGTCCATACTTGCTGACTGGTCAGAATAGTCTCACAGGTTGTCTACGAATGATAAATGTATTGGTTGTGCAATATAGTTTATGAAATAAAGATGTGTGTAATAATAGGACGTTGCGAACGGAGGTGGTGCAATGTGGCTCCGACGCGGAGTTCCTGTGCAAGCTGCATTGTCTGCGGCAGGGCTTCCAGCATCTGTTTAAAGACGCGGCCATCCGGGCGTGGTTCGTAGACGCCGGTAGACAGGTTACTAATTCAAATACATATTTTTCTGCGTCTAATTTCCGCATCAGATTCGGATTTGATTTTGAAAGAGAAATCTCACTCTCCTCTCTCTCTCTCACTTTTTTATTATGTTGGGTATAATGAAGTTTGAAATCTTGAGGTTATTGCTGTCTCTAGCACCATCCTGGGATCGTATATACTAAACTAATGAATATTGGCTGGTCAGCATACATCTTTTGGCCATGCTACAAACTATATTTTGAATGAAAACATCGCGAGAAAACCTACTGGCGTCTTGTTTACCCCACCTCGAAATGTGCCAACACCTACTTGCGAAAAAATGTTAAAAAGTGACCGGCCTCACCATTGCCACCTCTAGTGGCAAATGGGTCATACATTTTAAACAGACATATTATATTTTTTTTAAAAGTTACGCACAGTACACAGGCTTAGTTTGGGAGTCTACCTACATGTAAAAGAGTAACTGCCGGGTTCTTCTCAGCTAAAGCAAACTTCCGAACCCGGTGGTGACATTTATAATCCTGTACAGAGTAATTTTTTTGTCGCTATCAAATAAAGATTTGTTTATGTTTGAGTTTGATGGCGTTGTGTGATAATGAAGTGGTGGTTGGCAGGTGTTGACAGACCTGCTGCTCTACGCAGACAAGGAGCCCAAGGAGTTCCTGGTGGCCTACGAGGAGATGCTGTCCTGGTCCACGGAGCCCGCCAACTGGGCCACCATCGAGGCCGAGCTCACCTCCAAGGGGGTCAAGGTCACAAACATTTTTAATACTATCCCGCTTATTATAAAATATGGTTTAAATGAGATTAGACTACATGTCCATCCCTTTTTAAGCGGCCTAAAGAGATGGGGCTACTTTGAATCCTAGAACTATCTATACAGATAAATATTTTTTTTGTCTGCTTGTTCAGGATAAACGCTTAAACGGCTGGACCGACTTTAACGGGACTTTCACTGGCAAATACATAATGTTACAAGGAGTCACACTTATGAATGCATCTGTATAAAGGTGTAAATCTGTATACAATTTAAAAAGGTACTAGTAAGATAGTAAAGAATCTGCCTGATGGCAAGCAGCTACATGCCACATCAGAGGTGTCTATCGCGCTGTTGACTTATACATAAAGGAAGAAATCTTGAAAGTCCGTACCTACTAAATATACTTGTAGATTTAGAAGTCGGATGAGTGTTATAATAGTTAAAAAGATTTTACTTGTACTATTTAGTTTTTTAGATTCAACCAGTAGTTTTCGGTGGTATACTTAAAGAATATATAAATAATATATATCTTTAAATCAACAACTAAGTACCAAATGTGGATATATGTTCGAAAAATGTTATGGTTATGTGCCCTCATGATTTATGAACGCTGACCTTGAATGCGACGTATTAATTTTATAACTGTCTCCGTCTGTTTGTATGGCGCGACGCGAATAAAATACTTGCGCAGTTACCGCCGCTATTTTTGCTGAGCGCTCATAGCTTTTGACACTTGGGGGCCAACTATGATCGGTTATGCAGCGCGTTTTAATAACTTCTTAGCTTCGATATTTAAATTTCCGGTACGAAAATGAAACGTCAAAGCTCTTGAATACAATCTGCTTAAACCGATGATGGTAGGCCCCTGCACTGAGTGATCGAAGTTGTCTTGTTTGGTCTCGTATAGATATAGCGTAATGGAATAGTGTTATGGTAACTGATGCTGTATTATATTTCAGGTCCTGTCATTCTACGATGTAGTATTGGATTATATATTGCTAGACGCGTTCGAAGACCTCGCTTCGCCGCCCTCCTCGGTGCTCGCGGTGGTCCGCAATCGATGGCTCTCCGATGGATTCAAAGAGAGCGTAAGCAAATGTCTCAATCTATTATCAGCGACTGTGTATGAGTAGTGTTCTTAGAGATCGAACACAGGGAACTGTAAAAGAATATCTTTTTGCGCCTGATTTTCTGTCTAGAAGTAGTTTATTGCCACAGCGTGATGGATGTAGATCATACAAATTTAATTATGTTGCTGTTTCTCCTGACGGGTGTTAATTTGGGCAACGCAAAAGCTAGTCCTCAAAAATGACGTTTAATGATCCCTAGTGTCTCTCTCGTTGACCAAAATGGTTCGTGTGGTCAGGCGCTGACGACGGCGGTGTGGTCGGTGATAAAGGCGAAGCGGCGCTACCTGCAGCACGCGGAGGGGTTCATGGCGCACTTCTACTCCATCTCGGAGCACCTGCTGCCCGTGCTGGCGTGGGGCTTCCTGGGCCCGCGCGAGCGGCTGCGCGCCGTGTGCGAGGCCTTCCGCGCGCACACCGTGGCCTTCATCGCGGACATTTTCAGCTTCGCGCGCACGCGCTACACCGCGCTCGACGACCTCTCCGCGGACATCTTGCTGCACGCCAAGGCTCGCACCGCCAACATTATGGACAAACTCGCCGATAGGACCTGAGCACCGGCTGCACTCCTCCTACGCATTTGGACGTCTTTGGTAGCTCAATCGCAACTACGTAAGCATTCTCATATCTGTTGATATAAACAGTACTAGCTTTCAGTTTTCAATTGTAGAATATATGAATAGCATCTGAGCCAGTGCAGGTGTAATATGTATAAGTAGAATGATAATACGAACATGCCTGCCAAAGACGTGTTTCAGGACGGGTTTGCTTGTCAATAAAGTGCTATTCACATTCCTAGTTGATAATGTAAGTCCTGTTCGAGAGTATACATAAACAGACATCCCTCAGTTAGTATTAAGATAATAGTGGTTGCTTCCCAGGGCCTATAGGCAAAGTAATATTATCCTCACGCTTCGCTATTAGTTTCCATACATTGTCATTTCTGCTAGCAGAGAATGTTACTTTATCTAGGCCTGCAATTCATATAAGTGTTAAACATTTTGTAATTTTATTTCTGCTCAATGCTTTTACTAACTTCGAAGAATAACAGAGTTGTTTGCCAAACTTATAAATTTGCCAGGTATTAGATACACAAAAATGAATCCTTATTTCTTTACTCATGAAATCACAAGTGAAATGCTGATTCTATTTCACTAATATATGTTTTGTTGTTTGTTATTGTCTGGAAAAGGTTCTAATGTATTAATAATTATTGAAATGTATTAATTCATATACCCATCAATCACTAAAATATATTGAATAAACATAGTAACAAAAAATATATAGACGTGCAAAGGGGGCCGTGCCATCATTATAAGAAAATATCTAAAAAAGATTAGCAAAACATTGTATAAACATATAGTAAAATTTTATAAGATGCTTAATCGGAGGCATGAGAAAAATGTTCCCACTCCTCCTACGAATCGGACAGGGAAATACTCCAAAATTCCCGTGAACTGTAATCCACAAACAAGGGAATCCCTGATAGAAAAGTGGAACTGTGCAAATCAATACGTTTTCAAGTTACATATTGACATACGACGAACAAAATATTGTTTAATTCAATTATGTCAATGCACGTATGGCTTCTAGTATGTATAGTATTTATTCTTATTTGTAAATATAAGGTGTAACGTAATTTTATTTGGTGCCTTTTTTTTATTAATTGGTGTTTATAAATAAAACAATTATACATTAGAAAATTTAGTATATCATCAATTTTCACAATATAGCCTTGTCTTATAAGATATAAAAACAAACGTGTAAACATAAATTTTAAATAAAAATCAACGAATAATACTTTCCATGGAGTAAGCACCAATGATAGTAGTAATGGTGTGCAGTTGTGTTTACAGAGACATCACTCGCTTAAATAATCTCACTCGAAGATAAATATTTGGTATTGGTTTATCACTTCAATATTTTCGACGATAGCCTTTTTATACTGTTGTTGCAACAGTTTATTTCGATCTTGCGAGTGATTAATTTATAAGTGCTAGTTAATAACCCCTCAATTTCGTAATAAGTGCTTGAAATAAGATTATTTAAAATAAACTTTTAATAATTAAGAAATCCTGTCAATCATCCTCCACGATATTTTTTATTAGTAAATTATATCTCCATGTATTTCACAACAGTTATTTGGTTTAGTGCACAGCAAGTATATTTAAAAGCTCTAATTTTATAACAAAAGTAAATATAAACATTATTATAATATACATTTACATAAATATAACATTAATATCGTCCATTCCCGTTTGAGGAATAGTTGAATTACAGTAAACACTGATTGACAGGCTTCCTTTTAGCTAAGCTGCCTCCAGTTTGTCAAGCCTTGGCAAATGATTACAAACTGGTCATCATCAAAAGTACATTAACAAAAGGATTTGAAGTACCTTATTATATGAATTCTTGTCTCAACCCTAAAAACAGTAAATCAGATTGATATTTTTTTTAAAATAATCGAATTAATATCATTTTGATCGACCAGTTTCATCACTGACCAAGGTGCGAGCTACTCACGAAGATGCTGTAGATAGCTTAACGATTTATAATAGAAATATAATATATGATACAACTACTCTTCAGGACTAGACACTAGAAAGGGTTGTTGGCATAAGAACAGATTTCTAAAGACATTGTTTTGTATTTATTGAGTGGTACTGGCCTACCCCTGAGTTCCCGTTTGTGACTATCAGGGGCCTACTCAGTTTCTCCAAAAAAACTTAAGCTTCAGCCGAAAGTTCGCAAGGTTTCTACCACGGTTCTTATTCGTTCTAAAATTGCGTCAGAACTTAGCGTACTAGAAAGTTCTTTGATATATTTATAAACAAATTTTAATTAAATTATTACACAAACAAATCTTGAAAGTACGTTTGGTTTTTGTTTGTTTGCGCAGTTTCTTCTCGGAGAAGGAAAGTAGATAGGTTTGGTTTGTCGTTAGACAAGAAGAATTTCGGGAGGCCAAATCCGAAACTATGCCGAATAGAGACAAATAGAACTCGGGCCCGATTATAACCGCTATCAAGTATAAAAGGATAAATGCTGGAAAGTATCGTGTATCTTTGAGAAAATCTGCATATTTATCTCCTATACATTAGGAACATTGTCCTCAAAATATGAGTGAATAAGGCTTATAATCTGTCCTTATGCGAACGAACCCTAGAGTCTGAAAATGAGTATACCAAACACACAAAAAGAAATGCATGCATTCTTCTTAAAATAAATGGAATCACTCTTGACTTCCGAAACTAACAGAGTCAATATATACAACAGAAAATCGATTCCTCAGAACAATGTGACAGAGAAACGAACATTGTCATAAAATTTTCATCAATTTTATGTCGATAATGGTATGACAGCCGCTTTGCGTGTGATTTTGCCTCAACTTCCCCTAGCGTATATTTGATGTACCTAAACAATAGCTACGGGTTAGGTATAGAAGAGTGAAAAAATGAAAAATATTGGATATTATTTTTCAGCTCATCTGATCTACTAGGGACGCGAGACAATTTCAGAGCGAAGTAAACAGGAGATCATATCAAAGACTGTGGAATTGCGCTATCGTTTTTAAATCTACCTAAATAATTGAGTGTGCATTATTATCACAACATACATGAACAGATCCACAGTGAATGAGCCTATTAAAATATTCGTTTTATGAGGTATACCTACACCGCAAAATTTTGGTGCACTAACATTTTAAATAAGTCTGCCTAAAACAAATAAATAGAATACAAACGACGGACGGCTAGCAAACGTGACGAAGAGTCATCCCGAAGTGAGTACAGAGGAGTTTGTAGCGGGCGGGTCCGGCGCTACTCGGGCTCAGGCGAGTCGGGCGCGTCCACGGCCAGCGTGGTGCCGGCCGCCGCGCGCACCTTCTTCAGGTAGCTGGCGCTGTCGAACTCCAGGCAACTCTGCAGACACCAAGCACATTATGCGGCTGCCGCGACCACCCTCCTCCTCGTGTACGGTGCAAGCGAGCGATTAGTGTGTTAGGTGGAAAGCAGGTGCAAGCAAACACTATGACTTTTGGCATTTTTATATTTTAAACATCAGAAATTGACAACGGATATAAACACTGGTAATTTTAACCTACTAGAATAAAAAAACAACAATATAGTAGGTACGCAAACATACAGTGGGAATGTGCACGATAGAAATTTGCAGTTCGGCGAAGGCAAACGGTGAACGGACAGTATCTACCTGTTCAGCGAACCCCTCTCGAGTACCCATTCTGTGCGAGCAGCATGAGAAAACATCACAAATTTATATTAGTATTCTGGTAAACACTTCATAAACACATTCAAAATTATTCATTCGTGTAAACAATCTTGCGTAAAAGATTTATCAATAATCAACATTCAATAAACATTTTTATATACTACTATTAAAAATTGTCTCATGGAGTCAAATATGAAAAATATTATTTTAAAAAATAGACAATAATAATTTTAGTATTCAGTCTTCATATGAGTCATCAGATCACTTTGCGATCAATTATTAGAATTTAACTATCTAAATTGCTAACTGTAATAACAATTATTATGATAATAATTATTACTGGTCCGAGATTATTAGTAATCAACAATCGCTGCGCCGCGTCCGCGGCCTGTGGTTGCGTCGTTTGCGAGCATCGCGAACGTCAGTCTTACTGATTAACTTAAGCTACAGAGATCAAATGCTTCTTAAAGGTAAGTGATGCCTATTATTTATACCTAGTATTATACTTAACTAGTTAGATGTCGACGACGCGACTACAGTCCGGGACCGAATTAACTTAATGCAAGAACAAAAATATAGACATTTACCCATCAACATATTGAAAATAATGACCAGCATAGATAGGGATTAGTCAGTAGGGGAAATGAAGTAGACAAGCTAAGCAAAGCACGTGCGAAGTTAATGAGAACGGGGGCTCGGGTGCGTTCGACTATACTTGCACGTCGTGCCAAAGTTACAACTCAATTACCCACCAGGGAATCGGTAAACTATCGCCATGATAATCGTAACTCCTACGATCGACCCCCTAGTCGAACGCACCGAGACGGCCTCGGGTGGGGGTGGGGAGTGGGTTCGTGGGGCGGGGGAGGTCAGTAGAAGCCGCGGCACAGCAGCGCGGCCAGGTAGTTGGGGTGGTGCAGCGGCGGCCAGGCGCGCGGCGGGCGCGGCGCGGGCCGGGCGGGCGCGCGCCGCGACCAGCGCAGCGTTACCTTGCGCGCCAGCTCCGGCGGGAAGCCCCCCAGGCCGGCCGGCGGCAGCTTGCTCAGCGGCGAGTCGGCGTACTGCACCAGCGTCTCGTACGTGTACGTCTGCCGCGAGCCGCCGCCACCTGCGCACGCACACCACCTCACTGCCTGCACACCTGCACACCTGCGCTCCAAGCTATTGGGTGTGCCGGCCGAATTCTCCTCACCTACACGCTCTCACCGTAACACTGCACATTCTCTTATTACTCGAAATTCCTTGTGCAAAAGCGACATTCCATTCTGACTGACTGTTGCATAAAAATAAAATAAAATGTGTGTTAATGATAAAGATGCAATAACTTAGTAACACATCCAAAACCAAAAAAAATAAGAAGTTGTTAATGTATTATTATACAAACAGCAGAAAGGTTTGTTTGATTGGAGAGAAAATTAGTTGGATATTAACATGGTGTTTGCAGCATACACTTACATACATAATAAATAATATATCTTATATTTCAGGAAATATGTTGCGTACATACGTTATAATGCGATGAGCATAAGGTCTCTACTCTCAATTTGTATCACTTGATGAAATTTATTGCATATTTTTGTTTAATTGATGGAAACAAACTGCATCCAGTTCAAACATTATAACTAGGCATACTGTCCATAAGGAAGCACAGAAGTAATGAATACGATAGAGGTTTGGTCCACTTGCTTGTTATAATATTCGTACTACATACACAACTAGCTAACATAATGAAACGCTGGTTATATACGAACGACATAAAAACATTACAATTTTACAATACCTTGTGTGATTATATTTTGTAAGGGATGAGAATACTTTACCATTTTTGCCGACGATCAATAATTAACAAAAATGTCGTTTACAGCCCATTTGTAATAAACTTGAATCTTTATTTAAATGCCATGGCCTCACTTTTATGTTGAGTACGCAAAAGAAAAAAGAATGTCATCCTATGAGGTGCATAATGATCTTCAATCTTATGGCGGTACAGGGCTCGTGTTCGACTAAGAGTATTTTTCAGGAAACCACTTTATCGTCGTTCGATGGAAATTGGGCGTTTGTGAGTGCCATATCCAAATGGCTAATGTTTCAATTATCAGAATGTTTTATTTGTTTGAATATAATAATATTTGACACATTGAACACCAAAGAAACACCCAGCATTGGGTAAAATTAAAATAGCAAAGTAAGACTTTTTCCCCGGAATAGGGGGCATGAAAATTCGAACACGGTAAATCCTCATCAGTATTTAACTGAATACGTTTTTGTTCGGCATCGTCCTATTAATGTACGATTATGACAATGTGGTCGTAGGTGTGTAGCATGTATGGGGATGGTCCTCACCTTGGTTCTTGTCAGTGCTGGCGGCGCGCGAGAAGCGCGGCCGGCGCGGCGCGGCGTCGTCCCCCGCGGCTGCACACAACGCCAGTTACACGCCGCACGCGCCGACATCGACCACTCGCGATATTCCCCGCACCACCCTACCGCACTATGCACCAACAACTACTACCCCACCACGACGCCTAGCATACTATACTGCCGACATACAACCTCCGTCACTTCATTATTTTATTTTAATTACTCTTAGGGCTGTTTCCAATGACCCATCAAAGGTTACAGATGGATAAATAACCCCAGTTATCTATCTATCCATACCTTCAATTTCATAATAATGTTAACTAGCGATAGGTTATAGGAATTAAAGTAAGGACAAAACACTGAAAACGGCCGCTACTTAAATTCCACTACACGTGTACGCTGGCCTGACGGTCATTTAAGTTCCGCTAGTACCAAAACGACACGTGCTGATATAAGACATATTGTATACATTACTGCATTTTTGTGGATGCAACTGTCTACAAGTCACTTTTCACTTGAGAAAAAATAATGAAAATGTATGTAAAAACATTGTTCAGCGAATTTCAGACCGTATTATGTTATACATTATATTTAGAATTAATTTATATAAAGTGAATTCTTATGCTGCACACGATAGGTATTCTTGTTATAACGGAGAAAGTATGATGGCACTGGATTTCAACAAAATAATTTACTTCAGAAGTAGTGAACATAATACATAATTTAGAACTGTAGTTGTTTTTGCATAGAACGGTAAGTTGGGTTAAAACAATGCTTTGTGTCGTTATGGCAGGCGGAGAAGTATTATTAATGAAAGTGTTACGTTATGTAGCTCAATGGCACAGATAATAATTTGGAAGATCCTGCCACGACTAGGGATCGGAGTGGTCACAGTGATTTCGAGAAAATAACAAACAATGAATGAAAATAATAATATATAAATACATAATAGTAATATGTATGTAACAATCGCCGCGACAATGATATTACATACTGAAACTATAACATGATATTTACCAAATCCAATGTTATGATAATGTTGAATGTATTTTGTGTGAAAGTACATGCTTCAGTCAGTCCCTGAGGGAATCGTAAACATCCTATCAGAAGATGTATATTGTACTATATTTATAGGTAAATTATATGGTATTATTTTGCACACTGTTATATAAAACGCAAGACATGCCTATAGAAGCAAAATCTTTCACTAACTACCTCTCCATGCGAATGTATAACAAATAGCTCCTCTGTAATATTTTGTTCATTATTACTTACAAATTACATACCTGAAATACTACCTCCTTCAAGGGCAATTTTACGTGTCTCAAGGATATTATAAGTGCTTAGACATTCTTAGGCAATCTTGTTCCCATGATCGATGTATCGCCATAGTCATCTTGCAAAGTTTATTAGTACTCCAAGTTGAACATATATAGGGACGTAATATTTTATTCCTGATTACAAATAGTTCATCAATCCAATAACGCTGAGCATAAATATAATTACCAAAACAAGTTTTATAAAAAAAAATGTTTAAAAGAAATCATTCGAGTGGTTGAATAATATCGGTTTGCTATTCCATCTTTCAATGAAAGCACACCATAAATATATACCTAAAATGGGGAACATAAATTGTCCGAACTGAATATTGCATATACGTCCAGTAATCCTGCGGCAGAAGTCTAGCCCATATTTTGGCAAGAACGCACCGGAAACATTCACAGTATATGGTCTTGCTAAACAAATGTTTCGCCTTCAATTATTTAGAGCAATATGATTGTATGTGGTGTGTGTTGGGTATAATGACCTGTGTGTTCGTTGGGCGCGAACACGTCGTCGTCAGCGCCGTTGAGCGCGGCGTCGTCCCGCAGCAGCAGCGCGGCGCCGGGCCGCTGCGAGAGCGTGAAGAAGTCCCCCGAGCCCGCGCCCATCGCCTCCAGCGCGCCCGCGCTCTCGAAGTACTCGTCCAGCACCAGCTTGGCTGTCTGCACCACACAAACATACATACATATGCTCACGCCTGTATTCAGGCAGAGGTAGGCAGAGGTGTTGTTATCACAACACCCACTTTTCACCGAATTTGATTAAGTGCCAATGTGACAGATGGTGAGTCTATCGCCGTCTCAGGCACTATACATACGTCTTTGAATTACTTCTCAGAAATATGCAGGTTTCCTCACGATGTTTTCCTTCACCGAAAGGCACGTGGTGTGAAATCACTGTACTTAAGTTTTACAAAAACTCATTGGTACAGCCCCGCTGGGATTCGAACTTGCGTCGCTTGCGTAGAAGGCGACTGCTCAAAGCCCGAGGCCACAACGGCTCTCGGCACCACACAAACGTCATTCAAAATAATATTCCACTAACTAAACACCAGATATGTGATCGGAAAATTGTTACTCCTATAGCAACGGAATTCGTACTCTCATTCGTGACTGCAATACTTAATACATAGTATAATAGCGTGTCTGGGACCTGTCACTCAATAATCATTGTGTTCCATATTAATTTTCCTACGTCAAAACTAGTTGAACATACCTTAACAAGATCCAAATTACTGCCCGTGATCTTAATGGAATGTTGTCCGAAAGTCACAGTGTACTTGTATTCTCCTAGCGCAGCGTCGTTGGTGGAGAAACTATGCAGTAAGGCCCGAGAATTATGGGGAGATTTCTGCAACAATGTATATATGAATACATCATTATCACTATAACAAAGAATTTTTATGCGAGTGGCGCTCGCTGAATGTGAATGTGTGTATCTATCTATATGTAAATACAATTTAAGGTTTGTAATTCCAAATTAAAAGCTTTTCACTAAATGTACCATGAAAGGTTATATATATACATTTATCGAATTTTTTCGCTGTTTGTTTCAGCTAGAAGTAACAAGGCTATATTTATTTTAGAAAAACAAAATATATCTTAGTAACTGTTTATTGGTAAAAAGGAAAAATTACCTCTCTGGGGCGGGGTGTGTCTTCCTCCCCGGCCGAGTCGAGCGAGGGTAGCGAGTCGCCCAGAGTGGTGTCGAGCGCGCTCTCGAGGCGCACGGGCGACGCGTTGCGCCGGATCGTATCGCCGATTAGGTGCTTCGCGTGGCTGCAAACACATATTACCGCTTACCGAAATACTGTTAAAAAGACACCTAACTACCTTAGCGCTTCACTCTTAAAAATATATATCATCATTTGCTATTTGTTTAATGCCAAGATTTTTTTGCAAGAAGACTAAATCTCGAAACAAATCAACCATTAAACAAAAAAAAAACTGTGTCTCGATTTTTGCGAATAGTAATAGTTTTCTTATGACATTCAGATATTGTGAACAATGTCGATGTCTAGGTTAACAGCAGTATACTCACTTCACATTCTCCTCATTGGGTCCGGTAATCTGCACGAGGCGCTCCTTTGCACCAGGGCTCACTGTAATTACATATCGGTGTATTTTACTACTTTGTTCAAATCTCGCGTTCCGAACTCGTGAAAGCTATAAATATGCGATTAATTTAGGCGGTGAGATGACATCGTTATCTCGAATATAAATAACCACACCGTAACCATTGTTATGAACTTGCATGTTAAATCTTATTTAGTATGCGCGTGAAAATAGGGTTAATTTAGCATGTAACTATATTATTTCAATCTATGACTTGTTGAATTAAATGTGAAAAATAGGATTATTAAGTAGTAGATAGAGATGGGATGGGAAGAGACCGTCACACCATGCGCAAGCAGCCCAGCCTTGTTCATACCTCGCTGAAACGATATAATGGTGTCACTTAGCTCCTCGATCATGTGCACCCTCCTGCCCTTGATACCCATCACTGTAACACCACAACACACCTTCAGGTACAGCGGCGCCTCCAGCGATCGCAACACATTACACCACCTCAAACCCCAACGATCACGGGGCGTCACCTCGCAATTACGATCAATTACCTCAATACCAATATAACCGAACATGACATATTTTATCTATGCAATATTTATCTTTACAAAACATTGTACAATTTGTTTAATTTACTCATGCAGAACTTAAGTATTTAACTCGGCCTCCAAATAAAAAAAAATAACAGACAAGGCTTACATTCTCATTTCATGCATTTCCCCCAAATATTTTCGTTATTCCTTATCTTACCTTTTCCGGAATCAGCATTTCTGATAACGACCTCGTCTTTGGAGTAGTTCTTGCCCGGGATTTTGGTCGGTTTGGGGAACTTGCCCGAGGGCTTGATGAGCTCCCCGGGGCCGAGCAGCGCGGGCGGCTCGGCGGGCGCAGCCAGCGTCGGGGACACCGAGCCGCCCGAACCCGCGCCCTCCATCGTCGGCACCAGCAGCGGCTGGCACAATATACCATCATATATTACTTATACCAGTCAGTCATAACGACACAAATTTATATAGCGAATGTGAGTGGAAGTATCGGTAAAAGGCGCACAAACAGAGCTATCATGACCAATAAATCATCCTTTCCATAAAGATTGAATTCAGAGAATTCATAACCGAAGGAAGTGTATTAAGAGAGAGAGGGTCCATGAGTACAAACACTACTCCAAAAATTTAATTTCTAATCAGAGAGAAACTCAGCAAGTTTTTTTATTTTCAAATTATTTAATGGAGACTCAATACAGGGCCACATTACCCTTTTCTTGTATTTTTTTCTAAGAAACTGAATTTATTTTATGGGTGGCCCACGGAATAATACGTATATTTTATAACACACTCCTTATAACATAAGCTATCAGTCAGTGAAAGTCCCGTTAAAATCGATCTTGACGTTTCGGAGATTCGCCGGTACAAACAGACAGACAGACAGTTTTTTTTCAAATTGATATATCAGTACCGTGCAAGTTTTCATTTGCACTTAGTCAAAAAGTGTAATTTTGGAATTACAAACAAACACTTCAATTTTATTTATCTGTATAGATATAGATGTATAGAATAGATATTAATGTGTAGTGGTTACATTGTTGATGAGATGAGCTAAACATTGGTATATTTACCTCAGCATGTGTGCCGCGGTGTCTATAGTATTGACTCATGTAGTCAGAGCCCTGCCAAAGTTTGGCGCGCAACTCGATCAACTCGAGAAGATGAAGTCGAGTTTTTTTATCCAGTCGTTCGTCTTGTGAACCATTGCGGAACACAACAAAATATCTGTAAAATATAACATATAAAGCAAATGAGATACAGAGCATAAAGAATATCTCCCTAAAACCATAATTTGATTAAATCTGTGTCATCATTTTATTTCATGAAAATAGCTTCTGTGTTTTGTGTATGAGGACTTGGACTTAATTTATACACAGTTATGTCCACCAAACATCACACAATATTTAGCAACAATTTTTAAATAAAAAATATTTTCCTATTTATTGCAGTGCACACCCCTGCTTGCGATCTCTTTACATTTTCAAAAGGCAGTTTGACTCAATTTCTACATTCAAATAAGTTGTAATACATAGTTTTTCACATACCTATCAAGGAAGTCTTTATAGAGTGCTTCAAGCTGAGCACCGTAAAGCTTAAGATTGGAGTACATGGTGGCTACGTTGCTCTGGAGGGCACGGTCATAGTTACCCTGCATCATTTGATATGCCACCGCTTCTGTCAACACTATCAGGTCATCAACTGCAACAATAGTAATAACAATTATTACAGTTCATAAACAAAAAAAAATTATACTGGCAATGAGCATATAACAATGAATATGATTTATTCAGCTTAGGCCCTGGAAAGGTACATATAAATGTTGAAGAATCATCCTCCGGTTCAGAAAATAAAATTCTGAGAAGAACCGGCAAGAAACTCAGCAAAATGGTTATGTATATTTTTGAAATTTTTTTTTTCTGTTATCATAAAAAAATCTAATTTATAGGCATAATCAGGAAAATATAATTGCTATGTTCCTTGCTGGCTTCTCAGTATAGCAACCTTCTGAATTCAACAATTATTGGCATTTATAATTCTGTACAATGTAATTCTGATGATGTGTATCTTCATTGTTGAAACTCAATCAAATAAAGACATTTTTATTTAAGAGATGCAGTGATGTACTAAGATGTATTTCAGTAAAATGTATTTATTTAAATGTTGGTTATTACATCAGAAGATATTTTCCCATTAACTTCTCCTGATCCTGTCTATAACACTAATTATATACTAAGCATGAAACAAAGGAAAGCTATATAGAACACAATATTTACATAACAATTTATCTTTACTTTTATTTTTGTAAATAAACAAATAACCTGTTATCATTGACACCTTTACCACTATTGACATCATTGTGAGAAAACTAATAAGATTCTTACCTGAGTTTATTTTGACGTCCAACACAGAATTGCGGTTGTGAGCAGAACTGGTCGTCGATTTCAAGGGCCTAGGCACCTCCAGTTTCTTAACCGTGCGGGTCATTTTCGTAAGGGTCGACATGGTGCTGCCGAACAAAGATTCGCATTATTAGAATCCTAATAAGTAAATACAGACTGCATTGTGTCCGCTCAACCGAATTAACACGACATACGAATAAAAAATTATAGTCACATTTTGTTGGAGGATATGAGTAACCTCGTCGTAATTAAGTATGCACAATGAAGCAAATACAAGAACTATTGGGAAACTCACTCATCCATGGCGAATGCGCCCTGATGCACACAAGAACCACTAATACAGCAAATAGCGTGAAAAGTGAAAGTGATGACAATGAATATTCCTAGCGAAAAAATTCGGAACAAATCCAATACGTGTTCATTACTCGTAATATTGGTTTCTCGTTTATTAAAAAGGAATTAGCTGAAAAAATTTTGACTTTAGAGAAGATTAAATATTTTGCTCGATGAAATACATTTAAACAAAACAATTGAAAACCATGGAACACTACGAAATAAGAAATAAACAAGAAAACTTACCTGGCTACGCCATTAATTCGCAATAAAAATAAATTCGGTCTAGTGAGTGAGGCCAGCCAGTAAAATAATATCGATTAGATGAGTCGAGTCGAATCGAGTTTAAAAATAAAAAAATATTTTATTGAAAAGTCCTGAATGGTTCTAGTTTTCAAATTACAAGCCGGCTAAAACCTATTTTAAGTGTGTCTGAATATTCTTGAACAAAATTTTACGAACCAAGAGTAAAAAAAAAATACTTTTATTTGAGCACAGAATCAGATTAAAAAAGAAGTATTTTACTATCTTCTATACTGTAACTGTCAAAAGCGATTTTTTTTCTATATCTATGATAACCATACAGTGAATATGGCAATACTTTTATTAAAAGGTCAATTATTGTATGTCAGACTGACGTAGCAACAATCTGTCTGTTTCTCTGTTATGTTACTCTTGTTCTGTTTATCTGATGTGTCAGTGTCAGTTTGGGGGTGTAGTGTATGGTCGTGTTTAGGTTTTATGAAAATATATTTAACCAAATGTCGTAAAATGTTCTATATTGCCAGTGTATTTGACCGAGAAATACCGAACAACAATACGTTGCATGTGGCTTTGTGCTTATGAGATGAAGTGGATCGCAGATTTTCTAAGCTGAGAAGGTAAACTAGAACACATGTTTTAAAGTAAAAAAGTTTCTTAGTTGTTTATGTAGGTCAGAAAATAAGAACCCGCCTTCCAGTCCGCTAGGTATCATAAAATTATCCCATGTAGGATATAATAATTTATATTATTTGTTTAGATATATTTAGTCTATCTCAGATAAATGGATGTGGGTACTGTATTCTGCCTCCATCATCTTCATTTCCTTACTAAAATTATAAATTTGAACGGGTCCGCCCTTATCTCTGATGCCTCATATGAAGTGAAGTTTTTGTCTGAAATTTTACTCATATTAATATTACAAATGGCAAAGTGTCTCTGTCAGTCTATCTGCTACCTTTTCGAAATTTTATAAATTGGACATATTTGAACTCCTTAGTCTAGGGAAGTACTCTCTGTCATACCTATCTGTATCAATGATTACAAATAGCAGCTTTTTTAAATGTTTACAGGTACAGGCTTATAAACTTGTACCATACCATGTACATGATTGTTTAAATTAACAAATAATTTATTATCATACCTATCTCTTTAAAGGTTATTTATTAGTACATTTAAAAGAAAAGTTAGGTGTTTGTTATTATATGTTGTGTTATCTATATACCTAATTCTTTTTACAGTGAATATGGCAAAATATTACCTGTTATTGCTGCTGATAAGGCTGATCCTACCAGCTGGATTGCTTCTAAGTAAGTTTGAACAATATTATTTTCCATAGTCAGGAAACTTAATTACCATGCTTTATATGAGCATGAGACCTGTATCCTATTCTGTTATAATTCGTATTGTAGTACTATATTAATGTGTTATCAATACTGTAACTGCTTTGTAAATTGGTATCATTATTAAATTGTAGCTTGTGTTCTAAACAAGAATGCATTTACCTACCTACCTACTATATCATATCATCTGTGTAAATATTCTTATTTTTTTAACTATTATTTTGTCTATTTAGGGCCATTGATGTTATGTTGTGCTAATTTGTGAATAAATATAAAAATCATTTCAATACCATCAACCTGTAATAATATTATAATCTCCATTGAATATCCAGCATGCGATGCCCTTTCAAAGCTAGAAACTATTATAATAAGATTGTTGGTTGTCTGTTGTGTCTGGCAGTTTGGTATCTTTTGTTTTGATCTGTATAGAGGTGGCGCCGCGTGGCTAGCGACGCTCGTGACGCAACCCTCCGGAACCGGCCGGCACCGCGTGCGGATCACGCCGCGCCTTCATAATATACCTACTGCTTTATTCACATCACTTCTGCATTAACATCCACCAAAATAAATCTTACGTCATCGTGGAGCCGCGCAATCGTTGCCTAGGTCTTCATTATGGGCCATTGTTAATGGAACATAATAAACATCGGCCGAGGTTGCAGGTAGTTGAATTTTCCCACCTTCGAGTAGACACGAGGTGTAATGTACTTTGATTTAATGTGATAAGGACAGAATTTTGGATGTATTCGTGGATTGCGTCGCATTGCGGGAAGGAGTAATGTACCTATCCTCCTTCGGTCTGGGCGCGCCGGCTGGTTCTGGGTGCGTCCTCGCGTTCGCTCTCTGACCCGATGACCGACTTGCCGTGGCCTTGCCACCGGGCCCTTTGATTGTGTATCACTAAATTTGCATGTTATTTACACACGCAACACTAGGTACGTACCTATCACATTTAAGCCCTTTTATCACCACGACTCCCTTTACTTGCTAACTATTGAATATACACAACGCAACTCCGTAAGGTATCACGCTGAGTAACATAAACTATTGAAGTAATTAAATTTGAATGCTTTATTCTACCAAGAAGTAAAGTAGGTAGGTACCTAAATACTTGAACAAATTATTTACCTAGATAGCCTTAACCTTCTCGCCACATTAGCCATTCTGGCCAATAAATGTTTAATTAAAATTTTAGAAGGAATACATCTTATGCTAATTACCTATACGTACCACAGATTCGGCCGTGCACTGAACCACGACCACGTGATATAAAAATAGTATATTGATGAGAATCTCAGCATAATATATTGAGTACATTATTTTTCAACTCGTAGCGACCCGAGTTGGGATCGTGACGTTACAGTAGATAAGTATATCTATTTAGTGACAGCACGTGTCACATCATAAAGGACTCGCGTCCTGTCTGACCCAAATTCCCCGTGGGCTCATAAATCCGACAATTTGGGACATTTACCTTCCCACCCCGTTGTTTACACCTGTCTGTCATCATACCCATATTTGGCGAATATAATAGAATGAGCAGTGATTTTTGATACCAGGCTAAAAGTACGTCAAACAGAGCGACGGTAACTGAGACGAAACTCCGCGACATGTTATTAGAAACACAGAATAAATAGTAGAAGGTATTTGCTTTCCTATTAACTACCTAAGTTATACAAATATTTCAATCTAAAACTGTACATTCCTTTGAGAGCCAGATTCATAATTTTGCCACTTAGGTAGCTTGATTCAACAGCGGCTCTGATTATCAATCATCCTGTATGAAGATCCAAATTATACCAGGTGACCATAAATTATGGAGCAGCTGTTGAAATATGTGATAGAATACTATACTAGGAATGAAGTAAAAAATATATATTTCTGTTTCGCGTAATTTACTATCAAAGTTGTGATGTAGACCTTATTAAAAATCATCTGTAATGTAAAGTTACACTTTTACTCAATATTAATTATTTCAATGTAATAATATAATAAAACTTGACGTGATAAGTAATATAAAATAAGTAATCGTGGTGACATATTCCGAAAATTATAGACCTCTATAGACATTCTGTATAAGCAAGTACGTATGTGCAATTACAATAATGAGTAGGTAATGTGGTTGCAGTAAGTTTTTGACACCATTGAGTAAAGTGCATTGACATGATAAGAGTTACGTTGAGGTCCACCTGTGCTGGCTGAGCGAGTTATGTACACGATGGTCGTGAGGCCGTGATGTTTGCCCAACTAATGGGCCACACCCGCACTGTCACAATGCCATTAATTAAACCCCCACGTAGCTTTGTGCCAGACTGTCGCCATAATAGTAGCTAGTTTTTTGTTTTGATATTTGACTTAAAACTGTGCGCAAATGTTTTATCGTACCTAAAAAGACTAAATTGCTGAAATTCTAGCCTGATTTTATATTTAGTTATATTAGTTATCAATAAAGGGCTTGCATACCCTTTCTGCATCCAAAAGTATTATAAACCCTGGAATGCTTTTTATTTCTTCGAGGTAGTTACTAAATCATTGTTGTCTATTAAACAAGCCACATGGAACCAACTTAGTTCTGTAGTCAATTTTATTTAGAAGTAAGAATCAATAATAGAGCAGGTCCGAAAATCCTTATACATATTGGTATTTCCTGAAATTTGTACTTAATGTTGTATTTTTTATTATTGTGGCTTTTAACCCAGCTCGACACTAGGCTATTACTCTTCGACCTTTATATGAGGTCAATCATTGCACTGCCTTTATAGCTCCTTTATCTGTAGGTAGGTACTAGGATTGCTAGTGTTGAAAGATAGTCATTTGTTTTTAATGTAATTGAATTTTTTGATTGCAAATTGAATGAGGGAGGATAGTTGCGAACACTCCCGTTGTGTCGTGTCTGACGACACGCAAACTCCCCTCCCGCCCTGTCACACCACACGCCATCGCCTCGTCGTTTAATTACACCGTAATAAGAATACCCTGACATAGTACACATTGTGTACCACTTAGGCGTATTAAAAATAAATCCAACTATTCCGCGAAACAACATTCGTATCCCATATGACACGTAAGGTTGGCCATCTTTAATTAACGGAAACATGATTGTATTGTATGTTAACGTTAATCTGACTTTATTATCTATACATGTGGCTTCATTATGTTATTAAAAATATATTTAATTTTAGTTCATGACATGCGTACCTAAGTGTGGGACAATATGTTTACTTAGTGTATTTTGATAAGGAAACTTTTGTCCATAGGTACTTTGTATGTGCAGTTTAATTTATAGGTACCATTTATGGCTTTGAATCCGGATAGAGTCGCTACTATCTAGGAACGGTACGTATAACTTTATATTTGGAGAGGGGGTGGATCATGGTATTGTGGTTCTTTTCATCTCTCACACCTAGGTACCCCAGTTCGGTTTGGCACAATGTTTAAAAACATTATCTATATCTATTCATCTATACAGATAAATAAAAATGATGTGACTGTTTGTCATTTCAAAATTACAGCTTTTCACTAAATACATATGAAAGTATATACGAAACTAACATTGAGAAACCATTTTTTTTTCATTTTTCTGTCTGTTTGTTTCGGTTTATTTCCGAAACGGCTGGACAGATTTTTACGGGAATTTCACTAGCAGGTAGCTAATTTGTTAAGTAAGTTAGGCTACTTTATATTTTAAAAAACATTAGGCTGGTCACCGATGAAATTCTCTGTAATTTTGGAATTACAAACTCTACGCATTATACGCAAGCTAGTATTTACATATAGACATGTAGTTCTTTGCAAGCAACATAAAAATATATTTTGAGTTATTTCCGTTGAGTCATTATGATTTTTCTAGCCAAATTGAGAGATTTTATTCATACTACAGAGGCACAGTGGTTTCATTCTCCTCAAATTATCGTGCCTAATGTTGTGTAGCTATGTATTTCCCTATAAGAGGAAATCGAAATACACATGGTAGCAATAACAACAGTTTCAGCCTGTAACCGATGACGTAATTGAGTGCAACTCACTTTTATGTGTATTTAGAGTTGAATTTAGGCAATAACTTAGTCTAAGAACACCTGTAAACAGTTCTTGAGTGTAAACAGTTGTATTTTGGTAGGGATGTGGTGTTGGGCCACATTCGGCGCCCGGCAAATAGATAATAATACTTTTCCTTATCGTACGTTGTCTGATTCACAAGGTCACTTTACAGTTTAACCGGCTAAATAGCAGGCAACCTACATTAACAATGATCTCATCATTGGTATCCGAACTTTTCGCTACTACGCTTGCAGACAGGTCATGAGCTTAATTTGGTACTTATTGTTATTACGACAAGATTGACAAGCCGGTACATATTTTCATTGCACGAAATTAATACACTGTACTAAATGTGTACTGTAGTAAATTTTGGATCTTAACTAAAACGTAACTTACATCTCTATAATGTCGACAGAAATGTGTAAACATTTAGGTAAATTCCGTCACAATGGCTGCCGTGTTTAAATTTCAAGTTTTATTTTTAACTCTAGTAGTATTTGTGTCATGCTTGTGTATACGATATGTACCTAACTACTGTAACTACTTACTGCAATAATAATTCGCTTAATATCGATATAGATAAAAATTGTGCTACTCAAAATTGGGCTCGATCCTCGAGCCAGGAAAGTGTTAATGTGTTTTGTCTATTTGTGATTTCCCAGGTGGCATATGTATGAAAGTATTATCTTTCAGCAACAATGATGATTTCATATAATCATAAGATATGCATTGTTTATTTTATTGCAATTAACAACGAAGGCGCGTCGGTCTCAAAAACATAACATTCGATAGTATTTCGAATCTAAATATTGATTTGATGTTTTAAAATCAATGGCAAATGTTTCACTGCCGTGTTTCGGCAAGCTCGACGTCGTGACGTGAGCGAGCAAGCAGATATATTTCAAAGGCTGAACGTTGTTTAAACGGGATCCAATCAACAAATAGGTTCTAACGATACGATGCTTAGCTTAAGTTATGTTTTTTATATACGTCATAAGCTTACGCCCGTAACTTAGCTTGCGTGGCAGTTGGATTTCGCATATAAATTTTCAACCCCTATATCACGTGGAATGTGGAATTAAATAAAAAATACCCTTTTTTAGTGAATCTGGATAGCCACACCTCGCAAAGCACACACCCTACAAATTTGTATTATATTTACTAGGTATATGTCTCTAGGACCAGCGGTTGAGGCTGTGCGTTAAAACTTTGATAAGTCAGACGGCAGTCTGTCAGAATTGTATAAGTACGATTTTATTTCTTTCAAAAAAAATATTCCTTCATCGCAAACGAAGACGAACTTAGGTAGCTTGCGTGTTCATCAAATCAACTGACCAGATATGGTCGAAGGACCGGATTGCAATACATATTTGCAAATAAACCTACTGCGTCTGTGTTGATAAGATACTAAATCAAATGCATATATTGATCGAATTTATTCACGGTTGGTGTACCTCGAAGTTGATAAAATTACATATTTATTGAGAAATTAATTACACTTCTAAGAAGAGCTACTACCTACTAATTGTGTGATGAAGGTAAGACTGTTTTTTACATTAATCACTAAACAGAATCATACCAGTGATGTTTCATTTTTGGTTTCATTATACCCGCTCTCGGTCACTATGTGTCGAAACATGGCCTGAGCTGGATAAATAATTACAATTTTCAGCCAAGGCAAGGTTTATATAGTCCTAATAGAAAATCTTGCTTGAAACATACCTGTCGACAAATTAGGATGAAATATAAAAATACCACGTTCTGTATGACGCCACCCTATAAATATTACTGATATAGAGATAAATGCATTTTGTACGCTCACGAGTATGCGTAACTTTATTATTATTATGATTGATGCTAACGTTATCAAATTCCTCATCGCTTGTTATCGCAAAATTGTGTAAGCTTCACTAAAGTCATAAAAACTGTTTGAAATTCAAGGCATGCAAGATAAATTTTATACTTGGGGTCTAACTTTAAAACTTTTTCTTATTGCTTTTTTGCGCCTTATTATATATTTTTAAATATTTAAGGTTTATTATCATTATACAAATTTATCAGTGAAATATGCCTTATCATATTTGTGTATTTTTACTGTGAACTAATACTTAGCGCTGATTTTTTCTTATGAATAAGGATTTTCTTATGAAGAAGACTTGGATTATGTATACATGAATATTTTTATATTTCTATATGTTTTTCGATTCAAACATTCAAGTGTGTTTGTACTTTGGGCTCAAGTGAAACAATGCAATTACGCAATAAATTTGTATTTTCCATCTCGGTCAGACAATAATTAAAGTTTGATTACGTTAAGCAGCTCAGTAGTTAAATACAGGGATTATTAAACTACTGAACAGCTGCAATTAAGTAAATAATATTCATTGTCGTTAGAGATTTCGTGTTAAATTACCATATTAAAAAAAACTAGTGGATTATGCGATGCACACATTGTAATGTGTGCGTCGTCACTGTGCATCATCTCATTTCAATAATGAAAATAAATTTAAACGTCTCGACTGAGGATCAAAGTCAGGACCATGACGTCACAAACCTAGCTCATTACTGCTCCGCCACGGAACGGACTTCATGGAGAAATGCCAGGAATAAGTCAACACAAATAAAAATCGAAATAAATTGAGCGACTTGTCCTATTTCTAAAACTCGAGCTTTGGTTGTAAATCGTGCGATGGTTTCAACTTCCTTCGTGTTTATTACTTTTCTCTGTGAATATAAAATATTTTTTTTACTAGACCACGGTTAACTTATTTAATAACTTTTAAATATAGAAATATTTTATATAAGAAATTTCATAATTTACTATCAAATGACACGTCTTTGGCCAGGTTACTTTTAATTTTAATTTTGGGGCACTTTACATCAATTACGTTATCTACTTTGAACCGTGACATAATTAGGGTCAATAAGTGTTTTCTTTTTGTGATAAATTGGTTGCATTGATTGGGTCTAGTATAGTGGCAAATTCGACTGTGATTAATATTTAAATCTATCGCTATTTTCTGTTGTTCCGTCTGATATTTATCATCGATGTATAAACTACAGCAGGTAGGTAGGAACATTGACAGAATATTTATGTTCACTAAGCATTCCTTAAGTTTTCATTAATTAGTGCACTTAGTTGAGTTCCGAGAACTCGAATCAATGATGTTCGTGTTTATTCATCGGCAACCGTTCAGCGAGTAACATCAAAGGGATTATAATTAGTTGCTGTTTTCGTAACAATCACTTAATTGATTACCTCCGCAATAAAGCGGAGCTCTTATGGCGGTGCCAGTGGTGGCACAACGGAGAAATGGGGCGAAATATAAAACGAACTGGAGCAAATTCTAAATGTTACTCTGGCATTTGGGGCGACCATAGCGATGCCAAACGACTGTTGTGGTCTGCACATAGGTACATACAACTCTTTTATGGTAGCATAACATTTACAAATACTTATTTATATAAGGTATTGAACATAATAACGTAGTATACGCATACACGACTTCAGTGATGACTCATTTGTGCTGTTCAAGTTTTTGCACTTGTTCCTTAATCAGCATACTAACTCCACGATATTATACACACTCACATACTATACTCGTAACTAAACTAGTAGTATAAATGGTTACAGTCGTTAACATCACACATACGCAATAAGTAGCTACTTATATTTCCTTGTAATGAGGTAGGCACTGCGTTTGAGGGAACCTCCATAGCTCAGTTGAAATAATTAAACTTAAATGTAAACGTTTACACGTTCTGATATAACTTCGGAAAGGTTTGATGTTATTTGTAAACATTTCAAACGCGTTTACTGACATAACAGTACATATATCAGTCCGCGCTCAACGTTATTGCCACTTTGAATTTCTGAGTGAGTTGTGGAACATAATATCCCTTAACTAGGTACTGGAACAAAGATCAAGATGTCAAATGTGCCTAAACAAAATAAAAATGCTGTGGTTACTTTGCTCTTGCCTTTTTACTCTGTTTCGTTTGCTTACTACTATTGTTACGCTTTTTATACAGCAAAGGCGGTAGACAAGCGTACTTGCTGTCCGAATGATTGAAGACGGAAGGATTTTTTTTATTTATCTGTTAGCAGAATGTTCGTTAGCGGTCATACTCTTACGTAAGAGAATCCTGTTATCTCCTGATTCAAAAAATATTTTTTAGGGACCTGTCTAACAATAAGTACTAAAATTTACAGATTACGCAAAGCCTAAGCTGTGGACGTAGATTTAAAGCAAATATAATTTTAATGTACTCCTTGAGACACACACCAATGAGTGATTTTTGGGATAGAGGTTGAGCACATGCACCTCGCACTGGAATTTTATAACGAAGGTGGTTTGAAGGCCGAGCAATATAACCACATAATTTTAACACAACCTATGTATAGGCTGTAAAAAGAGGGCTGGGAACGCAAAATTCCTCCTATTCGTGCCCGGTCACCAGATCGTGATTTATAGTGTCTATATACACAATTGAATGCTTCAGCTTTTGCTTTTCTTGGTAAGTAAGGCGAAGTACGAATGAAAAAAATCCGGTTGACACTACAAGTATAGTGCTACACAAATTATGACTGACCGTACTTTTCCGAACCGGTCAATACGTATGGAAAATGTAAAATGCTAGAAGACTTTGTACGTCTATGGGGCTAGATTGTTTGATCCTGTTCAGTGGAGTGAAATTATTCAGCCAGTAGGGTATGACTAAGTATTTTTTTGTTATGTTGTGTGACTTAGGAGTTTTTATACTGCGCGTATGGGGACTTGTTACATTGATACTGCTGTTGTATCTTACCTAGATACAACAGCAGTATAGCTGCTATCATAGCGATTTAATTCAATCAGTATAAGCCCGGAAAAAATAAGAAGAGAGGCGTTGTGTGTCCAAGGTTTTATGTAGTTATAAGTAACATTATGCGGGTTATATCCTTATGTGTTTGCTACCTTTATAGCATTAAAACATTCCTGCATAATCTATTTAATGTTATCTTCTTAAACATTGCTGTTTAATTTAATTTCCGTCTGGTAATATTATATTGTTGTATTAATGGAATTGTATATTGTTCACAGGTATAGCGTTACGACCGTACGGGCTCTCGTTATTATACTTGCTGCTGTTCTTATTAGCGCCGCTACCTCATGTTCCCGACTCGCGGACCTTCAGTGGTAAGCCTTAGATTATTTATTATCAAATGTCTATTATATTTTCGAAGGTAATGGACATTTTAATTCAATTAGAGGAAGTATAAATAAAGCAATTTTGCATAATAAGGATGGATATGAGATTCATACAGCAGATTAGCTCGCAGCTGCCTCTCTTATCTGCGTTTACTCCGTAAGGTTTCCCAGCGTGGCATTCGACGTCGAATGCCTGCCTTTGTATTATGCTTCAATTTTCTTTGGTTGAAACCGTCACTCGGCGTCGAGTGCGACGCTCAGAAATCTTACGGAATAACGCGGCAGAAGAAGGCATAAGAAAGTAATTTTCTACACTATCGGAAAAGGTTATGTTACGAGCCTGAGGTTAATTGGGAACCAGTATGCTATTTATTTCCAACCCAGTTTTTACTGCACGTATAGTTTATTTTAATTTGATGTGAGATAGGTAGTCAAGGTGAAATATGTCTAATAGTAAAAGTTTTTAACCTAATCGTTGGAGTGGTTTCTATCTTCTTCATTAGACATGTATAAGTAAACATTTTTATTTATATATTCGGTTACTTTAAATCAGACAGTGGTGACTGAGTAAATTAGTGTTTTAAATATTTGTGCCAAAAACGCAATCCATCAGCACCATTGAAAATTCAGAAACTTTACCCATCAAATAATCTTTATTCCAAAAAGCGAAGATACCATTTAATATATTTATATGCACACTGGAGCTTCACTGAGATTTTGTGCATCGTCTGAGAACTAGCATGTAAGAGATTTGTAGGTTAAATGTAAACTTACCAAATGTGTGTTACAGGGTGGCGCGGAAAATATCTGTTGTTGAACGTGATAGTATCGTTTGCGCTCGTGCTGACCCATATAGTATGGCACAGCGTACTGGCTGTGTTCGCGCCGTACGGCTCCTTCCTAGACACATGGCCACTCGTGAAGATCATTGGATACAACTTGGGGCTTGTCTCCTACCAGCAAATAGACCCTACAATGGCTATACATTACTTGGCACCTGATGTAAGGCATTACGATGAAATTTAAGTTAAATCTTCCAAACTATACAGGTTGAATTTTTCATCTTTGAGTAGATGGCCTAATCCGAAACTATGATGAATAACCAAAAGTACTGTAAGGACTCTAGTTGCTTCGAAACTAACTGCATCAATAGATTAGATAGAAATAATTATACCTAGTTTAGCTAGAGGTCTGTTCTTACGAAATCGTTGAATTCCTTGACGCTGTGTTATCACATTTATTTGATACTGTCATTAAGGTTTAAATGCTGGGAAGTAATGACATAGTACGGAAAACATAATGAAAACTACAGAGCTTTCATCAAATTTCCCTCGTAACTTCCTTGACTGAATTTCACTTATTTTCGTGCATGTAAGATTTACATAGAATATGTTTTCTTCAAATTTCAGCTAATAATGGCGAGTATATCTTCGTTTGTGTACATATTAACGAAAAAAATTATATCCGATATTAATAATCCTGAGGACCCGGGGAAGGAATCCAAACATCAGCGTTATCCATTGCTCACTAGTGCCGGTGAGTATTTAATAAGGCTAACATTTTATAGGCAATATATATTTTTTGATGTAAAAGAAATAAAATAATATTTGTAGTCATTATATCATAACTACATACATACATATGCTCACGCCTGTATTCCCCGAAGGGGTAGGCAGAGGTGTTGTAATCACAACACCCACTTTTCACCGAAGATGATTAAGTGCCAACGTGACAGATGGTGAGTATCTGAGTAGTAACTGAATATCATAACTAGTGGTGTTAAACCTCGTATGAAAACAATTTTCTATTCGTATTTATTGAATATTTGTGTGGGTTACGATAAAAATGGTTTACCTTGCTTGTCAAATAGTGTTAAATGGTCAACTTATCGTATAATTTTAATCAAGAATCAAATCCGTGACTGCGTAGAAGTGCAAATTGAAAACAGAAAAAGAGTTAACTCAAATCCTTTTTGCAGGCAAATATATCTGCCTTTTCCTGATAATGTTCTCCGGGATCATGAGGCCTAGCATAACGTCGGGGATTTACTTCCTGGTGTTTATGGGCGCGGCGACCGCGTGGTCTCTGGGCCGCGCGCTCGAGAGGGGCTTCGCTGTCGTCGGCCGCTGCCTGATGGCCATCATGGCTATCCACGTCTCTGTGCTTATCGCGTATCAGTGCACCTGGCTCATTGACTTCTACCCGCCTGATAAGAACTTTGCGAGGTGGGTACTAAATATACACGGCGATTAATATTGCACATCGACCAATTTCAGCTTCGTAGAGCGTTTTCTCTATCTCACTCCATGTATGTGACTCTAGTGGCGTCACTCGGTTTCACCTGCGTAGTTACACGTCCCCGTGGGAGTACGGAGATATAACCTATGTTACTCGCTGGTAATGTAAGCAATCCATAACAAAACACAAATCTTTCCTTTTTATAATATTAGTATAGATTTGTAAAGCTACTGACAAATAGCACATCGGTAGAGTGCGACAGAGACGCTCCACAAAGCCGAAATTTGCCGATTGCATGATTCTGAGGTCGATATTAAACTACATACTAATCACGAAGTTCTGGAAATACAAATCGTGACATTAACAGTACACTGAGTAAGAATTTAGATGTGAATAGATTATGTGCGATTGTAACAACGTTGGTATCTATATTCCCCAGATACTTTGGCCTAACAAAATTGGTGATTCTCAACGAGACCGACCCAACAACTTTTGTTTACGAAGTTACAGACGACCACAAGTGGGCAACATTAGCAAGTCCTCTAGTCATACTTTTCACGTATTATGTTCTTGCTATCGAATGCCGAGAACTGTTCAAACCAAAGGTAAGCCCCTCGAATGCATTATATGAATATAAGATTTATGAATCTTGATCATGACTAACAAACCAGTGATGATAATTTTATGCTTTTTAAAATAATTTCCAATTGGGAGATTTGCGATCCATTCCTTGACTAACGCTAAATAATAGATTTCTTGAAACTCACACGTTGGTCTAACTCTATTATTAGTTCTAGTTTTCACCATCAAAAGGCGCTATTGAAGTACTAAAAACACGAACTGATGCATATACATTAAGTACTTATTTCATTTCGATGATTCTTGAACCAAAAACGCGTTTCTACAGAAAGTGTGCGGTCAAAATTATGTTTAATTGGATATTTCTGTATTGTGCAATCTAAATGGGGATATAGGCGAAAAGAAAGAGTACCATGGTCGGTGTAGAGGCGGGCAAGCTGAACGGATCCCTGGTGCGGGGCGTGTCCTTCCGCCTCGGCAGCCAGCAAGGTGGCGCTAGGGATAAGTGGAAGAGCGCCACTAAAAAAGTTCGAGTAAGCTTGTGCGACGCTTACCTCAATTGTCCACATCGTATTCTGATATCACTATTTACCTAATTTGTGTCGACGACACATGAAACTGTCGGAACATGATGGAATATCAAACGGTTATAGTTAAGCCATTCCATTATTTTTTTCGATACCGACAGCTCCATGTATAGGTTCAATATTATTAGATAGTTCATTTTGTTTGTTTTTTTCTAATGTAGCACGTCTTGGCATGTATGTAGGTAGGTTCCTGTAAGATAACGCGTAGTAATTTTCACTAGCACGGCACTTTAGTTACAATCATCGAGCACATAATGGGGTACGATACAGAAGGGCATCCTCGCTTGTGCTAACTCCTACTAACGGACCCGCACATGATAATGTTTTCTGTTTATTTGTTTTTGGTTACGTTGTTCGTCAAAATTGTTTGGATTTTATTTTTGCAACCTGCTTTCGTTCTTTTATAGGTTGCATATAAATACATAAATTCAAAAGCACTTCGTGGGAACACCGGTGAGACTGACCCTGTAGGTATTCTCCTTTATTATTCATATGTATTTTGTGTTCAAACTTAATGCTGCAAGTTATGACATATTTGATTCCTGTAAATTCTACATTTTAATTTCGCAGTCGAAAGCTCAAGGTTGAATTCTCAGTCCAAGTAAGACTCTTCTGTTCTTTATACATTCCATTACATTATTTAAATTCCATGTGGATTAGAAGATTAAATGACGAATCAAATATTTCATGACACTGGGTTCTTGTGATATCACTGACCTAACCATGGGATTGATGTCACGAGTGACTTTTCAAAGCTTGGGTTAAACGCTTTCAATGACATCAAACCGTTCATAAAACACGAGTGTCGTGTCCATCCTAATACTGTGTGTGTGTAAACTACATGGCATGGCATGTTGTGTGTTATATGTGTTTATGTTATTATTATCTCCCAAGAGAGTATAGCGGCTGTATCATGAACTCTTATTTCAATGATTATTCCACAGTGTGATAGTGAATTATTAACTTGTCATGATACATTGCCGCATCGAACAATCGTCGTAATAACAGATCATCGTACGGCCAAATAAGGATTACAGTTAAATACTGGTTTCCTTTTTAATTTAAGAGGTAACGGGTATTTCCTAAATCATTTATCATTGAGATATTTTTTGTTGGTAAAAGTTTAAAGATAATAGACGCAAAGAAAGTTGCAAGAGGATTCGCACCCGAAGAATCCAAAACCCAACATAATAATATGTAGCTATATTTCTTTCAGAGACTGTGCGTTTTAAAGAGAAAAATGTATTTGGTTATAAATACATAAGTAACATCATATCTCATCTCCTTGTGTTTTGTTTTCCTGCAATTATCCGTTTAGGAAAACCAGTTATTTGTATAATGTAATCCATAAAAATAGAATTTGTGTGTTATTTAAAAACAAAAAACAATTAATAGTAATGTGTTGCGTGTATAGTTAATCCGCAACATAAGTCCCAGTAAGCGATGGTCGACCGCAAGTGGAAGGGAGAAGATGGGAACTCGCCCATTGCATCAGGACTCAACAGGCTCAGTGGTGGTCGTTGACGATGGTACGTAACTGTTTGTTAAATAATTTCGTTCTCCTTTCTATAAACATTTATTTTCTGTATCATTATACCTTCTATTTAAAAGATTACAAAAGAGAGAAAAACTTCGGCGTGGAAAACCTCATACGTATTATTGTTCCATTAATTCAAAGTCAATATCATAATCATTGTTGATATAATATAAAAAAAAATACTAGATCAGAACTTATTTTACTTTATATTTTGACAGCCGAGTCTCTCGCAAGTGATGACGAACCTACACTCATGGATGATATCATCGTCGCTGTTATTGACTTCTTCCAGGTTTTGATCAGGTACATTCCTATATAATCATATTGCATTAATACTTTAACAAATACTTCTAATTATATTTCAAAACTATTTGAGATAATTGTTTTTGTCAGATCATCATACATAGCGACCACGATAACTATGATGGCGTGGAGCATAATGTTCCACTCGTGGCTGACGTTCGTGTTTCTGATGTGGGCGAACATAGTGTGGCTGTGCCAGGACCAGCGGTCGTTCATGCTCAAGACGAGCCCCGTGCTCGTGTGCTACGCTATGCTGCTGCTCTTAGCGCAGTACTTGTACGGCATGGACTTGACCGAGTCCGAATTACCCAGTAATTTAACCGTAAGTTAACATTCATATTATTACAAGTTTTTAATGAATTCATGACGAAATTTTAATTCATATGTTTTTACTCGCATAGTACCAGACATCTTCGATATGTCGATCTGTTCTGTGGTTAACAATTTATTAAAGAGAAATAAAATCATCTTTCCAAAGTTGTTTATTTTTTTGTCCATCTAGGCAGTGAACCTTCGTCAAATAGGTCTGGGTCGGTCGGAGGGCGAGCCGTGCGTACCGCTTCTTATCAAGGCGCTGTTCACGTGCATGTTCTGGGTGACGCTGCGCCAGCGCGTGCAAGAGATCCGCCAACGGCGCCAGTCCGCCGCCATTACTGACCTCGCCGCGCCTTTACAACTCACTGTCTCTACTGCTGCTACAGGTACAAACCCACAAGACTTTTTTTTCGTGGAACCCTAAATTAAAAAATATGTTACTCCTTGGAACATCAGCTATCTACCATAGAAAGACTCTTTAAATTGGTCCTGCAATTTCAGAGATTAGTCAGTACAAACAGGACAGACAGATGATACAAAAATTCAAAATGTTGTTTTTTTTTTTTTCATTTAGTGGAATTACAAACAGAGACTTTTGTGTATGTATAATTAAAGTGTGTCGGTTGATGAAGGTTCCACGTAGCCACCATGCTTTTAATATCGTAAAATAAACTACTACTAAGCGTGGGATCCCAGTCAACATAGAAACTGTGTGGCGCAGCTGGTTTAAGATATTAGGACGCCGAGGCATTGTTGTAACGCATGCCGGATAAAGTAATAGTGTCCCTTATCGATTTAATTAAATAAGAGGAGAGCAGACATGCCATGCGATAGTAGCAAAATAAATTGAAAAAAACCGATAAGGGTTATATTTAATATGATTTTATGGACTGAAATTGATTAAAATAATATAAGCTCTTGAATCTATTGAAGAATTAAATACGATAACGTATGAGTACTTATTTTATGTGATTTCTAATAAAATTCTATTTTCCATTTTTTGCTCCAAATTACTCCAGGTTTAATCGATGGTAAACATTTCGATAAACTTTTGCTTCTCACAAATCATTTAGTTTAAAAATGCATTGCGATCCTTTTTTTGATTGAGCACTATTTTAATTATATCATTCGCATCGCTACGATTCTGGCCTATTTATCATTTAAGTCTGATTCAAAAATATGCAATATAATATTTAAAACATGATTATCTGATCGCATGTGTCTATTATTTGCATTACTCTTAGACCTCATATACCTGGTCTTGAAGGCACGGCCTATCTTTTCTTGTATTAAGTTATTGATGACAATTTTCTTCGAAAATTCAATTCAGGAGCACTATTTAAACAAATTACAATGTGGATATAAGTATCTGATTTCCGAAAGGGTAAACCCAGACAGAAGTGCAGACTTCTGTTATCAAGTTGATCGATCAATACATGTGAAGAAAAATAATTCTCGAAACTGGTAGACATATATTATGTATATAAATATTGATAAATCTGGATTAAGCGAATGATATCTATTTATTCTAACATGCGAGTCTCGTCGAGTCTCAAAGCTACAGTTCACATTGATTTGAATCACACCTCATGCCGTGTACGTGTCCAATAGTGTGCCAATTGGGGCATATGACCCGCCGTGGTCCCTAACTCGAAGTAATAAATTAATGAAAACCTAATTTGGGTTGGATTTATCCAGACAGAACCCTCGCAAACTATTGAAGTAAGGCTTATTTACTTTTTCCGCACCCTTACAAAATTCTGGGTGTGGCTATGATGCACGATGATTACGATATATGAATTAGTAGGTGAAGCGGGTCGTGCGGAGGAGTCACGATCGCGGCTGTTGGCTGCACTGGGTCAGTGGCTGCGGGCCATGTGCGCGCACTACTGGATCTACGTGGTGGTCATCATGCTCTTCGTCATCGGAGTCACTGGCGAGCGGATGACCATATTCCGTATCCTCTACATGTTCCTATTCCTCGCGTTCATACTTATGTTCCAGGTCAGTTGATGTGTCATTTTAATCTATTCCGGTTGTCATGAATGCGACTAGATACTGAAAGCTATAGATAGTATAGGTGATACAAAAAATGTCCGATATTGTTGTTATGATCTTTTAACTGTTAATACTAAGAAGTCTCCTTATACATATTTTGTTGCATTAAGTTGTGATAACCAGACATGACGATTAATAATTTGAAGAAGGCATGTAACAACAATTTCATAACGTCTTAAGGGACCTCTAGTGATTTTGCATGCAAGTTCAGTATCGTCTTTACTATAGGTTGTCTGGTAGAGATCGCTCTAGCGATAAGACCGCCTTTTGTTACCATACTTTATTAATCTAACCAGGATACCTATAGTATATTATGGTGTGCAATAAAGAATATATTATTATTATTATTATTATATACGATGGCATCTAAATAGCAGCAAAACATTCTGTATTTCTATTAATGCCGTGAATTCTGTTCAAATACAGGTAATAATATAACTTGACTCTGTAGTAAACTGTTGTTTCAGATAAGTTGGTATTGGTGGCGTCGCTTGATGTACGTGTTCTGGATAACTGTGATCATATACTCCATGATCAATCTCATACTCATCTACATATATCAGTTCGACAACTTCTCCGACACCATCGAGAATAGACTCTTGATCAACAAGAGATTGTAAGTTGACAATTTGTACATACATTTGCTCACGCCTGTATCGGACGGGTACTTACAAAACACCCACATTTTGCCAGTTATGTGGAAGTCCCATATTTTAGGGGGCGAGCCTATTTTTGAGTAGTATAAAGATGTATGTAATAAAATAATAATAAAATAGGCACATGACATATTACGTCATTCCCATACATTTTGTATCGTTTTGCTAAGCAAAGCGTGAGGATAATGCTACTTTGCCTACAGGCTCTGATGATAATGCGACTATCGTAGCCTCTGAATTAACCATTGCAACACCTAAGGTGTTCTCGGGCCGTGTTTTGTTTTGCACAAGTGTGACTAATAAGTACCTCCCGATTTTTTCATCGCTATGGTGTTAACATGTTTTACAATTTTTATGTTTCTAGACAACATGACCTCGGACTGGACACGTACCACCCAGCAGATTTGTTCGTCAAACTGCTGACTCCCACACTGTTTCTCATCATGACTATAATGCAAGTCCACTACTTCCACAAAGACTTTATGGCGCTATCAGATCCTAAAACAAGGTATTTTCAAATATAACTAATGCTGAAGTTCTTTAAGATTAATGTCCTAAAAATTATGTATTTAAATATTTTTTTAGAAACAACAGCGTAGGCAAAGAGGATGTGTCCGGCAGGCCGAGTCAAGGCGGTGCATCTACTATGAGAGATGATGTAAGAGTCTTTTTGTCTCTCTATTTATCTGAGCGATTGGTAGGCTATTCGGAATAATATTTTAACAGGCCTATAACGGTCAAGTAAGATGAGTTGTGTGAGCACAATGGAGCTTACATCGCATATGTTCGAAAAAGTTAAAAATAAATGAGTACCTAATACAAAAAAATATTCAATGATAAATATAAGTGTAAAGTACATAAATGTTGTGTCAGCTCCCTCAGTTGCCGCCTGAAGAGGATCAGACGTCATTGCAGGATGGCACGGTCACTGAAGCCGACCAATCAATGTCGTCACATAACACTCTTGCAAGATACAAATCTCTTACCAGGTAAGTTGAATCGGCTTATTATAATGTTATTTTTTCTTTTGTTCATTCGCCGTATTATAATTTTTTGGGGTAATCCACCCTTATCACTTGAGAGTATGAAAAATATTCTACGCCCTATTCCAAGACCTAGCGAATATAAAAAAAAATCGCACGAGAATTGCATATAGTAAATCAAATTAAACATGCTGGGTCTTTCTAGTAGAACGCGGTTATACAAGAAGCGGGAATTAATTCGACAACCTGAGTAAATAAATAATAATTAACTGGAGAGTAAATTATATCGATTGACTCGTAAAGGAGGCGTTCTGGCTCACGTTCGCGGTCGTACATGCCGACGATGACCGAGGAGCAGTCGGTGGCGTTCCGCGTGTGGGCCGAGCAGGCCTACGGTGCAGTGAAGAGGAAACTGCTCGAATGGACCGACAAGGTGTTCATATACCTCGACATACACCTCATCAAGATTATATTCATTGCTGTTATGCTGCTCAGTGTGTTTAATGTAAGTTACCATTTTAATTTTGTAACAATTAATTTTGTCACATTTAAATTTGTAACAAAAAAATATTAATATTGGATAATATTATGCATGTTGAGTGTCTCTATAACGAACTATGTTATCTTTTTAAGATGAACCGCTTAACAGTTTTTTCTAAAATAAGTCGCATGTAAGGAAAAAAAATATCCCAAGGATGTGAAAGTTAGTTTGTATGATATAGATAATTAATTAATTAATTATATTCATCTTTATACTCATTGTTAAATCTATTAAAAAATAGTCTGTTAAATTCGGAGCACTCGTTACCGTAGCAAGTGTATGAAGAGTTGCATGAACGTGGATGAAGCTAAAGAAGTATGTAAGGATCGTAGCATGTGGCGAACGGTGACCTCTGCTTGCGTATCCTCCTGGTATACAGGCGTGAGCATATGTATGAATGTATTAATCTACGGGTTAGTAATAATTTATTTCAATGTGTAGGTGTGTGCGATGCACGTGCCAATAATGTGGATCATCTGCCCCGGCTTGTGGCTCAGTTCACGCCAACAACGGATATGTGTGCTCTTCATATCGACGCTGATCAGCATTTACCTCATGTCCGTGATGGTGTACCAAATAGAATACATCAAACATCCCTACTTCGATGTTAATTGCACTACTGTAAGTATAAGCCAACTTAGGCGATCTCGTGTAGCGTGTGAATGCGTATTCTAAGGTGACTTGTAACGTATCTCCATTTGTATAGAAGACACGCACAGTCCAATATACAGAAAATGCAACCAAGCGTTTTTCGAGGTACCGCGACACTGAACATGGTGCACGTGGCAGTGTGTAAGTCGCCTTAAGTGCACAAAATTTCACTCTGAATAAGGATTCCAGGATTCTATCCAGAAATGTATTTTCTTGTGATTATTATTGCGCTTGTAATTACAAAACATTTATGTTACAGATATCAGAAAACAATACGGTAGAAGAAATCACTTACAATAATGCCGAGTGGGTTGGGTTTAAAAAAACTAGCGACGATAACTTACTAGTGACGCTATTGCAAGGCTACATCGGTCTGATTGCAATGTTCACTGTTTACTCTCTAGTCACCTACCGGCAGAATGCACGAAGGTATTGTATCCAACTATATATGTATGTATATACTTTATATTAGATTACAGAAACACAATATTTATTTAATAATCAATCTTGTTCCATCTCTTTCAGAGCTGCCAAACTAATTCCAAAAGAACATGAAAAAATGATGTACCCTGATATAACTCGTAAAGATGCCGATACAGACTTAATTAGCTGCGTTAAATATTTGATCAACTATGGATTTTATAAATTTGGTGTTGAGGTGAATTCTGTTTACATGCTTTATTATTATTTTCTATACTTTCTACAAATATATCAAACAAGCGTACATTTATCTTATTGGTTCACCAATACCTAATCAATAATGTATGTATGAACAAATTATACAACGCCTTATAACGTTGTATAATTTGTTCTGGTCGTTAGACAAGTGCCAATATATCTCATACAAATAACTTGCGAAGGGCAAGAAAACAATCCGTCTGGTGGTAAACGACTGACTGTTCATGAGGTTTTTATAACAATAGCTGTAATTTTGTAATTGTCTGTTAATAAATTAATGTTTAATTTGCAGCTAACCCTAATATGTCTGGTGGGTGTGATCGGTTCTCGTATGGATGTATATGCAGTGTTCTACTCGATTTGGCTATTGGTCCTGGTGTCTGTGAAGCGGTCGTCCCAGGCTACACTGTGGCCAGCCTTCACTGCGTTCATCACGTTCATAGTGCCCGTACAGTACATGATCGCTGTCGGCTTCTTACCGCAATTCTGCGTGCCTTATCCTTGGAGCGGGCCTGATCAGGTAGCGTCTTATATCACACCATTTAAAAAAAACATTGACACAAAAATTGCAAACGTCATTTAGAACCGGTGCCATGGGGAACATCTCCATGGCGCAGGTTCAGCCCACTTTATTTATAGGTTAACTATAAAATGAGTCGGTTAAACCAGTTGTCAGACTTTCATTGACTTGCTTGTGACATACTTGAAACAATAGCAAAAATGTATATCAATACAACCTACTGTACATGAATTGCTTAAGTTCAAACTGTATTTTTAATAGCAATTATGCCAGCTCTTTTTTTTACGTTATATGTTCAATAAACTATCCTGCCACATTCACATCATCGCATAATTTTACTCAATCAAGATTACTGACACTACTAACATAAGTGTATATTTGGCAGCAAATGAAACATGTCCGCACATGGCTATTCCTTCCGTATGCGGAGTCCCCGCCACACGCTATAAAGCTGATCTTTGACTTCTTCATGCTGTTGTTTGCGACGCGTCAGCGAAGAGTGTTCGTCATTGAACGCACGCACGGGGATAACTACCCGGGCGGGTCCAACTCCGAAGATATTGGCAAAGACTGGGAGACACCCAACTTTGTCAACCCGGTGCCCGACTTCATGGATTACGTTGGGTAATTACGTCACAATGATATTGTCCAATTAACTATAGAAGCTTAATGGTATGTTTTATGAAAAAATCTAATGTAAGTACATTATGAAGAGGCGATGCCTGTCTGTATGATTGTGAGGTAATATGCGATATTACTAATCTAATTTCTAAAATTATTTCACTTATACTTGCAATTTACCTTCAGGGTGTAAATATGCTTGACGCGGGCAAAGCCGCGGGTGGAAACTAGTATGCTACAAAGATTTAGTAATCGTGAGATATACATGACAACTGAAAAAATTATGAGTTTGCGCCCTACTGCAAAAACATAATCGCTAGTCATAAAGCTACAAAAATATGCAGGTGTTCTATGATTCCAGCACGGGTTTGGACGTGATCAAGCGCATGGTGTTCCTGGGCATGCTGTGGGTGACGCTCGCGATTATGTTTATGACGGGTACCAACCGCGTCAACCTCTTCTCCATGGGATACCTCATCGGCTCCTTCATATTCCTCTGGCAGGGGACCGATTTCTATCTCAGGCCGAAACATTCTATCTTGCAATGGTAATTGTAGTGATTGAGTAAATACTAACATTCAGACTGTGTTTACTTAAGTCGCATTATGATGTTTTGTGTTTTGTTACGTGCGGTTTCGATTACAAGAGCTTTATTTTGGTGTAACCTCGATTAAAAACTCTAGTCCAATAAAATGTTATTTGAATGTATATTCTCTGTTGTTATAAATTTCACTGTCGCCACATAAGGTTCAAATGGCGACCCTGCAAAATAGGAAACTTCCTAAAATTTGTTCAAATATTTTCGCGACAGTACGTATGGATACGCCATAATATGTGAAAAGAAAGATTTGCTTATTAGAAATGTTGTGATAGCAAATAGAACTGGGTTAAGCTGCATTGATCACAAAATTATATTTTAGACCAGTCCATTTAAAGCATAGTTGTGCTAAGCGACTATCTGCAACCTTGTACAACATTGTTGCCTTATTTGTCAGGTGGTCGTGGTTGTTGCGGTACAACGTGTCCGTGGTGGTAGTGAAGGCAGTGCTGCAGATCCCCGGGTGCATGTTCAGTGCGGTGATGCAGGAGCACGCGTGCTGGCTCGTACAGTTGCTGGGTATTGGCTGCGTCGATAAATTCGCAGGCGGGAACATTGCACGCTTCCTCAAGATGCACTATGTCAAGGTACGCTATTACCTTATATGATCAAAGCGAAACCGCCATAGCCATTTATGGAAATTATACAATACTAACCTTAAGCAGTGATTTGATGCGCAAATTTATACAGATAAATAAAATTTATATGTGTGTCCAAATTGCAAATGCTTTTTGATACATGCATATGAAAGTGCATATTTACTTTTTTAAATGTTTGACCGTCTGTCTGTTTGTTCCTGTAATATCGGAAACGGCTGGTCTGATTTTAACGGGAATTTAATTAGCAGATATCATATATTTTAAAGAGTTATTAAAGATTAAACTAATTTTAGAAAAAATATTTTTCTATAAGAGTAGAAATCCTGTGCGGATATAACTGTATGACATAGCTAGTATACGATAAAGTTAAGTATGGCTATCCGATCCCTTATTTTATTCCTAGGATGCAGCTTGCTCGGTGCCTCAGGAAGATATAGGTCTGGCTTGGGACGGTGTATGCTTTGCCTTCCTAATCTTACAGCGGCGTCTGTTCCACAGCTACTACTTCTTCAGGGTCATCGATGAGAGCAAAGCCACCACTGTGCTAGCTTCACGGTATGATATTACATTTGTACTAACGCTATGAACCATTCAATTAAAGTATATGCCGTAAAATTCAAAATTTTCGATTGAGACCTGTTGATGTTGTGTTATTTCAGTGGAGCTGAATTGATAGAGGAATTGCGTCAGAAACAAATGAAAGTACAGGAGGAACAGGAGGTTAAGATATTAGAGAAAATCAAAGTGAAAATGGAGAGGATAAAGGCCAACCAAAAGAAGATACAGGGTGTGCTCAGCAAGGAGCCTAGTCATCATGACGCGGGTAAGTAAATTCAGCAGTTACACTTGATGCATTATATTCTACAATGGCATTTATATCGTACGATTACGCAATGTCGAATATTTCGATATTTGCTATGAAACCTTACACTGGCAATCTTTGGTTACTGAGATTATTTAAGTGTTCGTAATCTATTATCCAGTGAGGTGCGTAATTTTATACTGTAGGATTTTTTTAACGGTCTATTATGTAACGCTACCCATAAGTAGAAGAGGAGGAAGACATGCAGCAAGGTGGTTCGGAGCAAGTGCCCCTGGTGCGCGGCGACTCCACGGCCTCCGCGCGAGGCTTCCACACCCCGGAGCGGTCCCCGTCACCTCCCCACTCCCGACCGGGATCTGCGTCCCCCTCCCCGCCCGCCTCACCCCGCGGCTTCCACACGCCCCTGAGTGAACCATCAGCGCCCCCATCCCCCGTGCGCACTCCCCCCCCAGCCGCGCTCCCTCCGCCGCCCTCGTCGGCGGGAGGTCCTCCGTCCCCGTCGTCGGCGTTGATGACGGTATCCCTGGAGGCGTACCTGGAGCCGCGTCGCATCTCGTTCGAGTCCCCGGCCAGTTCGCGCGGCGGGCGGGCGAGTGCGTCGGAGTCGTACCCGGTGTTCTCCCCGCCGCCGCGGCGCAGGCACACGTCGCCCTGCCCCGCGCCGCACCGAGCCTCGCTCATCTCACACTCCAGCCGCGCCGAGCCGCATTCACACCATACCTGTAATTACATCGACGATAGATGGACACAATCTTATTTTATTGACACTGTGTGTGATCCATGTCAAACGAATCGATGTGACCGATGAATATACACGATGTGTTGTGCACCACCGTGTATATATTGTACAGCATTTATTTACTTGTCTTAAGTTTAAATGGTATCTTTTTATCCGTATAGGAAGAGAGTCAGGCTCTGGAGTTAGACGTCGAGTGTTCACAAACAGACATAAAGGTAAAAGTGATATCCAATGTTCAGCCTGGTGTGGGAGGTGCTTTTGATCCCGTCTTGAAACTTCACGCTGCTGGTCGTTCATTAATATTACACAGTGACGTTCAAATCCGAAGCATAATAATAAATATATTTACAGCAATAACTTTTTACCAGAAGACGTATTTAGATTATTTTATGTATTAACGAAGGGGAACATATAAAAATATTGTGTCTTACAACATACTTACAAAGAGCACGGGGAAATGTGTTTGCATTTTGGAAACAATAAGAATCAAAAAATATATGTAAGCATTACCAACACTGCGAAGAAGGTAATACTTTCAGTAAAACAAACATTTCAATTTGAAGTCACATTAATATTGGAGACGTTGAATATCTTAAATCTATAATTGGAAAACGACCAAGAATGTACTCTGCTTCGACGAATAACATTCCCTATAATATGACTTGGGTGACGTGACGTACTTATTAACAAGCCCATCTTATGAGGTGGCACTAACGCCTGAAGTCCAAGTGCGACACGTGCTAAAATCCCCTAACACTGTCCGGTGTGAGTTGAGCTGTGCTTTTCTCTTGTAGTGAGCGACATGCCGCAGTATAAGCAGCCCACCAGCCATCAGAAGGGTAACGTTAAGTCTGAACTTCGCTGTAACCTTGTATGGCGTTACTAACCTATCCCCGGCTTGGTGACGGTACCTTCTTAGGCAAGTTGCCACGCTAGAGGCGGAGACTGTCTTCACTATGTTCTAAATTCGATTTAATTGGGTGTAAATTGTACAAAATTGTAAATACAAATCGAGACAGATTGCGCCCGGGCACCTGCTTGAATGTATTGTGTTCTGCATTAGAAATACGCTTTATATGTCCGCATGCTATATGCTTTGAATGTTCTTAACTCCTTTTTCATGATTCGACGGAATTAAAACCGTAAATATTGTGAAGCTGCGCCGTGTGTTATTGAAATGAACATGAGAGTACGATAGATTCCGTAGCTGGAAACTGGTTTTAGTTGCGTTGTCTCGTCATCTCTAATAAAAATCAGTGTTTTATGGTTTTAATGATTTTGTTAAATACACATTAATTTTTTTACGCATTTATTACTTGAGTATTCGTACCATATTATATAACTACGTATACCAATTAAATAATGTTTTATATTCAAACCTATCTTGATTAAATAGACATCGAACAGTAATTGCATGATTCAATATATTTTCTTAAAACATACTGGGGGAATTAAACTCTGAAATATGGAAAAAGCTTTATAAACACACTAGTCGTTATAAACTCACTACATTTGGTTAACGCTTCAAACCACATTATTAAAAATACATACGTAACTAGAAAACTTAGTAATGACATAGATTTTCTTTTGGTCATAATTATACTCGTACAGTTTTATAATACTTAAAAACTCATTTTGTATTTTAATACTCTGGAAGTTTTCTAGTTACGTGCCATTGTAAAGTGTATCTTAACGTGGTTGTGTGTTGACAGCGGTCCGATCCGGCGACTACTACATGTTCGACGAGTTTGATGACACCGACATTCAGATACATGACGATGAATCCAGCTCTGATGAGGACGTACCTAAAGCAATGGGACTCGGGAAGGTGAGTTGACAACAATTATATTAATCAAGGACTTAAAAAGAGGCTTAATAAAGTGACGTGACCTTTTCATCGAGGTCAAATTAAAAAGGGTCATTCGTACTAGAAGAATTCGTCCTTTTTGAATCAGTTTTTATGTTGTTGGGTCGATATACATGTATTGTGATTGTGTAAGCATGGGTTACATCGGGTAAACATGGAAATGCACGCTTGTTCAGTACTTTTATATTGTTCACTCACGAATCATTATCACGTATACTATTCAAGTACAATTTAGTATTTCAAAAGGCTTTTCTAGAAAATAACTCACGTATAATCAATATGTGACACATTCTCTAAGTTTGTTACATGCTTTACCATAATTTATGAAAGTACTGTGTAAGACGCATATCTTAACATCTTAAGGTCTATAATCCGTTACGAGCGTGGCGCGAGTGTGCATTACACCAGCATAATATTGTTTTCAAGTATGTGTATTTCAGATTGAAAGCACACAATACAAAGCAATTCATAAGGATGTAGCTACTTAATGCTAAATCCTTATGAATATAATTTAAATCTTTAATTGAGATTTCGCTGGTATAATGCACATGCATCTCGAAAGTTAGATATATCTCTATAATGTATGAGATGAATGGCCTCGCATGTGCATTGTCACGAATAGAAAGTATTTATATCCTAAAGCAGTAAGGGAGTTGTCCGCCTTGTAGGTAAATAACAAAATGCCTCAATGTAGCTTAACTAACATAAATGTCCTGTGGTAACTGTCCACCATGTTGCACCATTATGCTAAGAATCGACACACGCTGCTTTCACTTCCAAATTTATCGATATCGGTTGGGACTGACTGTGATGTGAATCATTCGATTCCATTGAAAGCGTCCGATTGAAATTCTATAAAACAGCGAAGAACAAGCGATAATGTTGAATGTGCTGTAAATTGGAACAAAGTGCTGGGACTCGACAATGATAAATAAAGCAACATGTGTCGATATGGGATGTGGTGGTACGTGTTGTGTCGCGGGGCAGCTGCTGTCGGCGGCGGTGAAGATGAACGTGAAGCAAGCAGTGTCGATGCAGCGCCGCGCCTCCGCGCCGTCCGTGCGAGCGGCCCGGCGAACCTCCCTCAGCGACCATCCTCTCTCCGATCCCAACGAGGTAACCGTAACTCATTATGAACACCAAATAAGGCCACGTATCGAGCCAATGTAAAGATACCTTTATTCAACTCAATATATAGTCGGTCAAAGGGACATCGCTTCCAAATAACGAGAAAAAAAGAGGGTCCCATCTCGTGATCAGAAACGTCTGATATCAACCGTATCATATCGGATGCGAAGACCTTTTGGTGAAAATTTCGCTATAAGTGTTCATAATTTGTTATACCGCCAAAATATGTCTCTTCTACCAATGATATTTTAACTGAACGTATACCGGCTATATAAAATATCGCGAAACTAATAGTTTTCAGTTTCCTTTTATAAATGCACTAAAATTTTAAAAAGATACAACTCTTTATACTTACTCGAATGGACGTAAGGTTTAAATATCATTGCCCAACACAAAACACCCGGTAAGTACTTGCTGTGATTGTTAAATAAGCGCTTGTTACCTTTACAGTAAGACAAAGAGGGCAGAGTTCATTTAATTCCTATATGTTTCAATAGTTTTTTTACATATCAAATAATTATATTGCATCGGTTATTCAACAATTACAGTGAATAAAGTAACATCACTCTCAGTCCACTCCATATTAAAGTGGTCAGAGGATGAAGCTACATTATACCCTATATCTGTTTATCTCCCTAGCTTTTTTGTATTTTTTGTTGTGGCTTCTTGCATGCGTATTACGTTTATGTTGGGAATATCTTCGAACAAGTTCTCGGTTACTTTATTATAAGTTCACCTTTTTACTTCATAGTTTTTTGAAAAACATTATCAATTGCACTCGCATTTGGCTTTAAATTATTTCGGCAATAATTCGTTTCATTAATTTTCTTTTCAAAATTCTAAATAATTATTTGAGTGCGCTTCAATAATAATCGATCAGTGATGAGCTTTTAACGTTTATGAATGTCGCAGTAAAATTAACCTTATCGCTTTATGACTAGGTTCATCTGTACCCATCGTAAGTTATAAGGCTGAATTTTGTATGACATTCCTAAACGTGTAGAGCTATCACTACGATTAGTTGAATTAAAAGTATGTGTTTTGTAAAGGCGAGGCAGCGGTCGCAACTTGACTTGAGGCAAGCGGACGTGCCGGTGATGGAGCGCGGTACTCGTGGGCCCGCTTCAGAGATGGATGAATACGGGCCTGGTAAGTACCTATTAATTAAAAAAAAACAATCAACCTTCGCTGTTCTCATACATAAGGGCACGCATTTGTTGCTTGGGGCTGAGGTGTACTCATACTCCCTGCCCTCATTTTCCAGCCATGTTTAAGTCCCATTTAATAGGGGACGAGCCTATTGACATTTACCAGGCCTATTCCAGACTCCAGGCTGTTACTGGGAAATAAAAGATGGAAAAACCCGCGTAGTTCCGTATCCCGTGGGAGTACGGGGATAAAATATAGCCTATGTTACACGTCGATGATGTAGCTATCCATTGCGGTCCAGTACTTTTTGAGCCAATTCGTTACAACATACCTACATACAAATTGTTCCTCCTTTATTAGTATAGATGGCAGAAACTATCTTAACGCGTTCACTGCTAACGACGCGAATGTGCGTCCAACTGTTCGAGAATTTACGAAGAAGTTGAATTGTTAGCAGTGAATGTGTTAAAGCGTGTGAAGTAGGTGTTTTATTTCCAATCTGACACTATGTCTCTGACTTTTTCAGAAGTTGAAAGTTTAGTCGACAAATTGAAGCGGTACTGTGAAACTATATGGGCATTTATCTCCAGTGCTATTGTGTCCCTCACGCGGCACTTAATGAAGTATTCAAGAGACTATCGGTACGTGTCGCGGGCACTCGCCGTCGAGAAGAAAATACTTAAGGTAAGCATGCAGATAAAAACCATTTCGTGTATATTTGTACAATATAACGTTTGAGAAATCAAATTTTACTTTGTATCTGTAAAATACAGGAAACTGAAGGGTTCGGCATCGGCCTTAGAGAAGGATCGCAGATGATATGGGAGCCATTGCCGGAGACATTAGCACATCAGTGAGTTCTGCCAAAAACATTTTTCTGTCTAATGCAGTGACGCAATTGAGTCCATTTTCATTTAAAGCTTGGTTGTCGCGTTTGTGCATGTTTAGCGTTACTGTGAAGATTTGTATGAGCGTTCATATATTTTGCTACGTACTATATCTATGGCTATATGAAATTGTAACCGTTCCCAACGTTATATAACTTGGAGCGACGAAAGCGTTTACGTTTCAATTGTCAAATAACACTCCGTTAGACCACAGCTGTTTAGATATAGTATGATACGCATGGTGTGAGAGATGGGACTACGTATTTAAAGGGATGCGGGTGGTGGCGATTTAACGGAATTATTAATTCTAGTAGTGATTTGTTATTTTTAATTATATGGTTAATTTTGTAATAAGTAAAGTAAGCAATCAATATATTCTAGCTTCAGTATTTTATGAAAACTACTATAACTCCGTTATTGTATTTATGAAATTATATGTATGGCATTGTTGTAATTAATTTAAAGTATGCAGTAATTGCCTCCTGTGTCTATTTAGTTAGTGTCGTTTTGTTTTGCACGCTGCATAGAACCTGTAAAGACGTGGAATGCTATGACAAAAATCTACTCATGCCGCCGCCGACGGTTGAAATGGGGTTTGTATTGATTGTATTGGAACGACTATGCACGTTATTATAGGTATATGAAACTTAGTTTGTAGCCGCGTGTATGTAGTTTTAGTTATCTATCATATAGTAATGCTAGTAGAAGAGCAGTAATAGTTGCCATTAATTAGAAATCATGAGCCTTTTCTCGTGCCATTTACATTTTGTTAGTTAATTTTTGTAGATTTATATCATTAATAGATAATTTTGCATAATTTTGTCTGATCTCTCGTTTACCAGAACATAGTTGCAACTTGGTGACGCAAGCGACGTTGATCCTACTTGAATCGCCGATGTTTTGATGTAACTACGTACGATATTGACGAGAATAGTTGACTTGATGGAAAACCAAAATTTAACCCGTAATTTTGGTTTTATGATGCGTGTTTACATGAGGCATGAGGATGTCAGTTGGGCAATATGTAGGGATGTAACGGTGGGATGTTTCCAGCCGTAAGTTAAGCGAGCTAAGCGTGCCGGAGATCCGCATCGTGGCGGCGAGTATGGAGCGCGGACTGGACGCGTCGCCCGCGCCCGATGACGACACCTCCGAGCACGAGAGCGCCTTCTCCCTACAGACCTCCTCCAGGTGGACCCTCCGCAACGCATGCCTTACTCGGTCTCACTGTTGCCGTTTCTCGAAAGAGCTTACCTCTACTATACAAGTACCCTTATCACGAGTTTTACACTGTTTTCGTAATCTATACTCGCTAGCGTCACCGACTATATTTCTATGACATATTTTAGTTATTCACGTCACCGCTAGGAGGCGCTGTACAATTTCTCATACAAATATTCGGTGAAGACGCTAGCGAGGATAGATTAAGAAAACGATGGCAAGCTCTTGATAGGGGTACAGTAGGGTGGACTGGCTATTGATGATTACTATAAACGTTAATATAATCGAAGTGTCTTTTTATAATTCCAAGTTAGCAGCTGTTCACAGAATTCATATGAAAGTGTATACGGTACTGACATTAAATATCTATTTAATGTTTTGTCTGTCTGGTCTTCAGATCATCATCATTAGATAAAATTTTCAAGCAGGTTATTTTAACGGGATTCTCACTGATAGCTGATGTTATAAAGAGTAACTTAAGCAACTTGTACTCATGAAAAAAAATAGATTATATAAAATAAAATCGCAGTAACAATTTTGTGTCGGTTTTTAGAGCCTCTTGTAAACATGTGTGAAACTAATCTGTATTTTATCTCTATTATAAGATGAAACTCCCCATCTGTCACGTTGACACTTAATCATCTTCGGTGAAAAGTGGGTGTTGTAATTACAACACCTCTGCCTACCCCTTCGGGGAATACAGGCGTGAGCATTTGTATGTATGTATAAGATGAAACCTGCTCGCTATAGGCCACAACGCCAAACCAACATTAGGCATAGGTACTCATTACGACTACAGCTGGTCCAGCCGATAGTATAGTAGAGGTCAGTGCTCGAAAGGTTAAACCTTTGCGATACAAATTAGTAACCATGGTAACAAGTCAATATTTTCTGCACTATAGCCGTACTCCTTAAAACCAATTGGTACTTACTTGTACTACAGTGGTTGTAACCGACGAGAAACAAGGCCCTGCTATAAACCAATGACACAAAATTTTTACTCAAACTTTCAACTGACATTAAATGAAACAAATACCAAATAATTAAATAAATTTCATATCAAAAGACCGAGACTGTTGCTTTCCAAATGCAAGCAAATTTTGTTCGTTTTTGTCGTTGCTTGCGGTGGGCTTCCACAGTGTACTTTCTCAGATTGTATTTCTCTACTTTCGTTCTAAAACTCTTATTCTGTCACACCGTTGCAGCTTTTGTTATTTCTCTTTTGATGTTATAAAGACTTTTTTTGAAGTAAGTATTTCTCATGTATCCATCGACATTTATCACCAATATGCGCTTTGCATGACACAATCGTTCTTATATAAAAATAATGACTACTGAATGGAATAACGCTTTATATTCTTTTAAGTTTCAGATTCTTAGCTCAACAGTTCTTCACCGCTGTCTGTATTTTCTAATTGTATAGAAAAGATAACTTCATACTATTGAAATGTTGATTGCTTCATATGCCCTTAACGTGATTGTAACGATTACAGCAAGGACGTGACAACCCTAGAAGAGCAAGATGACTCGATGCTCAAACACGGCAGATCACCGTTCATGTACCTCGCCTCCGCTATTTGGTACGCAGTGCTTGCGCATACGGACATTGTGTGCTACATTATGGTGTTCATTAATCAGGTAATCTTATGAACTTGGTCGTTTTGATTATCATCTATAGGTTGTCTTGAGCGCCGCCAAAGTCTATGGATAGTATAGAATAGATTGAACTTGTCTGAAATTATATGAGTTCTCTGACCTATCTGCATTAAGTTATGGCCAGTCATGATTAGCCATAATTTCAGGAAAACATGTCAAAATAATGTCATTACTTCTTGTATGGGACCTCTATATATAATATGAACAACATTTTGAAATACGCGGTGCACCTTCTTAAATTCGTCATAACTTCGTGAAGGTAGATTATACAGCTCTCTGGTATTTTGCTGGAAATTTCCGCATCAGCTTTGCTACTAACAATAGCATAATAATTTAAAAAAATAATGAAGAGATAGTACTATAAATAAAAATACTATAATCTAGCAATCCCAAAAAGGGATGTGGAGATGTAACAACGCCTACATTTCACCGAAGATGATTAAGTGTCGACGTAATAGATTTCGGAATATCTCTTAGTGTTATGTCACATATAATCGTGAAACATACAATCGACAAAATCGGAATAAAGGTTCAGTCAAGGTATTATGTTTTTCTATTGTAAATAATTATCATTTCAGATCCAATCGGCGACAATCCTGTCAATTCCATTGCCGCTTATGGTGTTCTTGTGGGGTACCCTCACGATACCGCGGCCGACCAAAACGTTCTGGGTTACTTTGATTGCTTACACAGAGGTAGATATTTTTAACTCATTATAATCTATACATATAAATACAATTTATGTGATTGTTTGTAATTACAAATTAAATTTTTCACTAAACTTTTTCTTTAATCATCACCATCACCCCATTGTCTGGATCAGCCCTTGATTTAACCCGACGTGGCTGATCACCAGATTTTTAAACGAATCGACTGCCAATTAATTGTCTTCTTAAAATCCTTAATATTTACCAAATAATTGCAGGTGATCGTCCTCATAAAAAGCATGTTCCAATTCGAGATTCTACCGTGGAACCAGAAGGCGATTCCGGCCAATATGCCCTTCACCGCGCCTCGGATCATTGGCATTGAACGGAAGAAGAACTACGCACTTTACGACCTGCTGCTTTTGCTCATTATATTCTTACACAGGTATGTTAATGAAACACTAATTCTGTTATAAAAATAAGAAACGAGAGACAAACAAATCATATATAAAATAAACAAATTAATAAATTTGAAACTACCAAGCCATTCTCCTTGTCTTGTAAAATAAATATTTTTTTTCTGATTTTCTGACGTAATCGTGTATCGCTGTCTTGATAGGTTGTCTGTCTGTCTGCTACCATTCACGGCTAATAACAACTTTAAATTAAGTCGCCATTTCTAAGCTTCGTTACGGATATCGATATGGATTTTACTAACAAGCAAAGCATAAAATCCATATAATGCTTTATAGATAGCAGAGAAATGTAAGATAAAAATCGAAGTGAGGGCGTGTCGCTAGTATATTGTGGAGCTACAAAAGTATATTGTGAATAATTAATGTAATTCGGCAGGTTCATGCTAAAGTCGCTGGGCCTGTGGAAGGAGTCGATGCCGGAGATCGAGCTGCGCGAGGACGTGGAGTACCGCGTGTCGGGCGAAGACACGCGCGCCATGATGGAGGGCCGCCTGGCCGACGTCGGCCGCAAGTACGTGCACCTACACGACCGGATCGGCCCGTGAGTATAATACTGACACTTATTGGATTACAAAATGTTCCGCTTGCCGTATTACCCCATGATACTTATTTTATCCTCATGCAAATTAATAAAAAAATTAAATTATATTAATCCCCAAAACAGCGGCTAAGAATAATTTCCACAGTGACAAACTTCTTTTAGAGCGCTTAATAAGTAGAGATATTGGTTTCTAAAAGAGTGAGTATGGTACGAATAGTTCCCACAGTGACAATCCAGTTCAGTTTAGGTCACTGGAAATGCAAGACGTTTTGATGGATTATAGTACGGGAACAAAATTGCCAATGCGTGACGGGGCGCGTGGAAGTCTACTAGTTGTTATGAGGAGGATTAACTCTATCAGGACCCCCAAAGCAGTGCAATTCTGCGGGTCCCTCTCTGCACATCCCATAGGGAACGAAACCTATACCTAGGAGTAGTGAATAGGCCGAACGGCTGGTCGCAGGGGGCACGGCAAAGCTAGACCAACGCTTGCTGTATCAAATGGATTCGCAATATAATGATAAAGGTAATAAAGGAGAGTAGGTATGGTAGTAAGGGGGTGTGAGGTAGGTATGCGCGGGTAGTAGATCTGTATGTGGTGGGATCAGACAGTCGTCACCGGCTGGTGGACCGGCTGTACCACGTGCAGACGACCATCGAGGCGGCGATGCGCGAGCTTGGCGCGAGCCGCTCCGACCCCCGCGTTGCTCGCCTCGTGTGGCAGCGGCTGCAAGCCTCGCCTCGACGACAGGCGCGGCACGTGGGACGCGTGCGATCACATCGCGTACGGGCTGACACCGTCCACAACGAGTAATAACACGCTAATTACAATGTTGCCAGTTTGTATAAACGTAATCGTTAACTTTGAAAAGTATGTCTGAAGACATCTTTAGGTCTTAGATCTAAGGTAACGTATGGTAATTGTAAGATTATTGTGTAGCTATTATAAATTATTGATTGTAGAATGTAATCGTATTCCTACAGGCTAAGTAATAGCTGTATGAAATAGTTATATTGACATACAATTCGCAGCCCACTATATCTTTATTGTATTGATACAGAAGGTAAGCTTTTTGTCTAGCGTATCCTACTTCAATTGTATCACTGGAATTGTACTTCATGTAGTTAGCTAGTTATAACTTATTTTATGTAATCATATCAAATTTACGCGTCCTTAAAACAACCCTCATCTCCGATATACCAACATTGTCCGATGCTTTCGTTACACCTGAGGCTGTATGAATGATAATTTTATTGTTCCTTTTTGTATTTGGTTTACCGTTAAAATCTTTATAAATACTATAAATTCAAGTCGCCATTTCCATACAAAGTTATTTTGTCTCTTTTGTCTATTTGAACACCCCGTTTTTCTATACTACATTACGGATCTTTATTCGGTTTTTACTAACATATAGGAGATGAACTCCAATGGGCTTATAGAAGAAAAAAGCATATGAAATTTAATGATAGTAGAAAAATTGTCTTAAAACTCGTAACCCGCAGCGAAGTGAGGGCGGGTTTCTAGTCATACGTAAATAAACTAGCGGACGCACGCGGTTTCACCCTCGTAGTTATCGTTCCCCTGGGCGTACGGGGATAAAATATAGCCTATGTTACTCTCTGATAATGTAAGCTATAAATTGCTGTTTTTTTTATATCGGTGCAATACTTTTAGAGTCGTTACAAACATACTTACATACAAATCTTTCGATGAATATACCAACAAATAAACTATCCTACATCCTTGAAGAGCCTTCACTGTTGTGTGTGTACTGTAGTGAGCAGCCGCAGACAAGCAGCGAGCCGGCGAGGTCGAGTCCAGAGCGGATGAGTGCGAGGGACAGTGACCGAGTCCACGGCAGCGTGGACGACGACCAACTGCCTGGACCTTCCAAGCCTCAAGCTCAAGATGATGACCATTACAAGTTAATATTCATAACACCCTATATTTTTCCTTTAAAAACTAAATACATACATAATGATCACGCCTGTATTCCCTGTAGCGGTAGACAGATGTGTACTTTTAATTTCGTTTCGCCAGTAATACTAAAGTGTGCTTCGTGTAATAGGGGGTGAATCTATTGCCACTAACCGGCACAATAAAGACTCTAATTCGATGCGGATCAGTGTGCATATGATTTCATACAATTTAGGTTCTTTTGGCTCTGATAAGTGTTCACGACTGCATGCTATTAGGAAGCATTGGCTATTATATAGATTGTAATGTATAATTATAATTTATATTTACTGTATAATTTACAGAGTGGATGACGATCAAGAACCAATCATCGCAGTGACAACGACGCTAGAAGAGAGCTACAATCATTACCCGCGTGTTATCATGTTGTCGTGAGTATTCCATATTTACATTACATACATACTATATATTTACTGCCTCGTTGGTCTAGTGGTTAGCAAGTTTTCCTGCCGATCACGAGGTCCCGGGTTCGATTCCCGGGTCGCATCAATAATATGTATTGTGTTTTTCTGTCAAGAAATTCACAATACATGTCCGGAATTTGGAAGTTGGCGGTGTTTACACACCCGTGCCTCGGAAAGCAGAAAGCTGATCTTTCTCCGGCCGTGTCGGATTGCCGTCCCATCGGGCTATGAGAGTGAGGGAATAAAGAGTGCACCTGTATTTGTGCACTATAATATCTCCTGCGCAGTTGGCTGACCCTCGTTGAGATTAGCCGCCGTAACCGAAATTCGGTAGGAGATCATTATTACACTTACATACGTTACATTTCTATGTATTTCCTATTGATAGCTGAATCTCACTTTATCTAGCATTAGTTAAATAGCTGTAAAAACTCAGTCTGAAAATTTTAAAGACATTCTATAAAACGGTAGCATAAGAACAGTAGGTAGAAAAAAAGTGGAATCCCTTGTTTTAAATACCTGCATACAAGGTATCTACATGAGTAATTTATTTGGATCCATTTATGTGTCCCAATTATTTTTTTTAAGTAGTAAAATGATATGTGAAGTAATCGTATATTTGGTATATCAGTGTGAAACGGTACCTCCGTCCGTCGCACCGGTTCTTCCAGCGTATCCTGGCGCCCGGAGCGAGAGTGACAGCTGATATCTACGCCTATATGTTTCTTTGCGACTTCTTCAACTTTCTCGTCGTCATATTTGGTTTCGCTGCCTTTGGTGTGAGTATTCTATATTTACTGCTTAATAGATTAAAGAAAAAAAAAAACTTAAGGATAAGTGTACAGAGAAGCCGAACATTTTGTAATGTATTATAAAACTAAACACTAACATTTCAACATGATGCGACCAGACCCACCAAGGCGACGGCGGCGTCCAAGCGTACTTAGAAGAGAACAAGGTGCCCATCCCGTTCCTGGTGATGCTGATCCTGCAGTTCGCTCTGATCGTCATCGATCGCGCGCTCTACCTGCGCAAATTCATGCTCGGCAAGATACTCTTCCAATACGCCCTCATCATCGGCGTGCATGTATGGATGTTCTTCGTGCTGCCTTTCATCACCGAGAGGTCAGTACTTAAATAAGTAAACACATTTGCATTAGATACTTATTTGAAACATGTTGCTGTAGCACTGCATGTAATCAAGTTAAATTAACATATCACTTTGTCAGGCTTTCATTATGAAATGGTGGTTATATCAACCGCTAGTCTTAAAAATAGTTGTGATCAAAATTATTAGAGGTATTTGGCTTTATTTTGGCCGGTAATATCAAATGTTTATATTTTAAATCTTTTGTTTGTATTTGGACCTTTTATCTTACATGGACAATGTCAGCTCCATTGTGCTCACAAATCACATCTCAACAGTCTTGGACCAATCCAAACAGAGGATGGCGCAGCTAATCGCTATCATATTTCGTCCTTACTACGAATCAATATAAGAGGCCAATAATTATATGTTCAATTATGTGTTGGATTATTGGCCACTCAATTCATGATTGGATATGGATTATGTTTGTGTAGAACATTCAACGCGCTGCTCCCCCCTCCGATGTGGTACATGGTGAAGTGTGTGTACCTGCTGTTGTCCGCGTACCAGATCCGCTGCGGGTACCCGCGCCGCATCATCGGCAACTTCCTCTGCAAGTCATACCGCTTCCTCAACATGGTCTTCTTTAGAGGGTAAGCTCGCCTTTACTACAAACGTATTGACTTGGTTTATAGCCAACTCTAAAATATATAATAGGTTCATCTATAGTCTTCCTTCCTGCTATTGAAACATTCTACGAGAGTTTAGGCCTTAAGCAAATAATAGGTATAATGGTCACACTGATAGTTTTTTCGGCGTGTTTCCTTCTCATGCAGTTAGAATAGCTCGGCAAAATGAACTGGGACAATCACTTAATTTCATTATAATATATAAAATAGATGAGCATTCAAAAATGGTAATGAGTTTTAACCGCTCAGCGAATAGTTGGGCTATCTATATAACTGTTGATAATATAACTGGTCTCAATCGCGCCCTGCAAGCTCGAAAAATGTCTACTGTGCATCAGGCAGCGCTCAAAACTCGTGAAGGTACAAAGAATAATTCATAAGGTTAATAGGTAGGGGTAACATTTTTGGATGGTTTAGTTTCATGGCGGTGCCGTTCGTGTTCGAGCTGCGCACGCTGATGGACTGGATATGGACGGACACCTCCATGACGCTCATGGACTGGCTCAAGATGGAGGACATATTCGCCAGCGTGTTTTTACTAAAGGTACTTTTACATAACACTCACAGAACAAACAAGGGCAATAACAGGCATGATAAAGCAAGTATTGGGTGTTTGATTAACAGTTCCGATACTGCGTTTAACAATCAATATAGCATTAGCAGGTTACGTATAAGCATTATAACACTAGGACGGTCCGAAATGTTTTTCTAGATCTATCTGTATTTGCGTTAATGTTAGATGGTCGGTACATATTTTTTTAATTAAAATCATGGAATTTTTGAAAATATAATGAACTAATAATTTAAAAAATACACCTCGTCGCGTATTAAGTATATAACAAATCGTGACGTAATCATGCACAATCGTGGGAATGGCGTACAAAATTCTACTGTAAGTGCTATGATTAAATAACGTTTGTGGCTGGTCAGTGTTCCCGGTACGTGGAAGACGAGTTCCCGCAGCCGCGCGGCTCTAAGAAGTCTAGCACCAGCAAGTACCTGCTCGGCGGCAGCGTGCTCGCGTTTGTCATCGCCATCATCTGGTTCCCGCTTGTCTTCTTTGCATTCGGCAACTCGGTATGTTACACTATATGCTCAATTCAATCAAATAACAAGCGCTTTCGAACAATTTAAACAAATATCTTTTTTAATATCTTGTCGTGCACTTGTAGGTAGGTCAACCCAACCCGCCCAAGGACGTGACAGTCAAGATTCGCATTGGCCCGTTCCTGCCCGTTTATCAGATGTCTGCCCAGTCGCATAACATTGATGTGTAAGTCAAATTTACATTTATGTACTTAAGTATTTTTATTTGAGCCGTGGTGGCCTCGGCGTTTGAGCAGTCGCCTGTTACGCAAGCGACGCAAGTTCGAATCCCAACGGGGCCTGTACCAATGAGTTTTTCTAAAAAACTTATGCACAGTGATTTCATACCACGTGCTTTACGGAGAAGGAAAACATCGTGAGGAAACCTGCATATTTCTGAGAAGTAATTCAAAGACGTATGTATAGTGCCTGGGACGGCGATAGACTCACCCTCTGTCACGTTGGCACTTAATCAAATTCGGTGAAAAGAGGGTGTTGTGATAACAACACCTCTGCCTACCCCTTCGGGGAATACAGGCGTGAGCATATGTATGTATGTATGTAAGTATTTTTTATTTCAGCGATAACTTCATTGTATATGTATATTGCCTCATTGCCTGGGACATAGGTGTGTTGGTTTAATTTCAGCGTCCATTTTCATTTATTTATTGATTATACCTGACAGCTATCAGTAGCGTTATCACTGCAATGGCAATTACCCTGGGCTCACCTCGTTTGGCGACATTAACACATTTTCTATTTTTCTACATTTATGCATGTCCTTAATATTTTTGTTTTATCTCTATATATTACACGATGTGTAGGTACACAGAGCACGACTACACCCTGCTGAGCAACATGTACGCACGCGACCGCACGGCGCAGACGTTCCTGTCCAACTACATGTACAACGACGTGGCCGTCATCACCATCAACCCCAACTCCACCATGAAGTGGGAGATCTCGCCGCCGGAGCTGCAGCGGCTCGAGCAAGAGGCTATGTCCAGTGAGTCCAATCAATTATTACCGAGGGTACTTTTTACTACGTCGAACTTTAAAAATATGATTTTGTGTTGGAAACCGCATGAATTTTTGCATCGATTCTCATGCTTTCCTCAAATTAACTATAGATTTTTTGTTACCATATTGATTTCTTCAAAAATTATAGCAGTAGTAGCTACTTCTTTAAATAATGGAAAAAAGTTTAAAGCTAATTCTATATAACTAATTTATAGTTCAGTGAAAAGATCTCAATGTTGTTTTAAACTTGTATTCAGACGCGTCGCTGTTAGTGAAATTCACGTTCGTGATAACACACCCGACGAACGCGGTGCAGAACCCGCCGACGATAGAGGATCACCGCGAAGTGCCGCTGGAGGCGTATCTCGCTGACAAACCTAACCCTGAGAGAGTCGCTCTTCTACAACTTCTCGCCGGGAACGCTTCTGCAGATACTTGGTACAACATTTTTATGCACGATACACATGTCTATATTCTAGATTCTTAAAATGGGTTGGAAAAATACGAGTTTAGTGTAATTTATTTGTTTGGCACGCCAACCAACAGACTTCCCAAGGCGGTCCCTAAACCACAAAAAAACAAGGGAAGGAAAAATACGACGCATGAGAATCACGAGTAGCTCAGTTGGCAGAGCAACTGCACGATTTGCAGAGGTCGTGTGTCCGAGTCCCACCTGGTTCACGTATTTGTCCTAACCGTTTTTTAAGAAATTGATATACAATATAAAAACATTAAAAAAATATGCCCTCGTCATCCCAGAAGGCTCCCCAAGAGGGTAAGCAATGTTGTGTTACAAGACCAACATTGCACCGAAAATGGTGCCAAATTGACAGATGGTGAATCCATTATCTTCGAGGCACAGTACAAACGTCTTTGAATATCTTCTCAGATATGCAAGTTTTCTCACGATGTTTTTCTTCACCGAAATCTAACTGTAACTACACACTTTCGGAATACATAATATTTAAAATCTCTCTATAGTGTATATCGTAAAAATATTTATACATTTTACATCTCTTTTGTTTTGTCTGTTTGGCCTGGGGCTGTACTATGAGCTCTTATTGTCATGATAGTTTGACTCATGTTATGAGACAGATGTATATGACGTGTATACATCTGTCACTGTCGCAGAGCTAAACTATTATTGCAATAAGAGCTTATGGTAAGGTCAGTATGCTATTTCCCTGTAGCTTCACGTCGTTGAGTAATTCCCAGCTAGAACTGCTATGTCACTGCATTCGCTAACTTTATTTGCAGGTTAAGCGTGCCCAAGTTATTCCCGAAGTTTGTCAAAGTGTTCAATAAAGGAACCGCGAAGCCTGCATACCAGCTGACACCTGCCACGCCAGAAAGTTAGTAATATACATACATACATATTTTCACGCCTGTATACCAGAGAAGTACGCAGAGACCACCGTTATTATAGTTACTCCTTGAAATACCAGCTATCTGCCAGTGAAAGTCCCAATATAATATATTTAATGAAAAGCTGTTAATTTTGAATTATAAACTGTCATTTCAATTGTATTTATGCGTATAGATGAGAGTGAAGAGTCCCGTCTGTACCGCGACGTGCAGTTGCGGTTGGAGCGCGTGGGGGATGTCATGTACTGGCGCGTGCGCGAACGCTGCTCGCAGAGGGTAACCTTACATTACCTTATGTTCCTGTCTCGAGTTATTAGCGCTGACTTTGAATGCGCAGCTGTAATTTTTTGGGTTCTATAATATTTTGGGGATGAAGTCCTCCAGCCATAGACCAAAAAAGTAAGTTTAAAAAGTAAAACCTGATTCCTAAAAGATCACGCTCTCAAAAGTATGAAACAATTGATATTCAGAGGATAGTTGTCGTCATATACCACTATAGGTACTATTAGAATGCATGGTTTTAGAACTTCTTTAACAAATTTATCAAACACCCAAGTTGAGAAGTTCTTAATACGTATGGTATGACTTCCGCAAAGTAACACCTGATTACATACATAAATATGCTCCCGCCAGTATTCCCCGAAGGGGTAGGCAGAGGTATTGTAATCACAACACCGACTTTTCACCGAAGATGATTAAGTGCCAACGTGACAGAGGGTGAGTCCATCGCCGTCTCAGACACTATACATACGTCTTTGAATTACTTCTCAGAAATAAGCAGGTTTCCTCACGATGTTTTCCTTCACCGTAAAGCACGTGGTGTGAAATCACTGTACATAAGTTTTTTAGATAACCCTATTGGTACACGCCCCGCTGGGATTCGAACTTGCGTCGCTTGCGTAGCAGGCGACAGCTCAAACCTCACACCTGATTCTATTCAATATATTCTTAATATGTGCTGCTTAACGCGTTCACCGCTAACGACGCATCTACGCGTCCAACTGTTTGACAATTTACGAAGAAGATGCAATGTTAGCAGTGAATGTCTATGATCATAGTTGCATGCTCGTTTGGCTAAAAACAAAATACTTATCAAACAGATAACATACATAAAAGGCTACACCAATATTGCGAATTAATGTAAATGAAAGCTAATTCCCATTGAGTCTTCTACAAGGTTAAAAATATCCTGCCTTATTTATCCAAATTGTTAGCTCGGTATACAAACAAATTCAACCAGTATATAACAGCTTTGTTTGTTTCAGGACTCTCTGACGTCGATTCCGATGAATAACTGTGATATGCTCATTATGTACACATTCAACGATAAGCTGTTCCCGGAAACACTCAACTTTATATCTGGCAGCGGGTAAGTAAACTCATTGATTACATTCAAACAGTGGCTCAAAGGTTAATTCGTAAGAGAAATAAGCTTGGATCGATATTCGAAATCAAAATACTTGTATCTCTATGTATTCAAAGAAATGCATTTTTGCATCTTAAACGAGAAGATAGACAGACGGAGATTATAGAAATAGTTTTTTTTTTTATATCAGTGCCATATATACTTTCATATAAATTTTGTGAAAAACTGTTGTTTTAGAATTACAAACAGACACTTCAATTTTATTTATCTGTATAGATGTGGTAATGAGTAGGCACACCGATGTCTTGCAATTAACATGTTGTGATTTATATATATTGTTGTTGTGTTGTCAGTATAATAGGTCTGTACACGACGTTCGTGTTCCTGGCGTCGCGCATCCTTCGCGGTTTCTTCTCGGGCATCTACACCAAGATCATGTTCGACGACCTGCCCAACGTCGACCGCGTACTGCAGCTCTGCCTCGACATTTACTTGGTCAGAATACCCACACTTTTTTTTTATAAACATACAAAAGAGCCGTGGTGGCCTCGGGGTTTGAGCAGTCGCCTACGCAAGCGACGCAAGTTCGAATCCCAGCGGGGCCCGTATCAATGAGTTTTTCTAAAAAACTTATGTACAGTGATTTCACACCACGTGTTTTACGGTTAAGGAAAACATCGCGAGGAAACCTGCATATTTCTGGGAAGTAACTCAAAGACGTATGTATAGTGCCTGAGACGGCGATAGACTCACGATCTGTCAAGTCTGTCAAACTTAATCAAATTCGGTGAAAACTGGGTGTTGTGATAACAACACGTCTGCCTACCCCTTCGTCTATCTAGGTAAAAAGGTAGATCGAGGTGATCAACTACGTCATAATCTACTGATATTTTTCTAAATGTATTATAAAGTAAGATTTTAGTTTATATTTGATATTATGTAGGGTAATGCTATCACGTAAATGGGTAGTTAGATTATGAATAAAGCGTGGAATGAGATAGCTTGCCGTTTTTCTATTCTATTAGCCACGTTACTAACATTGGTATGTATACAAAATAAAGGTCAGGGACGGATTAAAACACTCAAAATGTGTTGCTCCTTTCCATTCATGCATGCACAGTATTTTTGTTAGTTCAGTAATCAGTACCTCTAAATGTAAAGCTTAAGATTGTGGGTTCAATCCCGCAGAAGGGTAGATATGTATAGGTATATATAACGATTTTTCTTTTGTCTTAAACATTCTATACAAATAATATACATAGTTGGTATATGCATTGTATAGATCTTAAAATTATCTTGCTAGATGTGCAACCTAATCTTATATATAAACTGGATTTTTTCGTGGACTTAATAGAAATAATACTTATGGATACATTTCACGTATATAATTATATATTATACGATCAGGTACGCGAGGCCCTCGAGCTGGCGCTGGAGGAAGATCTGTTCGCGAAGCTAGTGTTCCTGTATCGATCGCCGGAGACCATGATTAAGTGGAGCCGGCCCAAGGAAGAGGACGACCAGGAGCAACGCGCGCTCCCGCCCTCGCGCTGACATGGAACATACCCCCTTGGATAGAACAATCACAACTTATCACCATTGAATCATTACATTTTCACTCCGAGCAGGTAACAATTCGACAAATGACAGTCGTGTTATTTTGATTACGGTGATCGTATATTTTACATTCGCGAGTTCGAACTGTCGAAGAGCTGCTTCATCAACCACTTAGCCTATTTTTATAACTCAACCATGACCACGCACCATACGTCGAGTGCGATTAATTACATCGATTTTAGATACGTAAGATGTACAGTAAATTGTAATTATAATTTAAGAATAAGTAAGGTGCTTATTTCAATCACCTGGAATCGAATAAATTAGAGAATCTAAATGGCGATAACATTGTTGGCGGCACAGATATACTTATGTCCTAAGCAATATTGGTCTCAAATCCATGGCGTTGAATATTGAGTCCCTTTAAGTGCTAGTCGTAGCCTTTGTTTGTATAGGCAATCTACTGTATTCTATAACGCGGACGCCATTTTGATATAAAATAAAAACTGTGCATTAAATGTGCGCTGTCGATAAAGATACTTATTATATATAATAATTTTCCGCACAATTTATGTAAAATTTGCGCGCGCAATCTAATTTCTGAACTTAAAATTGCAAATATCAATAACTTTCTTTCATAAAAAAAAATATTTTTATCACATTCATTTTGAGATAGATACTCAAGTTATTAAATCCACCTAATTTGATCTTTTTCTTTATTACACAATGCATTTATTATATTTCTACATGTCGCGTCGGTATTTCATTGCTATACTGCATAATCTGTCTCTTTCATTGGTCATGCACAGTCATCTTAAGTTCTTGCTTGGGTTCGATGTCCTGAAAGAGCAAATATCCCATTATTTTATATATAGATTTGTAAAGAATCACTTTCATTTGAAAACAAGCACTTATATAAAATGCCAGAGACAAATTTGATGCTGTCACTAAAATATTATAATAATATATGTAATACAAGGTGTATTACATCTGCACAGATGCAGTTGCAGCCTGTTATAAAATATATATCGTTGCAAATTTTGTTTTTGCAAATCTCACTCTAATGTTATTTAGGAATAATAAATAGCTTTAAAATGTTATGAAATTTATTTTTAATTGCATGTTGAGACAAAATCATGAAAACATTTTGTTCGATAATGAAATGCATTTTGTGAAGTACAAGTTTCAGAATAGTTCATACATTTTATTAAATGTTTATAACGGCTGTTTATTTTCGGAAGTTTGATTATTTGTTTTCCTATATTTTGTTAATATATTAAGCTTTAGGGCACTTACTTAATTCTTCAAATTATTTATAAAATATAAACTTACCTCAATTTATAAAAAATATTTAATGTTATATAAATTATTCTAGTAAGAGGAATTATTAATGTACACTTTTGTATTGTGACTGTTGTGTTATGCTGCATTTAATGTTGTCAATTTGTGATAATAAAAGTCCTTGAATATGTTGAAACTGATTTTATTATAGAATAAAATTTCAAGAAATTGACTTACATTAATTAATATTAGAGATAATTTTGAAATAAAGAGGTAACATAAACAATGTAAATGTACTTAACTAACGACCATCAACCTGGGAGCTATGTTCATGGACATAAGTTCTTGGAACAACAATTTCGCTGCATATGGTAATCGAATTTGCGAAATTTGAGTCTTATTTTTGCATCCCTTGCATTCAAAAGTATTGTTTCGCAAATTGGCTATTGCAATCAAGCCACAGAAATTGCATACATGAATGCGGTACGGGTCGGACACTTCGAAAAGGCGTTCTCGCAGGAATTGCGCGGCACCATGCGCGATTTGGCAATCACGTTCCATCTCTCCAAAACGAAGCCCACCATCCCTGGCTCTTCCTTCCATAGGCTGTCTCACCAAGATTTGCACAGGTCCTCTAGCCCTTGAGTGAATTTTGTCATCTACCATATGTTTCAAGCGCTGATAATATGTTGGACCCAAGAAAACTTGAGCATTTATTTTCCTTCCAGTGTGGCCATTGTACATTACTTCGTTTCCACGAAGATGGTAGCCATATTCTTGTAACAATGATGAAATTTTCTGCACATTCACAGCATCATTGAATGGAGTAGCATCTCCTATTTCACCCTTGTTTGAGGATACTTTTCCTTGAATACATTCAATTAAATGCCCAATTGTCATACGCGAAGGAATAGCATGTGGGTTAATGATTATATCAGGGGTAAGACCTTCACATGTAAATGGCATATCCTCTTGCCTGTATTGAATGCCGCAAGTACCTTTCTGTCCATGGCGAGAGGCAAACTTGTCACCAATTTGTGGTATGCGTACTGATCTGACGCGAATTTTACAAAATTTATATCCTTCACTGTTTAATGTCAGCATCACTTGATCTACTATGCCAGTTTCACTGTTACGTAGAAATGTTGATGCATCTCTCTTAGAATACCGCTTTGTGGTGCCCTCTAATTCATCATCATTTTCAGGCAAAGTGATTGTTTTGCCGATGACCACATCATCTCCTGACACTCTTATACCAGGTGCAATTATCCCATCATCATCCAATTTGTCATACAAGGCATTCCTCATTCCCTGGCAAGTTTGTCTTGTTGGTTTTTCAAATTGTTCTTCTTGGTCACCAATTCTTTTGGACTCAGAATCTTTGTATGAGCGGTAAAACACAGATCTGAAAAAGCCTCTTTCAACAGCAGAAGCATTCAAAATGACACTGTCTTCTTGGTTATATCCAGTGTAGCATAAGATAGCAACAATGGAATTAATACCAGCAGGCAGTTCTCTGAAACGCAGATATTCCATGGACCTGGTGGTTACTAAAGGCTTATGTGGATAAAACAACACATGAGCTAGAGTGTCCATCCTTACATGGAAATTTGTAATATATACTCCCATAGCTTGTTTACCCATAGCACTTTGATATGTGTTTCTTGGGCTCTGGTTGTGATCAGGGAAAGGTATAATAGAAGCACAAACACCCAATATCATAGCAGGGTGGATCTCACAATGTGTATATGTCGTACAGTAGGCATATTCTTTTACTTGAGCCAGATCATCAGGGCTCATAGCTATCATTACAGTTTCTTCTTCTAGTGTATCAATGTACTCAACCACTCCACTGGCAACCAAATTTTGCCATCCATAATTGTTATAATCTCTTTCCTTCAGAAGATCAATGTGTTTTTTCTTCAATAACAGTGCTCCATTTTCCACAATCAGGAGGGGTCGGCAAATTCTTCCAGCATCTGTATAAATTCTTATTTCTCTATCTCTAATGTCACGAATCATACTGACTTCAGATACAATAATGTCCATTTGACGTCTCAATTTTCGCAAAGTAGCCATCAGTTGTTCAGGATCTCTGTGTATACCCACCCAGCAACCATTTACAAATATTTTTGTGGCATCAGCAATTGCAGAAGGTGCAATTTCTTCCAAATTTTCCATAGACCACTCTTCCAAGAACTCCAATATAGGTGATGGTTGACTACCTACAGAAATGTAAGCCATTAAAGCCAAATTCTTTACAAGCCCGACAGCAGCACCTTCAGGTGTTTCAGCAGGACAAATCATGCCCCACAATGTATTGTGTAGCTGACGTGGTTTTGCCAATTTACCATCACGACCAATGGGAGAATTGACACGGCGTAAATGAGATAATGTGGAAGCAAATGTCAATCTATTCAATACTTGAGACACACCAGCTCTGGCTTGATGAGCTTTTTTCTGGTCACCCCAATTTCCAGTAGCAAGAGAATATCTCAAGCCATCAGTAATAATTTTTGTTTTGATAGCCAATTCAAGGTTGAAATCCTTGCCCCTGTCTATGAACTTCTGTGCATACATTCGAACTTCTTTCAACAAATTTTTAAACAAGCCTCTGAACAAGAATGCTAGTAGAGGCCCAGCTAAATCCAGCCTTTTGTTCCCATAATGATCTCTGTCATCTAGTTCTCGTCGTCCAAGTGCTGCTAGCAGCAATCTGTGCACCATGTATCCCAAAAAGTAAGCTTTCTTAGTTTCACAGAAATCTGACACTCCGACATGTGGCAACATCTCTTTTTGCAAGATTTCTCTAGCATACTTGATACGTTTTTCCTTGGTGACGCCAGGGCGTGCTCCTCGAGCACCAATGAAGTTCAGAGCAACATTTTGCTCTTGAATAACAAAAGCTTCATCCAGCGATGGTTTCACCATTTCCATCATTTCAGGGTCATCAAAATCATATATAATATGCTCTAAGATGTCTCTGTCAGCAACAAAACCCAGGGCTCTGAATACTATCATTATAGGAATCTCTTGTTTGATATATGGAACAATCGCTATGATCCTCTGACCGATGGCAGATTTCTTTATGCTTTGTCCACCTCGAGCCATCATATTAACCCACAAAGTGGATGTGGGTCTTGAACTGTGCTCAAGGCATGATCGAATTTCAGTTTTGTAGGCAAATTTACCATCTTTCATGCTAAACACATACACAGTGTTGGTAGCCATTTTTTCCTGAGCAATTAGCACTTTCTCTGACCCATTGATGATGAAGTAGCCACCAGGGTCCAGAGGGCACTCATTCAATTCACTAAGATCTCTGTCAGTCAAATTGCTGAGTAAGCAGTAAGTAGACCTCAGCATGATGGGAATTTTACCAATAAATGTCTTTTGATGCTGTGTTTCAACAGGGTCCTCATTCTCCTTATCAATAGTCTTAGTAATATCCACGTAAAGGGGTGCAGAATAAGTCAAATTACGAAGGCGAGCCTCATTAGGCATCATAGGAGAAGGAGCTCCATCTTTTTCCCAATGTGTCGGTTTGGATAAGTAGATTTGATCAAACTTTAGTTGGTATCTCGGAGGAATCTCTATCTCACACGTTGAATGCTGCGCTTCGGCTTGCAATTCTATAGGTGGCGAATCTTCTACGATTCGCTGAACAGACATTTGAATAAATTCATCAAAACTGTCTAGCTGTTGCCGCACTAAACCTTTCTCATCGAAGTAAGCATTGATTACAATCCAACAGGCTTCCTGCCAAAGCTCTGAGGAAATTTCTTCAACGTCTTCCTCTTCATATTGGTCATCTTCTGCATCGTACATTTTAAATCAACAAAATGTTAGTATTTATTTCAGGAAAACACACATCACCATTGACTGCATGAATTCCAATCAACCAACAAACTAAAATACAAATGGCGTCGGTCGGTTCCGTCCATAGACAGTTGATCAAATACCACAGGAAACTAACACATGTAGAAAATAAATAGGTCTGTTTTAATCGACTACAATGGGGGGGCAGATATATTTTTATGCAGAACTTACTTAGACTTAATTTTACAGTAAAACTACCAAATATAAGAGATTTACGAATTATTACGTAGTGCCTATTATGATTACTTACCTTTAGTATAGTAAGTAGGTACAATATGGTTTATAACTGATAAAAATACTACGCTATTTCCGAGGTACTTGTTAATTCCTTGGTTATTTACAATACGTATATTAAGGTTGTGTTTATGGTTTAACATTAAAGAATTACAGTAGCTTTTTATTCGTCAGTGTATTCTCATTTTTTTAGGGGTAGGCAGCATGGGACATATTGATTTAATTTTATCGTCGTCTGTGAACCTCCTATATGGTTTGTGTTGTTTAGTTCTCTTTTCAGTCTGTGGACAGGCAGGGGTAGATAAAAAAGTGTACTTGATTGACTTGCTTTGCGTTACTTGAACTTGTAGGTATTGTATGTTTTGTTTGAGAAGTTGAGGATTTAAGTTTAAGATTTTTGAGATGATTCATTCGATCATTTCAGGCTTTGGTGTTTAATTTATGTAGTTTTTAGTTTTTCATGACAATTGGGACATTAAAAACACTATGGATCCTACCAGAAGAAATAATTCTGAAGAACAGCGTTGTATTGTTCGACTTCAAGATTTGAAAATTTCCAACAAAGTTGAAGATATCACTGAGCAGGCGCACAGTGCCGCAGCATCAAATACGAATTCGCTCGGAAAATCCCGCCCAGTCGGTGCAATAGAAAGCTTTGTGTTAGATAACAGTCAGGGCAGTCGCCAGGATTACAGTTTTTACGAAAGATCCAATGTGATAGCAGCCTCTAAATTCGCTACACCCAAAAGAGTGGAGACGATTGCTTCTATAAACAAACGCGATATAAACACAGCAGCATTGCCTTCAAGTCCTACTCGCTCAGTTGACTCAATATCCCAGAGGTCGCTGAGTTATCAAACTGACGATTTATATGAAATTCCAGCTAACCCTGGAGCGCAATATCCGCCGCCTGTGTATGAAAACATAGATTACTACGGCGAGCAGCGATCCCCGCAGCCGCCGTACTACCACCAGCTGTATCAGCAGGGTCCGCACCCGCCCATGTCCGGCGGGTATTACGACACGCGCTATAGCAAAGCTCAGCCCCAAGTACCAGTTAATTCTAAACCTAAAGCAAACCCTTCTGTATATGAAAACATGCTATGTCCTGACAATGACAAGAAACCTGAATACAAGGCTCAACAGAATCCTGATCAACGATCATACATACAACAGGGCTCAGTCCCCGGCCCCCAGGTGCCCAATACTAATGTCGGCAGAAGTGTACTGAGTGAAAAGGTTAAAATAGACAAAGTTCCGCCGCCTCCCCCTTACAATACCACACATAACAACTCAAATGGTGATTATACAATAATGAAATCTGCTCCTCCTAAATACACTGATGTCAGTGGTGTTCTCAAGAGTGATAACAGTGTTAGTTTTGATGATAAGATTGTAACAATCCCCTCTACTGCCATTTATGCTTCAATAGCTCCAAGTGCACAGAGGCCCAAAGCAAACATTGCTACTGAAGTCCAAACTGCCACATCAAGTCCTAAGTTCTTCCATCCCAAGCCTATTATTGGCAGCGCACTTGTGAAAGAGAAGCCTACTCTAATCAATGGGGGCTCTAATGCCAAGCCTCAGATAGTTGGCAGCAGGATGCAGATAGTTGATGACACCAATGGCTCTGATTATGTTTGCATGACAGGAGGGTCAGGACCAGTTATGCCAGCAGGGAATAGGGATAATGTGTCCCTAGGGTCAGAGTCTATTGGCTCTAGAAACTTGATGTCTGGCCTGACTTCTCTGTGCTCCCCAGCTCAGTCTCCGGCCCCGAGCCCCACCCCCAGCTCAGTGTCACAGTTGTCAGGCGGCTCCAGAGGATCAGGCGGCCGTGGCAAGAGCTTTCTGCCTTACAGTATCACTCCCCCTCGTCCCCCAGGGCCTAGTGAAGCTCAGAGGAAGATTGAAGAGCTCACAAGGCAACTTGAGGAGGAAATGGAGAGGCAGGATGAGGAAGGAGAGTATTTTGGTAAGACCTTCATAGTTTAAAGCCTAATGGCCATGGTTCAATTTAACTGCTACCTAACATTGATTAATGAATTAATTACACACAGGAAGGAAGACACTAATTATTACTCATAAAAAATACAGGAATGATATATAGCATTGTTTTGTTTTATGCTACAAACATCATACATGATTTACTTGACCACATGATCTGTCATGTGCCTACTCTTTATTATGTATCTCAGGTTGATGACCTTGAAGCAGGGATCAACACAACTTTGTGTGACAAAATAAAGATGCAAATGACCTATGGTACTCCTTAATATGACTTGCTAGTTTTGCTAAGAGTGTCATTATTGCTTTGTTGATAAATTAGCTGGTACTATATTAATCATCATCATATTGTTCTCCTTTATGTGATTAATTACAAATAAGTAAATGTATCTGCTTTTATCATAAAATACAGGTATCTGTCACACATGCGGTGCCGGAGTGACAGGTGCAGGGCAGGCATGCCAGGCGATGGGTAACCTGTACCACACCAACTGCTTCATTTGTTGTTCTTGTGGAAGAGCACTACGTGGGAAGGCTTTCTATAATGTTCATGGCAAGGTCTACTGTGAGGAAGATTATTTGGTGAGACTTATAATTTTTTAGGATTTTTTCAACCTATGACAGCAATGATATATCAATTTAAATTTTACCAGTCTGTACATATGTTTTATTGCTCAAAAAGGTGTACAGATATTCTCCCTTTCCATAATTTTATTGCTATTTATTTGTTTTAGTACTCTGGATTCCAACAAACTGCTGAAAAGTGTGCAATATGCGGACATCTTATAATGGAAATGGTGGGTATTAAATATGCCTTCATAAATCAATCTAAATTTATCTATTTTAAAACTCTATTTGATTTTTATCTGTTAGGTATATTTAACCATAGTAATTTCCCAATTCGACTGTCCCAGATCCTGCAAGCAATGGGCAAGTCATACCATCCTGGGTGCTTCCGATGCTGTATATGCAACGAGTGCCTGGATGGGGTTCCGTTCACAGTGGATGTGGACAACAAAATATACTGTGTTAATGACTACCATCGCATGTTTGCACCCAAGTGTGCGAGCTGCGGAAAAGGTATGCAATTATCCTTACTATCTTTATACTCGCTTAAACTACTTTGTATGTAATTATTTATACTGAAATGAATGACAAAAAAAAAAGTTTGTGAAGGTGACTAAGGAAAAAAGCTCTGTAACTGTTGAGCCAATGTTTCATTTCTATGCAGTAACATTTCTAAACATGACATTTGTATTTGTATTTAAATCCTGATGCAAAGGACTTTTCTATACAATTTATATGTATAGACTAAGTACATAAAATTGTTGAAGTTGCAAAGGTTAAAGGTGGTGGAAGAGATATCTCTTGTGATAAGACCGCCATTTGTGGACCTTTACTGTAAGTATTTTCTAAACAATGTAAGTGTATGGTGTGTAATAAAGAATGTTGTATTGTCAGCCAGTGTAATTATGATAACAAAGTAGTCATACATTATCAAAATAAATTATTTATGTAAACTACATAAGTACATGCTGATACATACCCAGATAATTACATAAGTACATGCTATATTACTAGGTATGTTATATATACCAAATTATTTGGAAGGATACTATGACAATGCACTCTGACTAATCTAACATATTTGATGTGATAAGATATTGCATGTTTATGTCAAGTTTATCTTACTTATTGTCCTCATCGAGCAAATAGCATTGATATTAATTTATTTATACCTACCATTGAGAAGGGTTAGTAGAAGTTATTCACTTTATAAATATACATTTTTTCATCCACCTATTAATTAGCTGACTATTCACGAAATTTTAGCTAAAACTTTACACGAAACTTAGTGCCATTGTTATGCGTATGCATAATATAGCCAATATTTTTCACCAGAATAGTTTCAAGGGGAACCTGGAAGCCACATATATTAACATTTAGCAGTACTTAATAAAATTGTTTCATTCAGTTTAGTTGGTGGTAACATTCAGTTTTTGATGTGGTAAGTCACAATAAAATTACCACCAGTTTGGAAACTAGCCTGAGAAATAAATTATTCCAGTTGTATACTTTGTTTATGTGTGGGTGTAATACGCATTGTGTATGTCAGGTATAACACCAGTGGAGGGCACGGATGAGACTGTGCGCGTGGTGTCTATGGACCGAGACTTCCATGTGGACTGCTACATGTGCTGTGTGTGCGGCATGCAGCTCACCGACGAGCCCGACAAACGGTGCTATCCCCTTGCTGGTAAGGTTTATTTTTAATTGACTATATACTTTAAATGTATTGATCAGAAATCTGCAATAATTTTAACGTAGTAATTATAAAATCTGGAATTTTGAAGGTAATAAAGAAAACGGCAATTTTTTCGAAACTTCATAGAATTGCTATATATTGTAAAAGCACGATATATATATATACATTTAACATAACTGTATCGATTTACTTATAGTACAACATAATAAACTAATTTGTCATGAATTTTACACAATTCCATAGTTTTAATTATCACTGTTGTTGTAGTTTCATTACTTGATAGAAGTTAAATACATATCTACATAGCATTACACCCTATATTTTCTAGAGCGAAATTCTGTATTAACATCATTGTACAAGGAAAATAGATTTATTTTTGAAATCTCATTAAAACAAAAACCGACCAGACAGATGATCTATATTCAATGTTATACATGGGAAAGGGTCTTACCATTTCATGTCTAAATCACTGAAACGATTTGGCTGAAATTTAGTATAGGAATAGCATAATTACGCTGATAAAGTCGCGGGTAAAATCTCTAGATTTAATTAAAATTTAAATCATTGTTTCTCAAAAAACCCTTTCCATTCCTACAGTTTTAAAACTGCTTTTAGCATTCCGATGTTAGCTTAAGTATGTGTAATGTGCGTAGGCAAGCTGATGTGTCGCGCGTGCCACCTGGCGACCATCGGCGCGGCCGGCCCCGGCCAGCCAGCGGCGCCGCATCTCTCGCCCGCCTCCTACCAGTACATGGGCTGAACTGAACAACTCACATCTTCCGCTAAAGCAAAACAATCACGTCACTATACTATATGTATTACAACTGTGCTCAAATAACTATCTTACTTATACCCTCTTATAAAAGTTGCATAGACACTGATCACTTTTGTCTCCGAAATATCATGTGTAAAACAGACATATTAATACTAACAAGTTGTCATTTTTGTTTAATTTAGTGTAGCCTGTTTTTTGTCTATTGCTGGACAAAAACCGAATAATCAATGTCTGAAAAACAGCAATCTTGATTTGATATATTGCTATGCATACTATTAGCTTACAGGTGGATGGTATGTCAATGTTTTTAGTAAGGGGGTTGGTTACCCTTTAGATGTTTTGTAGGTTGCTGATATGTAGAAGATTGATGATAATCTGTAAATTTACAAATGTTATGGACGGTTTATGAGTGTATCAGCTTGTTGGTGTTATTAGATTCCTATCTAGAGATTTTAATTGATATATAATATCTCACTGTACTACAATGACCTGATAAAAATCTTGCTGACATGCTCAGTACTCACATTTTATTTTAACCTCAAAATGTTTCTAAGCTCTTTACTTATGCTTTCATAAACAAATCCTCGTGCATTCAATGTAATATATGAAATAAGCTTTAAAATCAATATAATATTATTATGTACTAATTAGTGGTAGATTTTTTATGCTCAGTTTTCTTCTGTTCAACATATAATTCTATTGTAAAAGTGACTGAACAGGTAACATAATAATTTGTTAATGTTAAGTATGTATTTATTACATGATATTTAGTTCATAGCTACTACTAAGATTCCATTTGATTGAGCTATACAAGTCCGCTGACATAAATAATGCGGTTGTATTTGTAAACTTTTGTAAATTATGCAACAATGGTAATTTCGTGTTGTAATTCGAGCCAGCAATATTCACTAACAGCATATTGTGATATCAATAGTTTATATATTGTTTGAGGAACAAAATACAAGTATTATTAGGGAATTGATATTTGTAATCTGTACAATCATTGGTAAAATCAAACTGGTGGTTGTATGAAAAAGTGTCATTTTTGAGGAGTAATTTTATGTAACAGTAGTTTTACTATAGGAAATACTAGTAGAAAAATCCAGCTTAGTAGCTCTGGGATTACAGAATTTAATTTACTGATGTTCAAGAATTTTCCAGCTACATACAAGCTTACACATATTGAATGTATGTCTATATAAATTATCTCAATGGTTATATGCAGATGAGATAACTGCATTTATTATCTATAGACACTAGACATGACAGCACAAGTTTCTCTTATTTACTTTACTCTTGAATGACACTTTGACTATGAATTGGGTGAAATTCTTAGGTTACTACCCCATGAAGTTTAAATCCAAAGCATTGTTGTTCCAGACCTGAGTGGATGAGAGATGAAGGTTGAAAATAGCAGAGAAAAAACATGCACAATTGGAATTGAGATTGCTTTTGGTCACAAAGTTAGAATTATAATATGTTAATAATGGCGCAATAAAACATTCCGGTTATGTGCTGTCCTGTTGTGTACTTAATGTAATTAGTTTATAAGTTGTTTATTATATGTACATCTGGCAGACATGTGATTATTTTATACTTAGGTACTTTTTATTGAAATAAAGAGGTTTTTGTTAAGGGATACTTTTTATATTTAAATATTTTAAACAATAAATAATACAAAATTAATAACTGTTTATATCTCCCATGGAGGACAATCAAACATTGAATGTGATATGAGTTGGATGTAAACACTTATTCACACATGCATTGATTATATATATGATTTACATTTTCTTCACCTTATTTTTGAGGTTTCTCATTTCTGTTTTGTATCGCCTCATTTCATCCATCATTTGGCTACGTTTCTCCTTCATTTGTACTTGGTAGTGTTGCTTGCTCTCCATGAACCGGTCCTGCAGGGTGTCCTTCTTCTCCTGCAGCATCTCCTTGATGCGCTCCCTTGACGGCACTGGCTTGATCCACCCCATTACTGTCAATCTCTTGATAGCTATTGTGGTGCCCCCTTCAACATATTTCAAATAGGTTATAACAGGAAACTATATTTACTTAGCCTAATGCCAATGGTAATTAAGATAGTTTAACAATATTACCTACTGTTACAGCATATCGTAGAGGTGTTGCCAACTTGTACAATGCAAAAGCTAGAGCAAAATATCCAGCACTAGACTCCCTCAGAGGTGTCAGTAATTTTTCACTCACACCTAATGATTCCAATATTCCTAGAACATCAACGCCACTGCAAATAGGAACATTGTATGTATATTTGTGTCATCTAAAATATAACAAGTTGCATCATCTACAATGATACTGACCTTCTTACAGAGTAGTAGAAGCAACCGAACCAAATTGCTGATGTAGCGCCGTGCACAGGCAGTAGCACATACCAATAGTCGCGGTACATATCTTTGAACCTTTGAACCAGACCTGGTTTTTTTTCAGGTTCCTGCGGTTTGTCCGCTTTGTTGGTACAGCCTTGGGTGCTGCATTGTCGTATAGTCGGTGTTCCTGTTAAATGTTTCACTGTAATCAATGGCCTATGTATAAAACTATTTTGGTGACAAACTGAACTCGACAAAATTCCGATTGAATAATTTTTAGACACATTCCCGTTTACCGGTTTGGTTATACATTTCAAGTAATTACAATTCCTATACAAAAACCTATAGGTTAAAGCCATATTAATGTGTGTTTTAGTAACGTTTAATCAAACTTAAGCACTACACATGTTTACGGTTGTAAATAAATAAATTAAAACGGCAAAACTTGTAATGAAAATTACGAACGAAGTTAATGTGTAGTCCGTCTTTCTGACGTAAGTGACAGATAGTTGACACAGCTATCATTCAAGTTAGCCAGACAAGAGCCAGACCAAATTTTTTCTTTATCTATGAGCCAGACTGTTAAATATGTAAATTCGAAATTGAAAACACTTGGCTATGTGGGAAATGCTCCCAAATTAATATTCCAAAAATAGCACTTATGATGAAAAAGGGATGGCCTACATGAATTTTTTTTTTCAGGAATGTATTTTGTCAATATAGTTTAAAACAGCCTGATATATGTATTACAAAATGATTGCATGGGAATGGGGTAAAAAGAAAATTTAAGACAGTGAAGAATGTCGAGAAAACTACTAAGAAAAGTGAAAAGTACCTGAATTAGGTGTCTAGATGCATGACCACGATCATAACATTTCCTTTATTGACGTTGTTAACGCGTTCACTGCTAACGACGCGCCTGCGCATTTATCCGAACTTTCCTATATGCTAACGACGCTTATGTGAGTCCATACAAATTTCTGTGCCTTCACTGTGTGCTAAAGCCGACTCTGCGCGTCTATTGTTTAAATAAGACCAAATTGTAAGGGCCCTTACCCACCTTGCTATATAGAACAGATACGGAATTTGCCTACATGAAATTATACCGGATATGTACCGACCCTTTTCCTTTTCGCATGTTTTTATTGCCTGTCGTAAATAAGCGAGTGTTTTGTGACCTGCCATAACAATACTCAAACGCGCAGAAGCGCCGAATAGCACTGGGGAATATTTTACGTCGACGCTATGTTGAGGTTTTAGCACAGAGCGAAAGCATATTTGTACAACGATATGCGTTTCACGCACTTGTGTAAGGTCCGATTGTGTAGCACAGGGTAATGACTTTTTATTTAGCTCTAGCAGTGAATGCGTAGAGCATAATTTATTTAGGTACATACCTACAATACGTACAGAGGTACGTGGCAGCATACTAACACATTGTAGCGCATTTTCAAGTATCCAAGAATATCCCTTCTTATGAATCAAAGTAAGTACTTACGTATTGTAAACACAGATTGTCAAGTTATGAGCAGTACCTAAAGATGGGATAGCTTAGAAACCTAGGGAGCTAGAGCTATAGATATAGGTTTCAACATTGACTAATATTTAGGTACCGATTGTACATTTTACTTTTTACATAAACAATATAGTTTTAATAAATAATCATCAATACATGAACTTTGGTTGTGATACACATTCATCCGACTGACGGTTCCCGACACGACCCACTGGTCGCGTTGGCGCACTAAGGTACCGTGGAATATGCCCCTGCCAGGAGCTGTTTGTAGAATTACTGTATAAATATCCATACCATATTCTCCTTTTGATACAGTTACTTCTAAAATCTGCTCTACATTCAACACGTGGCACTGCGGGTATATTTTCAGTAATTTGTTAATATGGCTAACTAATAGGCTAGCAGCCCATTTTGTTATATTCTGGTTTGCTGGTATTTGTTCTCCCTTGTAACATGCACACCAGTGCTCTTCTATACCAATCATCCCACACGTCCTCCCTTCAGGTATCGGCACAAATAAGCTCGATTTATTAGCTTTCTTATCAAGTATTTTCATTCTCTTTTTTAGATTATTGTCGTTCAATACTTCTGGATTTATGAGATCCATAAGAGTGTCGTATATATCAAATGGTGTGGTTAGCCGATTACTGTTTTGTTGAAAATTTTTAAAAGCTAATTTATATAGACGTCGAAATTTATCTGGAAAAAGTATTTCAAACAGGGGCAGACGCTCTTCGTGTCTACCCTTCATTGTTTTTACATATGCTCCAAATCGCATCCCGTGATCACTTAGAAATACAATAATTGTGTCATCCAAATATCTGCTTTCTTCTAAATGGGTAAGAACATCAAAATAATCATCATCCATTATTTTTGAATTAAGGTGTTCGTGACTTATAGATTCTTCCCAAAAAAGTCCAAATAGATTTTTGTGTTTCAGCTTAATCGTTAATTGTTTAATGTAGTCGAGAAGTACATTGAAGTAATATTTAGCACCCATACACACGTGATAATAATAAAATTGGTTTCTAAACAATTCTTTCGTTTCTGCAATAAATGGCTGCAGGTAGAAGTCAGTTGGTATCGTCTTAAGGTTATACTCGTATGTACTAAGGAGAGCTGCAGGGCTGTCTGAAGCTAAAGCCGTGTAAAACTGTGCTTTCGAAAATTTATCCCAGATTAGACTACATTTATTGGTATCGATCTCATAATAATTTTCAACACAATGACGTTGAATAAAATCATGGGAGTGGCCGGTCAGCACAGGGAATAGATTGGGAAATGAATTGTCTCCAAGTTTATTATATCCACGCAGTTGTATACTGCCTTTCGATCGTAAAAATCTGGATGTCCAAGGCATCGTGCGAATAAAGTTTAACCGAGACATGCTTTCAATGCCGAATATTAAAATATTAAAGGCACTGTCTTTGATTTTTTTATCAGTTCTAACTTCCTTGTTTTCGAATAAGAAAAAGTCGTCGTACATTTTTTCGTCCGAATAATAACATTCCACACGTACAAATTCATGTTCGACTTTCACGACTGTTGTAAATTCAACGCAATTTCCATAACTTATGTTTGCTATGTTATTTATTGCAGAGAAGTTTCTGTAACAACAGTAAAAATATGCTTCAGTCCATATATTGAAATAGTCCAACAAGTCCCTAATTACCCAAATATGCGTGCTATTTGAGTTAATTAGCCGAGTTACAGCAGAACAATTTTTCAAATGCGGCTGCCAATTAATATCATCTATAATTTCATTGATTTTACATAAGTCCGGTATAGTGCAGCCTTCGGTTTTAATTGTGAACACGTCTTTATTGTTAGAACAAAATGTTTGGTGGATAAAGAGTAATAGAATGAATATTACGCTCAAGATACACATTTCGTACGAAAGGCGGAAATACGTTCTACAGCCGTGGATACTAGCAGTTTCATGTTTCTAAACACCCACACGTTGTTGTTAAAAACCAAAGAACTTATTTATAAAACACTTATTGCTTTTGCAAAATGTTTCTTAACAACATCAATGGTTTTTTATCAATTAGCTTCAACTAAGTAACTTGATTTAAGAACCATTGGTTGGTACCTATTACCTTCATATCTACCTTTTTCGCTTTATCTATGTTCATATCTACCTAAGTAGATATATCTTCTTACTAACTAACTTACTACAAGTATATAATGTTAGTTTATATACTTGTAGTAAGTCACATTATGCGGTCTGTAATCAGAGACTGACACAAGATGGAGTTCATCTGTATGGAACAAAAAACAATAGTGGTTAGTCCTTGGGACATGCAAGCTTATTGATGGATTAAAAAATCAGCCTTGTGCGCGTCGGGCCGCAAGCTATGAACCGTAGTTTTGCTTGACTCTAGTAAACAATATCAGTTTAATCAGGTTAATTTTCTCAAACGCTCTTATAATAAAGAAGTAATAAGATTTTAGTACTCTTCCGGCTTGATGATGACAATAAACGTAGGTCTGTACAATCATGCCAAATTACCTACAGGGTCACAGACGGATGGACAGACGTACATGGCGGAACTATAGGTACAGTGAGTTCCTTGTTGACCTTAATAATTAAGTAATTGGTTCGGCCATAAAGAAACGAACAAAAAATAAATCGAATTTGTGTTTAGCAGTTAGAATCCTAATTTACTCAATGTCCCACACTTCTAAATCTCAATAACTGCCACATCGTAAGTAAAATTCATTCCACATATCCACTCATGCACATCCTACTGCTAGATAGCTTCACATATATGTGTATTTTTTTTGACTAGATGGTTAAATTACTAAGTAATGTTGAATACCTGCTCACCTGCATAATACTTATTTTACAAAAATACTCACCTTTAAGAATATCTTTGTAGAGTGGCGGTAGTACGCATTTCTAATGAAATAACAATAAATTATGTGCATACATTTAATTCGTGTGTTGAACTGAAATGCCATGAAATTTCCACTTTTATCGAACATGATTTCTTATAAGAATGAAATATTGTTGTGTAGGTATATAAAGCAAAGTACCTATTATTCAGGGCTATGAAAGTACTTTGAGTACCTATTACCTAACTAGGTTGATAACAATTCATTATAGTGAATAAATAATTTGTTATCCTATAAAGTGCAAGTAAATTCGATTGATTTAAGTACCGTGTTAAGTATAATGCAAAAACAACGCGGAGAAAAATAAAACAAACAAATTATCTTATTTTGAACCCGAGTAACACAATTTTTTTTTCTCTGTTAAAGGAAATATTATGAAACCAAATTAAACATACATACATACATATGCTCACGCCTGTATTCCCCGAAGGGGTAGGCAGAGGTGTTGTAATAACAACACCCACTTTTCACCGAAGATAATTAAGTGCCAACGTGACAGAGGGTGAGTCCATCGCCGTCTCAGACACTATACATACGTCATTGAATTACTTCTCAGACATATGCAGGTCCTCGCGATGTTTTCCTTCACCGTAAATCACGTGGTGTGAATTCACTGTACATAAGTTTTTTTAGAAAAGCTCATTGGTACAAGCTCCGCTGGGATTCGAACTTGCGTCGCTTGCGTAGCAGGCGACTACTCAAACCTCAAGGCCACCACGGCTCTATTTTGTTTTTTGATTACACAAATTAAACATAATTTGGGTAATCAAAAAACTTCAATTATTTCTCTACCTACTCACTTGTAAAAAAACAACTTAATTGCTAGACTACGAGGCAGCATATCGTCGTCGTTATAATGTCATCTCTCTGGTCTTATCCTATACATTCCTGGGGTTAGCCCTTGAGTGAACGCGATGTGGATCACCAGATTTTTATACGGAAACGACTGCCACCTGACCTTCGTAACCTCTTTAAAGAGGAAAATCGAGTATCTAGTAATATAGACTTACGTTTAGGTGTTAAGGTGCAATAAGCAAACATTACAACATATATAGTCTTTATTTACATGGAACTACATAAAATTATATTTTTCAAATTATAAGTTCTCCGTATAGATATGTTGGCCACGTATTCCAATATACTGTCTTACGAATAAATAGCAAAATAAATTAACTCAGCCCATCTAATAAATTAGTTTATATATAGTTTTCCTTAATCACTGTATGAGTAAATACATTTATATAATACCTATTATAATTTATATTTGCAACAATTACTTCTCAAAATAAATATATATGAATGTGTTGATAATTCAGCATGACTTGCCATAATATCTAAACATCTACAACATTTTTTCGTTGTGATATGTAACTATTCTCAAAATGTATAGTTACCTAATAATAATAAATAAGTATCCTACAACTAGTTATTTATTTTGGCACATAGTCTTTTGCTCTATATCTAAAATACAAAACCATGTTAATCTACGTAGCTAAATAGCAACACAAACATCGTTACATAAAAGTGTTGCTAGTCATACAAAAACTTTTTATCCTTGTAAAAGTGGTAACATCACTATTATTTTAATTTATTTATCGATTTTAAATAGGTAGGCCTAGAAAATACTGTTCAATGGAATGAAATGGTTTTAAAGAAAAGCGTCTATGACCTGGAACTGCCTTAACCAGAACCTAAGTAATAGGTTTCATTATTGTTTACCATTAATATGACATGTTTTTTTGGAAATTCAGTCCCTTATTAAAACTATCTTCAACATTGACAATAACCGGAGTAAAATATAGGGCACCATTTTGTATGGAAATCTATAGTTATCCTAAAAAATGGGCTACGGTAACACTTTAATAATATTTTAATGAATTAAAAGAATATGATTTTCAAATGTTTCGTTGCGAAGAAATATTGGATCAGTTTCACAAAAATATTTATAGACCTACCTCACTTACTACGCTATAAACACAAAACTCTTATCCCAGTATACGGTTACAATGCTTACACCAAGTTTCAAATTAACTCGAAAGATAACATTTATAGCCGGATACACTTGAGCAACAACATTATTATTTAAAACTATGTAAAAAAGATACGTTTAATTTACGTCAACATGGTATGTGTAAATGTTCAGAATGTAGGCGTTCACACCTCTGACAGTATCACAGTTTGTTTTATTTGCTGTTGTCTAGCTGTCTGGCAGCTAGATACAGTAGCAGTAGAGTTTAAGCTGATAATGGTGGAGGCAGCGGCTCTGGTTGCCATAGAGGTTGAGCCGGCTTATTGAGCCGGCGAGGCGCCAATCGCGCTCGTGTTGGCGCAGCGTCGCTTCGAATACGCCACCCCCTGGCGACACGCGTACCACCACTAGGAACTCGTGCCACCCCACCTCGTTCTCTCGCGGAGTACCTACCATCATCTCTCGCACTTCCACCACCTCGCTTAGAGCTAGCTTTGCGCACTGCGGATGGTCGTGCACCAGCAAGTTGAGCTGCTTCACCAATTGCTTGCCCGCTTCCAGAGCCTGCTCGTTCTGTATCGATAACTTGTGACTGGTGTGGCAAGTGCACCAATGGTCGTCTATACCGGCCGTTTTGCACGTTCTATTTGATGGCACCGGTAAGAATAAACTAATGCTCCTGTCCCCGGCATAAGGTGTTTTTGATCTTTCCTTCAGTTTATCATTTCTTAAACCGTTTACGTTGACTAAATCGGAAAGCGTTGCATATATATCGAAGGGCGTGGTAAGCCGTCTACTATTTTGTTTTAGATGATCATAAGCTAATGTATAGGTATCCTTAAAAGAGGGGGGCAGCAGTATATGCACTAAGGGCAACCTTTCTTCTAGGCGTCCTTGTTTGGTATATCGGATATCACCCCACCTTATCCCGTGATCGCTGAGTAGTATAAGAACTGTTTCATCTAGATAGTGAGAACGATCTATATTTTCTAAAAACCTTTCATAACTATCATCTATTAACATGGGATAATTCAAATAATCGTGACTCATTGTGACTTCCCAGAAAAATCCGAATAATCTGTTTGACCGTAAGACGGAAGTTAAGCTTTCTACATAATCGAGAAGAACTTTGAAAAAATATCTGTCACCCATACATAAGAATGAATTGAAATCTTTGTTATTGCCAGTGTTAACTTCAGCTTCGTGAATGAATGTGTGAATGTAATAATCGGTGGGCGTGCGGCTGAAGCCAAACTTTTCAAAGTTGAAGGTGCCGAGACTGGCGCTGTCCTCGCCTAGCGCGGTGTAGTACCCCGCGTCCTTATACCACTCCCATACGAAAGGACAGTTGTCGAACGTTGCTCTGATGTTGGGCCAACAGGTTTTCTTTAAATCTGTGTGTTTTATGCCGAGTAGCATAGGAGTTAAATTGGGAAAGGTATTATCCCCAACTTTGTTGTAACCATAAAGTTCGACAGCACCTTTATTTTGCAAAAATGCCAAAGTTTTCGGCATGGTACGATGGAAGTTTAATCTAGATATAGCATCAATACCCATGATGATCACATTGTATGACGTTTGATTTTGTGGCAAATATGACGTATCTTCATTATTAGATATAAACGGTTTTTTAACAGCGAATAGGAAATACTGTTCATGTATGGGCGAGGTATAATGATCGTGACCGCATGCAACTTTAACAAATTCATTCATAACTTCAATATATGTGGTGAATTCAACGCACATTTCGTATTGGACCCGTTCGTCTACGTCCATGGAGAAGATGTCAGCAATGGCTGCTGGACGGTAGAAAGACTGGTAGCAGCATGATAAATTAGCATTCCTAGGTATGTCGTAGAAATGTAAGTTTTCTGTTCTGACCCAAATGTGAGTTTCATTATTATCTAATAATGAGAAATTTCCATCTAGGCACTTATTGGAAGTTGTTGGGCGTTTAATGAATTTCTTGACGCTTTCGTCAAAGGGCTGTAGCCCGGGTATGGTGCAGCCCTCTGTTTTAATGGTGAAACTATTGCCAAGGTCCTGTTCGTGGAGATGTGCCTCCCAGGTGAGCTGGGGCGATGAGGTGAAGAGGAAGCAGGGGCGGTTGGTTGAGAGCAACAGCAGGCTTGCACCACCCAAGGTGGCGAGCAGGAACAGGTACCGCGGGCGCACCGCCACCAGCCGCGCTTTGCTGGCGCCCACCTGCGACATGCTGCACAGAACACATCACATGCTTCATTCATTTTACATCTTTGTGCCGTTTAATATTTTAATTATAAATTATTCATAATTTTGGAGGTTTGACCCTCAACAAATTCCTACGTGTTTCTTCACTTCAGCACTCACTAATTAGCATTGTTGAACATCATCTAAACTGGCGATTGCTGGCAAATAACGTAATCTGCCTTCAAAAATTATGTTACGCCTTCGGTAAATAAATCATAATTATTGATTATCTTTAGCAAAAAGATTTCTAGTTTTGTAATGTTAGATAGAAAAGGCGGTGTAGATAAACAGACGAACACGCCGCTGAAGGATTTACAGAACTTTCAAAACGACGAAACTTTTGTTTCCGTAGCGCTCTCGAACGCATTAAAATAAAATCACACCATAAATGTTTTTAATAAATAGCCAGATGGTTATTAAATACGAAGTGTCCATTGAAAATAATAGTTTATAAAATCTTGAGACGATAAGACTTTACAAAAAAATATTCCAATACTTAATAATAATTCCCTTATTATTCAATTATCAACCCACAGTTATTTTTTTATTGAATTTATATTAACATATTTATTATTAAGTTAGAACAAAAAAACAATAAATAAATGATGTACATGTAACAAGCAGAAGGATAAAGTTCAAGAGACTTACCTAATAATACAGTGGTGGTTCAACGTCCAATAAACAATGATAAGTAAGAAGGCATCGATACAGCACAACGCACACTAAACATGACTCTGACTGCCGATCGACTTGACTGATCGCTCGTGAACTACCCAACTAGCCCCAGTTTGAACAAATTGTATATTTATGAAACAGCTGGTGATATGTATCATTCATTGTGATAACATCAAGACTAGAGCTGCCGTCGCGTGTGCCGTGGAGACTGCCTGACTTTACAGGGGTTGCTTGAACCCTATTCGAATGCGAACGTTTAGAAATTATTGCTATTCTGTACTCTTTCAACATAAGCATTAGCTATGGAAGTAAGCGAGACAGCATGAGAAGCAAGTAAACGAATTTTCGTCCCAGGCTTGTTCGGAATAGGGGCATGGACCGGAGACTTCACGCATGCGCACGGGAGCAGTGGGCTGTCGACCCTGAATTACCGGCTTCTATACGTACAGACACGACTAGATATTTAGTATCTTAGTTTATCTACTTACGACTTAAAAGTAATTAAAATTAATAAATTTATTAACTTAATGTAAGTAGTTTACATTCAGTAAATAAATATATATTTAATCACGAAGTCATATTTGAATTCATAGTTATTCAGTCATATTTGTTAAAATAAGGAAAAAGTTTAAATAAAATCCTTCTTGTAGAAGTTAATACATACGCATCGTACAGTACTTAACAAGCGTAATAAATTAACATAATTACGTAAGTTTTATTTGTTTAAAACTATTTCAGGACGAGGGTAGATTTATGGTGTAAGATAATTGATATGAAATAGCGCAGTGTTCTCAATTCCTGACACGATCTATGCATAAATCACTCATTTCCAACGCAAATTGCAATGGCCCTGGTTGAAAATCCCTAAAGCGTGACATGGTTCCTTGTGTAGAAAGAAAGATGTTTGACCTTTATAATGTTTGGTAAACGAGCTTAGATTCAGGCCTTGTAATGAAGATATGAGACAATATATATTACCCCAGTGAATGTGCAGGTTAATTACTTATCTAAGTATCTACGTGTACGCAATCTACTACTGTGCCAACCATCTCTTACGAAGATCTTGTGAATGTAATTATATTGGTTGTTTGATGCGCGAGCAAGTTTAACAAATTTTCTAACAATTTACAGTCCAATCAAAGTTACCTATGCAGTTATGGAAACTACTTAATGAATTCCAATTATTTGTTGAGGATATTCGACTGGCAAGAACTAGGTGCCTACTGACTATTGGGATTATTCGCAATATTTGATTCGATTGCTTTTGCTGAGCCCGCGGCTTCCACGTCCATAATGGAGAACGTTTGTTGAATATTTATGATGTCATCGATTCGTGATCTTGCTGCTATATAGCTAGATACATCTCGTGTTTCGTAATAAGGGTTGCAGTATTCAGTCATGCAGTGGCTGTTTGCTTTTAAATTGTAGCTACGAGGTAAAATATTACCTATGTAATAGTCCAAGCAATTGTTAATGTATAGGTTGACACGGCAGATGGTGGCCTAGATGGTATCCTGTCCGGCGCGACGTAGTTAAAGGCAGCACCCTAGCATCGTCTGCAAGGTCAACACTAACTCGCGTCACTCTGTTTCCCAAGAGTAACTGGGTAACGTAGAACGAAGATAACGGTGAAAGCTCTTTCGCATGTACAATTTAATTGACTGAACGAGTGAAGTTATCTCCTGTGTCAGATTTATCGTGTGAGTCCCACATGGGCACAGCGTTCGAATCGTTGACGAATATTATCTCTGCTCCATTTTTATCCGGCAACTCGAACATAATAATGCAAGGTGTTAAGAAACGGTATATTTTCTTTTCGCTCCTCATTTGTAGAACTATACTGAAATATAGTCGAAGTACGTTAATCCCCAATTTTATAAACGTTTACATCATACTATCCTTAGTATTCTTAGAGTAATTAAGTTACGATTTGATAAGAAAATTTCATATTTGTTTCCAAAACGTACATACTTTGCAGTCTCATCGACCTTTTAAAAGGAAGGATTTATTTGATTTTAAATATTTTATACATAACATGGATAAGACTCTTGTGGACAGCCATGCTGTCATTTATATTTGAATAAGTTTATTGCCTTTAAATTGCTAGACAATGTAATTAGAATAAACTGACTCTGCACGAAGCAGTCTTGAGGAAAGTAGTATCATTACTATCTTTTAAGTTTAAGCGCAAGTAGTAAAATGCAGACACATGAGATGAGATGGGATCAAATAATATGTGCATGAGTTAGACTGACCTGTATAAGTAGTAATCCCGCGTGAGTTGTGGGCAGCATGAGCAATACGAGTACGTTAAGTGGCAACATAGTAATGGTACACGATCGGTTATCAAACACAAATGTTTTGACTTGTTAATTGCTGTTTTATTGGATTGTTAGCTAGCCGGCTCGATTACAAGTCTTAGTAGGGTTCTGTAGATGCCAAATTCAAACAAACAAATTACCTGTTTAAAATCCCTACTTACAAGACCTAGTTATGTTCTTAGTACCTGGATGAACGAGAACAGTTTATTTTTCGTTTTCAAAAAAATGTTGCATACAAAATATTTCATAAAAATTGTTGCAGCTGTTTCCGAAATTAGGTATATACATATAAGATTCCTTTGAATTGCGAAAAAATCTTACTTACTTAGGTACTAGTTTGTACAGCACCCTCGGAGCGGAAAGCAGATTCGCAGTTGGCGTGTATAACCCATGCACGGTTTTTAATCTACTTTAATATAACATGCCTACTTTAATGATTACCTACCTACTTGTTAGCAATGCCATGTAATAATTTCAAATAACGAGTAATGTAAATTGATATTATGAACTAACCTTTGCTTAGTGACTCTGCGTAGTGTGAATGTATCTTTTTCCTGCTGTAAAAACTAGGATTTTTTTATGTCAACCCAAGTACCTACTAACTTTATTATTAAAATGACATAATCTAATGGACACAGACATGTATCACTACATAATATAAAACAAAGTCGCTTTCTCTGTCCCTATATCCCTATGTATCCTTAAATCTTTAAAACTACACAACGGCTTTTGATACGGTTTTTTTGTATAATAACATCAATTAAATAGTGGAGAAATACTGTTATTTTTGAGGATTCTTTGTAAAGTCGGATTTTTTTTCCGCTTACATTGCAAACGTAGGCTGAACCCTAACAGGTTTATCAAAATAATGTACACATTGAAAAGGTCTACAGAAAACTCCGCTATGGTATATGTCTATCTCTTATGGATATCCCACAATAATTTTTTATTGTCATTTTCTTTTTACGACGCATAATGGCTATTTTTCGAAGCGATTTTAACCAATACAGCATAGATAGATCTAATTAAATACCTTAAATACATTGTTGATTTAATATAGATCTATATGGCCCTTTACAGCATATGATTTCAATTAATATTTTCGAAGATATTACAAATTTAAAAATTGCGGGACGTACCGTTTGCGGCGTGTAAAGCTGTGAACAAGACAGCTGTGAATGTTGTATATATAAAGACATTCTGTATTATATTAATTGTTTTAAAAATAAAATGAATAGGTAAAAATGTAAAAAGTTAATAAGTAAAAATGTAGTGTAGGAATATAAACATTCCAAAGATAGCAGGAAATCTTCATGGTTTAGGGAAAGAAGAATTTTTTGAAGTAATGAATAAATCAAAACTACTGGATCGATTTTAATCATTTTTTCAGTTTTATTTTTGTTTTTATGCCCGTGCGAAGCCGGAGCGCGCCGCTAGTTTTGTGTATGATAGTTACTTATGCCTTTGCTTTTTTACTGGTGCCTTGCCTTGCTTGCTTTGCCTTGCTTATTGGTGCGTGCATAACGCAGCGGGCCCCGGTACAGATAATAACAAATAACGGTACAAGTCGAGACCGATCAGTAGACACGCACCCTTCACTTATAAGAATGACTAGAAGATTATTGATCTGAAGGAGCCATGGTGACCGTCGGGTTTGAGTAGTCTCCTACGTAAGCGACGCAAGTTCGAATCCTAGCGGGCCTGTACCAATGAGATTTTCTAAAAACTTATGTGCAGTGATTTCACACTACATGCATTACGGTGAAGGAAACATCGTGAGGAAACCAGCATATGTCTGAGAAATAACTCAAAGACATAATTTATGCCTGAGATGGCGATAGAGCGTAATATCCTGAATATGGTACATAATATTATTTTCCCAATGAGTTTAATTTTATGGAAGAATAAATAAATATGGTGTGTTATTAAATTGCAAAGACGGAGAACCGTGCCACATTGCACGAGAGCACTCCAATATTTTTCCCAAGTGTGTCACGCGCTCTCGCAAAGCAAGTTGGCGAGACATCGCATGCTTCAGAAGCTCATGCAAAGCCACAAGCCGGCGACATTATTATTATATAATAGTTGTGTTGGTTTTCGAGCAGGGCAACCATTAATTTTAAGAGTTATTTTAGTGTGCAAAATTAAACTGAATGTTAACGTGTTCCGTCGTATAAATGACGAATTTATTGTGATCATGTGTAGGTATATGGTGTTTTAAGAAAAGGTATAAAACTTTTTGTATTAATATTAAACTGATGGATAAAACCGCGGCACAGGTGCCATCACGTGCTATGAGCGCTGAGCGAAGATAGTGTAGGTAATAGCGCATGTATTTTATTCGCGTCACAACATACATACAGACAGAGACAAACACATAAAATTACCACTACGCGTTCTAGATCAGCGATCACAACTCATATGGAATCTGAACATAGGCATAGCATCACCATCTCCCTGGCTTTATCCCATACCCATTGCTGGGGTCGGCACTTGATTTAAACCGATGTGGCTGATAACATGATTTTTATACGAAGCGACTGCCATCTGACAACCATCTGATGAAAATCTGTGATCTGGGTTAAACCAGTTGTCAGACTATTTTAGGCCTCCGACTGACCTGTAACGACTGCCAAAGATGATAAATTGTCAACCGAGACCGACGGCTCTCCGAGGCACTAAGGGAACTCGGACGGTCACCCATCCAATTACTGGCTAGAGGTAAGGTTGCTTAACTTCGCTGATCGAATGATATGCGCAATAGCAACTGTGCCACGACATACATAGGCAAAGCATGCCCTGTATATAATTTTTTCAACTCAAATCTACACTAATATTATAAAGAGGAAAACTTTGTTTGTTTGGTTGTAATGAATAGGATCAAAAACTACAGGACCAATTTCAAAAATTCTTTCACTATTGGTAAGCTACATCATCAGCGAGTAACATAGGCTATATTTTATCCCCGTACTCCCACGGTAACGGGAACTACGCGGGTGAAACCGCGTGAAGTCCGCTAGTATTACATGTAACACGTCGCAATGTATTGCGATTACGCGATGTTCTATCAGTTCTACGACGTAGACATTCTACACTACGTTTGTGTAGCGGTGCTACGGCGTAGCGCATTTTGTGACCTTTTGTTTCGTAGATGTCTACGGTGCGTCTGAATTTTGTTGCCGCTACGGGTAATTTTATGAATATGAGTGATTTATTGTGTTTAGGCCCTGGTAAGTCTATTGTGAACGTCGAGAAAATTACAATCGGTTCGGAAACTAACTTCTAACATCTGTAATAATATAATAAAGAGGAAAGATTTGATTGTTTTTCTGTTTGTTTGTTTGTTTGCATTTAATAGGCTCCTAAATTACTTGACCGATTTGAAAAATTCTTTCAGCAATGGATAGCTACATCATCAGCGAGTAACATAGGCTATATTTTATACCCGTACTTCCACGAGAACGCGAATTACGCGGGTGAAACCGCGTGACGTCCGCTAGTATGTAACTCTTTTTCAAACTGAATATTTTAACAATAATTCAATAAAAAGCGAACCCACTTTACCTATAATAAAATTATTGTTCAAACAATATTTTAATAATCAGTCCTTAAAGTTGTGTGATACATGGTAATAGTCGCGATAGCAAGTATCTACATCATTAGAGGGAGTCGCGTGTACTGTGTCAGGTGTGTTAGGAATGTGTAGTTATAATCGTGACATTTATAAAAAAATGCAGGTTATTTAAGCGTATAAATATTTTCTAATAAAAGTTGAACATACGGTATCCATGCCTACGCCTGTCTTGAATCTGAATAATTTATATCTTGGGCCTCACTCAGACACTGACATTTCAGGTGGATTTATACGTTACCTAACTAACGTTTATAATCTATACAGATAAGTAAAATTGAAGTGTCCGTTTGCAATTATAAATGGTAATCACATAAATAAAAAACATTTTTTTCCCGGTCTGTCTGTCTGTTTGTTCCGGCTATTCTCCGAAACGGCTGGACCGATTTTCACTGGCAGATAGCTAACATTACAAGAAGTAACTTAGGCTACTTTTATTTTATGAAAAAGTATTAGATTTCCGCGGGCCAGCCATGAATTTAACTCTACACGGGTAAAACCGTGCGGGGCACAGCTATATTTTAACATATTAAATAATTACAATAAATTATAATCAATTATTACATAATTGAACATACTATATTTACTGCAAAGGTAGCTCCTGGCAATGACATGGTATGCAAAAATGTTATGTAAATCATTTGGTATTGTTTATTACTTTTTTAATTATAATTTTTAACACATGCAATTTTTACTATTGTGAATATTTTTATGTTTTTTATGTAATTATCATTATTTACTATGTAATGAAATATACTTTTACTGCCGGTTCTTCTCAGAAGGCTAGTTGCCGAACCAGTGGTAAATTTTTCGACATTCTGAAGTGCCTTACCAGGGCCTAAACTGAATAAATCATTTTCATTTTTCATTTTACCGTAGACGAGTAAAATATACCCTCGTTTTAACCAGTTATTTGTGATCTTCATTCGTGATGATTGATAATTTGGTTGCAAGCAAACAGTAGAGGGGTGGACGTTACTTAGGATAAGTCGTACGCATGCGCGTATCTACCGGAGACCGTTCGGCACGTCGACACTGCTGTCGCCTCCAAATAAACCAACACCTATAGAAACACTATACAGTTTTATTTACCATCTGCCGCATTAGAGATATGAATGAGGACCACGTCGTTCTCTCTCGAGGTAAGTACAGTGTTGTTACAACTTTACTATTTACTCGTCAATAAAAAATCGATATGAAATAACACAAGCATAACCTCCATCAGAATTTATTACATTATTTATCGTACGAATACATTAAACTTTTGTCAATATTAAGTTATTTAATCAATAGAGCATGTTTATCTGCTTTATTAGTTTACTTTTCTCGATATAATGTTTGCCGTAAAATTTCTGTCCGATTGCGGGTGAATAAATAAAATATGAGAACAGTCCGATGATGTCATGAATGCCCAATGTTTGAAGCATTTTATTGAATTTATGTTACAACATTGTACACGGTTTAAATAAATTTACGAAAATAAACATTATTATTTGCATGTAAACCATGAGTTTTGTGAGATTAATCTTCGACGCAGCGTTAGAGTCAGTTAGGCGACCTTAACGTATAATAATTGGATTATGGGCAAAGTATGATAGTTTATGAAAAAAATATAATTTACATACATTTATACAAAATAAAAATATAAGTGTAGCCGGTTCCAGCTGGATCTGCACAACCAAAAACTCCTGCACTTATTCGCTTATTCTCAAAATACGAACAACATTTTAAGGTTGCCCAGTCAAAATAGCCAAGTAAGCCAGCCACAATACATATCCTCATATTTCCAGGTCCTGGCCCTTCTCTTCCTGACCCTGATCCCTTGGCCGGGGCCGTCAGTCTTCAAGATCACCTGTTCACGTGACAACTCCAAAATCGTAAGAAAAGTAATACAAAACAAATGGCTCCCAGTGTTAGAACGATTTCAGGTACGTTTCAACTACTTGCCAATCATAAAATCCGTCTCATATCCCTCCAAATCTCTCATGTAGAAATATTAATATACTTAAATAATTATGGTCTTAAGGTATAGAAAGTATACTCATATGGTGTACCTATATGACATATGTGATAAATTTAATATACATCATTTGAGCATACTTACTTATAGGTAAGAAAAAGGGTTTCGTGCGAAATGTAAACAAGAAGAACGTTCCTATTGTGTTTGTATCATGTGACCACACAAATCAAAACAATTGTCTCATCAACCACACTCGCCTAAGGCTAAGACTTTGGAATTAATCATAATTGAATTAAGTCTCGCATCTTAACTGAAATATTTGGTTAGGTAAAACTCCCACTAGAATGTCCATTCCACCCTGCGCGCGACATCTTCGCGCCTCAGCATGCAGCCAAGTTGCAGCACCGACCCTCGCAGTGGACTTGCGCCTTTTGCGGCAAATCCTTCTACGAGGAGCGACACCTCGACACGCACTTCGACCAGCGACACAAGAACCAGATTAACAAGGTACTTATTTTGAAATTCAGTAGGTACCTACGAGTAGGTGCTACAATCATAAGTTGTAAATTATTAAAAGCGCTCATTCAAACCCATTGTGTATACTATTGTGCCATGATGATACGTAGGATAGGTTTCCATAACAATGGGTCAAGTTATTGTAAGTATGCACTTAATCACAAAATAAAGTGACACTTAACATAGAGAGACATTTCTTGAGAACATAGCTTGGTTAGAAGGTACCCGTAGGGCGTGGTGGTGATAATGGTGCAGTTAAACTTATAATTAGATCCTGATTAATTGCTTATGTCGTGTCTAGGCCGAAGACGCAGTATGTCTGGCGGACTACTGCGACATAATGAGGTGCCAGGTGTTGCTCGCTCACGGTCTGCTCAGCGGCGGCGATGGACCCAGCACCGATATTGAAGTAAGAGTCGTGTGTTTCCACGTTGAATTTACTAGAGACCCAAGGGCCTCCAGCCGAGCTTAAAGTTAAAAACCAAACAATACATCTAAGAGCGGTGCGGCGCTTGGACATCGGCTAAGGGCGTTGATGGGGATGAGCTGAATCTGAGTATGTATTTTTTGACGTGAAGGTATGGCAAGACGTGGAGTCAGTGAAGAGAGCGCTGGCCCCCGCAGCGCCGCGCAGCGTGGCGCGTGTCCCCCCACGGAAGCGCCGCTCCCGCAGCCACCTACCCACCCCCGCGCCAGCGCCTGCGCATGATTGCCCCACCACCGAGCCCGAGAGCGAAGACCCCGGTATGGCCAACCACACTAATTAAATATACTTTATATGTTCTCACGCAATAACTTATTTTGTAAATTACAAGTATCAATATTCCACATATGACCTTGTAAATTATATCGTCGATGTTGATTATCTGCAGAATCCGAAGAAAAACGCACAGAAGACAGTGAGAGTGACGCTAATCAGACGGCGGAGCTGTGCGACGCTGACACGGTGGAGTCATCCCTCCCTCCAGACAGCCGCCAGCGGAGGCTGGCTGACTTGCAGGCGGAGCGCGCCGCATGCGACCCTGCGCGTCTGCAGACACTCAAGGTCACTTTATTTACCACATATTTATAGTTAACTACAAGAACCAACTGGGGTCAAGAGATAGGGGGTCATGTGTTGTCTTTTCATGCTTCACCGTGCCCCCCTGCGACTGACCTGTCGGGCTCCTCCTTGCAATACCGGACTGAAACTGGGTTTTTCATTATGGTCAGGCACGTCGGAACCCGAATGCGTCCTTCAACCGAAAGGGGGACATGCAATCTGCGGATGGTAATGGTGGAGCTTCTGATCTGACAACTCTACCAAATTATTTGAAGCTTCATTTGCGTAAAATCTAAGAGTAGTACTTATACATGTAAGTTTACCTATCTCTCGTGTTTTTCATGGATCATGTCCTACTCACACAGATAAGTAAATCATGAGCGAATTAGGGTGTTAATCTCTCACACAACAGTACACGAGACGGCGTGAGGGTAATTGTGTATTATATCTATAATGATATAAAATAAAATCGACATGATCCGTCTTCCAGGTGCGTTGTGAGAAGATCGTACATTCCTGCATTGCAACACTACTACTACATCTGACACAGCATCAGTTTACGGAACTAGAAGGTCTGTAATTGTAAGATACTTTATATTATATATTATATACTATTTTCACACCGACATGCTGCATATATTATAGATTATTTAATTTTGGAAACTTAATTGGTTTAAGTTTATTTTAAAAATGTTTAGTTTAATTAATGTTGCATAAAACTGTATGTTTCCTTTACAAAAATAAATAAATATCTAGCGAATATTAAAATTTTAGTTATACATATCAACTAACTGGTAAAAAAGTGAGCTATACAAGGGCCTGGTTAATATTTGTCAGATGAGATGCAGCGCGCCGTATGTTGGTACCTGAGCTGCGACCGCTACTGGGAGGAGACGGCGCCCAGCACGCGCGCCTTCCCCTGGCCGCTGCTGCTCGCGCTGGCCACCGGCCTGGCTCTAGCGCTCTGCATGTGTTACTATATTATATGGATTGTCTTCGAGTGAGTTACATCTTCACATTTATTTTCCTAAATGTATCATATAACGCTGGCAGGAGCATGGGAGATGGCAGGTCGATATGGTATGTCGAGTTGCTCTGGAAGTTTTGATTGTTTGAAGTTTCATACTGAGTGTTGTGAACGCTATAGTAATTGACGTGTAGAAAACTGCTCCGGCTCCAATAGAATTAGGTAGGTATATTATTTATTACTTGCATATATTACAGTATTTTAATATATGAATTATAATTATATATCTGTGTATTATTATGTATATATTATATTGTTTATCTCTTTGTTTTATTATTTATACGTGTGTATGTGTCTACCATGTATATATTTTAACTCACTTATATGTATATTTTCTCTCTTTTTTGCTACACATAAGTCTCTTTCTGCATCACTCAATGGTGGTAGAACATTTCTATGGCAGTTAGTTCGCCTATGCAAAACTGTACCAATTGCAGGAACTTTAAAAAAATTATAACCACACAATAAAAAATATCAGTTCGGAGGAGGGCAGTATTGCCGGCAGTGCTTCAGTGTCAATGACGACGCACTCGTCACCGACGCGCGGCGAGCGGCTCGCCGGCGACGACGCGCTGCTGGACGATCCCGACCACGACGACCACTATATCTACGTCACCTACCCGCCGGAGCTCAAACGGCGCCTGCTCGAGAGGTACCACCACTTCACACTTATTGTGCTCACGCCATACATACGACAGACGCGTGTCGATTAATCTCACACTTACGTTGGATCCAAGGGACATTAAGTCTTCCTCGAGGTCCTTCAACATCTGCACTGAACATTCGATTTCCGAAATGAATATGAGATTATAATGAAAGTACAAAATTGGATAGCGGTAGAATTAAATTTTTTATTGCTTAAAATTTGCTATGATAGGTAGATACGTTTTTGAACGTCCGAGAGCTGAGAAACATGAGTAAGCTCACACGCATAGGGGGTGTAGGCTCCTTTATGTTCTGTAACTTGCATCTAATCTCAAGACCGGTTATAAACATATTTCATATACGTATAATTTTACCGGCATTTTTTTTTATTTCTCTAAGGTTTTTAAATTCAGTATGCAAACTGAAACTGAAATAAATTAATCGTAGCTAAATGTATAGATGTTTCGTAGTACTAGAAAGTCACATCATAATAGAAGGAGACTTATAAATAGATTAGATATGTGAATTTTTATTTTCACAATATGTGCACAAAGTTACCGCAACCTATCGCACATCTACCTATAGCCGTGAGGACTAATGATAAATGTTTCTTGTTTTAGCTGCTACAATAGAACGACCCGACTCTGAGACCCGCGCCCATCCCATTGCGTCGTGCATGACCGTGTCACGGTGCCAGTAGTTTTACTTAGATTTAGACAACTTGACAGCTTATCAGAGACGAACGGGCGGGTAATTCTGGTTCTTATGTCACTTATATTAGCGATGTAGTATGGAAACATGGTAATGCATGAATACTAAGATCTTATACCCTTATCATAATATTCACTCCATATAATTCAGCATGCACTTATACAGGTCCCATGATTTAACCAAGTCGACGCCACGTCAGTGTCATAGTATAGATATGAGCTTACTCCAAGCAGTACGGAATCTAGAAACAATCCGATTGAAATGAGACATACACCCACTCATACGTAATGTTTGGAGTGTCACGGCGTGGCCGAACGCGTAAAATTCATTAAGTACTTGTTTTACAGTCATATTTTTAAACTTCAAATCGACTTTACTTTGGCTTCGACGTACGAGCGAGGAATCCAATGGGTTCCTCCACATATTTTTTACAATTTACAAGATATTTTTCTCAACAATCACTTGACATTGGCGGAATAGTTTTACTTAAGCTCATCGCCATTAAATAAATAAAAGAAAGAAATACTACTTTGACAGTAAATATACTGTCAATTAAATTGACATAAATTAAAAGAAAAAAAAAATATAATTTTAAGAGTGAAAACCCTCACGCTCGATAGAATATCCTTATTTTAAATAAATGGGCTTGATTCCATACTGCTTAGTACGCTTATTTATACTGTATCAAGGTAGTCAAGTGTTGTTATTGACTAACATTTTTATACAATCTACAACCTAGACCTAGAGAGATGGAGCCGTGGTGGCCTTGGGGTTTGAGCAGTCACCTGCTACGTAAGCGACGCCAGTGCGAATCCCAGCGGGGCTTAAAAAAGTTATTCAGTTATTTCACACCACGTGCTTTACCTGCATATGTCTGAGAAGTAATTCAAAGACGTATGTACAGTGCCTGAGACGGCGATGGACTCACCCTCTGTAACGTTGGCATTTCATCATATTCGGTGAAATGTGGGTGCTGTTGTTACAACACCTCTGCTTACCCCTTCGGGGACCCTTCTCGGATGGCGTGAGCATACTTTTTTTTACAATCTAGAGTTGCACCACTGCTGGCGACCTCGCCGTATGATGTGATTGAAAGTCCTGCCCATGAACTGCGATAATTACCTACAGCAAACATTTCCTCTGGCCGCTCCATACGGTGTTAGTTTGATTGACATAAGATACAGAATTAAAGATACAATTTGAACCAATCCTTGTAGAAACTAGAATGAAGCCCTAATTTTATTATACTCGCAACGATATTGTTTTGTACATTTCGATAAAAACGTGTAGGTTTTAGATGTAGTTTGCTTTGAACAATTGGTGCCTAATTTCTCATTAATTTCTATAAAATATTTGATAGGATATGTTTGGTTATGGGGTACAATCGGGTACACACAGCGTGCAAGAACAAGACTAACGCTGTACGATTACGTCAAATTGAAAAAGGAAAATATAGACATCTATTGAAACAAAATATTTATCCTGTATTAACCTTATTTATATATAACGTGGTTCACAAATTTAGACTCTATAAAGATATATAAAATTGAAGTCTCTGTTTGTAATTCCAAATTAACAGTTTTGTACTAGGAGGTTAGTTGGAACAAACAGACAGACAGAGGAATATTAAAAAAATATATGCATTTAGTGAAAAGCTGATATTTTGGAATTACAATCAGACACTTCAATTTTATTTATCTGAATGAACGTTATGTTTATAATTGTTTTATCACCTCAGAAACTGTACTTGTAGGTCCAGGGCCCGTCACTTAAGTTAAAATGATGAAGCTAATTATGTATCAATAATAAATAGACGATAAAGTTCAATTTCGTATCTTTGCAACTGACACTCGAAGAGTGCGACGATGATAAATCTTACAGAATAACGCAGCTGCATGATTAATATTTAATTTTATTATTAGAAATATGGCCCTAAAGGGGTATAATTGTTATGAATATGGGAAAAATGCTACGTTTTATTTGGTTTGTTGTGACTGAGAAATGACTGAAGGTTAACATCGGATTGCACAAAATTTAGTCCAAGTTGATATTGTTAGATTATTATAAGTAGAAATACTTTAGTTGTAAGCTTGTCAAGTGCATTCTTTTGTAATAGGAGTAACAGAGTATATTAAGATATACTATTTCGTACCTGCATGTAAATAATATCTTCTAATCTACGAACTTAACCATCGAACAAAATTATTCTCAAGGAAACAACTTCTCCAAATTGTTTTCGAGGCATAAAAGGACTATACATTTTTCAAATTGAAGATCACGTATAATATTTTCTTCTAACTTTTTAAACTGTTTCTATGAGAATTGTTACGCAACCAAATAGTCTCAATGACAATTTGTAAAAATTTACGAATGTTAAAGGCAAAATAGCATTCGTTTAGTAAACACAATGAATGCATAATTGGTTCGTGTTATTGTAATTCTTAAATCTAAATTGTATGAACGCTTTGATTCTACGCGCAATGCTTCAACAAGACTGAAGTTTAGCGCTTAGACTTATGAATTTTAAATCACTAAAATCTTTATTAAATTTAAGAGCACTCCTGAGTTTGTTTTAAATTAAGTACGATAAAAAATATTTGTTAAATAAAATTCTTTAATAAATTTTAAATTTTGTCTTTTATTTTAACGTTTTACATAAAATGGCAGTGTTCAATATATATTACACAATTGTAATGTCACAAACTAAATAAAATATAATAATTTTATGCAATGAATATTACACACAAAAAATGGTTAACAGCAGGTTGGCCGTGTGTGTATCTTTGCCTCCTAAGTGGTATAAAAAACAAAGAGTGTGTACTGTACATTCCGGAAATCGATATTTCCTAGTGGAATTAAATATCAGTCGCATATTTTACGACTTTTTTTTTTGGTAGCGTCATTCTGTGAGAGGATTCTTAACCATTCCCATGATTTCCCACTATATTTATCATTTAACAGTTTATCTATAATAGTATATCTCGACGAGTTTTCTACCCACTTGCAAAATTTACCTGATAGTTCGATAAGGTAGATATAAATAAGTCTTTTAATAGTTGATCAATGTGCGTATAAAAATTAAATAAAGACATCAAATAAGGAAAAAGAGATTAGCTTCTCTTAAAAATCTCTAGAGAAATAATATATACGGAGATAAATTTTGAGAGTGGGTAAAACTCGTTGAGAAAATAAGCTATTCAATAATAACAATAGTGGGAAATTATGCGAATGGTTAGAAATCCCCCCAGAAAAGAAGCTATCGAGAAAAAATAAGTGGTAAAATATCTGTTCTATACTGGTATTGAATTCCACTAGGAAATAACAATTTTCGGAATGTACAGCACACACTCAAAACAAACACAGTAAACACAGCTCTTTATTCGCGGGGTATATGTTCGATAAATATGCCGCGAATACAGAAACCGTGAATACGGAACGGTAATTTATATGGGATTATAGGGGATACGTTCCTAGGTTCCTAGGTTATTTTATCTTCGATTTTTTTTATCGATCATACAGTTGATTCGTTGACATTGAATGAGCCTGATACGGCTTGTGTGAAGGCCTCGGCGATATCATTTAGCAACATAATTTAGGCTAACTTGTAATAAGATCTATTTAACTTTTTTATTAATCCATTTAACAAGGATATTGGGTTGGATACCTATTGGAATAATTTTATTATTATGTATGTACTTATTAGATCCGCGAATATAAATTTTAGTCGCGAATATAGCAATTGCGTCGCTTTTTTTTAATCCGCGAATAGTGAAAACGCGAATAAAGAGCTTTTACTGTACACGATAATTGTACATCACAAGATTGTGTTTAGCACTTTCTCGTTAGCGCGAGAACTTGACTGTTATCTTTTATCGCATTTCTTTCATGTTCTCATTTTAATAAATCGCGTACTTAGTACCCTTTACAATCAATACCTACTTATATAGGTATTTGCTTCATATCATATGAAGCAAGTAGTAGATACTTATACTTAACAACATTAATATCTATTCTTAAATTACATTAAACTTACATTAAAATGAGATGAACGCACAATTCGCTTTTATACATAAAACATCAAGGAAAAGAGTCAAAACCGTAAAATCATAATTGTAATTTATTTAATAAGACATGGTTAAATATCCAAGTTAGTATAGGTGTGTGGTTTTGCATTGATGCCTTCATACGAAGTTTGATATATTCATCTAACTATAACGCCTGGATGACAGGTTGTCCACTTCCCTCTATGATGGTTGAGGAGGTCACTGGCTGGCATTCATGTCATACTTGTGGACAGGTGCTGCTTGTGGGGGCTGGTCATCTCAAGCTACGCATTTAGTTATAAGTAGAACTAGACTTTTATTTCTGTAAATTTTATCGACATTTGTGCATTGGAACTTTGTCCATGGCCTTATATTTCTTAAGTGATTTATTTTGTACTCTTAAAATTTTATAATATTTGAAAGGAGTAATTACTGAGCTTTTTGCCAGGTTCTTCTCAGTAAAAGCAACCTTCCTAACCTGGCGGTAGCATGTATAATTATGTAATTCTGACGATTTGAAAGTAGATTGTAAAAAGTCTAATCGAATAAACATATTTTTGACTTTGACTTTAAGAAAACATCAATCATAAAATTTTACTAATGTACGACAAAATATTAGCTTGTGTAAAACGTTCCTTTAAAAAATGAGTACCGAGTAATGATGCAGAGCCCTTGGCACACAATAGGTAGACAAGAGTAGAGTAGCAGCGTAGAGTTCATTTCCCAGAGCCAGCTGGTAGGGCACGCTATTTTAACTCGCAGAACACTAAGACAAACTTAAAAAAAATCGTTTACCATTTGATGATTGATTTGTGCTATTCAAGGAACATATCGACCTCTGTAAACATAGCACCGATGGAAAACCACTGCCTGTATATAATATCAGTATAAAGGTATATATTATCCGAAGTGTAGGTATGTGTCTGAGTCGACATTAAAGCTAAATGATGTTATTTCTGATAGATCGGAGAGAACACAAACGGTTAACCATAGAACATCAAATATTGAAAACAATCAATTAATTACGTTTACCAAAACGTTTTTGATAAACCCTCTTTACACAGTGTACACGGTAAATATTAACAAAATTGACTAGTGGCAATATATTACAGAAATATATTTACAACTGCATCTAGGTATCAAGTGTCCCTAGTTATTGCTCTGTCCAAGTAAGCGGTACCGTTACCTTACGCATACTTGACGCCTTTCCACGCCGAGCTGCCTTCCATGAGACATTTGCACCCACAGCCCGTGGGACAGGTGTCGTGCTGCGAGAACCTACAACAATTTGATTATGTATTTATTTATTTATAATTTGAATATATAAACTTACAGCTATTGCCAAAGCGCTTATATATGAAACCAAAAGAAAATTATAATAGACACAATTTACAAAAATAGATTCTCAAACTCTGCATGAGTGACGGCAGCGAATCAGCGAATACGTCATCATCTTGGATCATGGCGACAAAGTCGTTGAGAAAACTTAGCGCCCGAGTAGTGGGACTGTTTTTGGCGTGACAAGTACGCTGGAATGACACACAATTTGGCATTATACATATTGAAAGAGTTGGAATTGAAATCAATAAATAAAAATCGGCCTTAGGGTTGTGATGCAATTTTGTTGTCTTGCCGGTAACATACTTGAAAAATATCATATGTAAGTACTGATAATATCAGTAATTGTACGTCAGTCTGTTTGCTACGTTTATAAGGCTAAAACGATGCCGATTTAGCTGAAATTTTAGTATACAGCGCGCAATAAGTAGATGGGAATGTATTTACTATTGCAGTTCCTTCCGACGCTGGCAAGGCTCGTTGCTAACTCTACGTCATCGTCCCCCATCCCTCCCTTCTTCCTAGAGCCGGCACTTGCCGAGCCATTAGCATTAAAGACGTCACTAAATAATACCACTCAGAACCAGCTCCCTAGAACTCGAGGTCCGGGTCAACAGGGCGCCCGTGTTGCTTAGCTTGTAAGTTTGAGCTCGGCTCATGCCTTCGGGTCTCGTCCATTTGACCGGCTAAGCAGTGGAGGTTCCTTACTCCGACCAACTGCGAGAGTCAATATCAAGAAAAAAGAAAAAATAGTGACCATTGCAGTATGTGGTGCGCGTGTCCGAGGTGCGCGCAGTACGCGCAGAGCAGTGCGAGGCCGCGCACGGGCAGCGCGCACACGGCGCAGCGCACGCGCCGGCACGCCGCGCAGCGCCGCCCGCCGCAGCGCGCGCACTCCACCGCTATCTCCGGGCCCACGTGGCCGACCCCCTTGCACACCGCGCTCCGCACTTGCTTCATCACCTACATACCACCATTCAAAATTAAACATATATTTTTTAATAAAGTAGGGTAAAGAAATAAACTGGGTACGGTTGCGACAATTTTAGTTTGATCGCCAATAATTTTGTTACTTTAGTAGTAGATAGCTGCGAGAAAAGTAATTTATGTAGTCTACGTAAAAATTACAATACAACCTACTTTCAAATCGTCAGATTGACGTAATTATACAGGACTTTTACATGACGAATATATTCCAGAATATAAATATTACAGGACGAATTATGTTTTTTTTTTAATGAAACCTAACTAGTTCAATTTTAAAAGTACACAAACCTCAGTTTTCTTGAATATTAATTGCCACCTATCCAATATATCAGCGTAGACCCTCTTGAAGCAGTAATAGAGGTGCACCGTGGCCTCATCGAGTACGCAGGACGAGGCCCGTTCAGATTTAGAAGCACTAGAGTCTGTGTAAAAGTTCTCCGCCTCCGAGCACGAGTTGCTTCTCATCACAATGGGAGTCCAGCCGTCTGCACTGATCTCACTGTATTGGTTCACTGTGCTGTATGGTGATGTGCCGTTGCCCTATGGAATACGATAAATGTTATCATCATATCTCCATACCTGTCTGATATTCGAGTTGTCTCGGGTTCGATTCCCGCATCAGGGCAAACAATGTTTGCCTTGTGTTTGGTGTGTATTAGAAGTATTTATGTAATTAATTAATGAAGAATTTAAGTACCCATGGAATGGTTTAGTTTGGTACTAGATGGATCAAACATTATTTATTTATATATATAATCAATATACACGTAAATGGCTCGTTGGTCTAGTGGTCGCAAAGCGCTGTTACGAAACATGGCACGTCGAGGTCGTGGTTTCGATCACCTGGTATGACATAGTGTTATTTGGTTTATCCATTTGTAATTTCCCAGTAGCAGCCTGGTTAATGGAAATTAGCTGGCCCGCTATTACATGTGACCCAAACATAACTGGCATTATGAATAAAAAGTCAATTAATAATTAAATACTTACGTAACTGGAGGTTGATATAGTGGATTGTGAACTGGAATTGTTGGAATCGTTGAAGACAGAGAAGGCACAGGCTAACATGGCCGCCATTTGCACGTTCGACGCTTTGGCGTAGTGTGATATTCTGAGAAGATACAGTATGCTATATTATATAATTTTGATAAAATCTCAGGTGGCTGTGTCATTTTTGTAAGCATCGATGACCTCTACAAGTAGTCAACAATTGTTCTCTATATCTTGTCTAATACATTGCTGTCTCATAGTTCCAACAAGTGCCGTACCCTATGCCGTACCGATTCAATTCTAATATAATTTGGTATTCAGTTCATTTTCATATTATATTGGTAAGGTTCTTAGCTTGTATCAGTATCATCTTAATTCAAACATCTTATTAGTTGAACAAAATATATAGGCCATGATATTCAAAATGCAGACACTTTATACAATCACGAGATAAACGAAAAAAAAATTACATGTACGTAGCGTCTATCTCTTGTCAAATACTTAGTCTAAAAATAAAGACTAAATAGGCAAAAAACTAATATTATGATAAAAATCAAATATGATTAAACTTCTTACAAAGTACTTTCAAATCGTTAGAAAGACACAAAACAACACTGTACAGGATTATTTTACGAAAGTTTGTTTTTGCTGAGAAGAACCTGAAGAAGAAACTCAACAATCACTTGAACGCACGTTAGTATATCTATCTATTTATAAAAGTGTAATATGATCGGATATAGGTGTGACGTACAGCGACTGCAGCATGTTGTTGCAGAGCGGGTGTCCGTCCCACGCCATGGTCTCCTCGCTGGAGGCGGCGTGGTCCCGCGGCTCGGCGCGCAGCGCGCGGGCCGCCAGCGCCGCCAGCCCCCACGCCTGCGACACACCACTCTCGCCCTCCTCTGATGATAACTTCGCGTTCCTTTCGCACATTTCTGGTCAAGCGAGCATCAAATCTATTTTTAATTACAATCATTTATTACAAATTAAAACTTTAGGAGGACTCGCAAATTAAGGATTTCAAACCACTGCATAATCTATAAAGTGGACGTCAAAATTATAATATTTCTTGTAATATGCAATTAAATTTGTGTTCATTATTTGTTGTTTTAGCAATTTTTGTGGAATATCAACTCTAGCTATTACGGTTCGTCAGACAGACGGCGGGGCAGCAGATGCTTAGTAATGGGGTACCGTTTGAACACCTTGGGTACGGAACGGAACAAAGTCAATAGTCAAATAAATCTAGCTATTTTAGTCTTACCTATAGGATCATCAGCATTGATGACGTATTTCTCGGCGAGGGTGCGGTTGAGTGGGAACAGGCTATCAGCGTCGTAGACAACCACCCGTGGAGGCAAGCACCCTGAGATACTGCCGCGGCTGCGCATGCTGCCTGCACGACGACCTTGTGCTTTCTACCAACAATTTGTTCTTTTAGCACAACTCTCTGAAGGCTCAAAGTATCCCGGCGACGCGATTCTTGTACGGCTTACATGCATACTTTTTCTTATCTTTGAAATGTTTTAATGATAAGGAAAAGCCTTGTGTGTGGTCTATTCTGAATAAACCTAAGTATGTCAATGCTACTGTGGTTACAGTAGCAGAGACGATACGTAAAAAAAATGTATTTCGTCATAATTTTTTAAATTTAAGTGTCCGTTTTCAAATTGAACTTAATTTCATTTTATATTTTACAGTTGAAACTTATATAAGACTCACCCATCTGTCTTGAAAATAGAATGTAGTTATGGAGTTGGAAGCGTGCCTATGATGGAGTTGGGGAAAGCCTGAGGCGTTGGTGGGCGAGGGCGTAGTGGTGGCGTGGGGTGACACGGATGTAAACCCCGCTCCGAACAACCCGGGGGTGAGGGACAGCGAGGACATTGACCTCGGGGTGCCCGTCTCGTGTTTAAGTGACAGCCGTCTAGCGTTAGGAGGCCGGTTGAACACCACCAGAGAGCTCACTCCGCACCACTTCGCCCCGCAAGTGCGAGGGAAAGGTATGCACGCATCTCCCGCGTTTTCACTCTCTGACTGGCTTCTTTGGCTCGATTTCATTGAGTCTGTATCATCACTAGATTTTACTGGTATCTGTCAAAGGACATCAAAATAATAATAATTAACTATTGAAAAAAATACAAAAACCATAAAACATGTTTGCCTCAACTAACCTCATCAACGGATGTGGCCAGAGTTTTCAAGCAATGCAACAGACACCGATGCCCTTCCTTTTTCTTACGGTAGGCGGTTCTATTGATAGCTTGCAATATTTTAATGGTAGTGGGACTATCCACATTAGTTCCTGAGAGCCATGAAAACTTAGGAATAGTCTGATCTGAGACATTTCTAGGGAAGGTAACTTGAAGGTTGGCAGTGTAGCCATTCCGTTCCGAGTGGATCTCACATGTTCTGGTCTCTATATTCATATCAGTCACTTCTATATTGGCCATCTCACGAATTGATTCAAATTCTTCATCTATTGATGTGTTTGTTTTGTGTGATAGTTTATTCTGGAATAAAAAAAAATACATAATGTTACATAAAGTATGCATTTGGCCTTAGCTCAATTTGTGATTTAACATACCATTTGAATGTCTTGCCCTTTTTCGCCAGTTGACAGATCATTCATGGAGCCAACAGTAGAAGCATAACTTACAGCTGAAACAACAAGAAAAATTATGATATCAACTTCAATGGTATTGAGCAATTCCCATACTAACCTACAATATAAACACTGAATGAATAAATTATTGCCTCAATTGTCTATTTAATAATCTGTCTATCTAATATGGTAATTGTAAATAATATTGCAGAGCATTAGCTCTTGTTTGCACCATGGGTCAGTCAAAGTTTTTCCCATCATAAATTTTCCAGTAGCAATCCAAGTGGATTCTGAATTAGTGCCCTATTATTGGCAAATGACTTGCCCCCTTTTGGGACGTAAGCATGACAGGGGAAATATGGATGTACTATATGTACAAGTATGCCTACCCCTTTGGGGAACACAGACATGAACATATGTATGTACAATATTCAATTTTATACTCACTATCACTAGTATTGTCTTCATCATTTTCAATATCATCAGGTAAGTAATGGTTGCACATCTTCAAGAGAGAAGGGTGCATTGCCCAAATTCTCAGCGACTGATCTCGGCCCCATGTAACCAGCTGGTAATTGTTAGGTGACGTGTTAGGCCTCCAGACCATTGTTTGCACTGTGTCAGTGTGTCCAACCAACCTGTGAGTCAAATTGCCTCCAACCCAAATGCCAATTACTCCTGCTTGTTCAACCCTCGGCAACCCTCCCCAACCAACACCAATGGTCAATAACCCACTCCCAAATGGCGTATAAATAGCGCGCCACACTGGGAAATTTGTCATTATAACATTTTCTGGTCTTCTAGCATTATTTATATCAAAGTATTTTATACTTCCATCATGGCTTGATGTGACAAGTTGATATTCATGATGTGGACTCCAATCTACACCATGGATTTTACAAAGGTGGGCTGATATGTAGTGTATAGGAGCTGAGGCTTTGCGATAATCCCAGATTTTAATGTCACCATCATGTGCAGTTGCAACTATGTGAGTGGCTACTTTGTTCCATTGGACTTGTGATGCACCAGCTAAAAGAAACACAATGAAAATAGAGTAGGGTTTTTAAAAATGGTAAAGAAAAATATGAACATGAGGCGGGACTCAAACCCACAACGTTCGCATATGCAGCTACTTGTGATCCTACCTCATTCATTGAATTTTTCGTTCCCTTGTCTTTGCAGTATAGGAGCCATCTTGCTCATATTTTTCTTTACCATTTTTAAGAATTTATAATGTTAACATATATGTCATGAATAAAAACTAATAGAGTAGGTTCAACAATTTCTCTCAGATGTGAAATAAAGAGTAAACATTTTCAGCAATCATTACTTAAGTGTACATGTAAATACAAAGTAAATAAAGGCTATAGTAATTAATATCATTTTCTTTAAAATTGTATGTCTGATTGAAGAGAGATTCATATTAGAAATGAATAAATATAAACTATGTCTTACCCACAGCACATAAGTAGGTTCAACAATTTCTCTCAGATGTGAAATAAAGAGTAAACATTTTCAGCAATCATTACTTAAGTGTACATGTAAATACAAAGTAAATAAAGGCTATAGTAATTAATATCATTTTCTTTAAAATTGTATGTCTGATTGAAGAGAGATTCATATTAGAAATGAATAAATATAAACTATGTCTTACCCACAGCACATAATGATACAATTGGTTTCCTAGCATCTCTCAAGTCCCAAAGATGTGTGAAGGTGTCAATGGAGCATGTGGCAATGAGGTTGTGATCCTGTCGGTGGAAGTGTGTGTCGCTGACGACACGCGTGTGTCCACGCAGGGAAGATATGCAAGTCAACTCATTGCCCCCACGCCATTCATATACATCCACCCTTTGGTTGCTCTGGAAAGTTTATTAACATAGACTTTAAATGTGCTTATAAAAATGTTCTTGTCAACCTGTACATTTTTTCTGCATCCCTGTGCAAGTTACAGAGTTTGCATATTGTTTTAGCTCAATTTTCCATTTTTTTACTATTATTTTTATATGTTTAATCTGATTCTTATTTTATTTGTACTCTTTACTTATACTTATGTGACTGAATGTATGTACCTATAAAATTATGTGTTTGCTGTGTTAGTATTATTTGATTTATTGTACTGACTTACAGATGCTGGTTGCCTATCATTCTATTGCACATGGGACATGGCAGACCTAAATTAATGAGGAACCTGGTCCAGGGCTTGTGATGCCTTTTCAACAGTTAATAAAAATAAAGAAGGGAATGGGGGAAGAGCAGAAAGCCGACAGTATGCCAAGGGAAACATACAGCAATAGCACACAACTTCTGCCCATGGTATGACTGACACCATTCAGCGCCGGCTGCGTCGTATTTGCTGTGTCTCGGGCACTGGGTCCATATATCGCCTGCCTCGTCTTCCTGGTTGATTTGTTTGATTGCTAGCCACCTGCGCCCGGCAAGTAACACATTATTTCCGCTGTAATCTACGGACATAGCCGTTGCCTGTAACTCGCGGTATTCCCATTTCAATATTTCAGAACTCCAATGCATTGACATTTTAAAATCTGGGTTACTAAAAACATAAATTTTAATACATTTTACAAATTGGCTTTATCAATTTCTAAACAAACCGAATTATTACACACAAAGCTAACCAATAAAATTTGTCATACACAAAACATTGGAAAATTGACGCTCGTTTGACAAAATATCAGCTGTTTGACGTTCGTACATCACAGACTTACAATATTCGGAAATATACAAGGTATATTGCTGGATTTACATTAAAGCACGCGCAAATTCACGTGATGTAAACTACTTCACAACAGTAAAAAAAGGTTGTAATATGAAACTAAAGTCATTCTCCATCGCTAATTATTCGGATGTGATTTGTAATCTAGTGTAAATGTTTTCTTTATGTAGTGGTGGCAATACTGGCAATAAAAAAAAATAAGGCAATTCGACTTTGACATTTAATTGATTTGATTACAAATGTACGTTTGAGAATGAAAATAAATTCAAAAATATTTGTTTACAAACACACAAATTACTGCAACAACAAGAAATCAATGATCAATCATTAATAATCTAACTAAGCTAGCTCAAGTCCTTAATGTATTCAATGTTATTATAATATGGCTTCAATCTCTCGTAGATTGCGGCAAAGTTTATTTTTCAATATTTTTCCGCGGTTTGTTATAGGACTATTGTTTATTTATTTATACTGTGAATATATTATTTATTATGTTACTCAAATACAGGTAGATATGCAGTTCTAAGTCTGTTCTTTTATTCAAGAAGTACATTATAGTTAATCGTTGAAATTGTGGATGTTTCAGTGTGGGTGGCCGTCTCTGAGTAAGGAGCCTCCAAAGGCCATGGAGCCGGTCTACGCAATGGTACTAGCTGACACCCACTTACTGGGGTCTCGTAATGGCCACTGGTTCGACAAGTGGCGGCGCGAGTGGCAAATGCATCGAGCTTTCCAAACTGCCATGACATTACACAGGCCTGAAGTTGTGTTTATTTTAGGTGATTCAACCCTTAAAACTCGTATTATTTGTCTTTCAAACTAGTTTTCCCTTCCATCGATTACCTATGATTACTGTTCACAATCACTCTTTCATTATGTATTTAACATTGGAAGCTTTGCTATTGAGCAAAGATAGTTTACCAGATTTTTAGACAATGTGACTGTTATCAGACATTACCAACCTTTATATGAAACAAAACACACTGCTTCCTGAGCAAAATCAATTGTTAAACTTTCATAAATGTCTATAAAATTAATTGTAACTAGCTGTGCCCCACATAGACATAATTTTGCAGATTCCTATTTCAAAAAAGCCTTTGCCTAAGTTACTCCTTGAAACATCAGCTATCTGCCAGTGAAAGTCCTGCTAAAATTGGTCCAGCGGTTTCTGAGATTAACCAGATTTTTTTATTTTTATGTATGCACCATAGTTACTTTCAAATGCATTAAATGAAAAGCTATTAATTTGGAATTACTAACAGACACTTCAATTTTTTTTATCTGTATAGATGTATAGATATTTTACAGTCCACAGGTGGTCTGTTGTGTACTAATAATAATAATAATAATAGTTTAAGTCCTATGTAATAACATGCACCTACCATTGGAAACCAGGTAATATTAGGGGGAAACTTATTTCCACTAACCAAGCACTAATTAAAACCCTAAAAAAACTAGTACAGTTCACCTGGTGGTAATGTAACTGAGGTACCTTTAATTTCAGGGGACCTATTTGATGAAGGCAAGTGGTGCTCAGAGAAAGAATTTAATGACTATTTGGATAGATTTCACAAACTGTTTGCAGTGCCTGCTGGGACTACAATGTATGCTGTCGCTGGAAATCATGACATAGGGTTTCACTACAGGTAATATTCATTGAAAAATATGTTTATTTTTATCAACATCACTTTACATTCAATGTTTAATATAGATTGCTAGTGTCTTGAATTCCCAATTTTGCTAACAATTACAAAGCTTTACCCTATGATGAACATAATAATATCATTTTCTCTTTGTATGATAATACAGTGAACTAATAAAGTGGAAAATTCAAGCTTATGGACCAGTACAAAGCAATCATATCCGTAGGTAATTTTCTTATATTCTTGTCATAAGCAATACTAACAAGTAGTTTTTTGTTTTAAAATAATAAGTAATGTAAATATGTAAGATATTGCAGGTATTTGGTACTTCTTATTACTCTTATAATATATAAATCTATGTATTGTAGTTCTATGTTCATCATAGTCCAGTAACTGAAGTTTATTATTAAAAACTAATTTCTCTTTAATCTTAAAGTAAAGGTGAATTACATTCATTCAACTTTTTAACAAATTAATATTCACATACATGTACTTGCTGTAATAACAATTCATCATAGCTTTCTTACTTTATAGATTGGGCTCTTGACTTTGAAACAAATTCTTTATTCTATTCTGGCCAAAAATTTCGAAATCGTCTTTTAAAATATCTTCTTATTGTTAATCGTCATGCTTATATTGTTACGGTGAAGGAAATCATCGTGAGGAAACCTGCATATTTCTGAGAAGTAATAGAATGACCTATGTAAAGTGTCTGAGACGGCGATGGACTCACCATCTGTCACGTTGGCACTTAATCATCTTCGGTGAAAAGTGGGTGTTGTGATTACAACCCCTCTGCCTACCCCTTCGGGGAATACAGGCGTGAGCATATGTATGTATGTATGTATTATATTGTTAGATGATTTGACTAAATTAACAGTAGCATGTTGTAAGGATAACGCCGCACCTGGCGGATCGGTTCGAGACGAAGTTGAAAGCGCCGCCCGTTAGGCTGGCGACCATCCGCGGCAACCACTTCGTGCTGATCAACTCCATGGCCATGGAGGGGGACGGCTGCTCGCTTTGCTCACGCGCTCTCACTGAAATTGATACTATTTCTGGTGAGATATTCCAATTGAATATTAAGCATATCGCACCCTCAGAACGATGTTAAGATTATAAGACAGACCTCAAAATATATTTTTAAAAACTATCTGTATCTATACATTTTACATATTAAAAATGTTTTTTTTAACACTTATCATCAATTTACAAATTAAACAATACTTTAAAATATAAAATACATTGTATTCAAAGCTAGAAAAATAATTTAACCTGTATGGATTTGATGAAAAATGATAATGTAAAAATATAGGACAATATTTTAATTAGCATTCAGTAATTTAGCACATGCTTATTATTATCAATAAGTTAATCAGCACAATGTGCGTAATATTGCCGATCCAGTTCAATATCAGATTAATCCCGCACATGTCTTTGCACGCGTGCCCTTATTCCGTTCAATGGCTGTATTATTATTAAGCATAGAAACAATATCAAAAGTTCTAATTAAAATAACAAAGATAGTGGGGTGTCATTACACTCATAATCTTATGAACAACTTGTCTGAAATAACCCAATGTAGTAGGTATAACTACAACTAGCTGATAAATTTCGTAATTCTGTTATGTGCCATTAAGTATATTAAATATACCTTCTTATAATTATGTTTTTCAGGAATTAGTTGAATCTTTTTAATTTCTTCGGCGTATACTGTAACTTTCTATAAATATGTTCAAATTTATAGTATAAATTTATAGTTTAAAACTGGTTATAGTTACATAAGTATAATACAGACTGCAGGGGTGTCCATTGGATTTTTAGAGGGGTAAGCATGAACAATGAGTAGGTAGATAAGTAGTGTAATTACATACCAATGTGTTGCATAGGTACATACGTTTTGGTATAGACACACACACACAGACAACACTAGTGTATTCAGTCATCACAAATGGTAAGCACTGCTTATCTGTTTATATGGAATGCACGCACCTGACAGACTGGAGAAATAATATAATGATTCCAGTTCCCTGACCTTATAAAAAAAGTTGCTAAAAAAATATTAACGTGCTTGAAAAGTTAAAAGTAAGTTTTGTGGGTATTTAGTTGTATGCTATGTTAAGAAATTATTGATGAATATTATAAATCCACAGATATACTAAAGTGTAGCAGTGGATCATCACTTTGCAAGGGAAAGACGAAATTGGAACATTACAGCAGGCCCATTATAATGCAGGTACATTTTTTTATAACCCAGTTACCACAAATTTTGCAAATTTTAAGCTGTTCAATTGTATTTCAAATAAAATTTAAATTTCTTTGCGTTTGCATTTTGTTTGAAAATTTGTGGACGGAGTCGATGATTGGTGCACAGTATAAACATTCCACTATACCATCACACCTCTCGCACACACATATAATTAATTCTCCATGCTTTTGTTTTTGGTGGTGCAAACAGCTAGGCGCATGTTGGTTCAGACACTGTCTTCCGTATTATAGACAGTGTCTGAACAAAAAATTACTTCCGAGTCATAACTTATAAACCTTCTGTCTTTAAATATTTGTTTTAAAGTGTAATTTAAAAAAAATCCTGATTTAAATTGAAGAAATTTTAAAGCTTTGAACAATTGAGTGTGCCTCTATTGATTTAAATTAATCCATTGTATATCACTTTGTAGTTGACAAGGCGATTGTTTTTTAGCATTACCCTCTATACAGAGAGTCTGACAGAGAGTGTACGGAGCCCGACGCAGCTCCTTTGCCTGAGAGGAACAACCTGTTCGAGGAGCGATGGGATTGTCTGTCAAAGGAGTCGACGGAGTATTTGGTGGAGAACTTGCACCCGCGGGTAGTGTTTGGGGCACACACCCACCACAGCTGCATGCTGAGGCACAGCTTCGTGCCCACAGCCAACCATAAGATTGAGTTTATGGAGTACACAGTGCCCTCATTCTCGTGGAGGAATAGACTGGACCCTAAGTATTATTTGGTGAGTATTCATCTTTTCTATGTTTTTTTTGATAAATGTTAGCATCTGCTCATATTAGGAAGTCATTTTAGACACATACTTATATAGACACTTCTTATTACAAAACATGGTTTAAACCTCGACTAAACTCAGACTAGAACAATGCCCAACCATTTTGAAATCTGAAGAGAAGGAATAAATTTTAATCAGAGTACTATCTTTGGCTATGTCTTGCGACAAGTGGTATGTTGTTGATATACGATACAACCACCGTAGGTCGAACATGTGCGACATCAGGGTTTCGTGTGTAACTATCGAATTGCAGCTGGTGATATTTGGAAGCTATAAAAGACTAAATAGATTCTTCTACTAAGTTGTTGGCACTGTTTAAGAAGTTTTGGTAACCTTAGTCATTGCAGGAACACAGTAGAACATCGCGGGAACACTATATTGCAGGCCAGTTTCATTTGGGATCAATCGCATAAAATATTTTCTTCGTTACATTTGATCACGCCCGATGGGGCGTAAAGTTCTACATAGTCGGTGTTTTGTTGTTAATTAGTTGACGATAACGCCAGAAGAGGTGAAAGTGTTCAAGTGTGGTATGGTGAGCGAGCGCTCGCTGCAGGTGACGGCCGCCTTGCTCACCCTCGCGCTGGCTGCCTACCTGCGCTACTTGCACGTCACCAGAGATCGCACCAACTATAAACAACTGTATGATTACTTAAGTTTCTATTTCGTACGAAAGAGGATAATAAAGTGTACCTGCACCCCATACAATAAAACGTCAAAGCAGATAAGTTTATAATAGGCGTTGCTTAAAACGTATGTGTAACTAACTGTGCCCCGCGGTTTTACCCGCGTAGAGCTAATTTCATGGGTGACCCGAGGAACCCTCTTTTTTTTAAATAAAATAGTAGTCCAAGTAACACTCCTTGTAACATCTGCCCGTGAAAGTTCCTTTAAAATCGATCTAGCTGTTTTGGACATTAGCTGGAACAAACAATGACAGACGTAGAAAAAAAAATTTGATGTTTTGTTATGCGAGTACCGTATATACTTTCATATGCATTTAGTGAAAAGTTGTTAATTTGTAATTACAAACAGACACTTCAATTTCATTTATATGTATATAGATAACAATCCGCTTGAATAACATTAATATCCATTTTTCAGATTCGGAAAGAAAGTGTGAAATGAAATGAGAAGTTATATTTAGTACAAGTACCTACTTGCTTCAGTTTTATCGAAGTAAATATATAAGTTTAATTGTTTATATTGTCTCTGTTGTCACCTCACCTATGTTCCTGCGTCAAACGCCCGTGACTTTCATTGCCAGGTTAGTTACCTGCTTGTTTTTATTACCAATACCTATTAATCATTATCTTAATTTGCAAAACATTAGTGTCGTAAAATAAAAACTTAGATTATCTTATTCTAGCCGACTCTTCTCACGAACTGAGCGGCGACTGTAACTGGTAAGGTTATCATAATTATCCAAAATCACGTCTCCATCATCACTTACCAGACGTGTTCGTGAGATAACACTATCTAAGGTGAGCAACTCTCATAGTGATATAATTAAAACGATAACTTGACTGCTAAAGACATTTATTTAGAAATGTGTTTAATATTAAAACAATAGGAACTTATCCACGTGTCACTAGACAAGTGATTATTTATAACAATTCATAATTTAATACTGCATTATATCTATGGCAATACACGAGAAGTAAATTTTCACATAACAGTAAATGCAATTAAAGCGTTAAGTATATGCAATAAATACTCGGACGTTGCAACCGTACACTTGGTAACATCGCAAACGGTCCGTCGACACCGGTTCAAACCCGTTTAAGTACATCCCTTATCGACTACATTATACAGACAGAGGTGCAATTATAGCAATGTACAAATCTATTGGACTTTGATAAGTCATTTATTTAACATATAGTAAGGCCTTAGGATAGTATCTTATTTACAGCGCGCCAAGTTACGTAACTGAGAATACTTATCGAATTAATCTATTTTCAACAATGTTTTAGATTTAAGTTTCAAAACAGGCCATTATTCAGGCCATTATTGAATCGAGTGTCTTGATTTGACGTAATATGTTATTGTATCCTTCCAAGGATTAAACTAGTATACAGCCTGTTTGATGGTAAGAAGTTACAGTTACCAAAGAACGCTTGCACACCAAGGGTGTCCTCACGTGCCTATCACAATGGTTATATTATTTCAAACAAAATTTTGGCTGTCGAAGTCAGTCCTGACCAGGAAAAAATTCCATATCCAAATTTTCGTCGGTAACTTGGCCTTAAATCCAAATGTCAAATTGGTCACTCTGGTATGTCGCTGAGCCGTATGCCCCCGGGGCGGCGGTAGAGGCGCTCGTGTAGCGGCAACTCGCCTACCAGGAACCGCTCCAGAGCCTTGGTGGCCATACGTGAGTGGCCCGAGCTCCTGAACGCAGTGCTTGCGTCACTGCCCGCGTATTCCAGCATTATGTCACCGCCTCCTGGGTGCTGGAACAACACAAATTGTATTTAGTTAGTAACCCTATAAGAATTCCAAATTTGATTGAGACTGACTATGCATCCCTTCGGCGGGATCCCAATTGAGTATGCTAGAATCTATTATTTAGTGATATGTCTAGACTTGTTGTATCCAGCTCTTTAATAACTCATAGCAATTCTAAATGTAAAGATTTAAGTTGCAACTCACCTCATTCAGGAAAGTGGTTATGTCATAAACACGGTCGTAAATGACCACCCAGCAATCTCGCGGCGTGTCGTGGAAGCTGACTTCCGCGAGAGTGATCGTTCGGTCCTTGGCCTCGGGCGTGCCAGGTTCGATCTTGTCGGCCCATTGGCTGGTCTTGGTCTCCACCGACCAAGGGCTCACGAAGCGAAGAGCTGCCATCGTCAACGCCACCAGGTCCAAATCGCCTTGGTCTTGCTGCACTGGCAGGGGAGCTGATAGACTCATCTCAGGGGGTGATTGTACTGTCGCCATTGTAACTCCAATACTTCTTCACGTAATTCACTGCTCAACAGCGTTTGTCACTTCAAATAGACTGACTCCACTGATCGCAGACTTGTGACTGTAAAGAAATTATGAAACCTTATTAGTTACGTATGGCCGCTAGGTTTTCACTCTTGTCTAGGGTTGTTAGCGTTTGCGATTTACTATATGTAAAAAAAATATTAGTTTTGAATGATGTTTATAGTCTAGCAAGTATTTTATAAACACTGTTTCAGAATAAATACTTGAAATCTTTATATATGATAATAATATTTTGTTTTATATGGAATATATCTATATAATACACTGGATATAGTATAATAAGCCCTAAGCGTATAATAAGCCTATCGCTAAGCCGTCAGACCACCCGGATAGTTACTATGCTTTTACGTTATACTATAGTTATTCAAAAGTATCTAATAAAATAATCTGAATAAAACATCATACATATTAAGTTTATTTAGTGTCAGAGAGACAACCCTGCTGATATCACTGGAGCGTTAATGAATAACATATGATACTGTTAGTTGAGATCAGCTTACATGGGTCTAGACTTGCCACCAAGGCATTTGCAATAGTTCCACTATTTAAAGCGTAGGGCTTATATCTCACTGCATTCGAGGTACCTTGGTGGCTAGCCTTAGTTCCATTAATTAGTCTGTGGCCCTTAGCACTATAGCAAATCAAAAAATAATTTGCATATAATAAACCAGTTATCTTTCACAGTTGACGTAAGCAGATATGGTTTCAGATAATTTGGAACCTCGCGATTGACCTTTTTGTTTGAAAGAAAGATTATTTTCTTATCTGTTTCACTGGTACAGACTCTGGTTATTTTTTGTGTTCTAGAAACGGTTCACCTTTTAGCTTATTGGTCGGTAAGGAAAGGTATTGAATTATTAATTAATTCAGAAAAGCCAAGTATTATTCAAACATTTCGTTTAGTTAAGCCCCTCCTTGTGTACATTATAAATTTTCTAGAATACGTCATATTGAAGAAAATGGAATGATCTGTAAATATTATCAATTAGAAATGTAGTATATTAATTAAGGTCATAAGAGCTTATTAGTTACGCATGACCAACGTTTACAAAACAAATAATATTTACCTTTTAATCAATGCACTCGATCTGAAGGACTCGTATTATCTCTGTTGATGCTCGAACCGTGGGGAATGACTGTCGCACCAATTGTCACTATGCCACAGCTGTTCGTATTTCAGTTTGTTGTTCACAATATTAGAATGATGCATGAGAGCGTATAACATTGCCACGAACTAATATTGTCTTGTCATTTATCACTTGTGTGTTGTGAATGACTAGCGTCTGCAGGAGGTGAGGTTTATATACTGCCCCGCGAGTAACCGCGTGGCGCGTGCGCGATCTGATGTAACTATGCGCTTATCTTGCTGCGCCCGCGCCGGCCAGCGACGCCGCGTCTTAAGGAACGCTAGCCTAAAGCTCGGGCCACCTTTTACCCGTGGTTATCACACTTATGGCCAATGTCATTAACACGCTGATGGGTGTATAGTTTACTGGAACCGGTTAATGAGTAAAATATGTATTATTAATTATACGGGCTTCCGTGGTTTAGTGGTTAAGTTTGCCTGAAATATCAACGTTCTGCGTTCGATCCTTGGGTTTTGTAGGCTTTCTGGAGTGCAGGCACGTGGTTAAGTGCTAAGTTATTAACAAACCAAATACAAAATGACAGGTACATTGTAGGTACATTTTTTAATATAAGTTTGAAATAATGGCAATTAAGAAACACAAGTTTATATTATGAGATTTTAAAATAAATATAGACTAGATTTTTTACAAGGAAAAAGAAGGTATTGAGTTTACACTAAATTTTAAATGTAATTTACATTAGATTTAAAATTTTACGACACCATAGACCAATAATACAATATATATTAATTAAAGAATGTGGAATGTACCTGTTAGTAATCGATGCAAAGAATACCTAATTGGCAATAAAAGGGGACGATGAGAACCGGTACTACCAGTATGTAGGAAAAAAGTGGATCTTGTCTGCGGTAAAATGTGCGTGCACGCATGAGCAGTAAATGCCAGGCGTTAGAAATGGCGGATGGGTTTTGAACAGACATACCGGCGAAACATTTAACACCTGTAACATTTCCTTATTTTTTGACTTGAGAGATAAATAACTTTTTATATTGGTATCACGCGTTTTCAATTGCAAATACATCGGTTTGATAAATTCAGTCCTTTTAAGTTAATTTGGTAAATGTTTTGGTAGAGGTGCTTACTGAATGGTCCAAATTTCATAGGCTCTTTTGTCAGTCACGACATCAGCAAACATTACCCAAAAGATGACGTAGGTCGATGAACTCAAGGATCGTACGACGACGCCTACAAACAAACAAATAGGTCCAAATGCACGTCAGCAGTTATCTCAATGACTTATCTCTACCAATTTTATAATAATATTAGTTCATTCAGATAATAATGCTACAAGTGTCAACAAAGTGATGTCACCACTATTGCATTAAAGGGTCAGCTTGAAATGTTGCTGAACAGACCAACTTCAAAAGTAACTTCGACTTCAAAAGTGGCTCGACTGAAACTTGTATTAAGTATAAGATAGTTAATCCGTTTTTTGATTCAAAAAAGATTTCAATTGTACTTTGAAGGTATATGTAGGGTGTTCATTCTGGCCCGCTAAAATAAGTTCCGAATTCTTGGTGAAACGTTCTGGCATTCTCAAAAAATCTTCATGCATTGTGTCCCGAAGTACTAATAATATAGAATTCATATACCTAGGTACCACGTTAGCAAAGCCGCTGGCGGAAACCATTAAGATGGAACAATTGCATTTTCACATTAAAAAGTATCTAAGACAGTATCTCGCGGTACCTCCACCTTATAGAAGATTGCAACCAGGTAGTGTACGAGTGTATGTAGTGTTGTGTTCTTGCGGTGAATGTGGTTGCTGTTGATTAGCGTATGTTAGCAGTGTGCAGGACTCCTAGCCAAGACCTGGAAATCATTAGCCAGGGTGACCAGCTAAGTAGATCAATGGTGTAAAAGACCTTGATGAGACTAGCACAGGTCCGATAGGGATGGCGCAACAAAGAAGAGGCCTATGCCCAGTAGTGGATTGATTAAAGCTGACGATGACTTGCAGTTGTCGTAATAGATAATTTCGGCGAAATATAAAACGTAAATGTGTGTTCGCATAAAATGCTATCTTATCTGTTCCAATTATCTTGCATTTCTGGAAGCTGTTGTTTGGGATGTCTTTGCGACCAATGACGTCAAAAAACATCGTGAGCAGAAAACATGCTTATGGTGATATGTATCGACACGTCATGACGACCCTTGTTATTGCGGTTGTTATTGAAAAATATCGCAGCTGTAAATATTTTTTCAAGGACAGGCTTCGTGGATGATGGTTACCGTCAGAAGAGTTTTATACCACAAACGTGGCACAGAGCTATCATAAGCTTACTATTTTTTAATGTAGTAAAAGTTGTTTGTGTCAATGAATTGGATTTCCTGCAGTAGTTGGGGACTTTTGGTATATTATATACATACGACTTTTATTGAAATGTGCAGATAGGCGGACAATTCCTACATTAAGGTAAAGTTGAAACTATGCAATTTCTTTGACATTATCGAAGTTAATGTATACCACCCTACCTAGTCATATAACTATTTTGTTTGCCTATTCAGCTTTAATTAATCACAAATATCTCCTATTGTATTCTTTTTATAGGGTTTCTGACACAAATAAATACAATAGTAAAGGCTGGAGAATGTAGGTGCTACCTACAGTCCGTTATAAATAATTGAACTTGAACTTGTGTTTTTCTCGCCGCCAGCGCCACTAAGTAATTATACGAGCAATTTTTAGATATGCGTGCTATTTTTATGAAGGTCGTATGGTGGTGAAATAATTTAACTGGTTGCAAATTGGTTGACGTTGCTCACTACCCTCTAGGATCGAATGGTCCGATCATGAAAGAGGCAGAAAGCAAAAATGAATTCCTATTACAAAAATAAAACGTATTGTAACACTGGTGGTGCAAACTCGAGATGTGTAGAAAAGAACTGCGGATTAACGGGATTTTTCGTTCAAAATCGAGCATTACATAGGTACAGGGATCTAAAATAAACAGCCAATAAATCCTTACCCGAATGGTTCGGATGTGATAATGTAATACATTTTCCTAAGAGTACATTTTCTATGGAAGTAGAGTGAAATATGATATCTCGTTCGCATTTCAAAGCTGACTTATTCATATGGGAGTTTTGGATGCCGGTTAATAACGCTACCTTAAAGCAGTGTTTTACTATTACGGTATGCAACATTGCCTTTGCTCTATGGAGGATGAAATGGTTGAGGTTGCTGTCAAATATTGGCACATCAATTTAATTCTTTATAATGTTCGCAACGCACGAGTTAACATCTTGATGTTGCAAGTGTTCATGGGCTGTAGCTGCTTAAGTATCTAATTACCATTAGGTGGACTGTATGTGATCTTGTCGTCTGTGTCCTCAGCATAAGTTGAGTAATGTGATGAAAGCCAGTAACTTTCCATGTTTTACAAGGATCCAAACTTCCTTACTATAATATTTAGAGTCGTAAAACTTCTGATCCATCCCTGAATTCTGATACTTATATAAGAACATAAATACAATTCTACGTCATACAGAATGTCAACAGCAGTTTTATGTTGATGTTGACGAGGTAAGTATCTCGGTGATTGTGATGAGTTATTGTTATTGTAACAACGTCCTTGATTAACGGGTAGGTATTGATTTTGTTATTTTAAACAGACATTAAAACCACATCGTACCTAGACCTATTGGCTTATAACAAGTAGATAATTTATTGGTAAGTACCTGCTAATACTATGCCTAAATTATTTAGATAACTATGTCTTTTAATTATATCTCTAAACTGTATTATTATTCCCGAAACGTTTTATTAATTGTCATGAAATTAGGAAACCAGCTGATTTAAAAAAAAAACATATTTCATGTGGAGGGATTTAACTACAATACTATAGGAAAACCTTATCTACTATTTCAGAAAATTACAATTCTATTTAAATCCTGAGAAGTTAAGAACGGGCTAGTAATAATCCAAAGAGTAGTCAAAACATTGGAACAGTAATAATGAGTATCTCTTGCATCATCCATTTAGGTACCTACTTATAAATGGTGACAAAATTATTTTTAATAGAAAATATTGAAGAAACGCAATTTGGTTTGCAATCTTAGAAAAATTTTTCATCATACATATTTGTTAACATGCAAATAGCTAATGAGCATGGCAAAAATGTAAGCAAAGGTGTATACTTTTATATATCTACTAAGTACTATTCAACCACAACCCGCGTCCGAGAAAGTATGGACACATTTTGAGCCACGCTAAAAAGCAAGGTCAAGCGACGCCGTTTATACATTTACAAACCCTTCCTTTCCTTTCCTTTATTTATTTAATGGCGATGAGCTTAAGCAAAACTTTTCCGCCAATGTCAAGTGATTGTTGAGAAAAATATCTTGTAAATTGTCAAAAATATGTGGAGTAACACATTGGATTCCTCGCTGTCCAGGTTCAACTCCATTTACAAACCCATACTTGGGGTATTTACTGACATCCCAAACGGATTTATTGACATTTTGTAGCTAAACCGGATTCTTATAATGCGAACCTAAATGTTTGAGAATTCAACGATTTCCAAATAGGCACTTAGATCGCAAATTAAATAAGTAAAAGTCCCTTGCAGAAAACGGCTTCGGCAGAATTTTGTCGAATAAGAATAGCATCAATGTAGGTACTGGCTAATAGTAGGTGTATGACAAATTAGGCCTGGGAGCCAGGATCAGTCGGAGCAGACCTTGGTTGGTTGAATGAAACACCGTAACTTGGGCAGTCCTGGTATTTATTGATTCCACAACTACGTAAGGAAATGTGTTTGCTATATACGTTATGAAAAGAGATTTTCGACAGCGCGATCTAAAAATATATAACGCCATCTTGTGAGAAATAGTTACACTAACTTGGCGAAGGGTATTCTACGTTTAACATTAGGTAAGTACCTAAGTAGTTACAGAATGACAATCTCTTTCGTACTGGTACCACTGTTTACTGTAAAATCATACTTAATTTACCTAATATGGAACACAAATAAACGCTTATTCTGGTTAGTTTGTTTTAGGACTCAAATTTATTTTCCAATAATGCTAAAACGACAGCAAAAAGTAAGAGTAAAACATACAATTCGAATGAATATTGAATATTCAATACACATTAATAAAATTGAAACGTCATATGGAAGTTTATACGATATGTATTACCTACATAAAAATAAAATATATATATTTATTTTTATAATTTTCTGTCTGTCTGTTTGTATCTCTGAAATGGCAGGATAAATTTTAACGGGACTTTCACTGGCAGATAGTTGATGTTATAAACAGTAACATATAGGCTACGTAACTAAAAGTTAATAACATAGTTATTATTCTTAATCCTACGCGAGGCACAGAATATATTAATATACTTGCTTACCTCAGTTGCGTGTAGGCATAGATAACTTACTCATTGTTATATCATTTAGAAATTGTATCACGAACCAGCTTTTTAACTTTGTAAATACTTAATTTACTTAGTTGTAATGTACCTACTCTCCGTATTTTATATCTCGATCTAACATCTTAACTACATTGAGCTTGTTTTATTCAGATCGGGTCAATTAGTCAATGCAATTCGATAAGACACGTTCCAAGATTGATAAAAAATATATCATCTCTTAAAGATGTTCACATAATTCCATTCTGTAAAGCATTGAATCCGCTTATCCTGAACTAGCTTTGCCGGCGGTTTTACTCGCGTAGGATTATCTATAAAAACTATGCTAGTTACTGGTAGTTAAATTACATCGTTATTCTTTAATCATAATAATGAAAAAATATATTTTTTTTTAAATGAAAAATTCAACCGAAAAATATTTATTTAGTTATGGCCCTGATAAGGCTGATATGAACGTCGAGGAATGTGATATTTTTTGTAATATTTTCCATTGATGCTTCGCTCCTAGTGGTCGCAGCGAGATATGATAAAGCCTAAAGCGATGATTGAACTATCCAACACAAAAATATTATTTCAATTCAAACCATGAGATTAGTGCTTTCATCCAAACAAACTCTACAGTTCTATAATCTAATATATTAAATTTCCATGTCACAATGTTAGTTACCGTACACCTCCGAAACGGCTGGACCGATTTGTATGATATTTTGTGTGCAGATTAGTTAGGTCTGATAATCGGCCAACATCTATTTTTCATACTATATAGCAATACAACGTTTGCCGTGCACAGCTAGTATTAGTATAGATTGAAAGTATTTTATACAAAACTACTTACATTTCATATTAAGTTCTATGGATATAAATTAGACTAAATAGGTGATGAGGAATTTACAATATCAAGAATGGACCGAACGACCCGTTTACCCTGCAACTGGGTCCCTGTGGTAATTTAATCAATAATCAATTATTAATTATTAAAAGTAATTCAGTCGCTTTGTTTCTGTAGTCTTAGTCAGGACAAAAGTAAGTACAATGACTATCAAGAATTATATCTTGCTGGTTGTACTATGAGATTCGGGGCATCCATGCATCTGTTTGTATAGATGCCCCTTCGATCCGGGCGGGCGGCGCAATCCGGATGTAATTGGAGCAAGTATCGGGCATGAGCGCCCTCGGGTCAGATGTCGCACGATTTGAATCGGATCCTACGCCATTCAAACACTTCGTGGCACGTGCACAGAAAGAATTTACGCAATTCTTATATCGATTCACTGTCTGACCGTCACCTCAAGCTTAGAATGCCCTGTTGCCTACCAAATATGACTACACAATAAATGTGCGTAGGTAAAAAGTACCTAGTACTTTTTCTACTCGAGATCACATTTGCAGGCCCATTATAGTGGTTCTTAGCCGTCGTTAATAGTCACAGGTTTGTAGTTCTTAATTATCTATTTCCCAAGATAATAAATATTATTTTGAATTATTGGATTTTGGTTATCCTTTAACCGTTTCGGTTTGTTTTGGTCCTTTACAAAAATCACGCCACTCCAAAAGGATTCTCCGAAGAGATAAGCAAAGGTGTAAAAGTGAGTCCATCGCCGTCTCAGACACTATAATATAGGTAGGTTTCCTCACGCTGTTCACGCACGTGTTAAGTTTTTACAAAACTCATTGGCCGCAAAGAGTCGAATTGAGGTCGTTTGCGTTAGCTGGCAACTTTTCAAACAACTCTACCACCACGGCTCCTCATTTTGAAATATATAGACATTTTTATAAATATAGCAAAATGTACTTAGACAACGTTTCAACCCGCGACGCAAAATTTTCATGCACCTACTCGTAAAATAAAAAGAAAGTCACAAATTGGAAAAAAATAATATATCTTAATTAAAAAATGTATATAATTATTTGTTTGTTGTATTTTAGGCGTGTGCGCGAATTCGTAACATAAATATCAATGGTTATGTATATAGGTTATCACTTTTTTTGGGTTTGATAGATATCATGGGGTCGATGCGGCGCGCGTCTTTGGGTTTAGCTTTCGGTACCCTACACGTGACCCTTGCGTGGTTCTAAAGGAGAGCCAACTTTAACCTTATAATACCTTCAGTTACTTCTGGGAGCTTCCCTCTTGGGGCAGTAAGTAAAGTAAATAAATAAATCCTCCTAATCGACTCATAGTAACGGGCATTAGCCTCCTGCGCAGGAGATAATAAATAGCACAAGTGTGTGCGTCAACACAGGTGCACTCTTATGAGAGTAGGTATGATTATAATATGAGTATGACTATACGTTAACTTAGCTCTACATTTTCCTTATTGTTGGTTAATTATAAATATTACCAAATATTTACTATTAAGACAAGAACGAATTAATATTATACAAATTATTTGAAACTTAAGTAAAAAATAGTGCAATAATCGAAATGTCATTTTCTGTTATCCTAAGCATGTTCACTAACGCACGATGTTGCATCACCGTGAAAGAATAATATTATAAGCTGGTCGCGTGTTTGGCTGATGCAAGTTGCGGTCGTTGTAACGTGAGTTGGGCATGGTACGACTACCTGCGACGCGTAACCTCGACCTTACTAAGCACATGGTACAGTTTATTGCGATTTATACCAACGTCACACCATCTTCTATACAATATATATATATGCTCACGCCATCCCAGAAGAGTCCCCGAAGGGGTAAGCAGAGGTGTTATAACAACACCCACATTTCACCGAATATGATCAAGTGCCAACGTGACAGAGGGTGAGTCGATCGACGTCTCAGGCACTATACATACGTCTTTGAATTACTTAGACATATGCAGGTTTCCTCACGATGTTTTCATTCACCGTAACGCACGTGGTGTGAAATAACTGCACATAAGTTTTTTTTTTTTGAAAAACTCATTGCATTGGTACAGGCCCCGCTTCTATACAATATAGGTTTTTAATATTTTGGCATAGGCATACAATTTACCATGGTATGAAATAAAATGTATATTTATATAAACACCCGTTTCACCCGCTTTGTTTCTCCCGCTAAGACTTCATTCAGAGAAACGTATTTTTTTTTAAAGTAGCCTGAATTACTCCTTGTAACAGCTATACGTACAAACGTACGACTATACAATTACTTAGATTTATCTGTCATAGATCGATGTATAGATTACACTCTCCTTCAATGTTTTAAAATCTGCCTTCAAGTGTAAAAAATAGCTAGGAATAATATGTATTTGTGACGAAGATCTGTGCGCACGATATGTGGTTAGACGACCACTCTTAATCGACGTGTTCGTAGGGGGCCTCATCGATAGCCTCACCTAACCGCCGAGCGCGTGCGCAACTCGATGATACTAATTCAATGTCCAGTTGCGTCAGATTGCTATAAAATGCAAACTTGTAAGTATGTAATCCGAGATTTCTATTGACATTTCACTTACAATATTCGAAATTGTAGGTAAGAGTTTACTTAGAAAATTTGGAGTGTATTTTTTTTAAAGCAGCTTTTACTTTTTTTCTCTTTTTAAGGATAGATCGTTTTTATCCTTTATCTATATTTTTGTCCAATAAATAATTTGAGTACTGAATTTTGATGTGGCTTTCGTGTAATATTTTATTTTAATAAAATGTTATTTTTATATATGATTATACCTAAGTAAGCATGCATATTTTAGTTACTTACCTTCTTGTAAGATTATCCTCATACAAATTAAATAAAAATTAAAAAGCCTAATCTCTATTAAATAAAAACATTTTAATATTATGTATGAGCTTCCAAGGGGTAGTTACAAGTAGTGTGGAATCGTGTAGGTCTGAGGAAGCCTATCTAAATAATATCGTAGATAGGTATATAGTTATGAAAGAAGTGACGCTACGTTTGAATATGATAGACTTAGGAATAGGCGTAGGTATACAGACAGATGTTTACTTATATAGGCATTTATAGCAATTGAAACTGATTATATTTCGATATTTAAAGTTCACACTTTACACATAGATTTCTGAATAAGAATAATTTCGAGTTATTATTTTAAAATTAATAATATCTTATTACCTTCCTGTACATATACAGTACAGGTTGGTATAATTTAAATATTCTCTAAATACCACCAACACAAATTAACTTTATCAAAATTATCACTTTACTAAAAATGTCTACTTATATCATTGTTGTTAAAAAAAAACAGTTTGTTTTATAACATATTATCTCAAGTTCGTAGAGTTCAATCGAATTTATTTAATATCTACCTAATCTAATTTAACATAACTCGTTGTCCCATTGCAGGGACATATGAACCGATTATGAAAAAAAAAATATTCGGAAGGAGATATTCCGAGTATAGAGGTACCATGATAAGGAAACCAGGATCAGATAATGGCATTCCAGGGAAGTCTAGGGGAACTTTAGAAAATCGTCGCGTAGGCTAGTGCTATTGCTAACTTTTTTTAAAAGTCTTTGAAAGTAATACTATTTAATGACAGACGATCTGATGATGGAGCCGAAAGAAATTCAAGGGAAACGATTTACAGCAATTACCTGGTGTTTGGGTTTGATGAGAACTATACACTTAGATAAGATTTTGCAAAGAGCCGCTGAACACTTGGTTTTTTATACCAAGTTTGATGCTATACTCGTATTTGGCACCAACTTCGAAAGTAATTTATTTTTCTATTTTTCCCGTTTTAAACGGTTTCCTTTTGTATATAAAATGTTTTTTTCCAGTTCGTCCGACTTTGTGCATTCGTTAATTTCTAATATACAAGCAATAAATAAATAATATAAAAAACAGCGACAAATTAAGTACCTATGTAATTCAGTAGTATTTGTCTATTTATAGTATTATCTTTGCTATTGGGGAGCATTGATATCAAGAATCTTACCTAAGCAAGTAGTTATCAAATGGAGATACAGGCAGGCAGAGAATATGTGCTTACTTTAAAAGTAAAAAATAATCTAATATCTATCTAAATTCTACGAAATCTTTGAACGCAACTTTTTGTGACGTGAATTTGTTAGTTAAATATTGAAATATATACCAGCTTGTTTGTTTTTCTCACACGAAATATTTAAATCTGAGCTGTTTTCCTATTGGTTCATGTTTCTTTGAATCATTGTAAGTATAAGTAATATATTATTTAGTCAGTAGTATTTGTTATCAAATGTCCAATAGGTATATATAATTTTTTCGTGGCACGGGCACCTTCGTGGTTCATGACATTAAGATTGTAGATTTATCACTTAAGTATTTTGTTTTTATTCATTGCTATAATATACCTTTACAAGTTTTATTGTATTAGCTACCTACTCTATCCCTTTGATCGACATTTAACGTAGAGAAATAAATAAATAATGCTCAGTAATAACATTATCACACAGCGTCAAATTAATACGACAACGATAGAATATAAATATACTTTTTTCTTAATATTGGTATATAGGTATTATTTGTAAAACTTACCAGTAATCCATAGTCCAAACTATGGGTAAATACAAATTTCAATTTAATGTTTGCTTTTACCCTAACATCGAACCCACGACATTTGCGTAGCAGTCAAGGAGTCTAACCTTTCCTGAGGAATGAACCGATTTACTTGGCATGGAGAAAGGTTGGTGCAATACATAGGTAATTTAATTGTATTTTGCCGTAATTATCAATCTTGGAATTATAAAATATTGCTTGAATTTTCCATTGTTTTACTAAGCATAGAAAGGCCGATGAAATGTTTTTCATAAACAAATAGATATTATCTCACAGTCAAAAGTTATGTTTACTTTGTGACAAACAAACTAATCAGACGTATGACCGTGATGATAGATTCAGGACACATAGTTATTGTAAAATATGCTAAGTGACGCGATATACCTGACCTGCAATATCGATCGCTCCTGCCTTTTAAATCACTCTAACCAAGGCACCTTACTTCCACACAATATTTATATTTGATAAGGTACCTACGATGTTTCGTTGTAAGCGTGCCTTTGATAACGCGCCACTGACCTCTGTAATATCTCAGGATACCTATATAGATAGTAGTAGGAATAACAGTGTGTGACGTTATTTCGTCAAATCTCAAAAGTCCCAGAGATGGTTTCCAAACAACAGTGGCGAGCATTGAACTTCAATCAAACTATGACGGAGCACAGACCTTCCTACTTATTGGCGAGATATATATACATATATATATATATATCTCAGAAAGGTCAGCAGAGGTGTTGTAATAACAGCACCTACTTGTCACCGAAAATGATTAAGTGCCAACGTGACGGATGGTGAGTCCAGTATCAGGCACGATACATACGTCTTTGAACTCCTCACGATGTATCCCTTCACCGTTAACCTCGAGCTCATAGGAGATGCCTACATAATAGATAGCTTAGCTTTCCTGCAGGTGTGGCACAAAAGTATGCATGGTTATTTGTCGAACATAACATAAGTATTATCGAATACAGTGCCGTTTTATGTGGTTTTAGTAGGGGTTTTTTTAGCAATTAATGATTAAGAGCTTTTAACAAATGAATTTTAATAAGTTAATGGAAAAAGTCGTGATACAACCTGCATACATACATACCCGAAAGGGGTAGAGGAGTCAGAGATGGACTTAAATTAATTTGCATACCTACCCATAAGATGAAATGCAACGATGTATGAAGTCGTGCCTGAGAGACTGCGTCAGTTTGGTGGCATTCGCAGAAATTTCAGTAAATAGCAGTCTCATACACAATTAAAAAAATCTTTGCTGAAGACCTTTTTTTTATTCTCTTAAGAGCGAGATATTGATGGTTTCCAAGATTGATGTTCAAATTAGTCACCCAAATTCATTAAACCTTTGAATAAAATTCGTATTAAATTTTTTTATCATAATAAGGGCCTACCATTATCGGTCTAAGCAGAGCGTATTAGGACCGTACTTCTGAGCTCAAAGCTCAGAATATGTAGGGGAATCCTATTTTAAAACATCGGAGATTCCCTTCTACGCCGCTTAAGTAGTGGACTGTATTTTATGTTAATTATTTCGTCATTCGCCGATATTGAGTGTAATTATATAAATAGACAAATACAGGGAAAAACTATACCCTAAACTCACCCCTTTGCCGCATCAGGAACCACTTTCATGAATTTATAATATCGAGCTTGTTGTCGGCCGACCGCGACGTTTTTTCGTTCCGCCAAAAAGCGTTTCATTTTGTACCGTAAAATTATACGAGTACTAAACGATCATAGTTGGCCCCCAGGACAGTGGTGTATTTATGTAGATGTCATGAACAATGATTGAATTCTTTTAGCTAGATTGTACAGACATAAATATCGCGGTTTATAAATTTAACTTGAGAAAAAACTGGAAACTATAATGGTGTATTATATAGTGCTTAAAGAAACGTATCTCCGTGGGTTTAGTAGATGAAAAAACGATCATGGCCAATTACAGAAACCTGTTCGATATCAATTTGATGGTATTGAAGGTACCTTTTGGAAACACATGATGAAATTGTAAATACTATAATAATAAATGTCTACTTCATTCAATAAAAGCTCTCTCTTATTTGGAAATGAATAAAGATAATTGATATTCAGCAGAACATCTTTTGTTATTTAATTCAAAACAAATTTATCTTTAACACAGCTCGAGGAGTGGACAAAGTGATACTAACGATGTAGGTATATTCACTACTAAAATACTATCTTAATACTTATAAAACTATCCTACTTAGTGATATTTGTTCCTTCTTAGTTCTGATGAAATGTCAAAGCCCCCAGTAGTTCTCCAGATTAGCGCTTTCAACCTTCCAACAACTAATAGGTATAGGTAGGCAAAATTGTCAAATCTGAACTATAGTTCAGATTTGATAATTTTGCTCGTATGTCCACGACAGGCACTATGCACGAAATAAAAACGCACAAATGGATGCTGATAAGCAATAATGTGTCAACCCACAAAAAGTCAAATTCAAAGGTTTTGATATATTTTGATAATGCATCACGTATTTAACATTCTAAAAAAGTGTTTCAAGTCATCTGAAACATAAAAGTACGTAAAAAATGGATTTATGTCATAAAACAAATCTTAAATCACGTATACAATCATCTTAAGACGCCATTTTCTCAAAACCAAGTTTATGCGGGTTGACACATTATTGCTTATCTGCATCCAAATATGCTTATTATGTTCATTTTAATTGCTCTTTTGAGAGATCATAATCAGCTTGTCAACCTTTCTGCCACATTGGTAGGACCTAAATATGCGCGCAGTGAAAAGCATGTACTATATTATATTACTGCAGGGTCTTGTACGGAGGTATGGATATAGTTTACCGTCTTCGCCAGTCGTTTGGGCTGTGCATTGATTTGTCAGTCAGTTATTTAATCATCATAATTAGAACTTGTCCTGTCTGACTGATTAATAAATACACGTAGAGCCAAAAACACTGGTCGTATTCTTGAAATTTTGAAGGTTTATTTGTCGTGAGGCGCACAGAGAATGGATTTCAAGGGGATGAACGTTTTTATGTAAATATTTACTAAAATTAATAAAGAAATGTCAATTAACTTTCGAATTTGGCTTGAACTGAAGAGTTTAAGCTCTTTGTTACCTAATTAAGTAGGAAGAAAAAGCGCTCCCATATTTTTCGCGTACCTATTATTTCAATTTATTGCTTTAAAACATATTCTAAATTTAGTATTTATAGGTACTGAACAGTAAGACTATAAATTAGCAATATGTACCCTGTTGGGCACATCAATTTTTGATATTATTATTACTAGCTTGTTCTTATATATTGCAATTTCGTTGGTATCTATGCTTTTCTGCATGGAACTGAAGGAAGCATTTCTCACTTTTATACATTAAAAGCAATATGATAGCGAGAGAGTGAGCATTAATATATTGCCAGGCGCTCGCTACAGAGTCGTAATAAAACAACACGATATCTAGATAACAATATATTTTTGTTATCAACGACAAACTTAACAACAGACTACAACATAGATCTTCTCAACTCAATACCAGACCGAAGTTACATACAACATCGCGTGTAACTGAAATGTTTACCAACGTATTAAGGGCTAAGGTAGGTAACGTAACGTACGTAACGTAGATACAGGCTTTTAATATTCACTAACCCCAATTGAAGGACAAATTTATGAGCCGAAATAAATGGACGGCTTGGAATAATAAGGATAATTGTCGCGGCCCAAGGAGCTTGCTAGGCGTTGTTACTTGATGCCATTTCAATATCTAACATTTAATTTAGTTGTTGGTAAACAAATCTATTAAATGAAAACGGATAGGTGTAAAAACCTAAAATTACTTGTTGCAATTATAATTACAAAACAATTCTTATATTCTACACTTAAAATTGCTTTTGGTTTGACGTGTTCCGTAGGATACGTAACTGGTGAATTGACTCAAATGGTGGCGCCTCCGCCACGTGTCACTTAAGTGTACTCATACAAACTTATATGTAACTTTTAAATACAATAATTAGGTAATATATAATTTAAAATTAACTTTAATAATTACTCGTACAAAATATAGTTTCAGTGCACATTCCGCACATTAGTAGGTATATTAAAAGGTATGGTACGTTTAAAAGTATAGAACTAATCGGAATATTTGATCACTAGACACATTATTTGAAATGATTTCATATTTATATATATTTATGTAAATACATGCATCCGTGGTTTAAATTGAGTATTAATTTAATATTTTGCATTTATTAAAATAAAATACAATTTGATATAATGAATGGTCAAAATCTAATGAAGCATATATCCGTGTAATTGCAATTCTATACAATAATTCTGAATATTAAACGTTACATCCGATACCAGAGTAAGGCCCTCTGTGCTGTACACGCCTTGTTGAGGGATCCAAATATGCTTTGGCACTAACTTCAATATATTATATTTATTTTATATTACAATACATTCAAATTTGATATTTACAGCTTATGAAAACATAATATAGACATTATATACCTATTTACAAACGCGTTATAGTAATAAGATTTAATGTAAAGCGATGAAACATTTTTACAGGTACATGTAGGGCGTTACAATAGTTGGAACGTGTACAATATCTGCGCCAGTTGGTATGTATTACAAAAGCTCTAGCAACGAACAATAATCATTTAATTTGATACACTTCGGAGATTATGTTTGGGTTACGCTCGACGTATCATAGTACCGGCCATCGCTTAGCGGTTCAATTCGGCTGCGATAAACACTTAACGATTTCACATAAACTTGTTTTACACAATTCGTATAATAAAATAAGTTTTATCGAGCCGACACCGCTCGGTGACCCGCAATATCAATGTCAAAAACGGTTTATTGATCCTAACATCTAACATAACATTTGATTATATTGCACACATTCACTTATTATCTAAGTTTATTAATAAAAGAGTGGGCTATAATCCCTCTCCGCCATAATTTCGTAAACTCACCGTTGAACTACCAGATGGAATGACATGTTGGACGCACCTTCAATGTTAGACTCGCTAAGCAAACTGATACAAGCTTTACCATCGTACCTTCTACAAATTATTAAACAGGGGGCCAGCTAAGTTCGTTTAAGCGCGTATTAAGAACTTGTTTTATTTGACGTTTAATTTTACGATACTAAAATGAGACGTCAAAGCTCAGAAGTCAGTCTTAACAGCTGATTGTAAACCCCCTGATGGATTAAAACTACTTTCAACAGAAAATAATCTAAGTGAAAATAAGTTTAAGTACTAATAATATACAGAAAGTATACATTGTAAATCACTGAACCCAAACTAAATATAACAGTAAAGGAATAGTGTCCAGATTGCTTAGTGTCGCGTCGTGCTGCAAGCTCGGCTCTACATAACGACGATGACGCATTTGCAACGGGCTTAGCGGCCCGCCTCCTCTCTCAGGCTCTACGCAATGTTGATGGCACATGGATGACTCCTCGATGAGATGCATTGTGTACGCGCTGACGAACAAGCACTAACCGATCTCTACTCTCTAGTCTACTGACCGTGTGGTGAACATGACCCAATGTTGTTGATACATGATCCCTTCCTCTCCTAGCACCAATGCCAATCTACTTATTTGTAAGTTAGTTGTATATAGCACGATTCGATTCGAAAATGAACTTGTATCTTATCATTTGTTTGCAATGCTAATTAGTTACGAAAGTGATATTTTCATCGAACTACCAGATAGTTAAATTGTGAACGTTTCAAATGTGTGATTTTAGATGAACTTATCGTAAACGGTAAAAGTAGGAGAGTTATTTTATAAAATTCAGTCGCAGACTACTGGTGAAATTGGTTTTTTAATCGCTACACCTCTAGAAAATAATTTACTAAATTTCTCAGCCTACCCGGAATACCTATCCCACTTCAAATAGGGGATGTATTTCGTGATGTATAATAATTTCCATTTAAAACATCTCGGGCAGTGTGCTTCGTAACTAATTCATCGATAATAGTTTGAACACTTCGTCCAGATCTGAATAAATCGATTGCCTCCCTTGTGCCATTAATTTTGTATAGCCTACTAATTTACCTGCGTCGTTTCGCCAGTTTCTTTTTCATTGCCAGTCCGTTGCAACGTCATATTAGCAATACTTTATGTAGGATGATCATCATCGCCTGGTTTGATGTCCCGTAGAGCAGAACGCTGTCTCGAGGGCCAACTCTCGCCAGCGCCGACTGGATGTGGGTGTTGGCACAGCTGCGCAAGAGTCGGCACCGAGCGTGTGGAAATGCGTTCAGAAGAGCATGTGGCAGCGCAGGTTGGAGTTGGCTATTCCGTGGTGTGCGCGGTGAGGTCGACCCCCGGCATCGCGCTGCCCAGCGCGGCCGGTGGGTCGCTGGCGGGGAGGGACAGTAGATGTTAGGCCTCCAAAAAAATGAGAGCAGTTGGCTTTGGTTCCAGGTTCGACTTTTTTGCCTCCACCACAAGGAACTCGATTTCCTGCAAACCAAACAATAACAATTGATTCATAACAAATCAATGAATTAAAGCAATCGGTATTAATTAGGAATGTTGGCAATAAATTCACTCACAGGCTTATCTCTCTGCGCAAATGATTCTGCGATGAGCCTAGCTACGTCCTGGTGCTGAAGACCCTCCACTCGGTGTCCGTCCACGGCCAGTATTAACTGGCCTACTTCCAACCCACCTGCTTCGTACGCCGCTCCGTGTTCCTGAAACGTATTGGTATAGGTTACCATGAGATTTATACATACAAGCATAAGGCAATATTAATACCTATTTACTTATAAGTTACATTTATATGACTGTTGTGTTTTAGTTTCGATGTTACATAGTTGGTAAATTATCTATCGTTTAAGAGCATATACATTTTTATTCTGAAGTTCGTTTCATGTTTATAGCCAGAGTCCACGAATCTATGTCTGTTGGATTGTATAATAGGTAATATGAGCTCACGTGTATGTTAATGATCCTTGGTAGCGGGTGCCTGGTGTTGGCACCGCCCTCAATGGCGATGCCGAGGATGGGCTTGGTCTTCTTGACGGTGATGTGCAGGTTGCCGTGGTGGTCGGGCACGACGCGGGCCGCGCGCGCCTCGTCCAGCCCCGCCTCGCCGTGTTGCAGCCGCTGCAACGACTGGTGCCGCCGGATGACACCGCGCTCCTCCAGCAGCCCGCCCCCGTCCTCCTTCATATCGAAACTACGCGATAACTTGTGTGCCAGCTCCTACAAATACATCACTCTCTCAAACAACGCACCTACTCGCTATCGATATTATTACAATCTGCTATAACGAATTCCTTACGCTGTACTGTACCTAAGACCTAATACTAAATCACATCCACACTAAGAACTTGAACTCTACGATGCTAATAACAGCAAATTCAATTCAGCCTCTAAGTACAAGTTTGTGCTCTAAAGATATTGAGGAGGATGTAGCTGGGCGGCAGAGGGCAGTAACTCGAGGCTCGTTCCTGGCTGTGGGCACACGCTGGTGGAACGATAACTTACGACCTTGTGCCTCTCAGTTACAGATATGTAGTGATAAGAATACGTCGGATGTATTGAGAAGCTGTAAGTGAGATGTGTGCTGGAGGCTTGGAAACATGCGTTTCGATCACTCGGTGGCGTGGTTCAAAGTGGATATATATTTTACATGTGTCAAATGTTATTATGAAGAGTTGTAGTCCCAAACACCTTTGTATGTAGGTGGATAAACTGAGATTTATAATTTTTAAACAAAAAAGTGACTGATGGTTTGAAGCAAATAAACCCGGATTGAAACAAGAGTAATTTGGTCAAATCAACAATAAAGTGAGAATTCCTGCCATCGTGCAATATTTTTTGGAGCAAGAAGAAATGAAGTTAACTACTAATAAAAAAGTTTTAGGATAATGCTTTGATTAAAAAGAAAAAAAATATTTCTAAAATATCGCATAGATTTATGATAATGATGACTTGGATACTAAATTCTTCATGCAGCATTTCAGCTTGATCCATTGAAGACAATAGAAGTACTTCTACATACTAATGAATATTAACCGTTATGATACCCAAATTGTGCTATGCTACTTGGAAATTAAATCCTCAATCAAATAAATATTGAAGGCGAGAAAAAAAACACCAAAAAAAGTGTGCAAGATAAGAAAAAGTGAAAACATACAAAAATGTTATCGAAATAATTCGTCTAACACCAAGCAATGGTTTTCATCTTAGAAGCGAGAATTTTCCAATACAAAAATAAAAGGTATTTCAATTTCGTGCAAATGTAAGAATCGTCAATGTGCTAGGACAGTTCGCTGGTCATTCGGGCGGCGATAGGGCGAGACACTTACTAGAGGTCGTCCCCAGTACCATGATTTTACTTTCTGCGTCCAGCCACCGAGTGATGAGCGCAGGCCCTCGAGATAGCCGCACTGAAACATCACACTCGCTCAGGACAGGTCACTGCGCCGACCCCTAACGCCATTCACCCAAACACCCACCCACCTTGCACTCTACAACCTCGCACACACAACCCTGCACCGATCGAGTCAAGATACACAATGACACAGTGAGATTTAGCGAATAGCATATCCATATTCCAGTTTCTAGAGTAATCGAACCTTTGTTGGTAATTTCGAATTTAAAACTACATGTCACCTATGTTGATCCTAATACTTGTCAGGGCATTGTCACTAATCAAATTGAGCCAGTAGAAAGGAAGAAGGTAGAAAGATACTTAGCTAGCAGATTCTATTAACTAGCTATCTACTTGAAACGCTCAAATTTATGGCTTTATGTCAATACAAAGCTTTCATAACTTGTATACTAACCGTATAAGACATTACCTACATAAGTAATATTTATAAATTGTGTGGGCCAATACGCGGCCGTATGCATATAGTGCATTGTAAAGTAATAACATCAATCAAATGTAATTAATCAAATCAAATGAAATTACATACCTGGTCCTATGCATAGCGATCGTGATGATTGCATGAAACAAAGCAACAAAACACGTTAGGCTCTATAACCATAGCTACTGCATAGTAGGTGCGTAAAGGCAATTGTTCACTATGTACGTAGTGGTAAATTTGGATTCCTTCTGTCTTATTGTGTAAATCGTTTGTCCCGTTGTCGCTTTCCATCAATTGTCTGAAGCCTGTAAACAAATTCAGCTTTTGTTTAGAGAAAAACTGCTTTATTTGCATATCCCAAGAATACGCCTTTGTTTATTTTTTTGTAAGGGAAGTAACATTTTTGTCAGTCACGAAATCTCATTATTTTGTATTTTCATTTGATCTCACAAGGGAACATTGGTGAAATAAAGATATTGCAACATTATTCTCTGAGGTTAGCCATCTGAAGGATCTAGCAGCAGCAGGCCACGCTGCGTCTCGTTAGCGTCTTCTATAAATAATACGATAACATCGGCCGATGTCATCCAACACGCGCTCCCGATATTAACAGTCGCCGACCGAGGATATCTACAGGGGCTTTAATATAAGCGCTTATTACCATGATAGTTTCCCTGTGTGACAGAGACAGACTTATATACGCCCTTTACATATGTCGAATAATAAATTAACAATATATCGTGATAATAAGAGGCCATAGTAGGGCCCCCCTGTTATCTGCCAGCGAATGTCCCGTTAAAATCGGTCCAGCCGTTTCAGAGGTTCATTACTAAGGCGGACAAACAGGCAGACAGACAGAAAATAAAAAAATACAATTTGTATCATTTATCTGTATAGATATATATTTATATGTTATATAATGTAAGGTAATTTGTAAATCATTCCTAAGTTTGCACTGGCACACTTAAGTCCGTTTCAGCGGGTCTCATGAGAGTACGAATTGGAAGTTTTTAGGACGTGACGCTTACGGCACTTTTGGTACTAGCAATTGCTATTAGGTAATCGCACCAACAACACGTATTGTATGTTCGTACAATACGTAAGTGCACACAATACAGCCCGCATGTCTTTCTCATTTCGGAACAAAATGTTCAATTATAATCTGGTGAATAAAGGCGGCTATTCAGCCCACAACAATCGTGTATTATTCTGCAGATAGCATAACTTTGAGAACCGTTAACCGTTCATAAATTCATAAGATATCCTCGGATATCGTCTTCGGAATCATGAAGTAACGTGCCTGTTATTATACACTTCTATACAAAATTTTATCTGCGGCCCAATCTGAGTTACAGTTATATTTTGATTTCAGTGTTCGTATTTATTCTGTTAAAATGAACTTCTATGGTAAAATATCTTGTAGTTTTTTGATAGGTACCGCAGTTGAAAATCACTGTTTTTTTAAAGTGTGATCACGTATTGCATCAACACAAACACAAAAAAAACAAATCCACAATCAGTGCAAGCAGAGGAGGATACATAGAGATATCGATAAGCTATCCTGCGTAATGAAAATGAAAATAATTCTTTCAATGTAGGCCCTGATAAGTAACCTTAGAGCCATACCCTCTTATTATAAAACTCTAAGATCATTATTTTAATGTAATATCTCTCTTTGTGATACGGATCTCACAAGGGATGGATATATAATTTTATTCCAAGTATGGTCTAAACTAGGCTTAAACCATGTTTGGTAATAAGGATAGATAGTGTTTTTTGCATATTTCATGAAATATGTTTTATAACACTTAACTTTAAGTGCCTCCTAATATTATAATACTAAATAGATGTATCGTGGTCTATAGCGATTTCTACACGTTATTGCTTTGGGCTTAAATGCATCAGGTCAATAAAAACGGCGTTGCGCGATGTGAAAGCTTCAGGAGACAAAGAAACCTGCTCCACCCGGTGACGACAAAGCCGACATTAATTTCACTTTTACTGGCCACCTCGGTACGCTTCACTTCACTAATCGCACTAAGGAGCTCAATTGATTAAATTACAGACTTTCTGTATGTGATATAAAGTTATATGCGCTTGAGAATCGAGTGTCTGAGCGTATCTATACCATTAATTTTAAATTGCTTTCTCACGCCAAACCCATAACCCAATTATTAGAATGCGAGTAATATTTGTAAGCATGTTTAGCTAAAACGAGTAAGCATTGCGGCTAATAATTTCCCATTCTATATATTTTTCTAGTACCTAAAATGTTCTTCAATATTTCTTATTTTGCCATATTTTGTTAGTTTTTTGTCTAACTTTTACAATTAAAAAATAAAAATAGGAACTTGACCTCTAAGAGTATTAAGCATTTGGCTCTGCGAGTATGTTTCGGTCCAATTTTTTCGTTTAATTAACCGATTCAATTTGTGCCACGCAGACAAATCGCCAATGATAACTATGTATCAATAAATATTAATAATAACACAGAATATTTCAACTCGATCGCACTCATACAAAATGATCAAAAGAGCCTACAAGCTTATACTAATTAAGAAAAAACATATCTTCCTTCGGCGTGGGTACCTAACGCAGGTGCTTGACTTGATGGTTTCCGGTTCTTCCAGTTTTGGACAGATGTTTGCACCATCCGTACCGTGGGATATAACGGTGTTAGTGCTACAATCAGCTTTATTGAGCTTTGCCTGACCTTTCAAATATAATGGATTTATTCTTTGTATACGTATAAAGCGTTAACGAACTTACTACATACATTTTCTTCATTAATTTAATCTGCAAAAAGCCAGTAAAGGATATTGCGTTCTGCGGAATACACTTCTTATGTAACTCTCGCTTTCACACTGGGTCTGCACCATTCATAAATCCATCACGGCAGTCACAGCCGACACGTGTCAACTTTGTAGGTTAGACGACAATTCAGCGGGTACCTACACTACAAGAGATTTATGTTAGGTGATATTAATTTTGCTGTTTAAGTGAATCATGCTAACACTCATATTCTGTGATCTTCTTTTTATGCCCGTAGTGAACGTGGGTGGTAATCTTAGTCATTGCCTCTGGCGTATAACAAATCCTTCCCAGCGCTTGCGCAGCTAGTTGACAGTCAAGTGAACTCGATTCGCAGAGCGCTGGGGGCAGCTCGCTCTGTCCAACAGTGTCGATCCGAGCACCGGAGCAAGTGCACGTACCGTTCATCTTTAGTTATATCAATTCAATTGTTTACAAATACAAAGCAGTGCAGTTGCGGTGCAGTCGTAATAGGATAATCGTGACAGGTAAGCTAAAATTGTAATAAGGTTAGTGGTATCATATATAGAATTCTCCACAATGTCATGCGGTTTGCTGGGGTGTAAACAAAACAATACCATTGTGGTTACCTTTGTTTTTGGTCATTATGTGAGTGAAAAACATGTGAGGAATCGTTTGCGTAATTAATAACATGTCGTGGGTAAATTTAGTAAAACTTGCACACATAAATTTTTTGTGATATAATTAGTGGCATATTTTTATTCATATTTGATTCATCTCTCAATAAAGAACGTCGTTTTTCGCACCTGTGTGTTTGATGGCAAACTTTTTCTGAACATAAATAATTATTGCTTTATATAGTTTTATATTATTTCCCAAGGAAAGTTTATGTAAAATATTAGAGAGTTAGTATCTAGTAGATAATATTAATAGCTGATCGTCAGGTAGCTGAGCTAGCGTTTCGTAATATTAATAGGTACATATAAATATACTAATGAAATCTTTGATTTAATCTAATTCTAATCCTTAATCGATGAGTACAATGTAGTTTCGCTATGTGATAAAGTATTTTTCTAAATTGGTGTATTATAATATTAAATAGTTTGTTTCTTAGGCCTCCTATAAGGAAGTAATTTTCATTTAATCTTTTGCCGTGCTTTAGTTATTGAAAGGTGGGCTAACGATCCAGTCTCAATCCAACGCGAAGGTAAAATCGCAAACGCTTTTGAAAAGTGCTGATGGCGCATGATCACTTCTCACTATTGTTCGAGAAAAAAAGGTTCGTTTATTATTCGGATCACATTGATCAAAGTGAGGCGAGTTACCCTCAGCCGGTTCTTTTTGTGCCACGGACAGAAAAATTGTCCTTGTGTCAGTTTACTGCGACATGTGCCTCTCACTACTTACTTCGCTCGCAAACATTATATACTAACGTAAGGGTACCTACTCGTTTAGCTCATTTGCAGACTAACTGACAATTTATCATATCAATATTTGAAATTGTGATTTTGAGTCTGTCTGTCTGTGTTCTTTCTTCTTCACATCAAAACTTCTGGACTTCTCTGAATGGATTAGTAATGGAGAAGAAGTTAAGCAAATAAGTTACTTATGTACTATTTCAGCCTAAAACAATTATACGTTTGGTACTTTATAAGTATTTTTGGACTTTCTTAGACGGAAGCTTATTATATTTTCTACGTATTTAGTTGTAAGTCTTATTCAAAGAACTAGGCAAAAATAACAATTTATAAGTACTAAACCAAATGCTTTCACATATAACCTTGACAACGGGAACGTTAATTACTTCTTAACTTTCACATCGGTATATACACGCTTCTCCAAAGACAGTAAGTCCTTGGGATTTTATTTAACATTTTGTTGAACAGATATACTTGAAGTATGTGCGTGCCTTGTCCCCAATCATATGAATTGTGTTTATTATTTAAAGTATGTATTTTCATGCTAACAATAATTATAGGTAGTAAAATACTAGATAGGAAAATGGGAGAAAGCGTAAAAAAATACCTGCTGCGGTTGGATTTTCCCAAATTAAACATTGTTTTACGAAATAAGTAGATAGGTAGATCCACCCTAGACTAGAATTCTACGGGGACGAGGTCACGGGCAGAAGCTAATTGTATACAAATACAACCTATTGTTTGTAAATAGATTGAGAATTGTAGTAAGTTGGCTAAATGAGCAGTAGCGTTTCGGTCGAGAGGTTTGGACTTGGATGTAACAAGGACGTGTCTCCGCGCAGCTGGCCTTAGAGATGCTTGTTTACTATTGTCAGTGGAAATTATTCACTTTTTTATTCATCTGCATCATGAAGCTCCATGACACGCTTTCTACGATTGGAATAGCTGGGTTACTTTACGTCGATTTACTCGTGGGATTCGGTGTGATTCTTTCATAGAGTCAATTTACGATTGGATCGTTCCGATAGCAGGGAGATTTTAGTGTCCGGTAAATTACGGGCTCAATTTGAATTGATAGACATTATTCTGAGAGCTTTAAAACACTCGACCTACTTTGACTTACATAAGCTTCAAAAGCTGAAATAAGGTCACAGTTTGTAAACAGAAGCGGTGACCTAATTGCACATGCAACATTCCTTATCGGACTGCACCTGTCGGTATATCACCGTAATTAATATCACTTACAGCACAGCCTAAGTACCTATCAAGCATCAAGTATCGATGAAAGATAAAATAGTTTTACTTCGAGCTTGTTATATTAGATTGGACTCCTATTGTTGTCGAAGAAGTACGTATTTGAGATCACGATCCGGAGTCGTGGTTCGCAACGAGGTTAATGTTACGCTGCACCTTGCTTTCCTTATTGAGTGTGTCTGGAACGATGCCGGACCGATTGCGGTGCTTGAAAAAGCACCGTTTTCTTTCTACATGTCACTAATCTCACCTTATATATAATGTGAATCACGGAAACGACTCCAACGATTTTCATGAAATTTTATGTGTAGGGGGTTTCAGGGACAAAAAAAAGATCTCGGTTTCATCTTCAGAAAACATAATTTTAACCACGTTTACAGGCATTAAAAAAATCGCTACAATATCATTACAATACGAATTTATATTTCGCCGAAATCTGTCAACTTACGATGGCTCAGACGAGAGGTTTCCAGCCTCTGGTGATAACGAAATTAAGCTATACCCGGGTTCGAGTCCAAATGACACCGGTTCGTTTTTCTGTTTTTTTTTTCATCTTGCTTTTTTATTAGAAAACGTTAATTTTTTTTCGTTTATGGGAATGGTTTAGTTTTTAGTGAGAGAAAGAAACCGAGCACAGCTCGGTCAAACAGGTTCTCACTACTTATCTATACTTCTGTACTAGTCTATACTCAATATTAGGAGAAATATTTTTTGGATTTTTATTTGTAACAAATAAACTCAATCGGAACGATTTTAAAAGTCCAATCCCTAAAAGAACATTATAAGCGAGGACAGGTCCCGTCGAGATATTAGCCGTGGTCCCACAGCTACAGTTAGTCCACAGGTAATATTTTTCCCCATAAACCCACTGCACCTCGATGGGACTATGGGCAATTGAACCAAAACTGCTTTTTACCTATATCGAGTTAAATTAAGGATCCCTTATAGTTAGTAGTACCTACTTATATAACAAGCGAACCGCTACTTATCATGAATTTTTGCATCTTTTCTTATATTAAGCTACGTTTTTCATTGATTTAAGACAGGTTACAGGATATCTAATCTATTTGGTAATAGTAAATAAAGTAAGTGCTTTGAAATTATTTCCTTATATAATTCAGAAAATATTAGTTACCTACATTAGTTTCCGAATTTATGGCTACGTGCCAAAGTAGCAGACATTTTACGGAACGGCCACACTTATTATGGTGAGTGGAAAGGGAATTGAAATTATTATTGGTTGTGCTGACGTATGAGCTATTATCTCGTTACTCCAAAGATAAACGATAGTCCGCGTATTCCTTACAATGATGATACTACACTGGAATACCTACTGCGTATTCGTTACCGAATATGTATTCCTATATCATGTATATCTAGTTGACATACATACACACGCCTGATTTCCCGAAGGGGTAGGCAGAAGTGTTGTCGACGTGACAGATGGGGAGTCTATCGCCACCCTAAGGCTTTATATATACGTCTTTGAATCTGACATATGCAGGTTTCCTCGCGATGTTTGCCTTCACCGAAAAGCACGTGGTTTGTGAAATCACTTCACATAAGTTTTTTTGTTTATCTAACTGACCTCGTAACCTAATCGCCATAAAAACCTAGGTATTGCATAAAATATACCAATTGATACACAAAATGTAGTGTGTAGTTTCACAATAGGTTTTATAACAGAAATAAAAAGAGAATTGGTATGTGAATAGTTTGGCGACAGCAACGAACACGCAATACCTATTCTATTCATGTGCTCCACTCAGTGTATTGCGGTTTCGCATAAAGTTTTACTGTGATTAGTTTTTGCATAGTGATAGTATGAAAACCAATTGACAATCTACAATACGCATATTCGACAAAAGTTTATTATATCTTCCAATACTTTACTTTCAGTGTTTTTATTATCATACTAGCTGTGCCCGGCAAACGTTGTATTGCCATATATTTTTTTGGGGTGGACTACCCCTAACATTTAGGGGGATGAAAAATAGATGTTGGCCGATTCTCATAGATACCGGATAAGCACAAAAAATTTCATCAAAATCGGTCAAGCCGTTTCGGAGGAGTATGGCAACGAAAACTGTGACACGAGAATTTTATATATTAGATTAGCTGTGCCCTGCAGTTTAAATATGGGTGGCCCGCGGATACCTACTAATTTTTTTTTAAAAAGTAGCCGAAGTGACTTCTTGTAACATCAGCTATTTGACAGTGAAAGTCTCGTTCAATTTGGTACAGTCGTTTCGGAGATTACCTAGAACGAACAGACAGACAGAGAAAAAAAAATGTTTTTTTTACGTTAGTATATACTTTCATATGCAGTGAGTAAAAAGCTGCTAATTTGGAATAGATACTTAAATTTTATTTATAGACGTATACATATTTTTTAAACCAAATATAAGATGTGATAAGTATACGCAATATAAAAGAGTTCAACGCACGGCTTTCAATCGTAAACATAAGTACCTAATTTAAAACAAAAAAACTGGACTGAAAATACCGCAACGTCATTACATCAGTAAAATTCGTAAGTAACAGCACAATCTGTAGGCAATTAGACGCACGCATTATCATATTTGATATTCGTATAATAACAGAGTATAAGTATCTTCCTTAAAACTTCAATTGAGTACCACATAAGGAAATCAATGTGCCAACGGCGGCGGAAGCGACCGAGCGTATAGGCAAATAACTATAGAGTCGTAACTGGGTTTAGGAGGCGAACAAAAGTGGCAATTAGCGAACCAGCGTGGGAGCTGAGATGCGGCGTGATCAACTGGCCGCGTCAGCACACCGCCGCCCGCCGTGAATTTTGAATAGAATAGACCCCAGAAATTCCACGGGCTATCGGCAATTCGGTGACAATTTCCCACAATAGCATAAATGTTATATTGCTTAAGTGATTTACTTCCTTCACTCTGCTTCTATAGCACACACCAGACATACGAGTACCTCTAGTCAACAACATGACATAAGTACCACAAGGTTTTAACGTTGACTATATCGATTGGGAATTTAACACTCGCAATGAAGTAAATACGCATTCGAAATAGTCAACGTTAAAACCTTGTGATACTTATGTCATGTTGTTTATACACAAATCTCGGAAGATTTTTATTTTAGTACATTAATTGGCTTTTACTTGACGGTTAAAATAAATGTGGATTACATGAAAAGGGGAATAAGGGGGCCTACCAACATCGATTTAAGCAGAGCATAATAAAAAATTCTTAGCTTAATTATTGCCCAAAAAATATACGTCGAAGTTAAGAAGTGAGTAAGACGTCACTGCTATAACTATGATAGTATAGCCCCTGTACTCTTATATCTGGTAAAGTGATAATATTAACTTCAGTCACAAGAGGGACAATCTAAAACCAGTCAGTGGAAACGATATTACCTCCTTATAACAGGCTTGCGAGCTGGTTACTTAAGTGTTAAAAACACTGTTATTCAGAGATGTTTATTTGTTATGCGCATTCAAAAAGAGGCAATCAGTAGAAAGTGGCGAGACCCGTTAAACGGAAACGACTGATTATAGGAAATATTGGGCGAGGGGACACACGGGCTTCCTGCTCGGAATAAACTAGACGCAAGTTTGATCGAACGTGGTTGTTCTTTAAATTATTATGTAATTATTTATATGTATAGGTATTGCAATGTAAGAAAGGTATCTCAAGAAGAGAAATTGTGAGCTGCCTTATTGGGAACCCTTCCTCCCCTACAGAAAATCACAGTCGTTTAAGATACAGTAAGAAGTAGCGTTATTCTTGCATTGAATAGGATCGCCAGTGCTCTATCCGCCCGGTTAAGATAGCTATAGTGGGCTGGTTTCTAATCACTTTTATGATAAGATTTGGTTACATCAGACTGCACGCTTTATTACCACATTGTAGCATAAATGAACCTATCCCAGGGGAACCGTCTGTGTTTTCGGTTTAACATTATATCAATCTCCGCCTTTATCCCTCTCCATTGTGTATACAACAAATCACGTCAATCAAGTTCGTCGAACCGTCAATGAAAGTAGAATAATCCAACAAACACCTTCCCATTGATAACAATAGTTAGGATTTAACAGTTATTTCACAAACGTATAATTAGTGAGGTTTGTCTGTGTAATGTCAATGCTCTTTTAGATTTTATCAAACAGGTATAAAGACAGTTATCTTTAATAAAAGAATCGATAGAAGTATAGACGAATTTAAAACGAACGAGTAATTCGATTTTAATTAGGTAACTGTTGACACAATACCAGTCGTTTATGTCTGCTACAATGGACATTATTCAAACACTCCTTGACGAGAGAAAACAGTATGAAAGTGGAACGGTAGAGCGAGCTCATTGGGGTAAAAGGAACAAAACTGTAAAGTGGACCACGTGTTTATTATCACTAATATCGCAAAGGTAACGGCATTAAATTGTCGTGACAACTGCATTATGCCCGCCGCTCGCACACTTGTCTAAATGCTACCCATTCGCGGTATCTATAGTCCAATTTGCTGGAATCGTGAACGTTTCTCGGCGAAAGTCTATGTAAGTCAGTACCCTAAGATATGCACTTTCAGAGGTCAATGCGGCGACCCCGGATTGTTTTGTCATGGGAAGCGTTGGCTGCATTGACGGTCATTACCAGAAACTAAAATGTGAACTTAACTATAGCTGGAATATACATAGACGCAGAATACGTATCATGTTGATGAAATTAACGATTAACGATAATTATTAATGAGGAGATAAAGTTTAGGTACGGTATCCAGCCATATATAGTGCACATCGACCCCAGAAAAGAGACAATCCGGCAATTTTGGCTTCGCATCTCTGTTGCACGGGTATAAAGCGTGAGTGCAAGTAAGATATGGGCATGTTTGCATTTGATATTATGAAGTGTAACAAGCTCTCTGTTACGAGAGAAAGTGCCTAATAGATGAATCGGGTGTTATTTATGATGTCACGTGCGAAAGCAATTTGGTACATGCATGGTCGTAAATGTGTGACTATCTAGGCCTATATCGAATTACACATTGGAAAATTATCGTTCAGTTTCTTTGTTTAAAATCATATGTCTAAATAAGTACCGATAAGGGCATCACAATGAGACGAATTTTACGGTACTAAAATGAAACGTCAAAGCTCAGAAGTTCTTAATACGCTCTGCATACACCCACGGCGGTAGACTCCAGGGATCTTATTCATAACGAATGGTACCCAAGCATACACCCAATGTATTCAAGTATTCGTAACGTACAATGAAGCAGTTATTGCACAATTACTTATACTTAAGTTAAGTATTCGATTCATTTCAAGGAACTTCCTTGTAAAATATGAATATTTGAGAAAATACAAAGTCCACCTAAACTTTTATAAGAAGCACTTTAACTTTGTTTAAAAGAGCCGGTAGCAAAATTAAGGTGAAATGGGCAAGAAAGAAAAATCCCTTACAAAAATTCGTATCCCACGAGAGCGTGCCAAGGAGGTCCTGCGATTCTATTAAAATGAAATGGAGAGATGTCAAATTAAATTAGCAGATGCAGAAGGAGTACTTATTATTTATGTGTTATCCACTATAGGCGTAGCAATAATAACGGACGACAAAACCCGCCGTGGGCGATGCGCACGCGACACGCCGCTTCCGGCAAGCCTCCGATCCTCTCGACCGAGACAGCTCGTTTGTTGACAATTTGATTGGTTAGTTTTACCTCAGATCAAACAGGCATATAATACGTCCGTTATTAGACTTGCATGATATTCGTACTTGTATGGGTATCGTATACGACATTCTTTGAAAAACTTTCATAAAGAAAAATCTATACTAGTCTGATTATTGTTTACACCAATTATATTTTAGCATTACGATATGTTTTAAGATTTCTTGATTAACTTTTAACTTTGCTACCTGGTCTGAGTCACAGCTATTAGACCGGCTTGCACCTACGGATCTGAGTCACGAAGTCTCTCGGACATAATTGGTACATACGAATAAAAAGTATTTTTGATTTCAATTTATTGCGGCCTGCTTTCTCGAGTAGGTACGTTGTTGCGACAATGGCCATATTTTTTTCTTTTTAAATGCGAATACGTTGGTTTAGCCCGGGTTCATTAATCCATTGTAGTTATTGACTTAAAAGTGAACAAACAAATTGTTGGTTGACGTACAAAGTTAGGCAATGACATAGTATATGGCAACCGCAAGCCAATAAATTAAACGAAGATCATTATCATTTGATTTCAAAACGAATTCGATGTCACTATTGCAAATTGCATCACATTATGAATCCATTATTCCTAAAGCTAAGTTAAAACAGTAAATCATTAGGGTATTGGTAACGCGAGAAGTTTGAAAGCGTCAAAAAGAATAATGCGGTGCGTTTAGTAACACTTTCGCTGGAGAAAGCTGTTCGTGCAATAAATGTATTTGTCTTAGCGTGGAGATGCTCTAGCGGATACCAAGCATCGATCACTCCTATTATTACGCGAACAACTGCTCCGTCCATTGTATTTATATTACCATACAATGGAGTCTTGCTATGATTTATAAAGTCTAAGCGAAATTGTTTAACTAAGAATGAATATCACTTAACTTTATGACTCCAAATAGCTATTTAAATTGTTAGGGTCAGTGATTACTTCTGTGTACCAATATGCCGCGATAGACTTTTTGTCTGTTCAATTATTTGTGCAATAGTTTCAAAACTGTCGCCATTAGCCATAAACGGTGGTTGACATTGCCACTCACGCCGAGACGAAACCGCATTATTTACAAAGTTTATATTCAGCGTGGTTTCACCACCTACCGGCCATCGCTGCGGCTTGCACAACTGTTGACCAATTGCGCCTAACTGAAACAGCGCGCGTGTTCTTTTAATGCCACTTATATAAATAACTAAGTGATAAACATGACTGAGTGATAAAAGTCACACATTACATTACATGACTGTTGCTTGCCCAATTGTCTCCACCTGAGTGTGCCTATCGTCGTTGCCTTAAGTCTCTGCACTTAAAACGCCTGAACCATTATTCATAAAAAAAACGTTTTACTTTTTATATCATCATAGTCTATGTAAATCTGTACACCTTATCTTTGATAGAATATCAGATATATCGATATTTAAATTATCGTTTTATTTCCAGATTAAAATAAAGATCCAGAAAATTCAACATAAGTCTTCAAAGATTCTAAGCTGTCTTCAAAAATGGAGAGTTGGTTAGATGACGTGAAGCGTGTCCGGATCCCCCGCCCGAAGTTTGGCACCAAGTACCCAGCGGAGCCGCCCAAGGACTACCTGGACGAGTGCGGGGGCGAGATGGGCAAGCAACGCCGCCGCGACAACAAGGACCTGTCTAAAGCCACCGAGGAGCTCCGCCGCACCCTGCAGGAGAAACTATGACCTGATACACCGACACTAGGCTCTATTTAGCTTTTAACTTAACCGATGGCATAACGACCCAAGCTCGCCTGATTAAGCGATCACATAGGCAATTTTGCTGACATTGTCTCAAACAAATGGCCGTGATTTGCTAAATGCATTATGTGTAGGTGACAAGCGTGTGTCGCGCTAATCGCCCGGCCAATTGTTATCGTATCGTGTTATCTGATCAATTAGTATTAAGCTGGCAGCCATTGGTATGCGACGAAATTCTACAGTGGGATGCCCCTCGTTAATCAGGATCGGACACTTTAAGGTATACGGATCTTGCAGGTGATGGATTAAATGGTCAAATTAATAAACAGACCGTGGAATTAATAAAAATACGAAATATTAACATAACATAACAGAATTAGTATCCACGTTTCAATTTCAAATGCTCTACAACACTACCAAACAGTTAAACTGATGATTCAATTCAAGATGCAAACAAGATGGATCTCTAGTAATAACAAAAGCTATAGGTACTTGTTGTTGTCAGTACATGTGATGCTGAGTAACGTAATAATTTCCCATGGATTTAGTTTACTTGACTGATATAGCTGTAGACTAAGATATATTGAATCTCGATTTAGAAATTATACGTATTGTTTATAATATGTTGTTTTATTGTTTGAATCATGCAAAACAATCGTGTTGTTATGAATGAATGAGGAGTCAGCAATACTGTTTGTATTTACATTCTTATTTCCGATCATTACTGCTTTGTAGATACGGAAAATATAATAAAATAATGTTATTGCAAGTACTTTTGATCAGTATTGATATAAATAAAATTATTTATCCAATTAATTCAGTCAGACATCATTTGTGTTATTGAAATAAAGTTCAAAAAATCATGTTGTACTCTAGCTGTGCCCCGCAATTTATTTTTAAATAGAAGTAGCCTATGTATAATTTGCTATCTGCTAATGAAACTAATGAAACCTGTTTCGGAGACTAGCCGGAACAAACAGACAGACAGACAAAAATATATATTTTCTTATGTCAGTACCGTATATATACTTTCGTATGCATTTAGTGAAAAGCTGTTATTTTGGAATTACAAACATACACTTCAATTTTATTTATATGTATAGAGTATCTAAAGATTCCACAAAGATAAGTATGAAACCTACCTCAAACCTTGCATCCAGTATGGAGTACTTTTATATACAAAATACTTGTATTTTAATAAATATTCTGGTACCTTATCATGCCAGATGGATCAAATTCACATCCATCATCCAGCCGTCGTACGATATACAGAACTAATTTACGACGCATTATTGAATCGAACTGTAGGCATAGAGCCGCGTTTAACGGAATAATTCGCTTTCAGCCATTTAAGCCTCTAAATAATTTACGAGTACCTTGCGCAGACAGCTATTCCAGTAAACGATAAAACATGTTCGAGAAATTGTCTATTGCTGGCATGCCCACTAGTGATGGAAAAATATATTGGTTTGAGTACCGTATATTTTATAATGCATTAAGTGAAAAACTGTTAATTTTAAATTACAAACAGATACTTAAATTTTAGTTATGTGAGTATAGATATAGGTGAGGAGTAACATTTATAGTAAGATAGAGTCAGTAGATAGTCTCTGGTAAGAGTACAATATTTCATAAAGAGTTTAGATAGAGTATTGCGGCGTTTGTATGGCGGTTGGCGCGGTGCCAATCTATTCAGTTACAAAAGAGTTCTGGCGGTAAACTGCTGTATTCTACAACCATACTAAAGCACAAGCAAGATTACCAACTCTCGATTACAGATATTATTATTTATTTGAAGATTTCGTAGTCCAATATTCATGTGAAAGACATTTCCTCGGGATAATGAGAAAGAACAATAGTTTTTCAAGTTGAGAATTCAAGAAAAATGTCATCATATTTTTTGCCCTGATCAAATTTATGTATAATTTCGTAGATTCACAGAAGATACTTATGACTTAATCGAATTAACATATTGAGTGTATTCTATATTTTGATTATATACTTGCATGGGTAAGTATGTCAGTAAAAATAAGGTTTTTATTTGGGATAATATCCTAAAAGACATTTCTGTGGGGGACGTAGGTACAAGTAACTGGGTATGATATTTATATATATATAGGGACCCTCTATATTTTTTAAAAGCAGTTAGTAGATTAAAAATATCCAGTTACGAATTAGTTAATAAGGCAGGAAACAAGTGTATCAAAGTACTCACAGAGTCATCGTAGTGTTGTGTGTGTAGCGCGGTCGTGCTGCCTTCTCTGGAATTGCACGGGGACGAATGTCTTCGAGACCGCCTGCCTTCCTCCTCGAACTCCTGCACAAACAGCATTTATAACATACCTGGTATTCAGACGCATCACAATCTCACGTAATATTACTATATATTATCACGTAATATGATAATAGTAATGGAGCAGAAACACCGGCACACACAACAACACATGCATCATGATGGCACGCAAGAATGAATACAGGCACCAAATCTACACCCGCTATGAAGCCTTACAAATGAATGGTAGTCGCGAATCTATCGTGTGAGGCGTCAAGTTACAGGGTTGTGATACCAAGAAAGTCCGCGGTCTAACTGCAGGGATCACCAACTGTCTCGACGATGCAATTGATTTTCCACTCTATTTTTGCATGTTGGCACAGTTTCGCTGGACCGCCCCGGCGCGGAAGTGTTAACTCGTTAGCTTACACGGGACAAGAACACATACAAAGGTAAAACCCATTTTCCTACCTCCCATTGTTAAATATACAACTAGATACATAATTTTATGTTAATATCACAGAGTATATACAATTGAATATATTCGTATATTGGGGTAAACAGCATTTTTTTTTCAACAAAACCATCTCTAAATTTTTGTCGAACCATTTGTGTGCGATCACTTAGCTTTCACATTAAATTGTAATGATAGAGCCGTTTGGTACCTATATAAACACCTATCTATTCTACTATTGTACCTACTACCTTTAGCTCGTAACTTTGCCTGTGACTGTAAGGTTTAAATTTTGATACCCCTTTTAACCCTCCAAGGGTTGAATTTCGGAAAACCCTCTCTTAGTGGATACCTCCTCACAAAGTCCTCAGTCAGTCAGTAAGTTTGGATTTTAATTTTATATGTACCTACAGATAAATGTATATGTAATTATTTCAAACTTGAATAATTATGTTCGTAGTACGTGTTCATAGTTCACAGTACATCACCTTACAAAATAATTTTATTTAATGATTGTTGTCGGTTTACTTTTAACAAAAAAAATATTTTTTCCTTACTGTGAACCCAAGGGTCGAGAGGGATATTATCTTGTTAGAAATTCATCATAATAGGTGCAAGCGTATACATAATATGGCCATTATACAAAGTGAACGAAATAATGAAGCACACGTTAACATAAGCATTAAGCAGGTGTAAGCTAGCGTCCATAACGCGTGAGAACGTTGCGTGCTAACTGTTTTGAACAAAATGTTATTTTGTTATCGTCTGTACTTTGTACTCATTTCTTAACATATTTTTAACATAAATATAAAAAAACAATAAATAAATAGTCACGCTCATTGATAAGTAGAGCGTTAACCCTAGTTTAAACCACTACATATTTCTTGAGAGGTGTTCAGCGTTTTTTGGGATTAACTCTAAATAATACCCACATTATAAAGATATAATACACCTATCTACTACTTTCCCTTGCCTTTGATTTGTTTGTGGTCAATAATTATTCTATTTAGAAAAACCGTGATCACCCTATTTGAGATAATTATATCCTTGAACATAGTTCAACGAACTTTGTCTATTGTCTGCAAGTATTAAGTACGTTGAGTACGTACATGACTGTTTTTTGTCGACTACATTGCATTGCAAGCTATTATATATTGCGGACTCGCCCACAAAATATAAAAGGTGACGTGGACATGTAGGTGCGTACTGCGTACCCACTCAGGCAACAAAGTCACGTACAATTTATTTGACTTCCCTAGTTTTCTTTTACAACAACTCTGATGAAAGTCTCTAGTCTGGTCCTCTAATTAAATACCCAATCGAAACTTACTGGAGGAACAATAACAAAACTAAACTCTCGAATCAAGTCATCATCGTAAGTACATCTGCTAGAACTTTCGTCTCACGTGTAGTTTCGGTAATGAGCCAATCGAAATTCCGAACTGAAGATCAAGTAAGTCAGTAATCTGAAGTTATATCGTGGGATATATTTAGCGTTATATAGGCGACGTGTCTTATTCCATCCCACGACGATTCTGATGAGTTATGCTACGTGCCACTCTCTCGGCTGTTACTCTGACATGTCTGATTGCGAATTTAATGACGACAGGCGCTTCTGGCTTGATTACTTACTACAGAAGTAGAAAATGGAGTTTCATATGGGTAACGGTTAATATTCCTCAACATATTGTAGATAATATAAAGATCTTACAAACCTACTGTGAGATCTATTTGCAGAATTATTGAGCAACATTCAACATTAATATATTTTTTAATCAACATATGATCAACTTCGTCTTCAAATTAAAGCCTGACAGGAGAAGAAACGACGAAACAAACTCCCCGGAGCTAAGTCCTTAATAAACAGGGACAGTTAAGACAAAATTAAGTTCTATACTTTTTGAGATTTACGCCATAATTTTTCTTTATTAATATTAGTGAGTGATAGTCGCTGTGATCATGGCAGCTAGAATGCCGTTGAAATATCGGTCGCTCATAAATTAAAGAAAATAACCGCGAGAAGAATCTTTGGTTTTAAAGTACTTCTACCATTTTCGGTAATAAGGATTTCAAAACATATTTTGAGTCCTAGTTTGGTCTAGTCTGGGTTTAAATTTTAAACCATATTTTGTAATAAAAGGGGATATGTTGAATAAGATTAATTTCTATTACAATGACGACTTTTGGGCTAGTGGTCAGTATTGACTGCTTCATTATGTATCGTGAGACTAATTCCCACGTCAAGATAAAAAATAAATTTGTATAATTATGTATAAATTGTATAATATAATTATGCCTTGTAAGTAAATATTGAAAAAAGTATATCATTATATCCGTTGTCTGGTACCCATAGCACACACTTTGTTAAGTCAGTCCGTCATTCAGAAATGACGAGGTTTGATAATGTCGAAAAAATATTATATTATTTATATATATTTTCTTAAAATGTCAACAATTATCTTTTTTAAGATTAAGCGCCGATTTATTTCAATGTTTTCATAGACAAGTATAGCTACTCGGGTTATCAATTGTGAATGGTTGTGATTACAGTTTTATAAATCATGCATAGGAATCAACTGCAAGATTTTTTTTATAAGATCATTTCAATTATAAAATGTTCAATGAAATATATTTGGAAATAAATTAAATGATTCCATTGGTTTAATTATCACTTTGTTGTTTCATGACTTTCTTAATCGTCTTTGTCAGAGTAGGTGGTGGAATTAATTAACTTTTATCTGTAAAGGCGTAAAGACGTAGTTCAGTATGATAATTATATTTCCTATTTTAGTATTCGTAATTTACATTTACAGCTATAATTATAACATATAATATGCTTATTCATCATATAGCCAATGTATTTCATCTAATCTGTGCCCCAAGTATTTGTTTTGACATGATCAAAGGTCGTCGCTTTTCACCACCTTACGATTAAGCGTGGATCAACATGTCTTGACACTTCTTTAGAGGCGAGTTGTGGTTGAATGCCAAAGATAGCGGATCAACACATTTCAAGCCACGATAAAACACAAGGTCAAGCGACGATGTTTTAACACTTACAAACATACACTTGGGGCTATGAAACTAAAACTGGTATGAAAGTGTTCCGGGAGCCGGATCTCACATATAGTTCCGTTAAAGTAACGATAAGAACTGGCTTGGCAATGAATGCGACAATGTTGAGGGAAGTATTTTGAATCCCTAACTCTCAACCATACTTGCATTCGGAAGTACATTATCAGATTGACAACGCGCCAAGACTCGTGTTACAGTTGACTGTCGTCAACGTGCGCTATAGAACTCAAACCTATATGCAGAGGAGAAACGTCTTTTTAATAATATTAGACATTTGTTGTATAACATCGTAGAATATGAAGCATTTGTAGACTTCATATTCTATCACACGAAGCATAAAGTGCTCGTTGTCATATTATTTCACGCATGAATACTGAACCAGTTCCCAAACTTTGGCTAAAACTACTAAAATATCCTGTTACATGATATGTCAATAAATGAAAAGGTAAGCGAAAACTATACAGATAATGCATTTCTCTCAAATTCATATTATTATTTTCAATAAGGAAAGCATAAACACGATTATACATCTAAAAAAGTTTTAATAACTTTGTAACTTTAAAGAACATCGCATACTGGAAGATAGATATCAATGAGTTCACGCTATATTATAGGTACTTATAATATGTGGGTATGTGAAGTGTGGTACCTTGGCCATGGCGCGGACGTCCATAGGCATATAGTCGCGAAAGGCGACGCGGCGCCGCCGGCGCGACGTCATATCGCCCGCCTAGCGCGCCGCCTACTGACGCTACCGACGCGACGCTACCTTCACGCGTCACCGTAGCGGCTGTAGCCATGCTACGAAGCTCCTACGAATCCTCCCATCATAGCGCTACACCCTGCCACGGCGCCCCTTATTTTACGACGCACCCGTGACAAATAAACGCGGAAATGAATTTTACTCAGCCTCCGTAAATAGGATTAGAATTCTTTGAGGATGAGATTCGTGACTACTTAAACTTGTTTAGTGAGATTTATTCTGTGACTTGGGTTTTGCGGCGAAATTACGATGGCAGAGGAAAATTAAAAGGTACGGACGGAACCTAGCCACGACGTTTACCTACATTTTCGAGTACTTTTTAGATCATACTTACATAAGGTTGTTTTGTTTTAAGAATGCTCCTAATTCGCTTGATGTTCAGCGGTTAAAGCGTTTAGCTTTGAAGACCGAATACATGAAAACCTCCCAGTAATAACGAGGACACAAAGCCCAACAAGTTACTGACTTAATAAGGTTAAATTGCTCTATATACATCATCTATCATACTCAATCCAAAAATCTTTCTCAAGTGAAAGTCACGTAATAAAAAGTCAAGGTCGTGACTTACTTTACAGAATAATTAGGTGGTTGTTCCCATCATAACCAAATAACTTCTTAGGTTTCCATCAATCATGATTTCAGGTTAAACTACTTAGTATTTGTTACCATCTTTTATAGTAAGAATAAATAGTGTGAACAATAACTAAATGCATATTTAATATATACTCGTAGTTTTATAAGCTCCTTATAAGTAGAACTAGCTGTGTTCTGCGGTTTCACCCGCGTAGGCTTAATTTCATGGATGCGAGAATCTTTAATTAATCCTTGTAACATCAGCTACCTGTCAGTGAAAGTCCCGTTAAAATTTCTCCAGCCGTTTCAAAGATTACCCAGAACAAAAAGACAGGTAGACAAAAAAAAATTATATCTTATGTATGTAACTAAGTACCGTATCTATTTTGATACGCAATTAGAGAAAAGATGTTAATTTGGAATTCAATTTGAACTCAAATTTTATTATATATAACGTTACAAGTGCTCTCACTAGTTATGAGCGCTGACCTTGAATGAGCAGTAGTCCTTTTATGAGTCTGTCTCTCACTACTTTTGCAGAGCGCTCAAACTTATGATGGCACTGTACTCGTAATGCTAAGTAGCGATATACTTTATTTAAATCCCCGATAAATAAGACACATCATATTTTGCAAACCTAGGGTTCGGCAATGCTTGCGCAGGTAAGCAATGGAATTATAAACATTCGTCCCATGGGGCTAATTTCCCGGACGACAAGGAAACTCACGTCTTGCCCTAATTCATCAAGTTAAAGCAGGGAGCGGCCCTGATTACCACAAGATATATTACACTAATGTACAATAGGTATTAATTTACATAAAGGAAAGAGGCTCCTTTTACATTAAAATAAGCTTGATTAAACGCGAATCAGCCATCGTGTAATTGATTTGTAAGTCGCGTTGATGTCTGGATTATTATCAAAAAGCAAATTTTTGTATCATATAATATTGCGTTTTAATATTTCAAAATTCTAGTTAGCTTATTATCAATCGCATATTGTATACTATCTCATCATTATTTTGTACCGTACGTACATAATATATTATAAATATATCAGAATGGACCCGCAATCTGCATCAGACATACAAACAGACGAGCGAATAGACAGATTACAATGAAATATATAGACGGAACGGACACACAAAAAATCTGTCAAGGAAAGGGTGTGGCGGAGAAAGAAAATACTATTTATGCTAAAGTATTTTACACCCTTACGTATATTAGACGAAACCACTATAGGATCTATAACTGGATTAACTCAAATTACTGATTTTCCTCATAAAAGAAACGTAAAGGTCAGATGGCAGTCGCTTTGCGTAAAAATCAGGTGATCAGTCGCATCGGGTTGGAACAAGTGTCGACCCCAACAATGCATGGGATAAGGGCAGAGAGATGATGATGAGGTGAATCAATTTATCATTTCCCTCGATCACATATTTCCAAAATATATGATATGAGGTGTCGATCAACTCATTTTGATCGCTCGGATGACGGATATCAACTTTTACTTTTGTACTATTTTAGTTGGAGTGTTGTATGCTTTCATAGCACAAACGATTAAAATTTATATTAAATTAGAAAAGATTATCAAAATATTATTCGCAGAATCTATCTTGATTCCCCATAGTCGGGTAAAATATAATTATTAAGTCATATCTATTCTCGGCCGCGTAATTAATTAATTAAACAAGTAATTAATCCAATGCGGCTTACACCATCAATCAGGTAATTTTCAAGGTTGATGTAGTGAGAGCCTGTGACGTAGGTGATAAGCATACTGAATAGGCATAGCTGACGTTGCAAAGACAGGGCGGAACGGAACAATTAGGTAATTATATAATGTTTTAGAATCATTTAGGGTAAGTATACTATACGGCGTTAAAATCTATACTAAAAAGTCATCATAATGAAAATCCTTGGCAATAAAAGAAAAGCATGAACATTTTTCCCAACCCTAGATAATGCTAATTGATCTCAACTCAACCTTAATAGAGCCGACACAAAGCCTTTCCCAGAGTTCATTACACCCAACTCCCAACTTAAGCTCACCTTATCTTTATGTCGTATCAAAATAACCTCCGCTGCGACGTGCTGACGTCAGCCTTTCAGGGGAATTAAACACTCGCGCTTTTTAATGGTTTTCTTATTAGGAGAATGTGGGGCATGGATAGCATTCAGAGTAGCTTTACGGTGCTTTAATACACTTTTTATAGTGACATTAATTCCTCCATTCTATACTAAAAATATAACGTTTTATTTAATAATAAATTTAGACGTCTGTTTTTATGTTTATTTACTATTTATAAGGACTAACATAGAAATAGAACAAAAACTATAACAAAACAAATTTAATATAATTTTGATGCGTTCATTTATATGTATAATGAGGATACCTAATGTGATGTATCTGTCCACGGAACTCTGAAAAGTTAATAATCGTAAGTTATCGACACTGTACTTCTGCGACAATTAATTACTTTTATTTTTCAATTTTGTTCTTGACGGGCTTGAGTTGTCATGCTCACAAAAATGCCTTTGCTTGCGGCGGCGTCAGGATGACGGGTCACTTCCCTCTATAATGGTTGAGGAGGGCGATGTCTGTCATTCTCGTCATACTTGTGAACAGGTGCTGCTAGTGGGGGCTGGTCATCTCAAGCTACACAATTATTCGTAGTTCTTATTTCAGTTTTAAAAATTTTTTTATATCGACTTTTGTGCACTGGAACTGTGGGCTTATATATATTTTTTATGATTTATATTGTATTACACAAAGCTGTAATTTTTTTTTTAAAAAGCGATTTTTGAGTACTGAGTTTCTTGCCAGGTTCTTTTCAGTAAAAGCAACCTTCCGAACCTGTCGGTAGCATGTATAATCCTATGTAATCGTGTCTTTCTGACGATTTGAAAGTACTTTGTAAAAAGTCTAATCGAATAAAGATATTTTGAATTTGAATTTGAATTTATCAAATTGCAAAAAAGCTATTTATTTTTAAAATTAATATTATATTTTGTAAATGCGTATTATTACAGTTATTTTTAGAGGTCGGATTATTTACTTATTTCATACCTATGATATTTATATATTATATAGAGAGGGTTTAACTTTGATACGCGAACTCTTTGCTTAAAAAAATATGGAACAGTTATGAAATGTTCAAATAATTAAACAGTACCAATTGAATACTTCTGGTGAGTGTGGCAAATACAAGAATACAAAAAAAATAAGCTTTAATACTCATTGGTACATATAAAAAACTTTTTCTTATTTGGGCTCGTCCGGGATTTGAACCCGGGACCTCTCGCACCCGAAGCGAGAATCATACCCCTAGACCAACGAGCCGATATAGTAGCGGGCGAAAATAGTTATCTTAATACACGAACTGCTCAGTTATGTTATAATTTAATTAACGTAAAATATACTTTGCTTTTTATATTTGAAACATCACACAGGGTATTAGGGTTACTGGTTATTTTTCTGTAGTAAAGTGAAACGCCATGTATTCATTCAGTTTCGTAGATTAAAATAAGTATTTCAAGCATATCGACTGTCTAAAGGGAAATAATGCTTAGTGGTATAATATAGCTTGTACTTCGAAATGGGATTTCTACAGAATAATATTCTAATCTAATAGAAACGGAAGAGATCGCTGTAACTGGCCGCTATTACCGACTGGTTTCAGGTCCGAGTTAATGAAAAGCCAATATCCCCCGACGACCATTTACGAGATTAATAATAAATGAAGAATTTTGCCAGATTTACCGATGGAGCATTGTTTACAGGAAATAACGGCCATATTTGAACGGTGTTAGTTCTATACGCTAGCCGTCTGCGACTCATGCAAGTAATATGTAAAATACTTATACAGAAGTGCCGAGGTGCCACTCCAGCTAAAGCTACTGAATTAATTTGCAACTTCCAGAGACGAAGAAAGTGAGAACAGTTTTTACTTTGCGATCAAAGAAAGGAATGCAAATGCGAAAGCGACACCGCGCCCCATTCGCGACGACCTCAACTCGAGCTCCATTTCATTGAACCGAGTGGGACGTTTTAATAGCTAGAGGCTCATTGCAATAAGTAGAGGAAGAAAATATACAGAATGTATGGAAATGATATCTACTGGTGAGAAACGCGAGTGACACCAGGACATCGCTTCAGACAGGTACAAAAGTGTTGGTGGTCTATATAGATGTGTGTAAATGGTAATTCTGGCAAAATCACCTCGTGCGGAGGCTCCAGGTCGTCATCCGGCGCGGGCGCATCCACGGGCCGCCACGCGCGCCCGCTCCTGCCCCACACAACACCGCGTCACTATCATGTATTGTACTCACCGCTACATATTGATCTTAGGTAACGACATTTCACATCACATCGACATTTTATTTGACCTAATTGTTACACTCATTGTCATATTTCCTACATCTTGTGGTAGCAAATTAATGTCGAGATACGGAACCCTGATTAAGTAAGTAGTTGTAATATTTTAAAATTGTTATATTAAGCGTGCTGCATGTATGACAAATCAATTGACTGAGCCGAGCCGTCGTCGTTGCATTTATATTTTTACAGTTTGTTCTATAACTGCACTAACTATAAATATAATTTGAATATACTGATAACTTTATTTCAGTACCGAAGACTCTTTGACCGAATCGTTCTTTTATAAATACTTATAAGTCGTTTGTGTACAGAGTTTAGTGGCAGTAAATTTAAAACAACCCTAACAGATGCAGGACACCGGCACTAAACTGACGGTGACAATAAATGTGAATGTTTATGTCCCCATAAAACAATTGATTCCGATATCGAATAAAAGTGTAAGTATTTGGCGAGCGGCCAATGAGATGCTCGGTCCGCGCAAGTGAATGCCGAGACAAGGGGTAGTGGGTAACTGTACGTTATTTTCTGTGAGATGTAAAAGAGCGGACGAAAGCGAACGCTCGACGAGGACTCAGCCTTTGCTTTCGCACTTTAATGGTACTTTAACGTTTAAGCGGCTGTGCAAGAGGCCGAGAGGTTGCCGGCGAGACGAGGGATTTACGCCTCGCTCATTAGAGTGGCGCGGTCTCTCGCTCGACACTCTCTTTTAGGTACTATTGATAATAATAAATACATGTTATTGAATCCCTGTCACCGTCACAATATAATAAGTACCATATTTTGGTAACGTATCATTTGAAACATGTATTGTATATTCTGCACGCTTTGAGAAGTGATCACAAATAGACAGTAAATAGGTGATGGTTGTCACCTGTAAGCGTGGTCGTGCGGCGGCAGGCCCAGGCCGGAGTCCTCGGAGGGCGAGCGGTGGTCGGCCGCGAGGGGCACCTCCGCCGGGCCCTCCTACAACAGTAACCCTCAGCCTCACCTCACCACCGTACCCGATACCGTGACAGCCCTATCTTTATTGTACCCACTAAAAGAGTAACCTACCCTCTACAAGGAAATGCATGATAGAGTAAGTACCTCATGCTTCGTTGAATTTCACCTCAAGATACAGGTTTCCTCAATATGTTTCCTTCAATGAGACCCCACAGCACATTCATAGCGGAGCATAGCATCACCAATATTCGAATAGAATCCATATTTACAAGGATCAACAGAAAATAATAGAAGTGCTAACAAAGCGACGTTGACATATATTTTCTTGAGACCTTATCGTCATATTCGCCAGTGAGCGTAGGCAAGATGATACACATTTTCTTGCTGGTAATTTATCACCGCTGACCTCATTAACCACTATCAGTTTTAATAGACTGTGGTAAATGACTTCTGCGTGCGGAGGATATTTTATACCGAACCAAAGTAGGTATCAGATGGTAAACCTAATAGAATGAAGTAGTAACAGTGAAAGCAATGAAACTATAACACCGATGGACACGAAGCATGCGGCTAAAGTAGGCTCGTGCGGTGGACTTACCGTGTCGTGCAACTCATGCATCGTCGAGGAAGGCAGCATATGCCGCTCCGCCCCGCGCTACAAACAATACATAAGCATCAACCGCGCTAATTAGGCCATCGAAATGTTGTTTGTCAATATTTGCAAATATTATTTCATTGCTACATAAGTATATTGTTTGGGAACGGTTCCCTTGTTTTGTAATTCCAGCTGCCAAAACCGTGAAATAATCAAGACATTGATGTCTGAGCAAAGAACATTTCATTGGTGCACAAACGACATTTCTTCAAACCCACAGATATCAAATCTAGTGTGAAACTATGGACTACTGAATTTTTTGATGACCTTGTTTGTTTAAGGAAGGGAACTTTTAGAATGATTATAAAATATAATTCATATTATCTACAGCGTCTAATTTTCTTCCAACCTCTGTTTAAACCGTTAGCTTAAAACATACTTTTCGAGTTCTTGTCATACAATAATATGAACAACGCAATGTTTAAATCCTGGAAGTAACCATTGTGACAGACATACCTACATTACAATTAACTTTGAGAGCGACATACATACGTCCTACCCAGCTCAGCCGTGAAACTTTATAGGCTTTCTTGGTAAAATTACTTCCAAACGAGTTGAGTACAGAAGCGGGCTGAGCATTGTTGTTATATTAGAACTTAGGAAAGATTAATCTAGGAAAAACATTATATTAATTAAGCTGGTTTACCTTCAAACGCCGTCGGGAGAGTAGGATTTTAATTAGTGCCACCAGGTGGAGCGAAGATTACCAGATTAGTTCGACCTTATAAACTCGATGGAAATAAGTTTTTACGAGTGCTCGACACTCTTGACTAAACGTACGTGATTCGGTCTCTAAGGCTTTAACCTTTTAAAACTACACAAAGGTGGCAAAAAGCATGCGGTATGTCTAATGGTAAACGGTGAACGTAGCCCATGGACATTGGATGTATTCCTGAAATGCTAGCAGCAAATAGGAATTCTAGTTGTAATAAAAAAACACTCTGAAATACATTTCACTTTGTTCATTAGTTCGCGGGCCCATCCATAAGCTCTTATTGCAATGGTTCTTGTGTGACCGTGACAGAATACTATTTACGTCATATGCTTAATAATCATTGTCAATTTATGAAAATTATTAATCAGTTTAAACGCTGGTAAGGCACATATGAGCGTCGTTAAATTACTACAATTTCGGAAACTAGCCTTTTGACAAGAACCAGCGATAAACTCAGCCAGGCATCATGTACTATACATTACATTTATGATGTCATAAGAGGTTATGGTAAGGCGTTGGAAAATTTCCTGTGATACTATAGATTGTTATAACATATCCATACGTTACCTTTAGATGATGGTCAGCGGGATCGTCACCTCGCCTGTATATCAGCTCGTCGAACCGTGGCCGATCCTCCGGCACCATGAACTCTCGGATTTCCGTCAGAAGAGTATACTACGACAAAATGTAATATAAGTCTACTGTATGTCTTCTACTGTACCCTTTACGTTGAGTAAGGTGTAAATCGTTACAGAAAAGCAAAGTTAGATAAGCATTTATAATATTTATCTTGGTCCTGTGAATCTGTAGGTAATTTACTGGAAAAACTATTGAACAGATTTTTTGTCTAATGATCTTTGTATTAAAAATGTGCACCCATCTATATGTTATCTTTTCACGGCTAAACCATCACGAAATATGGTTTAGATCTCTGACCCCTAAGAACGTAAGTGATAGATAATACGCCTTCGAAGACGTGGGTACAATCTTATTATAAAATTGACAGTGAAGCAAATTGTTCAGCTGCCATTAGACACATTTGGGAAATCGAAAAAACTGATATATGAAGTACTATAGAACTTCCCACTGATAATGATCTGTCGTATTTTTATTACGAGTAGCAAATACAAAAAACTCATTATTTTTCTCACGACAACGCTCTTAATTCGTTGACTGAAAAACAAATAGCTAGCGTCTTTTGGCCCTGTATTTGCTTAGATACTTATACAATATACATGAATATTCCAAAACATAATAGCGAGTGCCAGCCCTGGTAATTTATGATTGTTTACGCGACGTGACTTGCTGTGACATCCCATATTTTACCAAACCTTCAATCAATTCTATTAAACTGAACTTACACAACCATGGAGTAGTGTTGCCAATGTTTTGTTGAGAGAAAAAGCCAAAACGTAAAAATGAAAAGAGAGCTCTCACTTTCACATGTAAAATAAAAAGTGTGTATATTACACGTACTTTCTGTTGGGTATCGAGTAGATCCCGTAGTACTGTAAGGAAGGCATCAGGCGTGAGTCTCCGCGCTGCGTACTCCTCCATGTAGTAAGCAAGTGCCGGCAGGTCACTCTGGGGCAAGAGGGAGCGCGCCTTCTGCTCAACCGCCACAGACGCTGCTCCTCTTCTTTTACCCCAGCCACTTATTCTATAGTGAGGAAAATAAAAACATTAAATAATTGGCCTGTAGGCTTCAAACGCTAAACTATCTGCCTTTTGCGCCAGAGGTTATGAAAGTTTAATGACTAATATAATGTAAAGAAAAAATCTTGCTCATGCGGTCCCAGAAGGGCCCTTGAAAGGATAAGTAGAGTGGTTTTAGCAATCCCATTCTCCGAAGAAAATTAAAGGTCAACGTATTATCTACAGATAGATATTTAAGAAATTATATTGTAATCAGAGTCCTATGCGCCTTTTGGATATTAATGCAATATTATTTATGCAGTAGCAGCCAGTCAGCGATTTTAGACGCGTTACGCACACGTCCAAAATTTTAATACACGAATCACGAAGTGATTTTGAAATTACGACTTCAAGTTTACATAAAAATTGCCTCGCACTGCTCGGGCATTCGTACTCGTAAGTATATCAATAAAATAACTGACAAAATGAAAACTTTAAGACGTCGTTACTATTTTTACGGTGCATAAAATATTTAACGTTGATATTTTCTTGGAGGAAATAAAATTATATATCTGAACATCTCTCTAAATTGGTCGAGTAAAGTCAGGCACTAGGTATACCTGGTAAATAATGTTCTTCACAATATAATCAGATTCCTAGTCATGATTATCACCTAGATACCTGAGTCATAACGTAATAACGAGTAATCTTTCGCAAGAGGTATGCGATGTCATAGTATAAAGAAACGAACCTATGTGCCACTATGAGATACATATTTGTTTTACTTTTTACTGTGTTCTTTGGAGCTAACAATGACATCAGCATGAGATTTAGATTTGCTGTAATCGTATGACAATGACGCGTACATAGAGTAAAAGCCAAATTGTAGCATCCACACAGAAGCCATAAAAAAGACGTTCAACTTTGTATGAATAGACAGACGAACCAAATTTTTTACCGAAATAAAAAGATAAAAATAATGAGATTGTAGAGGTCGTTATTACATAAGAGGATCTGTATCTGTTCGTAGTAGGAATTTGTGTAAGAAATCATGTCACCTAGTGAGCGGTTGTTTGACAAGATAGAGGGAGGATATCCTATCAAACAACCGTAACGCAGTCAGTCAGTCAGCCAATACTTTAAATTGTATGTGTCATCATCATCTCCCTGGCCTTATCCCATACTTTGTTGGGGTCGGAACTGATTCAACCCGATGCGGCTGAACACCTGATTTTTATACGAAGCGACTGCAATCTGACGGTCACAACCCCTTTAACGAGGAAAATTATTGTTGTCAGATTATTTTAGGCCTCCGACTGACCTGTAACGAGTTTAAAGATGATAAATTGGCAACCTGGACCGACGCGATGGCTTAACGTGCTCTCCGAGGCACGGAGGGAACTCGGGTCACCCATCCTAATACTGGCTAGGGTTAGATTTGCTTAAATTCGCTGATCGAATGATACGCGCAATAGCAACTATGCCACGAGCTCTTCTTTAAATTGTATATGTATTGTTGTGAAATCTAGCTGCATCCCGGAATACTGATATTTTTTATCGAGAAGCATAAATCCGTCTACTAACAGCAATAGAGTTGGCTGAAAGCTTCGATGAAAATAACTGATCAAATACTGGGCACGCCAAAAAATATTTTATGAGCATTAATAAATAAAATTTTATAGTTCTGCACGACACATTTTCTTCCGTTTCAGTCAGTGTTAAATAAAATAATGTATGTGTAATATGTATTATAATAAAATAATACACTCACTCTTTCAATAACATTAAGATTCATATTATTATTTTATTATGAACTGTATGCAGCTGAATATTATTTTAAGGAGACATTTTAGCTGTAAGTACCTTGTTAGTCTAAGTTTTGAACACTTTGCTAAATGTTTGCCCTACCAACCGAATATTGTTAATATTAGAAACATTATGTTTATGGACATTATTGATTACTAGTGTTATATTTATAGTGATGATCTAAATATAAGCTACCTACTAGGTTTTCGTCTGTCCTTTTTGACTCTGAACCAGTATTATTTGGAAAGTACAATTTGAAAGTATTTCCTTGCAAACTGTAACTTAAAACATATAGGTATGCTTAACTAACGCCTCCGCGGCTAACACGGCTTTGGCGAACTTCAAACATATTTTTATGTTTTTTTTTTACATAAATATACAAACCTCGGTGCTGCATCCCTCTCTCCGTAGGCTGTACACGCATGGGGCACCTTGCCCACGTCTCTGACCAGCAAAGACATCCTCTTATGGTACTTGAGCTGAGCGACTGCCTCGTCGTGTGTCACGTCTACGAACGACTGCCCATTCACCTCCAGGATCTGATCACCCACCTAGTAGACAAAAATGGGTTTGAACTAATATTTCTTTGATTTCCTATCCTTAAAACTGTATTACTGAAGTTTTTAACCTCAACGGTTGGTCAATTCTGTGGAAAAACACAGTTTTCGTATTGAAAAACATTTAATTACTTAGTTGTCCTATAAAAACACGTACGCGAATAGTCTTTCTAGAACGAAGCAATGCTGCATTAAGTGAATGTCCAATTAACGTTAAAGCATATAGGTACGTGATCAAATTAGTTTCCGTATGAATACTAACCGCTCCAGTCCGGTATTACTTACTAACGAAGTATGCATAATGTTGTCAGAATTCAAATACTTCGCTTTGAGTTTCAAACCAGTTATTATATTAATGACATATAAAGTGGACATTGGCACTATCAGTGGCTAGACACTGTAAGGGTTTACGGAAGTTACACATTAATAAAATTTAAGTGTCTGCTTGTAATTCCAAATTAGTAGCTTGCACTAAATTAGTGCTCTTAACTAATGAACTATTCATGTTTATACGGCAGGTAATACAAAAATCTATTTTCTAATCTAATCAAAAATGTAGAGACTTGGGCTATTTTTATTTTAGAGATAAAAGATAATAATATGTAGAAGTAAAAAGAAACGGGATATATCATGCTTGATTGTCACATTTTAAAGTAAATACTAATTATTAAAAAGAAGAAGCTTTAACCTACTAACTCTAACCCTTGTATTAAATTCAACCTTAATGTCACTCCTCAGATAAATCTTCTTTCTACGCTAAAAGGCATTGTCTCGCGAGCTAAAAATAAAAATCATTCTTTGGCAACGTGTGATACGGAGACAATTTATCTTACTTACTACTCGCTCGGTGGACGGGACGGTCGATATACTGAGAATCAGGGGCAATTGTATACTTGTATACAGAATTAGATCTGAGAAATACTAGCTCTTCTGATATTCCTTAATAAGAACATGATATGGCTAGAATGGGAGTGAATACAGATATGACGGCTGATAGGGAGAAATGGAAGAGAAGAACATATTGCGCCGACCACAAATAACATGGGATAAGGACAGGAGGGTGATGATGATGAATAAGGACACTGTATTTTAGAGATTCTGCAATATAACGACCTGATAGATTCGTGTGAAATTAGCTTCCTAAAAAACTGGTCAAGAGCGAGACAGGTGAAGAACAACATATGGGCACTTTTACTTATCTCGAAAACTTGTAAATAAAAATTCTGGAATAACTTCAACTTGCTATATCTACCCGTTGCTGAGAAAATCAGCCGTGATTCATAGACAAATAAAAAATTTTTTAGGGGTTCCTTTTTTTTACCTTTTGAGCTACGGAAGCCGCAAATGCTATAAGTAGTAGTAGCAAGTAATTTATGTATGAAGTTATGATTGATAAATAAGTATTAAGTTAACGAACCATGAGTCCAGCTCTGTCGGCGACGGAGTCTTTGTCAACCCCCGTGATGTAAATGCCGAGGTTGTACTCCAGTCCGCCGCGGATCATCAACCCCAGCGACTGACCCGGCTCTATGCACAGATCCACCTGCATTTAAATAAAATAAACCCCTTTTCAAAACTGTAGTAACTATAATGTATATAACACACATGTTCTACCCTCAGTTCGCTAGTTAACTTACTATGGGGAGAGCGTATATTTATCATTATAGCCAATAACCGAGCACTAATCCGGCTACGACTGGGAATTTACAGATCGAAAAACTCAACCTGGGAATGGAACCACTAGACCAATTAAACATTTTAACAAATTAGAAACTAAATTACCCAGGGCAAATATAACGAAATCCACTCTTGGTTATATCAAAGAAATTATGACTCGGTCGTGAGGGAGTGGCGCATAATGTGATTAGAATTGGCACAGTAAATTCGTAATCTGGGGTCGCCGTAAAACACCCGGAGCCGTTCATTCACCGAATTATATTCAGATGACGTCACAGGATCGATCGACGCGTGTCGGTATTTTCATAACAGTCGCTAACGACCTAATATACAGACCACTGTGAGTGATGGATCGCAATTAGCATACGCTATACATAGCGAAGGCGACTACTGCCGTCTGGCACATCCCCTCATTGACCCCTTCGTGTCATATTGGCCTATTTACGACCGTAGAATTGGATATAAATTTTTATTACGCCATAAAATCATTTAAGTAGTTAGCAGTTCGACTAAAATGTCGTCGGTATTTGATGGCCGCCCACGGCAGCGTTGCCTTCATAACGTGAATAGAACGGAGCTATAAAAGCTTACTTGTATTATGTCGCGCTACTAATTCGGCAAGTCACATTTTTGTGTCAAAAATGATTAATCCAGTGAATAGAAGGAATCAATGTATGAAAAAGGAAGCGACGTAGTGCCTGAATTTCATTTATTTCAGTAGTAGCTGACCTGTTTCCCGGCTTTATGGTAGCATGTTTTTTCATTTCGATATTCAAGATTCGATTCGATAGGATTTGTCGTGATATCGATTTTTCGTTAGGTTCTGAAATGTATATGTAAGTGGTCCATCGAATAAGTTGCACTGACGGAATCGACAAAATTATGCCATAATGCTGTAACGATTCGAATACAGTGTATATCGATTCAGCTCAAGTACATATTGGTCTTAAATTTCTTTTATTTAACTTCTTGAGTTCTGCACTCATATTTTATAGGCATTAAAATGGTTAAACCATAGACACAGATACATACAAAAATAAGCTTAAGCAGTATGATATCAAGACAATGTTTCTTTTTAATAATAAAGTTTTCGCCATCGAATTTAAGGGTTGCCACTCTTAATTTGTTTAAGGTTACTCCTTAATTTACTGTCAAAGTATTATCGATTGGAAGTTTAGAAAAATGTCACGTAACTGACGTGTATGCGCGATTGGGCACGACGCCACACCCCATATAAACATTAGGCCGATGCCGCTTATTGTCTGTGTCAATTCGAACGATCTATTCCCGGATTCCGTACTGTTTGTAGTTAGCTTAGTTAGTTCTGTCTGCCTCGTTGGTCTAGTGGTTAGCAAGTTTGCCTGCCGATCACGAGGTCCCTGGTTGGATTCCCGGGTCGTATATTCTGTGTTTCTATCAAGAAATTCATAATACATGCCCGGAATTTGGAAGTTGGCGGTGTTTACACACCCGTGCCTCGGAAAGCACGTTAAGCCGTTGGTCCTACGCCTGATCTCTCGCCGGTCGTGTCGGATTGCCTCCCATCGGACTATGAGAGTGAGGGAATAAAGAGTGCAGCTGTGTTTGTGCACACACTTATGTCTTATAATGTCTCCTGCGCAGTTGGCTGATCCTCGTTGAGATTAGCCGCAGTAACCGAAATTCGGCATTAGACCATTATTATTATTATTATATTTATTCTGTGCCAAATGAGAAGTTATTCGCTGGACAAGTTAAAATAATCATTAATTTGTAATGACTTACTCTCCGTATCGAGCGATCTTTGCTAGCGGATCGCGGTGGTCTCTGGGGCGGTGGTGAGGCGGGCCGCCCATAACGGTCCATCCAGGAGCACGAGGCCCGCCCCACCAGCGCGCCTGCAGTCCGCACCGTCATCGTCAGCTGACGGCAGGACTTCAGCATCTAAACAAAAAACTTTGACATAGGAACATATTTAGATATTAAAAAAAGTAGAATCTCAGCGAGTTTTTCTAAAAACTTATGTGCAGTGACTTCTCACCACGTGCTTTACGGTGAAGGAAAACATCGCGAATACACCTGCATATATCTGAGAAGTAATTCAACGACGTAAATATACTGCCTGAGACGACGATGTACTCACCCTCTGTCACGTTGGCACTTAATCATATTCGGTGAAATGTGGGTGTTGTTGTTACAATACCTCTGTTAATCCCATCGAGAACCCTTATGGCATAAACATAATAATTTTAATTGTTTTTTAAAGTTGATTTAGACGACGGGTAGAACCTACCTCAAGGAGATGGCACTGGATAAAGACGAATGGAAGAAATTGCATCGCTTACACATACAAGAGTCAGACTCTTAAAATTATGATGATGGTGAGAACCTACCTGCCCCCCCCCCTCTCAGTAACAGAGTCATTTGTTTGCAACATATATGACTTGTTTGACATAAAACTGCTGGGACGCTGGCACAGAACATATTCTGGCCTACAAGACCGAAAGTTAGCGATTCGTAAGTACAAGGTGTCATAAGCAACGTTAACCATCTTTCCATCAGCCAGCCATGGTGAATACAGATTTTCGCAGAATAAAATATAGCGCACAAAATACCTACAACTTACAAGCGTTTGTCTGGAATACAAATAAAGTTATCCCATGTTTCGCACGACTACACTATGATCAAATCTATGTTACAAGTCGACTGGTTTTCCTCAATATCGTGAATGGAAGCCTACGAAGCCAAGTGAAGCACAAATCCGCCAGTCAGCTGGTTTTATCCTTCGTTTCATCGAAAATTTGATTTATATTCCACAAGAATAGGATGAGAATTCGAATAGCTCAAACGAAAGTTCCTTATTAGATGATATCCACAGTTTTAGGAGGGTTATCCGAAGATCTCAATACTTTACTATCGTATTCGCCAAACGGTGCAAAATGTTGAAGCTCAGATAAAATCACTTGATCCAGCTTAAGCACATAAAAGAGAAACGACATTACAAATATATGAACCGAAGCGATTACATCTTCTCATAGAGGCAGAGCAAAAGAGGAAATGAAAAAAATCTGTGAATTTTCCGTTGGTCCCGCTCAAATAGAATTTCTGAGCTTGTACTAAACTATCATATTAGTTTGAAAACAAAACTAATTTTCCAATATTATACCTAAGACAAAAGTACGTTGAGTTTGTGATACGAATTATGAATACTAATGAGACAGTTTCACCATTGGATCCTTTTCGTTGCCCGACTACGGATTTTGTAGTTGTTAATACTCATCTGAACAAATGGATTTGTTCTGCGCACGGTGGTGAATTGCTGAAGGAAGTCACGTTTCGCTAACAATATGGATACCAAGCCCCACGAGATAGGCTGGGATAACTTCACGCATACATAAACATAAATATTGATAAAACTCTCTGGAGGCTGACCTAGAACCGCTTCCCTTTAAGATTAGCAATATATTCTAGTTTGTCGTACGTATCGCTACCGGAATATAAATATCGAAATCAGGCAAAAAATATATACCAATCATAATAAGAAAAATATTTTCCACGGTATTATGGCGAGCATAAAACATTTCTATGTTTAAGTAATGATCGAAGAAGTGCCCTATTATATGTATATCATACACTAGCTTCCGCCCGCGGCTTTGCCAGCGTGTTATTAGATACGGATCCTTAATTATCCTCGGTTAACCAGCCTTTTTACTCGCTGAAGATGTAGCTTTTAATGGTGAAAGAATTCTTAAAATCGGACTTTCGGAGCTTATTCAATGCAAATAAACAAGCAATCAATCAAAATATTTCCTCTTTAAAATATTAGTACAAATATGGAAAACTTTTGTCCCTCAGCTGATCCAAAGATACGATATTACTTATGAATACTTATTTCGCCACTTTAAAGTCTTTGACTTCTATATCAACACACTGACTAAACGGATGGTCCTAGAGGCATGAAATTTGGAAGGTGTGGTCTTGATGAGGTAAGTATCCACGAAACCAAGAAAGGATTTTTCTATCGTAAGATAGACGTGGTAGTAATACCACGCAGCTGCAGTCGCAATCTAGTTTTATTATCAGGATCATAATCAGTATCGTTTGACTATAAAAAAATACAATTCTCAAATTGGCTACTATCCAGTTAAGTATACTTAATTACTGGATTATACGCACATCTCAAAATTATTATTTTTATTCAGGATAGGCTCTGGGAAGGCACTTCTAAACGTTGATTAGTTATCACCCTTTCGGAAATAGCCTTTTAAGAAAAACCGGCAAGATAATCTCCCTCTTATCTATACATATACTATGTATCCATTCCACTTAGATTGACAGCAATCATGCAGCATGTATACCCTACTTATACCCTAGTTATGATAAGTACCCTCATTCTCTTACAGAGCAATAAAGTAAAGCAATTTCACAGTACATTACACTGTTTTGCAAATTGGTTCCCTTTCCTCTGGCTTATTGTGTTGTGTACTTACGAATATTTGCCCGAAGATTCTGTGCTACGTTTGTCTACAAAGGTGTTTATTGCTAAACCAAGAATAGACAAAAGATATTGTTTTCGTGCACAGAGCAAACAAAGGTTTCTTTATAAATGCCATATACGAAAAAGGAGTAAGAAATCTGGCAACAGGTTTAAATTAACAATTTTCCGCGTAAAATGATATCTGGGAAAAGGGATCTGACATAAAATCAGGTAACCAGGCTAACCAGCCATATCGGCTTAGATCGGGTGCGGGCGATAATGTTATAAGCAATAAGCAAATACACATTGGGAAAAGGGAACGGGGTAATTAATTTATACCCCATGTTTTATTTACTTTAGTGGAGGAGCTCGTGGCACAGTTGCTATTGCGCATATCATTCGATCACCGAAGTTAAGCAACCCTAACCCTAGCCAGTAATTGGATGGGTGAGTTCCCTCCGTGCCTCGGAGAGCACGTTAAGCCGTCTGTCCCGGTTGCCAATTTATCATCTTTGCCACTCGTTACAGGTCAGTCGGAGGCCTAAAATAATCTGACAACTGGTTTAACCCAGATTACAGATTTTCCTCGTTAAAGGGGATGTGACCGTCAGATGGCAGTCGCTTCGTATAAAAATCAGGTGATCAGCCACATCGGGTTGAATCAAGTGCCGACCCCGACACTGTATGGGATATGGCTCGGGAGATGATGTTTTATTTACCTAAGTGACTCTATTATTTTGTTCAAAGGATTTTTATAGTAAATTATATTTTTTTAATATTTAAAAGGTTCATCTACTTAGATCTATATATTAAAGATAGTGGGATGTATGGCAAAGCGTTTCTATCTGTCCGTTTGCTACCTCTTTACGGCCAAACCGCAGAGCCGATTTAGCTGAAATTTGCTATGAATATAAATAACCATTACGCAGACGAGAAGTCAGGAGTAAAAACTAATACATTGCAATGCAACTAAAATCTTTCAAGAGGGTACTATATATACAGGAGTGTGCACGTGTAATGGGTTAGTTTCCGAACCGGTTATAGACTCTTCGAAATTCATATTATGGCATATTAATGCCTCAACTGAAAATATCATTTAATGTATTCGTTTATATTAAGTACTTGTTAAAACAGTGGAGCTCAAAGTAACTGTTTACGTAAGTCAAATTATATTTTCATCAGCGTACATACGAACTTAAAAGATTAGGAAGTTAGTCTTGTTCCGATAAAGCAAATAGCCTCACCAGTCGTCTGACCTTTGAGAAGCGTTGGCTTCAAATGTATTTCTGTTGCGAAACAAGCCGTACGCAAAAAGTTTCAGTGAATGTCAGGAAGCAAGATCGTAAATCAGGCGATATCGCGCGGAAGGAACGGTCCCTCTGCGTTATAGTGCCTCACCTGGCCCGCCCGCCCACGACACCGGCCGTTTATGTATTTCACTGTTGTACCTACACTGTACACTACACATTGATAAACTTATGAGTTATCGTCCCACATAAACTAGAATCAAGATACGGCCCTTGCATGTTGTAATTGGCTCAAAGTATCACGCTAGTATGTTTTCATAAGTCGGAATGAACAAATACTTATGTACAAGAAAACAACAATATTCAAGGAAAATAACTTGCTTGAAAAAGTTTTGTTTATGAATGTGGATGGAAAGGGAGACCTAAGAAACGATGGATGGATTGTGTGAAAGATGTGGTTAAAATGGGAGTGAATACAGATATGTCGGCTGATAGAGAGAAATGGAAGAGAAGAACACATTGCGCCGACCGCAAATAACATGGGATATGGGCAGGAGGATGATGATGATGATGTGACGTATTTGTTTTATTTAGCTGTCAACTAACAGTAGCTGTCAACATGAGCCTAAATATCACAATTTGGTACCTAAAAATATACATTAGTATAACGATGTCAAGTCGAATGAAGATTTGTCGACAAGGAATGATTATGATGGCGTGGAACGCTAGTAACTTCAAGACTATTCGAAATGAAGTTATAATTTACTTTAAACTAGTCGGATAATTTCTGCGAAAGTAATCAAAATGTGGCTTACTGAACTATTTAGCTTTTTAGTGACGACTGAAGCCACTATTATTAAGAATTTAAAAAAATATGCCCATTTTTGAGCACTAGCTGTGCCCTGCGGTTTCACCTGCGTACACTATGTTGTGTTATACCACATTTTAAGTCACGTCCGACGGGAACGGGATAAAAATCCTAAGTCCATCTCCTGGTTCTAAGCAACCTCCCCACCAATTTTCAGCGAAATCGGTACAGCCATTCTTGAGTTATCAATAATGGAAGTAACATGACTTTCTTTTATATATATATAGATTAGTATTAACATGATTCTGCAAGGCACATCCATTTTAATTGTTTTATAGATATCTTAAAAATGCAATAAACGAAAATAATGGCCCAAATAACACGTTGGCTTTCATTGAACCGAGCTATTTTCTTTCTCCATATCTGACAATATAGAATAACGTAGCATTCCAGCAGTTAATCGTCGGTCACATGCAATAATGCTATATTATAAGGGCCTTATTAACCTTATGAAAGAAACAACGCGACGGAAACCGTGACTCGATACTAGTTAACCTAACTCAGCTCAGGCACGACACACGAACATTAACGAGTAAGCCTTTAGAGGACCCAGTGCACACCAGTTTAATTTAAAGTATTTAATTTCATGAGTAGCGGAACGATATTTTTTAAATTAAAGTAGCCTAAATTACTCCTTGTAACATTAGCTAACTGCCAGTGAAAGTCCCGTTAAAATCGGTCGAGCCCTTCAGAAATTATACGGAACAAACAGACAGGCATACATATAGACGGACAGACAGTGAAAAATCGTATATACTTTCATAGGCAATTAGTTAAAAGCTATTATTTTGGAATTACAAACAGACGCTTATATTCCATTTATCTGTATTGATTTTATTGACTGGAGCTAGGATCTCTAAAATCTACGAAAATCAGGATGTTACGATATATTCGTACATTCAACAAGCCAAACAACTAAGTACGCCGCCGCAATGATAAATCTTGAAAGTTTATTTAATAAAGAAGCTAAAACCGTTCCAACATTTAAATATTACTCGCACCTGGCAGTTTGCCTGAGGAACGGCCAAAGTGTTACTATTTGTCAGTTTGGCACCTAATAGGACCACCAAAACCGCTTGTATTTAAAATAGTATGTAGTACATGGCCTTGTCAAATACTTTCAGTTGTAAGTATATAAGTACTGTACTGGTGAAGGAAGCTTATTATACAATTTCGGATTGATACAATATTAAACTTCAGCTCAGTAGATCTTGACAATGAAATAGATTTGCATAAATTATGCAAACATAATTTATGCAAATCATTCAAGTAATATAGTTTTTACTTTATTTTTTACTGATACAATTTTCACTATTGTGAATAATTTTATTCTAATTTATAATGATTTACTATGTAATGTACATGAAGCCAGCTCAGTCTCTTGTCGGCTCTTCTCACAAGGCTTCCGAACCGGTGATAAATTCTGCAACGTTCATATTGCCTTATCAGAGGCTAAACTGAATAAATCATTTTAATTTTCATACTGTTGTCAATAGAGTACGTTACGTGCTGTCAGTACGTAAAGTACTCTATTGTGTACTACTTGGCCGCCTTTTGACCTTTCGCCTTAAAGTGCAATAGCACCATTGAAGTAACCACACAAACCTACAACTGCAATATTTTCTGGCACGCAAGCTCACTTATTCTACACTATCGTTCTTTTTACACAATCTAAAGAGTTTTAAACTAAATTCTTAAAAAATGGTTAGGAAAAATACAAATACGGTACTCGTACCTATGACCTCTGCAAATGCATGAGGTTTGATCACGAGTAGCTTAGTTGGCAGAGCAATTGCATGGTTTGCAGAGATCGTGGATTCAAGTCCCGTGTTTGTATTTTACTAAGCATTTTTAAGAAATTAGAATACAAATATGTCTGATATGCACAAAAAAAATATTTAGTAGTGACTCCTTGGCTTGGATTAATTGGCGTGGCGTAAGTATATACCTAAGAACAATAATATTCAACGCTCAAATGCAATTTGAAATAACTTTCTCCAGAATGTTCATAGTAATTTTGTATGTTCGGTTCATAAGTCAGTGTTGACCCTGAGCGCCAGTCGCATTTAACCACGGAAATAGAAACGTCCCTTCGTGTCCGACTGTCATTCATTTCCAACCCCACATAATGCCTTTTGCATGTCGATTAAAGCATTATATTACTGAACAGCCGTATTCAAAACAGGTCGAACTGTGCATTAAACAAATGTTGAGATTTTGCGCACCGTATTTCATGCTTTGTATTTCAGCTCAAATTTTACTTATTTCCTCGGTATACGAAAGTAAAATACGACTAAGAATAATAATAATATAAGACTTCTAAGACACCTCAAATTATCTGCATGTAAATTGATATCGTAATTTAGAACAGGTACACTTTTTAAATAAGTACCCTACATTTCTATAGGTTACATTTGGTAAAGACATAAAGACGGGTACACATGTATGCTAGCTGAACCTCGCAGTTTTACCCGCGTAGGAAAAACTATTAACATAGTTTTTCCTTTATTAGTTTTTTGCGATATTTTTTCCCGTTATTGTAACATTTTCCCCTAGTTGAAAGGCGCCGTTTAGAAAAAGGCAATGAAGCAGGTAGATACATAATGAGTTAAGCTTCACTGGTAGCACTATGATTTAGTTACTACAAAGTACAATGATTTACTTACTACAAAGTACAATAATTTAGTTATTACAAAGTAACTAAAATATTCAAAAAAATACTTTAAAATTTCGTATTCCATAGATGCCGCACGTCACGAGCTATAAGCTTTGACCATGAATGCGGAGTGCATCAGCGCAAGTTTTATTTATTTTATTATGGAGCATGATCATCTCCCTGGCCTTATATCATACATTGTTGGGGTCGGCATTTGAATCAACCTAATGCGACTGATCACCTGATTTTTATATGAAGCGACTTTGACGAGTAAAATCTGTGATTTGGGTTAAACCAGTTATCAGACTATTTTAGACCACCGATTCAGCTGTAACGATTGCTAAAGATGATACATTGGTAACTGGGAACGACGGCTTAACGTTCTTTCCGAGGCATGGAGGGAACTCGGGCGGTCACCTTTCCAATTACTGGCTAGGGTTTGGGTTGCCTAACTTCGCTGATCGAATGATATGCGCAATAACAACTGTGCCACGAGCTCCCCAAGCTCAAGCTAAGTGTTATATGGAGCGACGTGAATGAGTGCATGCGCAGTTATCCCCACGCTCATAACTCGTGCCGGCCTGTACCCACCTACATCGTTTTGTGAAACCCATTAAGTATTTCTATAAATAAAGGAAATCATTATTTTTTCAATATTTGATTAAGAAATAACCAAAAAAATTGGCAAACATATTGAAAACAAACAGTCGACGTAAAAGTCCCTAATTACGTAACGAGGTGGTAGTGAAGGCAGTTTGGCGCACGTAGGCTCGTGTCCAAGTAATTTGGCGGCCACCCGGGAGCTGCCAAAGGCAACAGGTTCGCGACCATTATATATACATATGTAATCACCCTCCAATTTATAGGGGTCCTTTATTATGCTAACGCCAATTTACAGGAATATTTCCTTAGATATATTTCATCACAGATGATTTGGGCCAGATAATTTTAAAAGAAGAGTTCTCATCTCTAGCCTTTCAACAAGGAAGCTTTATTTCGCCCCAACATAACAAAAACTATATTGGTCTACAGCGACGCTACGAACACCCTTCTTCTTCAGATTGAAGCGTGAAACATATTACAGGTACGTTGACAGCAGTTGCTGAGTGCTGTGTTAACACGTTCACTGCTAACATTGCATCTTCTACGTCAATTCCCTCACTACTGGATGCGCAGGTGCATCGTTAGCAGTGAACGCGTAAGGCATTAGATGCTTTTATAACCTCAGTTCAGTAGATTTTAAAAATAGAAGGTCATGTTTTATTATGTTACGACTGTGAGGACTTTGCCTGATTTTTATAATAGTCATCACAAATATATCAGCTGTTGTTACCTTGAGAGCATCCTCATGCGAGATGCCCGAGAAGGGCGTGCCGTTGACCTGCAGGATGGAGTCCCCGGGGCGTAGGCCCGCGCGCTCCGCCACCGAGCCCTCCTCTACCCGAGATATGTACACACCAACCCCTGGGCAAAGATACCAACTCTGTACCAACTTACCAACTTACAGCTTACACTGGAATTATTTAGCACAAGTTTACAAAGTCACCCACTTTCTAAAACTTTCCTTCGAACTGAGCATGTGTTAGTTTAATTATTCAGTCTTAATTAATGTTAATTAATACAAACATATGCTCACACTTGTATTCCCCAAAGGAGAAGCAGAAGAATATGTAATAGGGGCCGGGTATTGCCGTGAACCGAACTGACTTTGACCTGCTACTGCGAAATTATAAATGGAAAATCCCAATAACACTTTGCCGAGATCGAACCCAGGACCTCGTGTTCGGCAGTAGCGCTTGAGACCACTAACCCAGTGTTAATTGATTTAAGACAAATGTCGAAAATCCTAAATCCATTTCCAGTTCGTGTTCCATTCTGCCAAGTAATATTTTTCGTGTTTTAATTAAAATTAATTGGAACTAAAGTTTCAGTATCTACGAATTTAAACTAACCACGACAGCCTGAAATTCTTCGACATCTTCCTCGAAGAGCAGTAGCCCGATTCAACAATCAACATATCGATTAAAGTCATTCGATGTAAATCCTCTCCCAATGTGATCCGAAATCGTAGTTCGATAGGGCATCAACTCAATGGGATATTTTCGCGACGACTGAGTTATTCCGTTTTCTTTGATTTATTGAGTACGAAAACACTGTCAACGACTAAGTTGCTATGACACCATTACGTGAATCATGGGTTTTTTATTTGCCGTATCAAACTATGAACATCTGCAACAGATATTTAAAATCTTCTGCCAGTCCCCAGTACCTAAGTATCTTAATTTAAAATCTGATATTCTTTTCCGTATCTCATAATAGCCGCAGTTTTTCAAGAGATCTTTATTTTATTTAAAGATGCTGTACAGCAGACCCAGCGGTACGGAATTAAAGTTGTTTGACATTACTTCCCTTGTGTTTACTTATTTATATTTATGTATTACTTGTCTTTTATATAGTCTTCTCTCCAGTACGCTTTAAAATGTCTTTAATACTTTATTGCCCATAATATATTTTTAATCCTTAATTTCTTTTGTAAGACAATTATACTTCTAGAAATTATAAACATTAAAATTTCAAAAAAAACGTAAAAATAAGTATGCTACTAGATTTAGGTATATATTAATATTAATTGTTTTGTTTCATATGAAATAAAAGGAGGAGGTGCGTTAGATAAAAAAATATGACCCATATACTTATTTTGGTTTTACATAAGAGGAAAAGGATACAAGCGTGAGCATATGTATGTATGTATAAAAGGCAAAGTAATATCAGAAGAATACATTGTACAAAATACTTTGTAAATAATATATAAAATAAATGAAATCTGAGAAGGCCGAGCGAGGGGAGGTTTATTGATGCTCTACAAATAGCCGCTGACATCGTTTATTTCGCTTTGACCGCTCCTTCCCGACCAAGTCAATCGATACTACGTCCGCTTAACGAGCGTCATCCAATAAATGGCTAATCAACCTACACATGTTAAACGATTAGTAAATCCTTCCCACTTTCTTTCATTGACTGAATATTATATGATCCGATTTTCAGTTTAAATAAAGTTACAATATAACATAATTTTTATTTTTATTATATTTTTCCTTTTTCATTGTTAGCAATAAGTTACTCAAATGTTATATTTCATGTTAATAAAATAACCTTTGTAATTATCCCAATTATGTGATAAATAAATAACATTTGATTCTACAGCACGTAAACAGTAGCCACATTCAGCATTGCAAAATCCTCGAATTTGCATTTATCGTTGAATTAGATGTAAATTTGAACAGCCGCGGTTTCCGCACTCGACGCAATTTTTCTTTCCTGATTGGCCGTTATTAAATTAATTTTCGTAAATTATTTTTAGAATAGGAAAAGTTTAAGAATTAATTCAATGACACCTCCAAACGAAACAAATGTGAAAATGGCAGCTAAGCCGTTTTTTGTTGCTTATGGATGCAATTATCTTGCAACATTTTTTTTTTCTATTTCCTTTCCATGTATTCATAAAAACCCGGAATAGTTTACCAAAAGGAATATAGCCCATTTTACCCCTCTGAACTACCCTCTTCTAGGAAAAGTGTAGATTAGGTACCATCCAGTTTCTCGTAGTATACAGTACCCTTTATTTGCCCTGAAGCGAATTGGATTGTTGCAATTTGTTATATAAATAAAATTTTACGAGCTGAATAGGGTGAATTTCTGGCTTTTTCGCTATAAAAAGAAATTGTATATGTTAAGTGAATGAACACTGTTTCACCCATAAATGGTTATCAAATAACTAACAATTTTCTTCGGTTGTTTGAATACGTTTCCGTGTCTGGCACATCCAGGCAATTTGCCCACATACAAACGAAATATCCTTGTTTGGAATTAAATAGCAAGTGGCGTGGTTGCATAAAATTACTATTGAATTAAATTATGTTTGTGATTTGGCTGTGGGACATACTCATGACATAAACACATATGAGATTACTGGTTTCTTACTGGACTATAATTAAAGTTCAGAACGTAAGTAGAAATAATGTATTCTTACGTATAACGCGATTAGCTACGCAGCGCCTACGAAACTTTAATAGTCCAGTATTACAATGTCGTATACGTATATGTGATTAAGAGAATATGTGTTTGAGCTCACCTGCCTCCTTGCCGCCCTTGACGCATATCCCGAAGCCATGAGAGTCGGCGGGGTCCCGGCTCATGGTGAGGGTGCGCGTGGCGGGCTCCGCCGGCGGCGGCGCGGCGCCCGACGAGTACGGCCGCTCGCGCTCCCCGCGGTATATCGCCTGTCAACCACACACCACTTACTACCAGTGGCCCACCCATGAGCTCTTATTGCAATGATAGTTCAGCTGTGCGACATCGATGATGTATACACGTCGTGTACATCTGGCGTATGATATGAGTCAAACTATTATGGCAATAAAACGTCAATGGTCGGGCCTCAGGGGGTCAACTATGATCGTTGAATGTAGCTTTGAAGTTCCATTTTACGGAAACAAAATAAAACGTAAGTCGCGCTGCCTAAACGCTGATAGTTCTTTGGCCTCACAGAGCCCGGAGAGATTGCTTGATGTGTTGACCCCCTGTTCAATAATAACTACGTATACAGGCCAGCACCCCGTCGGTACCTTACACCCCCCATTCACTTCCGCCTCATTGCTTTGTTCCTTCGTAAAATGTTTATTGTGTCGTATATTACCCGCGCAGTATAAATTCAAATTGCCCTTACAAGCCCGGTACAAAGAACTGAATAGGAACACAGAATAAAGGCGGCCGAAAGGAAACAATTTCCAGCAACGTCGATGACTTTAAAGAATTGTTTTCCTCGATATTGCTCTCGAGTTTGGCGTTCATAAGCAATAAAACACGAGTCCCTGTTTGCGTAAACAATGTTTCTCGGACGCTTTAGCATCTTAAAAGCGCGCCTCCGAGTCTACGGCCATCCAGCCGAGAGCGCCCCGCTCTCGGAACACTTGATATTTTCTACAATCCGCCTCGCAATTACAACTACGCGAACGAAGCTTCTGAGTTTTAAACTTATTTTTATCCAATTGCTGTAGAATTTTCTAACAGCGTGTTTCTTTCTGAATTGCTGTAATAAATTGAGTTCCTACTTTCTTAATTATGTAACTAATCTTTGGTTAATTTAATAATACGTGATGTTGTAAATATTATAAGAAGTAAATGTTTTGAAGTAGCAGACATAATTCATTATTTTTTTTGTATAATTTGCCTACGTTACTCGTTTTAACATCAGCCATCTACCAGTGAGTCCCGCTCAAATTGTTCCAGTCCAGCTGTTTCAGATGTTAACCGGAACAACCAAACAGACAGAACAAAAAAAAATTAAAAATATTTTTTTTGCGTACCGAATATCCTTTCATATGCAATTGGTGAGACACTGTAAATTTGGAATTACAAACAGACACTTCAGTTTTATTTATCTATGTGTGATGGCGGTTTTACCCATTCCTTCAAAATAAGAAGTAATTCCATCTGATGAACAACCAATGTCATTCGGTCTGGTGTAGCATGTGCCATGTCACAAGTGAATATCATATAGATGAAGTTACGAACTCAACAAGTGCGCATACAGTAGGTATAATCACTCAAAATGCTCCCCTGAGCAACACTGACAGCTCTCTGAACTTTCAACCACATCAGCCTTCCACCAAATGATTAACTAACTTGCTATCGTTTATTGTTAACAGTTATAGTAAGTTGAGTCGAGAACCTTGTATGTTTTCTAACCACATAAGGTTCCGCTTACTCTAAATAGTACTCTAAGTAAACTGAAAATACCATCATCAGTTTAAGTAGAGCGTATTCGGAACATCTGAACATTGACGTTTAATTTATGTACTGTAAAATTAAACGTCAATGCTTAGAAGTTTTTAATACGCACTGCTTAATGGACCATGATTAGACCCCTGTACTAAACACAAAAGCAATGGTTGGTCATGATGAATATTTAAAAGCTCCCCTTGCACATACTAAGTTTCATTAATCAATAGTTTACTTGTAAACTAGGTTACATTCCTTTATTTATCAGCTTGTTGATGTTACAGCAAATTAGCAATATTTTGGGTTAGCTAACACAATATTAATATCAATATCTATCTACACGAATAAATTAAATTGAAGTGTCTGTTTGTTATTTCAAATTAACAGCTTTTCGCAGTATGCATATGAATGTATAATCGATACTCATAAAAAAAATCTGTCTGTCAGTCTGTTTGTCCCGGCTTATCTCCGAAATAGCTGGACCGATTTTACGACTTTCGACCGAGACTTTCACTGGCAGATAGCTAATGTTACAAGGAGTAAGGCTAGGCTACTTAAGGCTACTTTTATTAAAAAAAAAACATTAGGGTTCCGCGGCCCACCGATGAGTCTACGTAGATTAAGACTACGAGTAAATAAATTGAGACATAACTAACTAGTCACAATATTTTAAAGAAAACCCTCAAACGGGCTCACACACTGTGTTATATATTGTCAATATTAACTTTATTGTTAATATTATTGCATGTGTGCGGAGCCTCAGGGATGTTTCGTAAATTCATGAGTGTAAGTGAAAGACTTAATTTCATTTGTGTCTTCATGTCGCGCAAACCTTATCATATTGAATAATGTAGCCCTAATTACTGCTTGTAACATCTGTCAGTAAGAGCCCCGTTAAAATGGCTATTTCAGAAACTAGCCGAAATAAACTGACAGACGGAGCTACTTTTTTAAATATATTTTTTATGTAACAACCAGATTTTTGAAGATACTTTAATTTGGTTTTACAAACAGACACTTAAATTATTTTTTCTGTATAAATGTAAAGATACACGTTATCTGGTAAGTATTATCCTCACCTCATGGCTCTGGTTAGGATCCAATGTGGTACAGATACTGAGCTAACTTCACTAATGATCACAACAAGTAAGCACATCACGCACTCTTTACCCCTAAACTTTCATCGAAACCAATTTCGTAGTTTAATACGACGCTATCAAACGATTTCTTAATTCTATCTAGAGTTCCAACCTCTTATTCTGATATCCAAATTCAAAAACTATGATATAACGACAAATACACGTCTGGTGTTTTTATTTTAATACGCGTATCCAAAAGCAATATTACATTAAAAGAACACGTAAATTTCCTTTAATATGAACAACTTTTATTAAATGGGGTCAACCGATTGCGCGACGGATCGGTAACGAGTACACTTAAAAAAGTTGTTAAAAGTTATAGCACAATGATTTATTTTAATTGAAGTACTATTTTTCATAGTTCACAGTGTAGTATGATTCGATGTTCTGTGAACGACTGACTATGGTGACGCGACTAGGGTCGGTCGGACATCGTGGCGTGATGGGATTGCTATGGACACGCCCTGGCATTTTAATTTATATTATTATACGTAATAACATGTTTCTGACCTACAAAATAATATAAAACGGTAATGCGATTTCCATGTAATGATTAGGTTCTAGTCATAAATACACATTACATTTAAATTATTTTGTTGGTACGTAGCGCCTGTTTGTTGTTTCTAGGGAAAATATTTAACATACGAGAAAATAGGGTAATATAAAATAAGAACCATGGTGGCCTTGGAGTTTGAGCACTCACCTGCTACACATGCGACACAAGTCCGAATAGCAGTGGGGCCTATATCAATGACTATTTCTAAAAACTTATGTGCATTGATTTCACAGCACGTGCTTTACGGTGAAGGAAAACATGCATATGTCTGAGGAGCAATTCAATGACGTATGTATAGTGCGTGAGAAGGCGATGGACGCACCCTCTATCACGTTGGAACTTAATGGTATTCTGTGAAATGTGAGTGTTGTTGTTACAACAACTCCGCTGACTCCTTCGGGGACCGTTCTGGGATAGCGAGAGCATATATTTAACATAGGCAAATACGTGCACTTAGATTTAAATCTGGTAGTTCTGGCATCGAACCTTACATACAAACATATCACTCACGCATGTATTCCCCGAAGGAGTATACAGAAGCGTAGGTAAGTACAGCCACATTTCGCCAGTTATGTTTAAGTCCCATGTTATAAGGGGAGATTCTATTGCCACTAACCGGGAACTAATCCTGACTCCGGGCTGAGTGGGAAATTACAAATGGAAATACCCAATATCCCATTGCCCGACCCGGTGATCGAACCAGCCAGACCAACGACGCAGTCCTTCGAGGTCGAACCTTAGCAATTACTTCATAGATTATGTGTACCTATATCTATATCTATTTATACCTATGTCTACACTTCTAGATATTATAAATAAAAAAGTAATGATTACTGCCGCGGTGTAGATTTTCTCAACATTGTCTACCTGAGAACCTGTATAATAACGCAGTGTAAATAATTATTTAAATAAAAAATACCCCGATTTTAAAATTCACTTTTGAACAGTAATGTCCACAGCTCGCTGGTAAACGCCCGTCGCTGTGGTCATAAATAAAGTAGTAGTATCGACTGGCGCGGCCTTAGCCTGGAATAATTTACTCACTTGCCACCCCTGCCCCGCTTACACATTCATCTATTTTTGGAATACTGTCATCAACAGTGCTTATTGATTTATAATGCATCTGAGCACATTTTTTTATTCCACGCTGTCATTGAAATCACAAAGGTCATTGTTAGGATTAATGCGTTATCATTAATTTATCATGTTGTACTCGTATTGTTGGAGTATTCATTATTCTAGTTGCATCTCATAAGTAATAGAGAATTCAATGTAATTTAACCTCCATTCATTTATCATCTATTAATTACGCCATCTACTGTTTTAAAGTCTTCTTGTCTCTGCACACATTTCACGCTACTAATGCACGCACAGAAGGGAAGGAAATTATCTAACGATGTGGTATGTAGGTACTGTCAATCAGAAGCCGAAACCATGAGTCACCTAATATGCACTGGCCAGATGACGAATGGACCTACTGGGTAAGGCGTATCAGAAACCAGACGATTACAAGCTCTTCCCCATGGGCAAGATCTGACGGCTTGTTCAGGGGGTATTTGAGGAGTCAGGTACTTAGAGCATACGTGCAAGGGCGGCCCAAAAGATTCCAAGGGTCGACGTGATTCCGGGCAACCGGGCCTAATATTGCCACAAACAAGATAAGATACGATGCACGGAAGGGAGGACATAGAATGGAAATTGCTTTTAAAAAATATCAGATATAGAGAAAATACGCTTTATTCCGCTGTTTTAGAAATATACAAATAACAGAGATAGCTCAATGAAGTGCAGTCTAGTATGCGCTGGGGGTCCACCAGCCTGGTTGACGTCCACCTGATCGGCCTGCACTACGCCCGAATCGCCCGATAAAGCATTGTCACGGCGGAATAAAGCATTGTAACATTCTATATTTTTTCTTTAACTATAAAGATGGATATTTTGTTAGTAGATATGACTCACATGGTGTGTGGTACTGCTCGGACTGCTAGCCGGCGAGTGACGACGCGCGGGCAGCGGCGCGGGGAGCTGAGCGGGCGTGTGCGAAGGCGGCAGAGCCTTGCCCAGCGCCGCGGCGCCTCCCTGCCCGAACAGCCGCAGCACCTGCTCCGGTGATATCGGCCGCTTCTTGCCGTTCACCGCACTCAGGTGGTTCGTACTGTTCCTTAAACTTGTCGCACCTAATACACCGCCAAAATATACCACCATGTTTTTAAGTCACTTTCACTTCACTCTCATGAATATACACTCTTATAAAACCGAATTACAATTTGTTTCGGGTTCCTAATGTAAGAAACGTTTCTGCTTCAGGTTTAGAGCTATTTTAAAAGAGATATGATAGTAGTAGAAATATCTACTGGGGGCCTACCATCATCGGTTTAAGCAGGTACTTCAGAGCTTTTACGTTCCATTTTTGTACCGTATGATGATAGTTGACCCCCTGATCACCCATAACGTCGCTCCACATTCTAATGCGCGTGAGTGACACTCGTGGTTTTTGAAACTTTTACTTTCAGAAGAAAAACAAATTTGCTGACGTGTATTCTTACCGGCATTATTAGTAATAGTGGAAGAACCCAGATAAGGAGCCCGGGAGAGCTTTCCAGAATAGTGGTGAGAGTAGGAGGGGTGATGGCCGTGCGAGGAGGCCGGCCGTTCGACGATAGTGTACGAGGTCCCTGGCGGGGAGTAGTACACGCCGCCGCGCGCCCGCGTGCGCGCATCCTCCGCCTCGTAGCTCGTGTGACGGCTCTCTTGCAGCCACTTTACAAACATACAAGTTTTAATACTCAAAAGACTCAAAAAGTCTCTTCCGAACAAAAAAAAAAGCATATTTGTCGCGAGACTAACGATGAATTAAATCATTTCGGCAATCCGAAGATGGTATACAGCGGCCTGTCATTCAAACCAAAGTAATAGAGATAGACATACTGTCTGTCACGTGGTCTGACTGTTGTCGGCAAAAATTGGATCCTGTAACATCTTTGCCTGCGTCTATGGAGACAATAAATTATGTTGTTATTATAAACTAGCTGTGCCTCGCTGTTTTACCCGCATAGAAAAAAACAATAAAAACGATGTTACTTAAAGATTTATATTTTTTGCTTACATAGAAGTTACTCCTTATAACATCAACTATCTGCCGCTAAAATCGGTCCAGCCGTTTTAGAGATTAGCCGGAACAAGCATACAGATTCACAGAAATAATTATATGTATAGATATGTTATGGATAGACGTACCTGTTGTGAGCGTGAGTGGCGCGCGAGGTGGTGTTGCGGCGGGTGGTGCGGCGTGGCGGAGCGCGGCCAGCCGTAGCCCTGCGCGTACGGCGGCGGCCAGCGCGCGCCCAGCTCCGCCAGCTCCGAGCCCTCGCCCGCCTCCCCCGACCTCATGCCGGGGGTCGCACCACACTCTAAACACACACAACACACACTTATATTATTAAATATTCAATAAAATGTTAAATTTTACGAGTTACAATACCGGATTATGCTCTGGAATAGCTCTGGAGGATTTTATTGCTTTAGTTAATGTGGCTCGAGCTGACCTACTGCTATAACCAATACGTGGAGCACTGACATCGCAAAAAAATTGCATAAAAAAATATAAGGGAGAAAAACTGGGCAACACGTGAACAGACTGGATAGCATTAGCATTTTACATTTCCAAATAGCTTTTTCCAAGCTGTGGGACTGGTCAGACTAACGGTATTAGGTACATGTAACTATGAAGTCCGTTTGAGGGAAGTCGGCTACTACAGAACACTTGAATTTCGAGGATGTTAATCATGGGCTACCGACCTTACGTTATATAATAACTAACAACACTAAAACGGGTCACATGATTTGTCACAGGAACAGCTACGTAATATATATGCCTTAACTCGAGAAACATAACCAAAAAAGGGTTGTTTCTAGACTTCGTCATACTGAATTATTACGTAGGCAGCGGACACGAGTACAAACGGTTCTTTAACTGAATATTTTATAAAGTATCTACATACTCGCTGTAAAATTTGTAAACCGAATAAATACCGTGAATGTGGCGTAATATTAAATTGTCATGACAATTTTAAAGTAACGGGGTCACCATTGCACTCTTCACCTTTCCCTTTTCACCTTTCCCGCGAAATTAGGGGTCCTTAAATTACTTCCGATACCTCCGCACTTTGGTAAGTGCAAAAACCACCCACCGAACCGAGTATATTTTACTGTTAGGTATTTTTAGCGTTATAGCTCCTCGAGAAACTATGTACTTGTGTGGTAGGCTGCGAGGGTATAACCTGGGCGCGGCTTAATTTATGGGGATGTCGACTCGACCAACCTCGATCATGAACCTGACAATTGCGATGCTTATAAAACAATACACAACATATTTGGTGAATAAGAATTGGCCACAGAAATTATTTATCACATACATGCTGTTCTTCTCAGCTCCAACTGTACAAATGTGAGTCGTAGCGTGACACTTTTATACGCACATTATTCTTGTAATTTTAAAGGACTTTAGAAAATAAGTATAAGATAATAAACCTATTAAAGAGAAATAATGTATCGATTAAGAATATATCGAGGAATAGTAGAATATATCAGTAAGTACTTAGTATATTTTATGTGCATTGGCCACTGTCGGTCTGTCTTTGGAGACTAAACTATCTCTATTCCAAATTTCAGCTTTATGCAGCTGTAGGTAAAATAGGTTTATAAAGGTGATAGTTTCTCATTTTATAATATTAATTTTCGACTGGAAAAAAAATTACATGAATCGGTTACAATGAAAAACTCCAAAAAAATAATATTGTTCCTAAACTATAAATAATCGCTGAACATACATGAAATGATACGGGTAACCCATAGCACGAAGCATCTACATTGTTCTTTTCAACGTCTAACATTTTGTATAAACGCGACTAGCCTCTATACACATCAAGATACGTAATCACTACCGTCTATAGGCCGTAGTACGTCCGGTGTCAAGCGACCGGACACCATAACGCGTCCGGTCCAGCCCTTTCCGACACCTTGTTTATACCAGACAATGACCTTAAAATATCTGGTGTACGCCCTACTTGTAATCACACCATTTACAGAGCCATTTTAGCATTTTGTTTTCCATTATCTAATAAATTACCGGCGGACAATTTATAACAGTTAGGTCTGACGCAAACAGCTTCAAACACGCGTTGAATGAAAGTTTACGGGTTGGTATTACACAGGAATGAAGAACATACATCCTTAATACAAATGCATTTTGAAAACTAACTGGGAGATAATTGATAAGACTTCAACAGAAATATTTGCTGACTACGGATTAATGAGTATTTTAGCGTTCGAAAATGAAATCTATACACACATACATCCATACATACAAATTAATAAATTTGAAGTGTCTTTTTCAAAATAGCAGCTTTTCACTAAATTTGAGTTTGATAAAAGCAAAGAGATGCTGAAACTACGTTTCATCGTTTCGTTTTCGGAGAAAGAGATTAGACCAATGTATTTAAATAAAGAAATATATTTAACTAATTTCAGAGATTTTTGTCAAAGGTAACTTGCGTACCTACAGCCCGCCATGAACGCTTGTAGTACTATAGTGTCACTGATGGGTCACTTAAATTAAATATAATAGAATCGATGAGCGGACATGATGAAAACCCAATCAAATAAAGAAATACAGATATAATTTCCGAAGAAAATGGGGGAAGAGTCCCATTATACCCAGCTCGAATAGCGACTTATTTGTCTAAAGAGCACAGGCGACCACAGTCACCCCAGAAGTGGAACTCTTTGGCCACGATCTTCTGTAATCAATGAAAATGAAAATGAAAATGAAAAATATTTATTCAGTTTAGGCCCTGGTAAGACACTTTTGAATGTCGAGAATTTACCACCGGTACGGAAACAAGCCTTCTGAGAAGAACCGGCAAGAAACCAGGAGAAACAGGCAGATCCCAGTAAATAAATTAATTATACCATAACTATGTTTAGGTCTCTGAAATACTCTGCTATAAACTAATACATAATTTTCATAAGTTTATTTAATAGAGTTTGCAAGGAAAAAAATAGGCGTTCAATACTGCGCCGGCCAGGGGCTAGTAATGCTACGCGGATCACGTAGTTTGACGTAGCCAATTGATGCTACGAAATATCACCCATCGACTTTCACGGTTACATAACTACTGCACTGCAGTAACTGTCATATTTACTTCTTTTAATTGCTACAAATAACGCGCACAATATTTTTTCACTGTATTTTACTTTCAACGCCGTTCGGCATTCAAAGAGCAGTTTTCTCTGATTGCCGTATAGTACCTACAATATACTGTAATCGTAGAGAAAAATACTCACTAAAGTGTTTATCAACGAGTTGCCGAAACTGAATTACGAAATGTACGAAAAGCAGGTAGGTAACTTTTATGATTTAAGCGGGTAATGAGAAAGAATTTCTACAATCTCTATAGGACTAGACATTTTGTATGCTTGTACCTTTATGTACAATCAAATGCATGCTACCAATATGTCAATTCTTAGTATGGACAATTGCTGATGCGGTAGTGTGGGTACAGTTAATTGCGTGACAAATATATAGTTATAATGGACTCGGGCACGCTCTGCCTAAGTCGTAGCGTGATTGAGCTAACAGCCAAATTGAAACTTAATTAATTTGCGCGCTAAGTAGGCCTCTATCAAGTTGAGTGGCTTAACTAGTTCGAACATTTGGAAATGCAGCCATAAATAAATTTGTTAACTGCTAAATATTCTGATGTGCAATAAACATTTAACAACTAGCTTAATTTTTATACTAGCTGTGCCCGCGATTTTACACACGTTTCATAGGTGTCCCTTGGTATGTTTTTTTAAATCAAAAATATCCTATGTAGTCTTGTAATATAAGCCATCTGCCAATGAGAGTATCCTTAAAATCGGTCCAGCCATTTCGAGATTAGCCGGAACAAATAAAAAGAGGATTTTTTTTATGGGTATATACGTATATACTTGCTTTCAAATGCATTTAGTGAAATCCGTTAATCTGGTATTATACAAACACACTTAAATTGTATTAATCTGTATAGATTAACAAGTAACTTTTCTTAGAGGAAGCGAAAAACATATATTTTGATAGATATAACACTGCAGGAGAATTCAGTTGGATTCTAAGGTAGTACTTATTTTCTCCATCCAGAAGGTAAATCCTATTTTTAACATAAAACTGTGCACTTAAATGCACATGCATGCTTTGCTTAGCGCAAGGTTTCCGATAAAATAATTGTTTTTCGAAAAGAAAAGCAAGGTAATAAACCAATGAGGTGGTTAACCCTAATTCTAGTTATAGACATAAATTGTTCGAACTGATCCAATTTGTGGTGACAATGTATCTCCTAGGATGGACGGGTGAATGAAGCACTGGCGAAGTGCCAAACTAAGTCAGAGATCTGAAGACAGACTTCGGACTCTATAAAACTTTTTACCACTCTCTATCTGCCCCAGATATTTTTAGTGTCAATAAATCATGGAGTAGGGTTATGCAAATACGTTAACTTTATATTTCAGGTTTGTGTGACTGGCTGCGCTCTGTGTGGTAATATCTCGGAGATTAGCCGGTACATACAGCCAGACAGAAAGACAAAATAAAATCAAAATTGGTTATTTTATGTGAATATCGTATATATTATACTTTCATACGCATTTAGTGAAACGTTATGAGTTTGGAATATTTTTTTAATTTTATTTATCTATATATAGAATAGATGTATACATTTCTTAGTTATTCCTTAAACACAATTCGGCCTATTCCAGTGCCGTTTAGAAGTCCATTGAATAAATGTTACATTTTCCGTAATAATTACGGAAGCTGGAAGTAGCAATTATCCGTTTCGAATCCTTAGCCCAAAAATATTCGACCTTGTAGAAATACTTTCACTTTATATCACGAGTATGAAAGTATTGCGCTCCCATATTTACTCTGAGTGAGTGCCTACCCACTTACGTATTTAACTTACGATCCCCTCGCACGAAATTAGATTTACCCCTCGCTTGAAGATTTTATCAATTTAAGCACACAGTACGTACTGCATGTGTATCCACATGAACACGTACGGTATATAATGAACAGTTAATTAATAAAACATAGGTAATATAATTAATTTGTTTTATTAGAATTCATTTTTAACCATAAATAAAAACAAAAATTATATAATTCAATTAATAACGATAATAGGTACTCGTATATTATATAATAGAATAAAGTAAAATGTAAATATTATGTACTTAGTGTAAGTCCTCTCTCTAAAAATGCTGGGCTCCGCAGGGTCAATATTATTAAGCTAGTATATTACTGTCATTTGTAAGAACTAGATTAAGATTATGCATTTGAGCAATAAATTTAAATTGAAATTAATATCGCAAGCGCTTACTGCAGTTAATCTGACAAGTACTGTGAAAAAATGAGTGTGTAAGAGAATGAAGGCGAAAAATAGAAGGTATTAAGTACCTAATTTAAGTTCTACATACTTAGTCTGGTGGTCGTTCAAGGCAAAGAACTAGGCTTTCCTTGCATAATAACACTACTGAGAGGAAATACTCACAGTATACCGAAGGCAATTTGTCAACAATATCGATTTCGAAGTATCAACAATATGTACAAAAGAACTAATGTAAATAAAAAACTTATGAGACCTAAAGGCATTCTTAATTAATTATAATCAACGTGGAATAATTAAAAGTTCCTTAAATTGCCTTATTCATCTTCAACAATGAAATTCTCTCCGATATTATTATTTCATAATGCTAATTAGAAAACTCAATTTCATTTTAAAAAATGTTACGAATTTTGCTCTCTGTAGTCTTAGCAGTACTATACTTTATTAGCTTTATTTTTTTACTTATTACACCAATAAGCATCTAGTAATTTCTCAGCTTCAACTTAATATGACACAAATAACGTTAATTGAACGTAACTTACAATTCTGCTCCGCATATACTGTGCCTATAGTCTGTCTATTTCGTTTTGACGCAATCACACGTCTTTCCCATTCTACATTCTGCTAAGTAATTGGAATGTGACAGACTATACCCATTACGACGAGAATGTCATAAAAGGCTAGTTAATAATAATTTGGGTTGCTCATACAGATATGTATCGTATATAGGTACATAGGAAGTCTTCACAGCAATGGATTGAAGCGAGCCAGTGGTCCGGAAAACAACCACAAGCCACGAACAGCGAGGTGGAAAATTCTCTGTCGGTCAACTGGACCGATGGTCCGATCCACGTGTGTAATTCAAACAATACTTTTTTGTACATGTACAGCGAATGGATTTCAAAGAGATATTCGATAGTACTAGGAATTAATCTTCAATCAATGGTTTTTGTACACTCATCATATTAACCAAACAATTGGGATTCTATGTGCAAATATCCCAAAACAGCCAATATAGTGATCTTATGGCACTTCACAAAAAATAGCACAAATACACGTCTTTCCGTGTCACTTAGCTCACTAATAGCGGTATCATAATCCCTCTTAATACAAAACATCGCCTTAGTCCTTGGTTTAAAAGAAGTGCCTTTTAATAATACGGATCTCTAAAGAGATGCCCAGTTTTAGTCCGACTTTGGAATAGTCTTGTTTTAAACTATGTTTTGTAACAGGGGAAATAACAATACAATAAAGCAGTATTATTTGGCTACCATCCATATCTTGAAAGAATTCTCGTCATACCTATCTTGAACGACGCTAAATGCGATGTCCAAAATGAGTTATCATAGTTGTTACAATTAATTTTGAAATTACCACGTATTATTGTAGGTATAGGTACCGTAATTACCGTACCGCAATAAGCAGACTCGTTGGTAATGCGTCATCAACTTTGATCAAGCTTTCTGCTTACGTCACCGTTGTAATTGATGTGATGTTGTTGACAATCTATCTATTGACAGCACACAACGATGACAACTATTTATTTTGAGCAAATTAATCTCTTATTCTAATAAATTTTTAAGTATTAACAATAATAACAAAAACGAAACATATACTACTAATTCCGTAAAACCTAAGGTATTTAATACAAAATGTGCATTAGAACTGACAGAGTAATGCTGGTTATAGCAGCATAGCCTACACGGGGCATCTATATTAAAGTGAAATACTTACTATGTTCGAAGTTTTGGGAGAAAAGATGGTTGATATTAATTTGTTCCCAGTTTTTTTATACATGTCTTATTACGTTATAATGATTTAGTTTCCTTGTAGTTGTTTTCTTTCACTTTCTTTGACTTTTTTTTGTGTATGTAATTAGTGTAATTGGTTTTATCTTTCTGATTAAATAAATAAATAAACTATTCTCATCAATTTCAAATTCCTGACTGATTATATATCAACGCACAGCCTAAGTCGCTTACAGACATGAATTTTAACGGGTTTGTTAATGGTGAGAGTACCTACCGATACAATACGACACAATTTTTCCTAAATTCCACCCCTAAAGGGATAAGGGGGTCTCAAAGTCTATATGTGAAATCTTACTGCCACGAAGGTAAGTACTCCTCTAATATGGTCTTCAAGTCACATTTGGGAATCCACTAACAACATGACCCTGTTTAAGTGAATATGTAGAGCATCTATTTCCGCGGTGTTCAAGTAAACTTTTTTTATATAAAATTGTGTAACGTAAGCTTAGCTACATAGAAAAAGGTTCCAATAAAATATATAAGCGTCATAAATTTGGGTGCTTATACATTTTTGCACCCACGCACAAAGAATTACTTTACTCTAATAGGATTTTCTAGATGCGGGGGTGTTTTAATACCGCTTATTATGACAATGTAAAACGAGCCGAATGAACGCCGTATTCTTGGTCAGTGTAGATTACGTAGTATTAAAGTACGCTTGACAAACGAAGGAATGAGGTCAAAATATCACCCCTCGTCAAATTATTCGGCGCACTCATAATTAGGAATCCTGCAGCTCTCTACAATGTCGGTATTCAATAGGTTTGTTGACACATTACCAGCCTTTCGCGCAAAACAATACAATGAAAGACAATGGAAGCAGAGGACGTTTATGACGTCACGGGAACCGCTGCCGAGCTGGGGAGGGGTTCAAGGGCACAAATATAGGTCAATGGGGCACGGACAGAGTCTCCCGACCACTGCGAGTGAAGCCCCGCTCCCAGTTTCCTGATAGCTATTGCGATTCTATCCCCACATCCGACTATACATTGGTTAGCCGACGCCTCTGTGTTCTCTGGGTTAGCCTGTATTCGAACGCCCTTGCGATATATACTTATTTTCTGTGTGTATTTGATATATCCCATCGAGTATTGATAATTTTAGATTAATAGCAATTAATTATGTTCATCCGCGCATGTAATCTCTTTGGATTCCGTAATCATGATAGGGTATCAACCCGACGAACTTAACGCCTTGGGAACTATGTATTAATATTCATAGTGGATTAGGAACCAGTGAGCAGAATTAATCAGTTCACTGGTTCCGTACCTGACTACCGAGTGTATGTAAAGAGGACTTTCTTTCCGTAAATTTATTAAAGGGCACTCCAAAGGAAGATACATTAGTCAACATTAAAGCGTGACCCCGATAGCTAATTAAAGTGCCTTAGGAATAGAATTCTGCTACTATGTTAATAATTAATTTACCGTAGAATACAGGCACCTTTATCCTCTTGTTAAATATAGTACCTGGTTGACCGAGCTGTGCTCGGTTTTCCCTTCACACAAAAAAAGGAAAAAAAAATTCCGGTGAACGTCAGTCTCGAACCGGGATACTCTAGTTTCGTTATCGCCCCGTAATCTGGAATCCTCACCTTTGAGCTACCATAACTTGAAAGATGTCAGCGAAATTTGCTGTCGTATTGAAATGATAAAATTTATTAGTATTTCTGTGCCTGAAAACATGGTTAAAACGATGTTTTTTATTAATTAAACCAAGCTAGATCAATTTTTTGCACCTGAAACCCCCTACATGCCATTTCATGAAAATCGTTGGAGAAATTCTGATTATATACAAGAATTGCTCGTTTAAAGATATAAGATTATATTAGATAGAGGCTGAACGGTAATTTTGTAAACTGTAGTTTAAAGACATTAAGCTAAAATTATTTACAATCAGTTCGTAATTCACCCAACATATGTGTAAATCACGGTATTTAATATTACATTAAGCTGCAACTAACGACAGGGTAATATGGTTCAAATCAGAGTCAGGCGATGAATAACTGACTCGTAAGCTCATAATTAAAGTCGAACCTACGACACACCTTTCCCGTGCATTACCACAAATCATAACACTTACGTAGTTCTAGATCGACACGAAACATGAAAAGTTCTTTGAACTTAGTATTTTTAATTGTTATTCGTGCTTATGATTCCTAACAATAATTCTGAAAATAAAAAAATAAAAAATATTCTCACGCCATCCCAGAAGGGGTAAGCAGAGGTGTTGTAACAACAACAACCACATTTCACTGAATATGGTTAAGTACCAACGTTACAGATGGTGAGTCTATGTGCATGTTTTCTCACGATGTTTACCTTCACCGTAAAGCACGTGGTGTGAAATCACTGCACATAAGTTTTTAGAAAAACTAATTGGCGAAGGCCCCTCTGGGATTCGAACTTGCGTCGCTTGCGTAGCAGGCGACTGCTCAAACCCCAAGGCCACCACAGCTCTTCATATTTCTAAAATCCATTTATTTTATCAAAGGGACTCTAAATCTTCTAAATAAAACTGCCTTGTTTCTGTTCTGTATAAAAATGTCTAGGTTTTGTAACGCTCCGTTTAGCAAGAACCTATTAATAGATGATAATATTATGGATAAGATAGAAATGTTTTGTGGGAACAAGTAAAATCTTATAGTTCTTTGTTAGTAGTTATTTAAAATTGGTCAATGTATATGGGTATGACAACATACGCTAATATCACAACTCATTGATATCATTAAGTCTGTCTCGTTAGTCTAGTAGTGGTCACAAGCCTATTACGGAACACGACGCCGGAGTTCGATTCCCGATACATGCAAAGTGCATTAGAGTTATTCTATCTGTAATTTCCAACTAGCAGTCTAGAATCTGGTTTAGGGCCACCCCTATTCCATGGACTTGAATATAACACCTCTGCCTGCCGTTTCGAGGAATAGAGGCGTGTGCATATTTATATATTTATTTCAGCCTGTTCCACATTTATCAATAAATTATCGAAGCATAACATAATACATTATCATATCTGTTCATTCGGTTTGATATTTCATTTTCATGGACATATTCAATTCAATACCATACGTATGTTATAAATTGCCTTAATACCGTTAAAAGCCCGTACCATGATGTCTAGTTCAGCACATGCCTACTTGTATGATATACAGACTAGACAGCACGTCGGCCAAGGCTAGTTTATTATTGATATATAACTTATTTTCCACAATGTCACGTGGCTAATGCCAGCTTAAATAGGTCTAAGTCAAGAACAGGGTTGTGTGAGTCACTGAAGATTAAGTTTAATCGTAACGTTTTAAAATGCTACGGTAACATATTCACTTTCGTGCCTCGATTGCGAATAGCTTAGCCAATTTTTTTCTAGATTCTTAAAAAGCGTAAAGAAAAATACGAAAACGAGGCGGGACTCGAACCGATTTAAATTAAATTTCGTACACTATTATTCTAGAGCCTGAGAACGGGGATTAAAAGGGGGGATGAAAGATCAGAATGGTATGGAAGGAGAGCCGTGGTGGCCTTGAAGTTTGAGCAGTCGCCTGCTAGGCAAGCGACGCAACTTCGAATCCCAGCTGGGCCTTTACCTATGAGTTTTTCTAAAAAAAACTTAAAGTACAGTGATTTCACACCACGTGCTTTACGGTGAAGGAAAACATCGTGAGGAAACCTGCATATTTCTGAGATGTAAGACATATGAATAGTGTCTGAGAAGGCGATGGACTCACCATCTATCACGTTGGCACTCAATCATCTTCGGTGAAAAGTGGGTGCTGTTATTACAACACCTCTGCCTACCCCTTCGGGGAATACAGGCGTGAGCATATGTGTGTAAGTATAGTTATTTATAAAGCTATCAACTTGAAAAATTTTTTAGGCTAAATATAACATTCAAAGCTTGCAAAAAAAATTACTTTAATGTGCATGGAATTGTCATTTTTGAAACTAGAGCTATGAAAATAATTTCTTTGGCTTCTGATAATGTTAAATAAAAATATCATTATAATATTGATAAAATGTTGCCGTCAAGGGATTAAATTAACAGTTGGGGATGAAAGTTTGTTTGGAAAAATTTGGATGTTTTTTATTAGTTATAAATTATGTCTTATTTGTAAAATACTCTCCGTACCAAGTCACTATTCCATGCGCTAGAGGACGCGAGCACGGCAAGTGCCCTATAAAAGTAACCCTCTAACTGAATAATGTTTCTGTGCTTCAATCCAGTTAAACAGTAGTATGCACATGACAAACACACAGTGAACAGTAACTGGAGCGAGGGTGGCTACTGCCGGCAACAGAACTTACACTGGCATTTCCTTTCAAAGCCACGCTAACATTGTCGTTAGTGCCCATTCGAGCTGAAAATTATACCAAAATGCACATTAGACCGCGAAACTTCGCAAAGCCATTTTCCACAATAGTTAGGAATACTCCTACTAGAAATAACAATAAAGCTATAAATAAAATATATACCATACAATTCCAATTTAAAATTTATTGGATACAACGAATTGCAGTAAGTACATGTTTTAGCAATAGATACTGAATTACTCAGTATTTCAAAATAAAACGGTTAATCAAAACAGATAACCTACATGTTGCTTATTTATTGCTTTTATTGCGATAGAATAATTTATTTTAAATATTTATTTATATTGCTAACACATGAGAAAAATATTTCGAAACGATAAGGCGTACTGGAATATGATAAAGGTTTTACATATAAAGTTCTTTAAGCTCATTATTTCCCAGATGGATCCCACACCTCCTTATTAAAAACGTTGTTTAAACTAAGACGAGACCAAACTCGAACTAAAGCTGCATCCATCCCTTTTGAATACCGTATGACAAAAGAAGAGAGCTACTTTCATACCAAGGATTATGTTAGGCGATGTTTGTAATAAGAGGAAAGAGGGTTTGACAACCACTTCTCAGTTTCCACTGAAGTTTAATCACAGTCTCAGGCGCCTTACATACGTCTTTTGAATTTCTTTTCAGATTTATATAGGTTTCCTCACAATATTTTCCTTCAACGTCACGTTTGTTCTTAGACATAGTTCCCGTGAGATTAGAACTTGTGTCGCTTGTGTAAGAGGTGACTTTTCAAATCACCACGACTCTTAAATAGAAATTCTATCAAATAAATATGCTCACGCTCTCTCAGAATGGTCTTCAAAGAGGTAAGTATAGGTATCAACAAGACACTCACTTTTCACCGAAGATGATTAAGTGCTCTCGTGACATGGTGAATCCATCACAGGCACTATACATATGTCTTCGAATGACTTCTAAGACATATGCAGGTTTCTAAACAAGCCTCTATATATATACTACCTAAATACCGTCCCAAAACATTTTAATGGTTAGATTTTAAAACCACCATGGCCTATGTAGTTAATCTGACAACGGCCTAGCATGGAATCTACTTTACAATACGTTCTTAACGTGATTGATGGTTTCGAAGTCGTTCATTCGAAATATATTGTTTATTCAATTAGATACAATTACATCCTCTACTTTCTGAAACTAATTAATGGTATTTTTCTCAATCATACCTTAAGAAGGTATTTGGTAAGCAACAGTATTTGTATGTATATTCTAGTATGTTGTATTTAGTACCAGACTATTTTGTACCAGTCACATAGGTTTGGTTACATTATAAGATCATACATCACGATGTTCCTAATTATAGATGCATAATAGATAAAAGTACAAAGCTACCCAAAAGGGGAATTTTTAAAAAGCGTGCTGTAGAGAAAATTCAAGTAATGTACCCATTTTATAAACAAAAAGATTGCATATAAACACTACACTAAACTGAAAACTATGTATAGCTTGACCTTTAGGTTTACTAAAGGTCGTAATATTTTGAGACATAAAAAAAATATATACGAGTAAGGTAATAATATGTTTGTTCTTCTGTACATTGCATTAAATCTTCGTTACGCAATATGAAGCCGGCTGTTTCGTAAAACTATAGCTCGTCGGTAGAGTATATCACAATTTGCTTTATAGCCTCAATATTGATCATAAGATCGAGCCCCAAGTTATTCCCGGTGCATATACTCTCTCATTTATATTCGGTGCACACCAGTCGCTACGCTCTAAATTCATTTACCTACAGCAGCGCTCTCACTGAAGAATACGAAATTCAAGCCCATGAATGTGAAAATAAGGTACCTTTACCTTAATTTTTTTAATTAAAATGATTTTGTGCATCTTTTCATATTTGCATTATTCTAATCTATACATCTATACCTACAGATAAATAAAATTGAAGTGTCTGTATGTAATTTCAAAATTACACCTTTTGACTAAATGCATATGAAAATATACATAGCACAGAGAAGAAAAACCAAATTTTAAAATTTTTCTCTGTCTGTCTTTTGCGGCTTATCTCTGAAACGGCTGGACCGATTTTATCGGGACTTTCACTGGCGGATAGCTAATGTTGCCGCCCATAAAATTAAGAGGATGAAACTGCGAGGCACAGCTATACTATTATAAGGCTGCAATTAGAACTAATGTTTATATCGGTGACATAATTTTATGAATTAGGAAATGGTTTCTTTTACTCCTACGCGAAGTAGAGACGTGACCTATAGTTATGTCAGTAACGTCATGCGTACGTTTCTTACAAAGTATAAACGAACAGAATAATATTGAATTAAATGCAACACCAACTTTGGCACAAATGTTTGAACGCTCTTGGGTTGGAGCCAAAAACCAATTATAGTCACCCATTTCTTAAACTCACATTTAGCGTCATCATTTGTGTGCAGTATATTTAATCTTTAGGTAAAAAGATAGCGGCAAGTGTACGCAATATTTAATAACTCTATTCAATCTCTTTTAATTTATAGTCATTCTTATATTTTTGTAAACAAGTGGATAACAAAAGATTTTTATCCCTTATTAAAAATTACAGACTAAGATAGTCCTTTGTTTAAAAGTAGTTCTATCTCTTTCTGTGATTTGGATTTAAAAGGGATGGACAAAGTTTTACTTCGAGTTTGGTCTAGCCTTCGTTTAAACCATGTTTTGTAATAAGGGGTTAGGGGGCTAGGGTTTTAAATCACGTATTGCCAACGAAGTTATCCTATAAGGATTCCTTTATCCTTGAATCTTTGAGGTAGGTACAGAGCCCTTAAACACATATTTGATATTTTTTATTTTACTACGATATTAATTATTTTAATAAACTATTACACAACATTCTGAACGGTATAAAAGTCTTCTTATTCCATTGTAAATGAGTCAAACCTAAACAAAAACAAACCGGCGACAGAAAGCAAGTCACCAATACAATTTACTTAATGCTTAGAATACTGCCATAACGGAATAAGGAATGACTTCGCATGCTACTGTACCTTAAACAATTCCATTTAAATTTACGTTTTTATTGCTCGAAAGGAGCAAGTCAGCCGTTTACTGCCAGTTTCTTGTAATTCGGTTAAATAATGATCAAAAACACACACGTTTACGAATACGGCACTGCAGTAGGAAGTAGGAGTCATATGAGTTAGGACTGTGAGTTATGAGTTACTTCGCAACAAAATCTTTACGTGTGATGGATATTTAATATATTCAGTATAAATGCCAAAGATACGTCCCTGGACTGACTTGTGTGATTTTAAGATCATCGCGGAAAGAAGAGTGTCCTAGTGAGAAGTGTGCAGTTTTGCACCATCATGATACCCGCATAAGGAAGCCATGACGATCAGACAGATATTCTCGTCTTCTTTTATATATAAACCGAACGCTGCGTTGGTTTCATGTAAATAAAAAAACGACTTCACCGTTGTATTTTTTTTTGTTTTGATAGTTTTTAAAAATCGGAAAAACATAGTGAATAAAAAACTACACATGTAACATGTCCCGGCGCTCGACTTTATAAAAAACAAACCAAAATAAATAAACTTAGGAGAAAAAACATAGCTCAAAATATACATCTTCTTAATTCCATAATATTCTACAAGAAACGGCTGCCTGTGGTCGTTATACAGGATGCTAGTGGCGGCAACATGAGAATCCTCTTTGTCCCGCAGCACGCAAGGGCCCGACGGGAGTAAAGAAACCTGTAAGTAATGGCCAGTAACTTTTTACTACTCCTACAAGAAACGAATAAAACCAGCACATACCGCCGTCAAAATAGTTTATTGCTACCAGAATTACTTTACAATCTTATTACAAAACCTGCATAGTTAGTTTATCTCCGCAGGGTATTAACTTATGCCTGCAATCAGCATGTCGGAGCTTAGCTTAGTTCATGTATCCAAGCTGTCTTCCTTTTTTCTGATCCGTTTTGTTAATATTTATCTTTTTCCTAGTTATGTTATGTGCACATTTTTTTATTGCTTCTTGTTTAATGAAACTTCAATCCTATAGTGTATCTATACTAATAGCTAAATCTATATCATTCATATACTATATAAAGCCGAAGAGATTATTTGCTTGAACGCGCTATACTCGAAAATAATATTCAGTGCCAGTTAGCCGACGAGAACTTTGTTATACCCATTTATCGAGGAAGGCTTATAAATCATCACGGTAAGACCAATATTAGCGGAGCACCAATGAAGTAATCCACGCGGACGAAATTGCGGGCAGAAGCTAGTTAAGAAATAATGCAGGATTAATTTAAAATACCCATATAATGTAAAAATTTTTCGTAGTACATATCTCAGCTATAACACTAAATATGTGTAAATATATGTTATTTTCAATTCCAGAATACAGTTATCTTAATGTTGGATAATTACGTAGGGTGGAGTAATTGCCAGTCGTTAATATTTGTGTTGAGCCGTGATTGTCGGAATCGATGAAATGCCAGGAGTTAGTTGCGAACGTTGCGTGCGCGCCGCCCCGTGGCCCGTCACGCGATTATAAAAAAGAAATAACCTTGTTAAACGTACTTTTAAAACCTTTATTTTTAAATTAACAATTTCTTTGTTTGGTGATAAAATATTTAAATCACATTTCTGCCAAACACAAACGAGGAAAACAATATTTAAATGAATTAAACTCAGGGTCGATTATTAAATAGACCAATGCTATGGGTAATTCAAAACCGCTTGTATGCCTATGTAATTAAACCATGGTAAGTATAAATGATTTCATTCCAGATTCCATCCAATTCCATTCAGTCGTTTGAGCGCGAAGAACTAATAACTAACATACAAACTTCTCAGGTTCTAATTAAGTATATAGTATTCTTAAACATTAAATCATGATTTAAAAAAATGCATAGATGTCAGAGTTGTAGGTAAACATTTGAATTGAGATTAAACAGAATAATTGCTACGAGAAGTGCTACGGTGCTACGAGTTCACGGCGTTCCATCACTACCCCATACAATGTTTGTAAATACCAAGATATGACATAAAGGTATTACAACATAATATCTCAGAGACTATTCTACAACTACAATATTTTCTTGTAGTCCCAAGCTTAGTGGTTACGCCATAATCAGATTGCGGCATTCGTAGAGCTTCGCTACGGACGGACTCCGGCCGCTCCCACCATACAAACTGGTTCAATAATATCAGATTTCATAGAACATGTAATTGTATTATTACTTTTATTCATTGAAATTCTCTACTTGGTTCATGTCGTTCAAAATCTTGTTGACAAGTCAACCCACGCATTTGATAACGAGTATATAAACATACCTAATATTATAGCTACATAATGGGAACGCATACTATTACACACTGTCTTTTAAATTTCTATTTAATACCCTATTTTTAATAAAAACAATGATAGGTAATGTCACCTTATTATTTCATATTGCGTGCATCCCCGGCGCACCACATGTCGCTGGCCGGCGATGTCCCCAGAGTGCGTTATTCACATGTCGGGCCTACGACGGCGGTGGGAGGGCTCACGTGGCACGACCACTACACTCGCTTCCGGAACTGGTTCGTGTGAATGGTCGTCGAGTGGCGGTCGGCCGGAGGTCGCGCGTGTTGTTGTTGTGACACGGTGTCGGCACCGCAAGACTCCGCGAAGTGGCAGCAGTGGAGGAGCTCGGGCGGGCGGCGCGGCGCGACTGCGCGCCCCGGCCTGCCCGTCCCCCGCTCGATACGCTGGCCATGAAAATTTCAGCCTCACCGCTGTCAACCGGTGGCGGCTCGCAGGGGGCGCCTCGCCTGCACTCTACCTGGCCCGCCACCGCTCCAGCCCGCACAGTGCCAAACGACTACGTTCACACGTTTCATGCCAACTCTATTCAACTACAATACGACAAACCACTTTTCGATACTAAACAGACAGCAAGAACTTTCTAACAGAGCGTGTCTTCAATTCTTTTGAAATTAGTTTTAATATATTTTTTAAACGATTATTATATGTAAGTACTCAAGAAATATTCCTATTTGCTTTATTATCTTATCGGAAAATTCTATTATTATATTTCTTACCCCTACTGGAACCGCTCACATGAAGGGACTGTTTTTTTGCTACAGTTGATTTTATTTCGTAAACCTTGTCTTAAAAGTAATTATTAGCGCTATCTTACTGTCTTGTCTTTGAACCTTATTTGTATCTTTAGTTCATCTTATAGCCGACAGATGGCAGGACAATTGTGAATTGCGAACTACAGATGTCATGCCTATAGATGCCCACGGGCTTAGGAGAGCCTTTTTCTGTATTTTATGTCTGTAAGAAATTCTGTATGTCTAGTAAGAAAGCGTCGATTCTACCCAAATAAACTGATTTCGAAGCCAATATCGGACAAAGAAAGTTTCTAAGTAATAGCGTGTCTTAGATTTTTTTTATAATGAAGGTAATATTGAAATACCTGCGGCAGGAATAAATTTTTTTAACCTTATCTTTGCCTCTGCGCAATACACGCCGATCACTGCTTTCGAAATTAATTGGAATGGAAAAGGTTTGACACAATTAATTAAACAAACTATTAAATGTATCGTTAATTTTTATTACATAAACATGATACACGGACACTGGTGGAAAACTACAAAATGTATGCTTTAATAGTACAAATATTTACAGGCACGGACGAAGTGTTTGAACGCAATAGTTAATGAAATAAATGGAAAAATAAATAATGAGTACAATTTGTCATGTCGAAATAAGTATAGTTTTTTAAATGCACTTGAATTTATTTATTCCAATATCAAAAAGTTTTTATCAAATTTTGAAAACGATCATTCTTGTCGTTAAAGCTTTGATTACACTTATTTTCTGAATAGGTACATATTTCAAATTATTATTTACGGTGCGGAGTTTCTACTTAGGATGGCATTTTAAGTAACTAAGTAATACAAATTCGGTTATATAAACTACTAACAAGGTTAATTATCGTATAATCTTCGAATATTGATCTATTAAGTTGTGTTAGTTAGATCGTCGTATGCGATCGCTTTCAAGTGTGTGAGTGAATGTACCAGACAGAACTAGATGTGATCAGTCACAAATAGGTTTACAGTGTTTTGTGCATTGGTGACATTTACGGAGGTTGATATATTCATTGGATGGAATATAAATCAATAATTAACTGACAAACGAAATCATTTTAAGCTTGGCACGAGCAAAAATAGGGTGTTCCGCCGGCTGTCCAACCCGTTGGCTTATTTGCCTATAGTGTGCAAAGAGCGATCGTTTCCTCGGGTTCATTTAAAACATAATGTTGTAACGAACGAAATGTTTTTATTGTGCCAGAATTAATAAAGAATTACGTATATCTTTTCGATGGCGGCACAAAAGATCCCAAGGTGCAACCGGACCCAATAATGCCACAAACAAGATAAGATAAGATATCTTTTCGATGATTGATTTATGTTCTATTTAATGAATATATTAACCTCGGTAAATAAAGCACCAATGGATAACAACACTCTGTTTTTATAAGTATTGTTATAAGGTAAATGGCCTACAATATCATATTCATATATAAATTCTACTTGTTATATTGAAATTCGGTTTATCAAAAAGGTTAAGTTTAAAGCTTCTAAAATGTTATACAAAGGGACAGCACCTTGCTATTAGACATAATTTGCCTTTGGCTCAGTATCATTTCACTACGTTAAATTCTTCATTTATGAGATTCTTATTTACACATAATATCCACTATATACAAATAACAAGATAAACAAAAATTACTTTTCACAACAGACCGATTACTAAGCTAGAGGTGGCATTAGGATAAATTATAATATTTACATGAGTAGGTACATTACTTACAAATATTATAGACACCATTTAATGCACGACACTTAAATGCACAACAAGTACACTGTGAACACATTCTAAGTCACAATACAGTTTCACTACCTACGTACAAGAGTTCTATCTTACACAATGGGGGGGGGGGGGGGAATAGTTACCTATAGGTTTTGTTGCGTAATAAATAATCATAGGAGTGGGGGAGACGCTAATGAAGAGTCAAGTAATGGCTAAGGATAAAATCATGGCCGCTTGCCCTTCGGCTTGCCATTGAGCACAGGCTCGGTGGCTGCGCGACGCGGGCGCAGGATGAAGTTCAGGTTGTAAGCCGTGTTCACTGCGTAGTACACGTTCGCATTCGCTGGTAGCAACATTTCTGCAATAAATATATAATTCACGGTAAAACTTGATACTAATAAAGAATTGCACATTGAAAAGGTGTAAAGAAGGGAATGTTACCTCTTTCGGGCAGCACTTGAGACAAAGTGTATCCATCAGGATCTCCTTCCAAGTTAAGTTTGAGCATGGCATTCCGTATGACCTGCGGCGTGCGCTCGTTGTTGCATAGCATAATGGACTTGTAGAGCACCACGCCCTCGGTCTCAGCGCAATCTGACTCGTACGTCACTCGGATGATATAGAAGTCGGGTCCGCTGCGAGCACCCGGGTGCGCAGGACTGACGCCGCCCGCCTTACCGTTGGCTGGCTTCTGGCCACTGTTACCGCTCGATAAGGAAATGTCCAGAGAAGGCAGCGACGATGACGAAGATCCATGTGACAGCCTTGTTGGTGACGCACGCCGCTCCAAACTATCTCTCTTCCATGCATTGTTGGCTGCACTGTCAGTTTCGCAATAAAACTGTGAACTATTACTTGAGCTCGTGCTGGCGATTGAATCGTTTTTCTTGTGCCCTTGGTTATTGCTATCAGCGATCTTCTTGGGTCTTCTCTCTTTCGGTGGATTCGTTTGTGGTTCTATCTGACAAGACAGCTGGTACGCCTCCCGGTCGTCCAGAACTATCACTGAATCAAACCACCGGTCAAACATAGGGTCCAATGGTAAATGGTAAGCATTCGCAGCGCCCTGCAATAACTTTATTTGAGCGAGCACCTCGAATTCTTTTCGTCTTTTATCAAAATTAATCAATCCGTCCGCCACCGTGTCAGGAATAGCGGTATCGATCATAGTGAGATCGGTCAAGAAGGTCCCGAGGTAAGGTATGGTGCCGTGGCTGACGCCGGGAGAACCGCGTTCGTGCAGCAATTTCTGCAGCTGACGATCGTTTTCTCCCACAGTATCAGCGAATTTTGCTGTTCCCTCGCGCATCAGTAACTCTCTCTGAGCCCATCGATTGTTGTCTTCACTAAATATACGAGCAAGCTCGTCGAATAACTCAGTTTTTTCCTTCGATAGAAGTGCCCACGTTTTCCTTAGGCGGAACACTGGGTTGCTCTGCAAACCTGAGATGACCGCCTTTAATGAAGAGAAGTTCTTGAGCACGCGCAATTCACGAGCGATGTCCAGCCATGCGGCCAGAATATCGGCACGTTCCAGCGGGCGCAGGTTGGGCTCTACCAGCACCGTGGAGATGACGCGGAAGGAGACCGCATTGAATTGATTGACGGTCGCGAGCACGGTGGCGGCGTCGTGTGAGCGGTCCTTATCACGGCGCGACCACACGGCGCCGAGGCACTGGTGCGGCACCAGCTTCTTGAACAGCTCCATATCCATGCGCGTGAGCTGCTCCGCGAAGTGTCGATGCGGTACGTGTGGCAGACGATATGTACTCGTGTGGTGCGCCGCCAGCCTCATGCCGGGAGCAAGGCACACACCGCCTGCGCCGCCCGCCCCGCCGTTGCGTTCCGCGCTGAATATTGCTAACTTCTGCAATACCTGTAAAAACAATTATGTACCTTTATTTTATTCACCTTCACTTATCTTACCAAGCTCACTCCCGAAATGTACTAACAATCGTTTTGTTTTGAGGATAATATAATAGAAAAAAAGTATACCTTCGAATGTAGCTCTGATCCGGGAAGATGGAGCTGCGTGAAGGCGAGTAGCTGCTGCAGCGCGGCATGGTGCGGGGGCTGCCGGAAGTCTTCAGGGTAGGTGTCCAGCCATACGTGCAGACACGCGACCAGAGTCCTAGAATACAATACACCAAAACTCTTGATATAACACGATCATTTTAAGAAAACAAACACTTAGGACATCAAATAAAATACGGACAGAGCGATTATGGGTGTGTAACGACAGATATCTGCGACAGAAGATGAACTAATGCCCCTGAAGAGACGAATTTTATAATATTCGCTTAAAATTACAGAAATGAAAAAAAAAACAAATTAAACTAGTGATTTTCCAAATAACGGATCTGTTTAATCAGGATAAACAGGAATATTATACATACTTTCTATGTTGTTGAGATGTGTCAGCGGTTGTTGACACCGCCTCCTCTGCAGCCAAGGCCTCATACCGTCGCAGTAGGAGGTCCAGCACTCTACTGCACTCCGCAAATGAACTGGAATTGTTCAAAGTTTTTTGTGAGTTAAGTCATTTTAAACCCATGTCTGTTAATGTAATGTCAAATTTGTGCTGTTAAATCAAAGGCAAATTCAAATTACTAAGAATAATTAAAATTAATAGAGCACGTAAGATCTCATAACGTAGTCAACTGTTCGTTATGTCGAGATATAAATGTACGTCTTCTAGCAATCCCAAATTTCGATCAACAATTATGTGTTATGTAGCATTCTATGAGTTTTTTGGGTCGATCGAGTAGTACAAATATATTCGCATTGTATGTAAGTGTGGAATAAGCTTATACATACCGGTATGTGGCGAGGAATACATTAACGTATGTGCACTCGAGTTCTCCATCGTCGGTAGCGAGTGCCTCTACGAGCCGGTCTACAGTGCCAGCCTTCACGAAGCGCACGCGTACCGTCTCCCACTCCAGGTGGGAGATCTCGTCGTCCGACTCCTGGAAACATCAACGACACATTTAAGATACATATTCGAAACAATAGTGGTCTAGAAATTGGGTGGTAAATTAGTTATATCACCTAAAAAAGTTTCATATCTCAGGACATGTTGTGTGATAGGATGTTAGCTCATGACACATCTAATTTAATGGTGCTCTAATTAATTTAAACAAATGTAGGTAAACAAAAGCCACATAAAACAGCAAATTCATCAATTCAAAAAAAAAAAATATTTTCAATTCAAGGGTGGTTAAGATGGATTATATGTTGCAATTGTTACTGGCTACAAAAATCAGGAAATTATTTTGAACGTTGTAGTCAAACTTTTGTGCCTCCTAACACTATAATTATTACGAATAACGTGCAAATACACATATGTAAAACTAAAGTACGTGTATATTCTACAGAAGTACAAGATAATGGCTATGGAACGGAGCGTGAGAAAAGAAACCTGCCATATGTTCACGGCGAGGCGTGACGTGTTGGATGGAAAACTAATTGATGGCATTTAAATTGCCCTTTCATTCTTACTTACTCCTCGGTAATGTGCATTGCTGAGTGAAACGAATTGTACCCAAAAGCATTAAATGTATGCAGTTTGCCTAGATAACAAACAGTTTTATGAGTACCAGACGACCATACATATAAACAAGAGGCGATAGTATAGTGAGTTTATGTCGAAACACGTAGTGGAACAGGTCAGCGTGCAATTTTGTTTGATATGAAAGGACTACTAGCTTTTGTCTCTACCTGACTGCATGGTGGGAAGTCAGATGGAACAGGGGGCCAACCATCATCGTTTAAGCAACACATATTATGAACATCTCAGCTTCGAAGTTTGAATTAACGGTACAAAAAGCCCAGAAGTTCTTAATACGTTTGGCTTAAACCGATGATAGGATGCCCTCAGTACAGTCCTCACTCCTTAAGACAGTAATATCACCAATTGTGGAAGCGAAGTAATTCATAGTTTGCTCTAGGGTACGAACCAAAATGCCAATCAGGACATAATAATAGCAGCCACTTGCAACCTTTATTATGAAATTCGTTTACACATTTTATTGTTAAAACTTATATACGATATTGTATAACTGAATACCTAGAAGGTGTGAATTAAAAATAATGTGATAAGTTATATGTGAATTATACTAACAGTTTTTTAAATTCCTTTTAATTATCGTTGTTTTTAGCAGGATATATTTTTTGAAACCACTTTTTTACGATAAATTTAAATTGAACTTAACTCACATTTTAAAAAGCCAAAACTTAATGGACACATTCAAGACGCTATAGAAGGAATCACCATATATTGTACGAGTATCAAAGCAAAAATGTGAGTATGTGCGTAAACGAAGTCGCGTTCATCTATACAGATAAATAAAATTGAAGTGTCTGTTTGTAATTCGAAAATAACAACTTTTCACTAAATGCATATGAAAGTATATACGGTACAAATCAAAAAGAAACAATTTTTTCTCTGTCGGTCTGTTTGTTCCGGCTAATCTCCGGAACGTCTGTACCGGGACTTTCACTGGCGGATAGCTAATGTTACAAGGAGTAACATAAGCTATAAAATTAAATCTACGATGGTAAAACCGCAGGGCACAGCTAGTAATTAATAATTAAGTCAACTTCGCTTAACAATAAGCTTATGACCACGAAATGAGAACGCAACGGAAGTTGCACATTTCTTACAATTACACCAACAGTTGTCCAACGCTGATAAGGAGTTTTTACATCACACCTACTCGTATTAAATTGCATCGTACATATAAGGTGATCACTTTATTATTTAACGAATATTTTCATAGCAGCTGGATTTTATACGCTATCAACATAATTATTCTTCATTATACATGAAAACAACTCAATCCAAGAGATTGAGTATCTAATGAGTTCTTAAGATAAACTAATTACATTTTTTTTGTCCACGACTTCTATTTCATTATCTACCATTGATGGCAAAAAATATTGACAGTAGCCTGCGTCTTTAATCGTCGCCAAAAGTGATTCCGAAAGTTTATCTCAACTATGCAAAAATGTGTGATGGGTGTGAATACAAATATTACGGCTGATAGAGAGAAATGGAAGAGAAGAACACATGGCGCTGACCCCAAATAACATAAGGATGAATAATTTGTTTAATTTCGTAATACTTGTGTAATTTCGGCTAGGCTGTTCAGTCAGTAGATGCTACCTGTGGGCCTACCATCATCTGTTTAAGCACAGCTTTTAAGAACTTGTTAGCTTTGACGTTTAATTTTACGGTACCGAAATGAGATGTCAAAGCTCAGAAGTTCTTAATACTCTCTACTTACCGATGATGGTAGGCCCCCTGGAGACACACATTCGCACTTTTAATGTTAGACACATAATAGTAGACATTTAAACAAATTCAAAATAGGTAAAGGAAATGCTACATTAATGCAGACGAATATTGACTAGTACTGGAATTATATCCACGTAGAATTAAAGAAAAGAATCTGACTACTATAAAATGAGATTGATGAAACTTTGCAGTAAGTTTATTTCATTCGTTAATTCTCTTCTAATATATAAAATTCTCGTGTCACAGTTTTCGTTGCCATACTCCTCCGAAACGGCTTGACCGATTTTGATGAAATTTTTTGTGCTTATCCGGTATCTATGAGAATCGGCCAACATCTATTTTTCATCCCCCTAAATGTTAAGGGTAGTCCACCCCAAAAAAAAAATGGCAATACAACGTTTGCCGGGCACAGCTAGTAGAATATAAATAGAAAGAATAGAGCAGAATTTCGAAAAATTCTCCCATTTTTGTTTGATCACTAAACGTGCGCAAAATGTAAGTAAACATTACTTATTCTATTTTTAGATCGCGCTGAAAATATATAATAGTCTGCTATACCAGATAACAATTTCCTAATAATTGAATGTTCGATGTAACCTTGCACGCACGATGTCACCCGTCCGGGTCGTTAATAATGCAGCAAATAAACATTTGTCAGTCGTGTTCATGTGCCGTTTATTACATAATTTACTGAACTGTAAATACCTCGACCTACTGCTGTACATGATTTTATCACCTTCCTGCCTCTCTGTTACCTAATTCTTTTATTTTGAAAACAATGCTGTACTAACCATTATTATTATGAAAACATTACAAAAAATTGTACCTAAAGAAATTGATGTAAGGTGAATAAAACTTATGAAGAATCATGAGTGAAAATAGAAGACTGTCTCAAAATAATACCAAGTAGATAAGAACTACTATAAAACTCAGGTATATTTTGTGATCCGCGATTTAACTTGCATTTTTATTTTAATAAATTAAATTCACATACGCGTAACAAACTCATTAATTTAGAACGAATTCCCAAACAATGCGCGATGGTTGTATGTAACTCAACAATAATTAATTTCATTGTTACCAAAATTAACAAAGCCAGCGCCAAACTGAAATGAGCAAAAGAGGTTGATGTAGAGATATTAGCTTTACATAATGTGATAGCATGTAGGTATCAACATTAACTTCAATTATGCCGCAATAATCGGGAATACCAAAGAAAACTCTATCGTCAGCCAGATAACAAGTTCATGGAAAATCCAGATCACATAATCCTAAGCCATTTTATCTAGTTGAGTTGCTGACACTACACTGAGTAATTTATTTCCAGTGTTCTCTTCTACATATTCAATACTAGATGTGCCCTGCGGTTTTACCCGCTTTGAGTTAATTTCTTGGGTGACCCACGAAACCCTAAAGTTTATTTAAATAAAAGTAGCCTAAGTTACTTCTTGTAAAATTAGCCATCTGCCAGTGAAAGTCCCGTTAAAATCAGTTCAGCCGTTTCACATATTACCCGGAACAAACAGACAGACAGACAGAGAAAAAAAATTGAATATTTGTTTTTTTTAATCAGCACCGTATACACTTTCATATGCATTTAGTCAAGCTGTTGTTTTGGAATTACAAACAGACACTTCAATTTTATTTATATGTATAGATTTAATACCTGTATCACACGGTAGGCAGAGATTACTGTTTACCTCATACTATTATCCTCACGTACTTTCTCTCTTCGTCTAAATTAATAATTCAAACATTCCTTCAAACTTCACTGTTTAATGTCAATACTAATATCACTAGACTTTATACAAGTAAATTGCACTCAATGCCTATGGAATTAAGTATATGCGGTATTTTAGTAAAAAGCCATTTTTATTTCACTCTATGTCTGAAACGGCTGGACTGATTGTAGCGGGACTTTTACCGGCCGATAGCTCATATTACAAGATTAACTTTTGCTATTTTTGGTTGAAAAATATATATAGGGTTCCGCTAAATAAGCCACCCATGAAATTAATACTACGCGGGTAAACGGCGGTGCATAGCGTAATGTAATAAAGTAATACTCACACTGGAAGCGCTGCGCGTCGGTCGGTGGTAGCGCACCTTCTTGAGGTACACTGTGTAGATGGCACCGTCCACTCGCTCCTCGCCCCACAGCCGCCATGTCGGCTGCTGGAACATACCACCAACAGGTCAACACAACGATACCAACAAGGTCATCACAACGATACTACAAATAAGAATATTACAGTAATAATTACGCCTTGTGTTATAATGGTAGGGAAATACATCTAAATAAAGTAAAAAGAGCATCACCTTTTCTTTGGAATATTGCATTCAGCAACATTATTAAGATGCTTTTGATTTTGTTTTGTCAATTTTTTTGTTAAATGTGTGTAAAGCATACTAAGTATGAAACTATGACTGGGTACTTAAACAATAATAGAAAACTGATTAGAGAACGTGTTACAGCATAATAATTATATGCGTTACTAGTATTACAGCAGTTGCTCTAAGAAGATAAGGCGCGAGTCAGAATGTAACGCGTCACTTCAGCATCAAGATAAGAGCTTCGCTTACATAATCATCGTGCAAGTAATCAGCGAATAGACCGGGCTCAGCTTTACTGACGCCGCATATCCTCCACATGGCCCATGTCCGCAAGTCACGCGCGACGTCAGCGCTCAGCTGAGCTGAGCATTACGAACACTTTCGCCGATTTACTACACGACGTATCCACATGCGAATCTTACTACTCAGTAGTATTCTGTAGTCTTTGTAATTGGATCAATCAGTTGTGAGAGACGCAGCAGTATGCGGCTCGCTTGGAGGTGCGTGACGCAGGTGAAATCGCTACGCGTTCAGACAACGGCATACTTGTCCACATCAGTATCCGGTTCGAGATCCAACTCCTTGCGATTAATAACTTCACTAGCACATGTTTTCCTGCCAGCTTTGACTCACAGCACTTGTCAATTTTATTGATTCGAAAATAGCACGCTGCACTCTAAGCTACTTTTCATAAACTCATACTTTGGTTGAATAAAGAATATTACGAATTGATCATTGCTATCGAATCACCACAAATATTGCTATTTATGTACTGTGACCATATTATGCATCTTCATACTTCACCCAATTGAGCGCACACTTTATAGAACTTCAGCCATTGAAAGCACGGTTTGGAAATATTGGCGATATCTAAAAATATACCCATAAGCTCAAAAATATATGCTACAATATTAAAGGAAATAAAACGGTAAAATATGTGTTTTGTAGGCGCTGATGCAGCAGCGCGGGCGCGGTGTAACTGCTCTCATCGCGGAGAGATCGCGTGAAATATTCCGATAGAACACGGCGAGCACTACGCGGCCAGGTGCTAATCAGCTACCTAGTGTAGTACAGTCAGCGTCAAAAGCAGCTGATCTAAGCGAATACTGCTAGGTATTTTTGACGCTAGCTGTACTACGACTACCGTCACGTGCGTATGTGAGTCTAATAGGCTTACTCGCCGGGATTTCGTTTCTGTTATAACCTATTTACTGCGTGAGTATACGCTGCTATACAAATAAACCTATTATAGCCACCCCCGTAGGTGCTCACGTTTCTGAGATTATTATATGTGATATGATTATACAAAATGTAGTATTTTTAACTAAAGAAAAGAATCTAAATATTTCGATTCGACCTTTTTATTTCTTTGAATGTTAAAGTTGGTACAGAACCATAAAACACTTAAAGTGACTTAATGTGCCTATAAAGATTTAGGTAATAAAACTGAGCTGTCTAAAATTCCACACAAAAATATAGTATATCGACTACAGAGTGATATCACCGCCAGCACCGAGCAATTAACTACAGATGTTAATGAATAAATTATCGCGTTGCATTGTTTATAGATACAGAAAACACAACACTCCTACACACGACAGGTGGGGGAGTTACAAACGTCTAAGAGTTCAATTACCCGCTTATATGTAAGTAGGTAGGCATCCGATATTCTAATTTAAGTATAGAATGTCGGTCGATCGATGCTCAACGTTCCACTTTCTATTAATTACCAATTTCTAGGAACTTCTAAAAGCTTGGAACACTTAAGCACCTATATATACATTTATGAGTTTACATGTTCAGGACCGTACAATAATAAGATCCGTGGTGACCGTGGGGTTTGATCACGCGCCCGCTACGCAAACGACGCCAGTTCGAATCCCACCGGTCCAGTACCAATGTGATTTTATAAAAAGTTATGTGCAGTGATTTCACACCACGTGCTTTACGGTGACGGAAAACATCGTGAGGAAACCAGCACATGGCTGAGAAATAATTCAAAGTCAAATGTATAGTGCCTGGCACGGCCATAGACTCACCATCTGTCACATTGGCACTTAATCATCTTCGGTGAAAAGTGGGTGTTGGTGTTGGTATTGGTATTACAACATCTCTGCCTACCCCATCGAGGAATACAGGCGTGAGCATGAGTATGTACGTATGTCGTTATATAATCTATTAAAAACACGAAATTATCCGCATGATTAAATAAATTACTGGAAATATAAGCTTCGGAAATTCTAATACAAGGAAGTAAAAATATCGGAAGATCCATCTAACTAATCGATTCAACCGCGTTGCAGAAATAAATACTAATCTCTTAAAAATATATAACCATAGAGGTTTACAAACGTGTAAACTGTGGCTTTGTAATGAGTTTTTAGATATCTGCGTGGAAAATCTCTAAGAGGTGAGATGAGAAGAAATCTTTCACCAATACCTTTTTTAATGGACATTGGACATATACCACGCAGGCAAAACCTGTTTGCTTATAAAATGTAGCATAGCCATACTTTATCAGTTACTTAACTGATAATTTTGTACATGTAGCTTTCCTACTACAGTTTGTTCGACATGGTGGCGCGTGCCTTACGAACCGACAAATGAATAACTTGTGCGCTCGACTATGAAACATGCCCAATGATTGCAGTTGTAATCAACACCCGAGCATTTACTGAACAACCCACGTAACAACCTAAGCAATTTAAATGGGATACTGTCGATTGAACTCCAACAACCGTTACGGGAAATGTTACTAGTCTAATATGAAATTCATAAAGATCTCAAATTATTGTTTTAGTATAAATAATCGCTTTTACTGTTTGTGGTACCGTTATAGAACAAAATATCGAGTTAAAGGTCCATTCTTTTTATTAAATAAAATTATTACTTTGAAACGCGCTATGAGCTATAATATTTTCTATACCGCATTTCCTACTTCCATGTTAGTTTTCCCGTAAAATTGTTGACAACTCGCCAGGAGCCTCATTGGCGCCAGCTGACCTCATATGACCTTTCACTCACACAGACGCAACCGCAAATATACAACCAGAAACTACTGAGTATCTAACGTAAGTACTGTAACATAATGACAGACAAACACATAGCTTTAATGTTACTATAATGAGATGCTGAACATAGGCATCACAAAATGCAAGGTTATTTGAAATAAATGCGTACCTTCCTACATTTAACCACAGCATACTGATGGTTGCAAAAGAAACAAGAATTTAACAAGTTACCTTGACAAGTAATAGTTTAATGTTGTTATCTGCCCGTCTTTCATGTCCTCGACCTATTTAAAGATTACCGTACATCTGACTACCATTTCAATTAGTAAAGTAACGTTTACAGACAGTAAATACTTCGTAATCTGACTGTTAAAGTTATGTCTTAAAACGTTATGTGGGGGATGTGAGGAGTGTAAATCGTACGATCGTTACCGATTCTATCAACATGTTAGTAATCTACTATATTTAGTACCTACGTATCCAAAGAGCCGACATATTAAACCTGTGAGTGCTTTTGCTGTCCCGAAAAAGCCTTCGTATTCGGTAAACTATAAATAATCCAATAGGTACACCACTATTTTGTTCTAGAAATAGAAAGTCCTGGGAATAAAGCAGGGTCTTGTTTTCATAAAAGGAAAAATATCTACGTATTTATCAATAAATACCCACGAAAGCGCTATTGGCGTTATAAGTTATCTTGAATGAAGCAGATAGGTATTAGATAATTTACTTAGCCATGTATATTAAGTAAACTCCTGAGTTAGGCGGTATCGACCCAGCCGGCAAAGGCACCACGATCGTGGTCTAAATATAACAACACCGAGCCACCCTTGCCTGGCGCCAAACGTTCCAATTACATATCTGTCAATCTAACTGTCATTATTATAGCGGAATAGTTGCTGCAGTATCTTTATGTCCCTACCAAGTTTATATGTATACTCTCAGTGAGTGTACATAGTAAGTAGCTAGTAGTTACTACAGAGGTTGGTTCCATTTGGTGGGCAGTAAAACCTAATTATTGAATGTATGGATGTGTAAACAAATTATATTGAGACGTTTATGTGAGTAAAAGTAGACTAGCAAATTCCTTACTTTAATCAATCTGCTATTTTCCCTAGCTTTTTCTAGGAGTGTGCTTAAATGAATCATAAGAAATTCAATCAATACTTAGATAATTACTAATCACGAACAAATAGTCGATCAATTACAAATGACGAACACTCCTGTTAAATACCTACTGAAGTGTATCAAAGTGTTCATATCATATTGCAATATTAATTTTATTTTTACATATCCGCATTCTGACAATATCCTTCTTGAAGATAAGATTGACATATCAAACAAGAATGCAAAATATGTACTTATCATCTCGATTATTTCCTTTCCGATGAATAAGAAACAACAACGATTAGTGTAATAGATTATGGTGAATGTGTTACGAAGAGAGGCCCGTCATCTTAGTAATAAGTGTCTGATAACAAGATAGAGAGAGAAAAAGTTAGTAGTTTTCTTTAAATAGAACTTAAGTTAACTTTAAATAGAGCCGTGGTGGCCTCGGGGTTTGAGCAGTCGCCTGCTACACAAGCGACGCAAGTTCGAATCCCAGCGGGGCCTGTACCAATGAGTTTTTCTAAAAAAAAAAACTTACGTACAGTGATTTCACACCACGTGCTTTACGGTGAAGGAAAACATCATGAGGAAACCTGCATATTTCTAAGAAGTAATTCAAAGACGTATATATAGTGCCTGAGACGGCGATAGACTCACCATCTGTCACGTTGGCACTTAATCAAATTCGGTGAAAAGTGGGTGTTGTGATAACAGCACCTCTGCCTACCCCTTCGGGGAATACAGGCGTGAGCATATGTATGTATGTAGAACTTAAGCTCGGACCTGTGACGCACTCTGCGCGACATGACACGATCAACCCTAGACCTTTGAAAGTGTAGGTAGGTACTTAGATACCTAATGCATCAACTGAATCATTTTCAAGTCAAGTAAAAGTGTACATTCTCAGAATCATGCTAGGTATGTAGATATTATTTTATTTGTGAATGTATTCGACTTCTTACGAATTCTTACAGATTTCTTATGATACTCGAATCAGTTATAATTTTATTCACAAAACTGTGGAAAATTGGCACTAATTATTATGCACTTCATGTTTGCGATTTACGAACTGAAGCTTATGAAGAACCTACTTGTAAACGAGTATTTATTAATCAGAACGTAATCACACACTTGAAGTATATTAAAATGATCTGCTTCAAATGAACGACTCCAGTCACGCACCCCTCTCGCCTCAATAAATGGAAAGCACTCACTTTGATGCCAACTCACATCTCACAATACCCTCCCAGCGCATAATCACTAGTACTTTTTAACAGACACGTGTCTCTTGGCTGTACAGAGAATATTTTTTCTTCCAAAAGCTAATATATAGCGTAGCATGGCTTCCTTTTAACTCTTATTTAGACGGCGTTTGAAAAGGGACTCGGAAAAATGTTTCAAAGTTGAAAAAGGTATTTATTGTTTACTCGCTTATTTATTCCCTTAAATAAAATAAGTAAGAACATGAAACCAATCAACTTTTTTCAAAATCCATTTTGATGTGACCTTCTTTGTTGGAACACCCATTTTGGATTGCTGACCTCGGGGAGTAAATTGGTAAGTTCTATGAGAGTACTAAGCCTACTTCGACGAGAGGGAAGAAATAACGGCGCTCTACGTCATTCCACAGGGTATAGCACCTTTTACGCACGTCATCGGTATTCTTAACAGCGTCTCGACGTCACAGGGTTAGTTGAAAAGTGGACTTATTTTAGACACATTATTCTCTTCATCAGTCATAAGTAACTAAGTATTTTCTTTGGAAATTTATTTTCTATTTAAAATGAATAGTATTTGCTGACGTGGGTACAAAACAGTGAACAGATGGCGAAGTCTGCAAGAGGGCACCGGCGCCGGCGCAGCACCGTGACGGTCGCGCCTGGCCGCCGGCACGCCCTCCTGCGACAACCACCGAACCCGGGGAACTAGATAATGAAATAAGTCCCTTATATTCAGTAGACCCTACAAATAATAACCAACAAAGTACTAACGCACTATATTTCTTTGATCAGCACATTGTCTGTACATACCGAACTTTCGGACACAATTCAATCGAACAGATAACATTTCAAAAATATTATAACAAGTTCTTCAAATTAAGAGAACCTTCTTTCTTTATTCATATACAGTTAGTCAAGTAAGTTCCGCTTTTTCTGAAGAATTAGGGCCCTTTCGGTTTTATTCGTATACTTACTCAACTAGAAGCCAAGAAAACCCTAGTTCTTTCAAATATAAATAAACACAAATACGTAAAGAAAATACTTTTTAGGTAAGCTCCACTTTTAAACTCTTTCTATTTGCAAATGCAAATCCGTCTTCTTTTGCAACTGAGAAACAGGCTGTGGATATAAGAGATGTCGGTCACTCCTTCCTTGTGCGGAGGTTTCACTTCAAAAGGCATGTACTTGTTTCCTTTTCTTAAAAAACTCGACACTTCTTATCTACATGCATCTCTATCTAAGCACCTCTTACATAGTCGTACAAGTCGAGGTGTGCTTTCTAACTTTGTGAAAACGGTAAGATTGTACCTTTGCTGATTAATTATGCAGTACCGTAACCGTACCATTCGAAGCAATTTAAAATAAAAATAAAAATCATTTTGTATTTCATCGTGATGACAAATCGCATATTTAGTACTTGCAATATTAAATGGGTTCTTTTGAAGGAACACGTCTCCAGTGCTGGGACGTGCATTGGATTTTCAGAGGGGTAAGCATAAACAATAAGTAGAGAAGGTAGGTAGGTTGATAACATACTAATGAGGCGTGTAGGTACATACGTTTTGGTATAGGCATACACACAGACCACACAGTATTCAGTCATCATCAATGGTAAGCACTGCTTATCTGCTTATATGGAATGCACCCCCCTGCTCCAGTGTCCTTAAATAACTAAAGTACTCATCTAACAGACTTCCTATCATTCTTAGTTCACTTGGCAACAACAAGAAACTTGGCCGGTGTAAGTTCGTCGGCACCTAGGCAATCGATACGTTTGGAGCATCGGAGCGATCAGTCCTCAGGCGACAACGACCTCGCACCGACAACGCGATGACCTACTCGGTACTCGCTTAACACAATACCAGTCCCCTAATTAACTGCGAAATACGGATACCAACCGTTGAACTCTTTCATCACAATATCGCGATCGAAAAAGCCTACAAAACAATGCAATAGCCCAATCCTTTCCTTGAAATAAAAGAAAAGTTTCGTCTTGTCTTTTGCGTCCGCTCATTAATCAACAATTAAGACATATCCAGTAGATAGATTGGTTATGTAATAGAAGTTAAAATAATTGGTTCAATTAACAGTTAGAAAGCTTGAAAGTGAACCGTATCAACTACGTTAGTTACGTATCAGTGAAGCATGTTTAATTAGACGTGTGATGTTATAATTCACTAATGTTAGCAATGGTCATGTACTTAATTTCAAAATGCCAACAGTTAACTATAATTCAAGAGGGAAAGCTACAAATTATTATCTATAGAAGCACAGTTACACAACGGTTTATTAGAGCGAATTAGCATAAACCACGATAAATTATTATGGCTACGACTTTCATTGGCGACATGATAAAGCAACATTTGGAATAGTCATTTACTTAGTCATTTTTGATTGTATAATTTTATTTATAATCATTATTTTACCATAACTTAACAGATTTTTTTAAATATAATCGTTTGTTAGATATCTTATTTTCATGTTTTCCCTTAAAGGCACCCGAAGGGTAGGCACAGGCGTTACAACACCACTTTACCGAAATTTATTGGATGCTAACGTATTAGTCAGTGTGCCCATCGGCGTCTTAGGCAAAATCTACCTACATCACAATGCCCATACAAGTTTTCCTCTTGATTTTTTTCTTCACCGTAAAGCTCGTGATGGGGTATCACTTTACCTGCTTCTGTTTTTAGAAGGTCTCATCGGTACATGCTCCTACTAAGCAAGCGGCTATTCAAATTACTCGGCCACCACGGATCTGAGGGCCTAATGCGAGTTTTTCACAGCCGCCGTCACCAGTCACCGCATCTTTTGTTAGGATCGAAACAGCGACATCTGTCGGCCTAAAGCTGACACTATTGTGAACCCATACAAAAAAAAATTGCGTTTACGTCAACGCGATAACTTGTGACGGCGATTTTAAGAAAACTCGCACTAGGCCTCTGGTTGTTTATGTATTACCTAGCCTTGTTTATATACAGGCTTCGAAAAAACGAGCTAATTTTCCATTGTATTGTAGTAAGTACGAAAAAATACAAGCAAATGGTTTATTCTCGCGTAAAGGACATATCTAAATACATAACAATTTACTGGAATGTTTTTGTGTGATTTAATTTATTTATCATTACGCCCGAATGGTGGTGTAATAATAACCCGATAGACATGCACTGGATTATTATTTATATTTATTCATATAAATGTCTAGAACGCCATGGAAAAAATATTAAATCTGTAGTATAGGATCATTTAATACTTTTTATTATTATAACAATCATTATACTGTTGATTTACGCACAACCGTACGCACAAACGACATAACAACAACATCAACAACGTAAAATTACATTAAATACCCCAGAAAACATTAATGATCAGCGCAAGTGGGTACAATGTACCTACAATTACGATTCGTCACTTGTACTTAATGAGTCATACAGACTGACAGCTAAGCGGGGAGTCATACATACGTTTGCTTTTGTTGTTATCATCGCCTACTATACGCTGCAATACGCATTTCGCAAAATACCGCTTGTAATGGCAAAGCGTTAAAATGTTTTAGTTTAACATGTTGTGTATGTAACACAAATCACATAGCTAATAAGCAAGTCGGTATTACCTTCATATACCGAATAACGTTTTAAACATGAGACCCGTGCCGGTCGACTCTCATCCGAGTTACGCCGACATCCAAAGTACTTGAGCCCTTTTATTAGTGTATCCAGCAACGGTGAATATATGGGAATACAGAATATTTCTGATATGAATTAGTTATTCATTGACCATAAGATTGTTCACTAAACGTTTGGCGAAACACGTAAACATTTTGAAATGAAAATTCTCGAATGGGAATTGAATACATTTTTGGTTTCATTCGTCACTTGTGCACAAGTCAAAACCAGCAGAAATAAGAGAAGATTCTTTAAAAATATATTGTACTATTAAAATATCTCACTTTTGAACTTGGTAACCCTACTTATGAGAGTCCTCGAGCACCCCCTCCACATCACCCTGCGCCCTGATTCCCATTACAAAAGCGTAAACCGCCCGCTTCCCGTAGATAAAACGTACATTTACGTAGGAACTATATACTATATCTATTATTACCAGATCATATATTACATGCCAATTTGAGACTTGTAAAAGTAAACTGGGATCTAGCCATAAAAGGTTGGGGTGAAAACCGGGTGAAAGTCAACGACCTTATAATGTTGTTGAAATGAAAATGGCGCATATGTAGTTCTAAATTTCACCATTATAATTTGTTGAGGCAAGAATGTGCGAATGTGCACAATAATAATATAATATTCAAGAATACACAAAATTATTTTATTCGCGATTAAGTAAGTAGAGCACCATAATACTTATAACAAAAATCAATAACTACCGGTATCGTTTGCTTCTTATATTAATGAAGTGCAGGTAGACAAATCAACGACGTGCCCTCTCTAGCAGCACTTAATCTTCCATCTAATGTGATTAAGCTGGACTTGACGTGAAGGTCGGAGATGGATATAAGGTTGTGATTTGCTGACCGATATTTCAAAAGAGAGTGTCTCATATCTTATCATTATGTTCATGTCACTATGCTGATACGAACGTTTGTTTTTCTATGCTTGAATACCTTAACCGCTCATTTGAAATTTTACAAAGACGCTGGCAAGGATTCAGACAAGAACATATGGACATATCTTTCAACACCACGCAGGCAAAGTCACAGGTAGAAACGAGTAGGTTTAACGAAAAGTGTAGGTTTAAAAATAAACTAAATCAATAACGGCACCACCTGTATTAATGAAATTACCTTAGTCTGTGTGAGCAGAGATAGCATGTCCGCATCGTGCCGCATTCCCAGGCACCACAGCATTCCTACATTCGCATCTACCACACTCACTCCACACATGCCCTGCATATTATACATTGCTGACGACACACCACTACACAAATGTCTCCGTTCACTTCCATCCACTATTGGCCCTAACATCACTGCCACTATTATATTAACATTATTCAAATTAAAAACCAATTAAAACACATCGAACGAGTTTTATTCACCAAAACCACTTGCCGAATGCCAACAATGGCAATAATTTACGCTCCAGCATAATCAAACCACATTTGAAGGTATCGAGAGCTGACATCCGAATGACTAAGTTTTTTACCAGCAGGGAGTTAATCATTATCCGAAGTAAACAAACATGAGTCGCTATTGATGACTTCATCGGGTCAAACGAGAAGAGTAAGTACGATGATCAGAAAGAATTTATATAACCTTGAGATCTTATCAGCTGTTCTTGTCCTTTTGCACTTAAATTTATTTACATGAAATATAACATTATTAACGTAACATTTGAGTAACTTATTGCTAACAATGAAAAAGAAAAATATCAACTTACACCAATGCACTTATATCAATTCATTTTATAAATAAGTATACTAACTAACTCAATTATACCATGTATTCCTCGCACCATTACCTACTGGTAATTATTTTATAAAATTATTAAATTCACATGGGATCATCGAAATATGCACATACATTGATTATTCGCATTTGACATAATAATAGATCAAACATACACATTACATATATACCACAGGCGTATAATCTTATCTATCTTATTTAACCGGAAATTAATGTAAAATAATATTATTGATAACATTTATTTTTTTACTCGGAAATACGATTTGAACGCAAAATCTCGGTTGCCCAGATACTTAAGTACTTATAGAGAATAACTGGCTACAATCTAACAACATAATAAAGTACTCAAGTGATTAATCACAAATGCCCACGATTTTACCATACTCATTATATAGAATTCATAGATAGATACATACAATTAGACCTCAAGTTAAAAGAAACCAGATCTCTGTCACATGATATAACAATAATATAAAATTGTATAAGTCCGCAAATGGATATCCGATATGATGTAGAACCGCAATGGCCGGTACCATAAAAAAATGCCACTCACCAGCCTTCTAAGGACTGCAGTTTCTGCGTTCAAACTTAGCAGCACTCTTGTAGCTACGGTCTTCTAGGGTTGTAAATTGTTGAACGCAGGATCGCAACTTACCTTGACGTACCAGCGTGTCTGAGATTTACGGTGCCTGGGGCGGCGGCGGTCGGCGCTGTGCTTGTCCCTGGCTGGTGAGCGTAGCGCGTGGCACCGGGCGGCCAGTGCCTTGGTGCGCTCGGCCAGCGAGTGCCGCAGCTCGCCCCCCGCGCACCCCCGCACCAACATCTTTCAACCACCCCCTACTTCTTGCATACGCTCCTCATCACCGACATTACTCATTGCGGCTTGTATATGGTACTCCTCACGGCAACTGCATTACGTCACAATATTGAAGTTGCTATATTTATAGCAAAACTTAGTGGATATGTACCAGGTTCAGCAATGCCAATTTTAAATCGAGATATCTGACCACCTGCCTCCGTAACCTAATATTATTTTACTTGTAATGAAGGGATTACATTAAATTTCTCAGTAAAAATATTTAAAATTTCTATCACAAAACCAGTCACATCATGTAATAACTAGTAAGTATTATAAACCTGATACTCACATATGATGATAAACAATAGATAAACCTAACGTATAATATCCGTAAATGCAGATACCTATCCGTAGAAGATGCGTGCACAATGCGATGTGACGATTCAGAATTAGATCGGCGAGATGAGTTTCCAAGGTCTGGGTCACGAGATAAGGTCGAGTCGGAGCTATTTCGGATTTGTTACAAACAATTCGAGACTCGCTTTAACAAACATATTACAGTGACAGCCGAGCAGGCAACCTTTATGGACTTAATTTGATTAATCTTAATTGCTTACTTCATATATGAAACAAATGCAATAAACTGCAATATTTGAAGTTATAAAGACAAAAAAAAAGAGACTAGGTATGATTGAAGTGCCTTAAAACAATTTGATTTGTTTAGTTTAGTCTTTTTTATATAGACGGGTTCTTGAGTAATATAGATAAAACATAAAGAGAGAATGTATGTAGATACTTCTGATGTAAACTCATAAGATAAACCTTATGAGTTGTATAAGGACTACATAGCTAGTCCTTTGTCACTTGTGAGATCCGTTGTTTTAAAACAAACAAAGAAAACAACGATCACTTTGTTGGAAAGGAGTGGATCGGTTTTAAACTATCGCCTTTTTTTACTAATCCATATCCCTAATAACATCAAGGTGTATTTGAAAAGTGCTTTGTTATTACATACTGTCAAGTTATTTCTTGTTGACTTAACATTCGGTGTATATTTTACTGCGCGGTTCAATTCAGTTCAATCTTGGGGTTAATTTATCTACTGAGTATATTATAATATACTCAGTAGATAAATAGTTCAAAACCAAAATTCAATTCAATGTTTAGTACGTATACACCACGTGGGCGAAGCTTACATATCATTCTACATCTTTGGCGAGGCTTAGTGATAAATAATACACATTCATAGATAACGAGTTTGATAAGAAATTCCAGTGACAATGGAATTGTGTTTGTACGAACACTCAATAGGTGGAGCATAAATTTTATACCAAACAATATTTTAAATCTCAGGATAGAATAACGAAATTTGGGGCTTTCTTATGTCTTTACAATATTACCTATATGTATGATTGTTATATAGCAGATACTAATAACATACTAAGTACCTACCTAAGTACACCATGAACTCCGTCCTTTCCAGGGTTTGCATTAAGAATCTCTTCTTAATGCTGATATTAACTAAGTAGTTCATGAATGGTAGATTAATTTAAACACTGGGACCATAAACATCTATGTGTGTTCTGTGGGAACAACTGATCTGGAAATGCAAACTTTCCCAAGTTTCGCAATTCATTTGCAAATGTCCAAGCATGTTTCTAAACAAGCTTGTCGTCTGTAGAACGAGTACTTGGCGTTACGTGGCTATCGAGCGTATAAACATCTACAGACTAGGTCGATAACTGATGAGGAAATTGGATAATTGAGGAAGGGAGCGGCTCGCACTGAGAGCTACGTGAATTAACTTCGATTACACCGACAAGTCAGCCCATCGTCGCAGCCAGCGGACCATCCGACTGCATGTATGTCAGCTGAAAATATAACATCTCCACACTACCTGGAAAATGCTTCATCCATTTATGCGTGACCAAAGTCATCGAAGAATGTTTTGTATTCCAATGTTGTGAAACAGTATTCCTTATGCCACAAAATGTTACTTGCATTTTTCACAAAATTGCCTGGGAGAGTTTTAACTAAATTGCATAAACCATACTAGCTATGTTGTATTCTGATGATGGTACTGTGATTAAGCCCAGTATCTCTAACATTTTTAATGGATTTTTTTTTTACCTACGTATGGCTACTGATGCCTATAGGGGGCCAACCATAATCGTTTAAGAAACACGTATTAAAAACTTCTCTGCTTCGGAGTTTGCATGTATAGTACAAATGGAACGTCAAAGATGAGGCCCCTGTACATCATCATCATCATCATATGCCACTTTATCATAACAGTACCCACATAAAGTGACACCAATTAAAAACCATTCTTGGTCTGCCAAGAAACACGACTTATACCTGTGCAAGTTTACGGTTCAAAATTGCTGTATATATTTTTCAGTTTCCATCTTTCAGCTGTACTTTTTTAATTCCACTCGCGTCATAATAATGTAAAATAATCTTTTAGCAACTCACTGTAGGGCGACCGTGAGTATTCTTATAAGATCCCGACGCTAGATGGTAAACTCACTTGATACAAAAACATTATTTTTCTTAACGGATCTCTTGATCAGACGATTTCAATCTTACTGTGAATCGATAAAATATTTTTTGCTGTGATGTAACTGAATCAAATTAATGGAAGTAAAAGTGTTTCGTGTCGAGTCGAATATTCACCAGATGTGTTAACATCGGATTGCGGCCACTTCCCATTTCAATACTTCCTCTAGCATTATCAGAGCCAAACTGCTTACTTTTACTTCCTATTTACACTAATTCTTTATTTCAATTTCTCTTTGCAACAAAAAAATTAAGTGAAACCTATGTATAGATTCTTTTGGCTACAATAATCGCACCAGTTTATAAAAGAAAATAGATTTTCAGTCGCATTCAGTCACGTAGTCGAATGGCACAAAATTTTGGCAAACTATTTATGTAAAGCAATTCGTTTCTTACAACATTATTGTAAGCGTCTGGGTCGGCACCCTTAACTGAAGCGATGCAATCAAATAACAGCAAAAGACCAGGTGCATTACGTATTAACAGTATTACAATAATCGCTCTTATGGGCTACATCTTAAGGTACTGTCGACATTTTTGAATTTAGTGTAACGACAGGTGGCCCCCGGCTGTCCCGTCAGGTGCAATACGTACACAAAGGAAAGCTTTAAGCTTAAATTTTTATGGTCAGGTCCAAAATGTTACCTGCTCAACACTGTTAATTCATCGTATACACCAGAGAATATCGAGTACGTATTTTTGCTTGAGTTGCTTTGTTTTCATACTCATTATAAAGGTAGAAAACACACCAACGTATTGTTTACGTACGAGTGAAGTAAAATCCGTATTATATTTTACCGTGAGAAATATATGCCACTGAACATTACTAGAATGAAAAATATTGATTAATGGAAAGTTAGTCGTTAAAATAATATTGTTTCATCGTATTATTTGCGATAGAGCGCTCACTGAATATAAATCAAAACTTCGAGTTGAGAAGTCGTGCAATTTATTATAATAAAATATCCGATTGTTTATTAAAACTAGGAAACTCAAAATGTTCTAATCCTAGTTCATTTCATCTCCACAGTGGGAGCAAAGTGTTCTTAAAATCATTGTTTCTGCAGGTATAATAATCGTATTTAAACTTGGCATTGACTGAATTCTCTGATAACAACCTAGTTGGCATACTTTATAATTACCATGCAAATTATACTTAAGTTCACCGGCTCACATAACAAAACACATTACTATATCACTATCCACGGACACTATCAATCACTGAAGCTAACATAAAATATTCTTGATCAAAAGTTTGTCAGTCGCCACTACAATTCACAAAGTATTTGAGCGGGATTGGTCGGGTGCAGTCGAGTGTGAAGAGCTCCCAACGGATAATCGCAACGGAGCGATGTGCCCTTCCGTAGTGCGCGACCGGCGCGCGGCATCTGACGAGTGACGCGGCGGGCTCTGTCGCGCGTCACCGAGGACACACCAGACAAGGAAACCACGCATGTGCGGGGTTTTCTCTAGCTTTTCCGAATAAACACGAAAGTGACGTAACGCACGTCACAAAACGTCTACGTATAAGATAGTGGAGGTGGAAGTTGGATGGAAGGATCACGTTTGTTGTCTTGTATAGTCTCGAGGGTATAAAGAAAAACTGCATATATACATAGTAACTGCATACACATCTATAAAATTGAAAGCGTAGTAAATAAAATAAATCAAGACATTTTACACAAACATTTCCAAATAAAAAGTTATTAGGACCGCTCTATCTGATAGAGTACTTACTATTTGTTATCAGCGTAGAGGCGTAGCACGTGTAGCTATTCGTACACACTAACAACTAACGCCATCTAGTGAAGCATTGCGAGAATCAAAGTGACTAAAAAGTTTTTTTATGTTGCGACTGACGTAGCTTGATGGTATTTTGTAGGTCGTTGTGAGACAATGTTTCTAATTAGGTGGTGCGGTGAAAGGATATGTCTAGTCAAGAACCTCGTAATTATAATTAAAAAATATATTAGTGTTTAATATCTCAGGAACTACGTTAGCTATTGACTTGATATTTGGCATAATATTATGCACTGGGTTGACCTTGTAGACTACAAGGTCAACCCAGTGCAAAATTTTTAGAAAATATTTAAAGTTAAGCTAGGAGGGAGATTATTTTTAAAGTTGATTGTTCTAAAGGGCGGCTAATCTCAACGGGGATTAGCCATTTGCGCAAGAGATATTATAGTGCACAGTGTGTGCGCAAACTCCTTATTCTCTCATTCTCATAATCCAATGGGACGGCAATCCGATACGACCGCAGAGAGGTCACGCGTCGTCCAACGGCTTAACGTGCTTTCCGAGGAGATGTAAACACCGCCAACTTCAAAACTCTGGGCATTTTATGGAATACGAAATACTCGTGTTGAATACTACAAATTAAAGGACTTGACTAACCCGCTTGGAAACTGTTTTTATTTTCAATATTTCCAACTTTTTAACGCAAATATGACCGAAAAATTACCCTTTCTCTCCCATATCTTCAAAGCCACCAACTAACAATAAAGAAATTGGTACCTATCGGTGCAGACTTATCCAAATATTACATGAAGATACACATTCACAAAACTCCAAAAATCGCTCCAAGTGTGTACGTTTTGAGAATTCAACAAATAATCGTTTCTTATCAAACTTAGTTTTGTGGTTGGTAAAATTCACTTCGCACATACATGATTCAATATTTTAACTTCTTTTTTTTTTGTTGATTAGTTGGAAAAGACATTGTCTTTAAAATACTATAATCATATATTAAACGAAATCTTCGCCTGACGAAGTTTATCACTTTACTGGTAACGCAAGATTAAGTACCAGCGGCCTGTAAACAAGTCTAAAAAATATGATGTGTTATTATAGATAACTGAGAAGAAATTTAGAGATCTCATATGTGTGCCTGACCCGGCAAGGTACTCGGCATTAAGACGTTGGCACCAAATCAGCTTTGCTGAAAAATGGGTGTTGCAACAACACTGCTTATCTATTTATTGACCCTTTTGGGAATGTGTGATGTAATTTTTACTAAATTTACTAATAATAATACTTTCGACCCATGCAAATAAATATTTTATCTTATCACTTTCGACTTCCATCACATCAAATAGGACACGGTGTACAATAGCAACATGGCCCCCAAAACAATAAGAAAGCTAGATTTCCCTACTGCTGATTGCCACGGAATGGTGCAGTCAATCGAGACAATGATACCAAACGTATAAGTCTACCGACATAGAATTTATGTGATAATATCGATTTCCCCACATTATGAGCTATTACAATAAAGAGGTTCTTAATGCTGAAATTAAAAGAAAGTTTTTTTAATATTTAAATATTCCGATTCGTGGCACCGTGTAACCACACATACAAGTTTGTAGGTAGATGACCAGTGTATCAACGTGTTAATCTTAGGTGTTTACGTAGAAGACGCTGTGTGCAATATATCATACGTGTGAGTTTAAGATACTTACATATCAATGTTGGCGTAATACCTAAGCACACATCATCACTTCATAAGCATCGATACATAATTACTACAACATGTATACAGTCGTGTTGAATATGATGTCTCAGTGGCGTCATGTAAAAGATATCAACGCGTTATCTTGCTACAAGTATTTTTTTTTAAATATTAAACCATACGTAGTCCTAAATTTATGTAAATATGGGTTTTTTTATTCAGTTTATTTTCCTACCTCTACACTTTCACATAAGTTTACTCAGGTACACATACTGTAAAGGTTTCACGCATTTCTGAATATCGTGTCCTGTCTAGATATTAGTTTAAGCTTTTTTGGAGTAATATTAGATATTTCGTAAATCTATACAGGTACGTACTCAATGTATTAAAATTATTTTATTAGAATACTTAACTAAGTATATAGTTTGTGTGTGTACAGTATACCTACATTTTATGACTTTTTCGAACATTTCCTTTATAATAAGTACCTATCTAATCCTACTAAAAATCCTACTAAATCCTACTAAAAAATACCTGCAATACTGCAATAATTTCATTTCCGTAACAAAAGTTAGCAAAAATGAAAGCGATTTTTCACACCACGTCGTCGCTCGTCCACAGCAGAACTCATTGACGGATTGTTTCATTTAGTTCCATGGAGTATAATGTTACGTGAAAGTGTTAACCCAACGTCCAAGCCGTTTCACTTTCTACGGAAAAATGCGAGGCTTGCCGAATTGCGCGTCAGCACAACACCCACATGAAAGTAGATGTCATAAGTTCAATAAACATGTGATATGCATGCCTATTGTATTCGAGCAATAAGTTTTGTATAAAGCAAGTATTTAATAAACTGCTGAGCAAACGAGCATTGAGAATTGTAACGGCGTACTTATAGCACAATAGGTATTTATGTAGTAATTTATCAAGAATTGTGTAATTTGTAAGTTAGTAGGTATAATACTTCAAAACAGCGATTCTCGTTAAAACATTAACGTTGAGCTTACTTTACTGTGAAACCGTCTTTAAGTGAAGGTAAAATAATAATACATAGGTATGAGAAATAACCGTTAAGTCCTCATCAAATGGATATTGAAGACGTAAGCAAGCATAAGTACAACCCCATCATGGTTACACACGCACTTTGCAGCGCCTAGTCATCATTGCTATGAAAATTGACATGACTTGAACTCCATAGATAAGTTACAATTAGTTCCTTGCAAGTACCAGGCCATGCAGTGCAGACATAATGCAGACTTCAAAGGCAATCTTGCAGTGTTGGTTGGTTCTGAACTTTATTGGTCATCTTTTATCACACGAGTAATAAGTCTTAATAAAATGGGACCAGTAAATCTTAATACAATGATGATGCATTGTATCGAGTATCGAGGTAATACCTCGATTTCATACCATTTAATATCAAACCCATGAGACTCTAGGTATACACTCAATTAAGTACAAATTAATAGCACCTACTTACTGGGATATTTAGACGTATCACGATTGAGTGAGTGAGTCAAAATACAAGTAAATTACATTTAAATAGAAACAATGAAACCTATGGAGGCACCGCAGGGAACAGAAGGCTAACAATGGTTATGAATGGCAATCGCTCAGAAACTGGAGCGAGTACGTGTGAGGTAACCCGCAGCGATCCCACGAACAACTATTTCAACATTTTTCCACATTGCTAAATTTACGCAAAAACCAATGCCTTATCAGCTTTCTAGCGTTATAACTGGACAATATAATGATTTTAAGTAACAATTAAGGACGTATACACACAGTGTGATGTTAGCCTAATAGACCGAATCAAGTTCTGATATAATATTTGTGGGCGATGTATGTAGGCGCCCACATATTGAATCATCTACCAAACAAGGAAAAATTCTGAACCTGCCAGAATCTTTTCAACGTTTTGGAATAAGTACTTACATATAATATTAGTTACAAGTATGGCAATACAATTTTATTAGGTGAGAGATGACTACTCGTACGTGGACCTAATACCTATTCATTCAATATTTAACGTCGACCTCGTAGGCAATAAACGTCACACTTCCAATGTAGACATAACTCGTATTCAATAATATCATCATTATAAATAGCCAAATCTATAAGTCGCCTCTTCTGCCTGCAATTCTAATAGTGATCCAATCGGTGGATGTCATCAGACGTACGGTGGTCGTTCATTTGTGATTAATCGGTCAATCGATTCATCAAAATGCTTAGTTTTATACGTGTTTACTGTAAAAGTGTTATTTTGCAATAGTGTAACTGTTACAACAATGAAGAAACATGGATTCGATATTACCAAGCTCTCAGCATCCTGGCTCATCGTTTTCTACGCATGGTTTCCGGGAAGAATCCGCGCTCTGGCGGCAGCGCGGCTACAGACCAGGTACTCCAGGACACTGCACCATCGCACGTCACCACAACAACACGCCACATTCCATCACTGCATCCGCGTCCAACATATGATCGCTCCGGCCGGTCCTGACGTCACACACACGGTTAACTTATCCACAACACTAGTTCGATGGCTTAATGCCTGTCTAAATCCTTTGCACCCGCTGACACTGGTCGTTTCATTAAGTGATCAAGGGAACCAATGCTCGCGTGTGAGAAAATGGTAACATGTGACGCAGGTAGCAACTTTCGCGCACGAACTGAGTGAAGCACGTCCGCGTCGTGGCACGGCGGTGCGCGCGCGCACGTAACGGCACCAGCCCCCGCGCCCTCCCCCGCTCGGGCTCCGCTGGACCTGCCTCTCTACCTATCGCCTAACCATTGCTCGCAGTTCGCCTGCCTTGGTTTGCGTTTGTATACTCAATAGCAGTGTTATTGTTCAAACTGTGTGTGTAATCTATTCGCGTATTGTTTGTTCCCGCGTTGCATGTTGACAAAAACAACAATAGCGTATAGCTTATTTTTCACTGGAATTTAAAATAATTCACTTTACATACCTACTCAATTTGGTTCCAATTCTCAATTCAATCCAGGGATCAAATCAAGGCCCTCTATCAGAAAATAAAAGAATTTGATAGAAGGATCATAAGGTCCACGTAAGAAAATTTGATCAAAGGACTAAATAATTCTCCTATGAGGCAGACGTTATTATTAAGAAGTTGCACTTTTATTTAGGTAGAAACACCAAAACAAATAATCACACATATACAATCTAAATTAACCATTGAAATTATTGTGCTGATTCCTGGGCCTGTCCTATCTCCAACGAATGCACCATAATAAAATTCAGAATTTTTAATCATAATTAGGTTAGTTAGTTTCAATGTATTTTAAACTAAGCCACTGGACTACGTGCATACTTAACACGTTTATGTTAGCATATTGTATAAGTAGCAAATCATACCTCTGCAAACTTAAAAGAAAGACCTTATCTGTTTGCCAGAAGTGTTTAGTCCTACAAACAACTTAAATTATTCTATGGGAACAAAACTCGTATTCGTACCAGCTGATTGCTAAGTCACGAGAAGTATATTTTCTTGCATTGCTAGTCGATTACGGCAAGTAAAAAGGAAGAATATGATTTTATATTTCAGTGCCTTTTCCGTCATCTTTGGCATTTAACCACAACCCTCCTCCGAACAGTATAAATACACAGATTTTTGCCACGCTAAATGATCAAGCGACGACGTTGGAATATTTACAAACCTATACTTACTTTGAGCATAGTTCCTCGTCATTGTCAATCTACGATGGCAATATGGGGTCAGGCCCCTGGGCCTGATATCAAACCATGTTAGAAAATATGTACCGAATAATTTTCCTCATCTTCACACCAACACGCTTTTACTAGCTGTAAAAAGGGTCACCCAACTTTTTTCCCTTAAGTACCTACTTTAATTAAGCCCACCAACGCGACACCGATATGCTCTGGACCTAACGCTTACCGTACCTATTAATACAGAACAGATAAACTAGTTGATACACAGCAGGGTTTGAAATCGAATCCTTGAAGGAGTTATGTCGCTGCCGATTCCGCATCTAACGAGGATAGTTTGACGGAAGGTAATAAGACATTTAACTTACTTCCTACATCTAGGGATTTACCTATGTAGTCAGTAAATTAATTCATGATTTTTTTTAACTGTGTCAAGACAATAGATAATGAGGTTGAGCATAATAGGAACTCCCGATCGACTTACAGAACCGCCCGACTGTACTTCTCCACCTTAAGAAGAACACAGCTAACAGGCGAAGAGGGGAGTCACTGTATAAGCACTTATTTTTCGCCATTATGATGACACAGTGATTCCGTTCTGTATAGGTAAAGGAGGCAGCGTGCGAGTGGCAAGTGTATTTCGATACCTCCTCTAAAAATAAGATGTACAAGGTGTTTGTAGGCTGCAATAGCCGCTTGTTATATTATCTGTAACCCATTAAAATACATAATTTTTTTTGATTCTATGATTACAGATGACGGGAATAGTTGAAATGTAGATGAATTTGATCGAATAAAAGACTTTGTATGTTATGACAGAAGATATTAAAAACTAAGCTCAATTCTTATTGAGTGTAAACTAAGCAGCATTTTCTTTGACCCTAGCTTCCAAGCAGAGCGAATAATGACGGAGACTTATTAAAGCCACGAATGTGCCATGTGCTAACCAACCAATAAAATTGTGCCATTGACATTGTGTCATTTCATTTGTGTCAAATCAAAAGATCATCATCGAAACTGTCTTCGTTTCGCTGTAATGAAATTCGTTCAATCTCATAATTAATTTTGAGCGTGAATAAAATAGTTTAAAGTTAATAACTAGTGCTTTATTGCTTAAAAGGCTGATTGAAATAACGTAGAGGTCAATTTCCTATATTAATCAGCTTAAAATATGATAGTTAAATCGGAATAAAGTTGAAGATGTCTAGTTATATTGATAATAAAAATAAAACGAACTCTGATGAAGATCAAGCTTCCTCAACTAACTTGAATGCAAGCAATGATGATCAGAGTGATCAATCAAAAATGCGCGGCGTGACTTCTGACGAACACAGCGCCGTCGTCGCGGCTCATTACAACCACCTGCAAGAGAAAGGCCTCAAAGAACGATTCAATTCTCCTATATTCCATCTGAGAAACTTTAATAATTGGGTTAAAAGTGTACTCATTCAAGAATATACTGATAAAATTCGAGAGAAGGACTATGGACGAGCTCTTAAAGTATTAGACATATGTTGTGGGAAAGGAGGAGACTTGGGTAAGTGGCAGAAAGCCCGCGTGGACCGTGTTGTCTTTGCTGACATTGCAGAAGTATCAGTTGAACAGTGTCAGACAAGATACGAGGACCTGCGCAAAAGATGTGGCAGACTGTTTGAGGCTGAGTTCATTGCTGCAGATTGCACAAAGGAGCCACTCAGAGACAAGTACAAGGATCCATCTATTAGTTTTGATGTAGTTAGCTGTCAATTTGGGTTACACTACAGTTTTGAGAGTCTAGCCCAAGCAAAGCGTATGCTAGCTAACATATCAGAATGTTTGAAGCCAGATGGATTCTTTTTTGGAACTATTCCAGATGCATACGAAATTGTTTCCCGCGCACAAAAGTCTTCCAACAATTCATTTGGGAACAGGATTTATAACATTAAATTACTTTTTGACCCCAAAGATGGCTATCCACTCTTTGGTGGGAAATATGATTTTCATTTGGAAGGAGTTGTTGACTGTCCAGAGTTTTTGGTAAATTTTGAACTGTTTGTGAAACTGGCTCAAGAATTTGGCTTGGAATTGGTTTATAAGGCAAGATTTGCTGATTTCTTCAAAGATCATTTGGAGAACTATAAGCAATTACTGCATAGAATTATGTGTTTTGAAAGCTACCCGGCTCCTCCAGGCAAAGAGCTCATTGGAGATGAGAAGGAGTATGAACATGCAAAACTCTTTTGGGAGGGCAAAGAACAAAAGACTGATCGTGATCGCATTGGTACTATGAGTACTTGTGAATGGGAAGTGGCCAGTAAGTATAGGAAAATATCTCCCTGCCACATTTTTTTTTTCAGAATGTATATATTTTAATCATTTGACCTTTTTTCAGCTGTTTACATGGCTTTTGCATTCAAGAAACTAAAATCCACATGGGACTCTAATGGAAAACCTGTGTACAAAATTACAGAACAAAAACAATCAACAGATCGGAAATAATAGCATATATTTTATACTATCTATCAGAACATAACCCATGCACTTTACCAGTCTTTGAAATATATTATGTAACTTTAACGTTACATACATAATACATATTGCATGGTAAACTTGATTTATACACATAATTGCGATAAAATAAAAGCCTGCCCTCATGTAATCTTACAAAGAATTTAACTACAATATGTTAAAGCTCTTCTAGTAAATCTAAGTACCTACCCGCTCTTACCAATAGAGTGAGTAGGACTACATCATAGAAATATCCAAATGGCTACAATGTTTTTTTGCTAGCACTATTTCGGATAATATTGGCAAATCCAAATCCAATTTGGTACCCAATAAATAACAAGTCAAGTGACAGTTGGACTAGCATGTTGCGAGTTCCATACAAAACTATACTGAGGGGCGAATAAAAGTTTTCACTAATTGTGTGTAAATATTTATTTTAAAAAATATTATGATGCAGTTTGCATTAAAATCGCCCCTAGGACTGTTTTGATTATTTTCTGCCATTTCTCATAGTTTCTGATTTAGCCATTAATTTGCACTTTAAAATTTTTGCCTGTATATAAAGATGGTCCGCTCTACACGATCCACAGCAACAATAAGTATCTAATAAAATACAATACTCTCTCTCTCTAGATTTATCTACTTAACGTTTTGCTTAACGCCACTGACCAATGTTATTGAAAAAATGTAGCCAACCTCCAACCTACATTATACATAGTGGAAAGTATAACCAATAGAACGGTAGGTATTTTTAAGAAATAACTACTATTTTTTATTATTCTTTCTGTAATTAAACTCCGTAGATTAGGTATTAAACTATTGCCGTGCTTTAGTGGATAACTTTACAGAAATCTTCGAACACACAAAATATTTTAATTATTATTTTCGAAGACTCCATTCATTTAAGTACCTACATACTGTTATAAAATTCAATTAAATCTAGGCAAAAACTACCTATGTGCCTATGTATGTACATAGTTTAATTTTGCCCATTTTGATATTTGATACATAATTAAGATTAGAAACCAATGTTAGCAAAGACTATACTAACAATTGTTATAAAAAACATGAAATAAAAATTACGATGTGATAAATATTGAATACTGTGTATTATTTATTAGCCATGCTTGTATAAATAAACCCCCTATATAACAAAATATGAGCTAAGACACCTTTGTTCAAGTAAAAGTAGTTCCATCTCTTTTTGTGATACAGATTTCAAAAGGGATGGAAATCGTTTTAGTCAAAGTTCAGTCTAGCCTTGGTTTAATTAATCTGTGTTTTGTAGTAAGAGGGTAAATTTATATGTGTATGACTGTATGCTTAAAGTCATAACATTTTTTAAACAACTAACATGGTTTGATTCTACAGTCTTAAAATGTAACCGATTCAAGAATTCAGATAACCTCCACCTTTTTTAATTCGGTTAAAAAGGGAGAAAAAATAATATATGGGTGTAATTTCTTTCTTTTGATATTGGTAAATATTGGCAAATTCTGTATTTTATTCGGTACCCACATAAATTTAAGGAAATGAAGTAAAATTATATTTCAATATTCGCTTTTTTTGTACTCAGATAGCAACATTGAAGATAGACCTGAAGAGCGAGCGAACGAGAACATTGAACCAATGTGGCGGAGCTATGAAGTTATGCACAATCAGGCTTGCAACGACGCACGCATGCGCATTCGTCCGATCTTGGCACTTAGAATTTGCGCTTGTTCGGCCGGCGGCCTCCCTCACCTTTCCATGTAATTCCATTCCAACAAACGATACGTAGGCAAAATGAGTGTCGAAAATCCTGCCAGTGATAATGATTGCGAAACAGTAAGTATTCAGATTGACTTATATTTTAAAATTGTATCTTTTAATCTATATTTTTAAGTTGAATGAGCCGTGGCTTTAGCTATTTACTGATGAACATTACACTTCATGAATCGAAAATTTTCTAAGTCCCAATATGGCGTCAACTATAGTGGCGGAGCATTCTGCAGCTAAGCGTCGGTAGGAAATCCATTTTACTGTAAATCATGCTACTTTATTTTGGTTATACTAAATGAGGCGTTTAGTTAGTGCTAGGTTGGTTAGTATTTCGTATAATTCATATGTGCTCCACTACATCATGGTTATTTTATGCATAGGGAAAGGTAAATGGCAATAAAAGTGAACACGTGAACGGTATCCACAACGGGTACAGCAGCTCTGAGAAGCACAAGTCCAGCCACAAGTCGTCGAGCAAGGACAAGCATCGCGACAAAGACCGCGAACACAAAAGTTCTTCCAAACACAGCAGTTCTAGCAGGTTAGATTTCCAGAAAGTTCTGTGTGAACACACTGCTTTTGATGAATTAAATAAGTTAATTGAAAGATAAATTTGCAGAGACAAAGATAAGGAGAAACATTCAAGTAGTAAGAATCACAGCAGCTCCCACAAGTCGTCGAGCAAAGACAAAGACCGCAGCGACAAGAGCAAGGAGCGGAGCAGCGACAAGGACAAGCACCGCAGCGACCGCGACCGCCACCGCGACAAGGAACGCTCCGACCGCCACAAGTCCTCCAGCGATGACAAGAAGCCCTCCTCCAAGGACAAGGAACGCGAACACAAGTCCTCTAAGGACAAGGAACACAAGTCCAAGGATCACGACCGGGAGAAGGACCGCCAAAGAAGTGATAAGGATAAGCACCGCACTGATAAGGATAAACACTCCAGTTCTAAGGACAAGCACAGGTCAGTTACAACAGCTGGTCAACTTAACAGATAGATAAAATTGAAGTGTCTGTTTGTAATCCCAAATTAACATCTTTTCACTAAAAGCATATGAGTATATACAGTACTCGCACACCATACATAAAAGTAGTAACTTAGGCTCAAAAATATTACAGTTCCAAGGGCCACCCATTAATTTAAGTGTTTATAACTAAAAATCTCTCCTCACTTTATCCCAATCTCCTACATACTATACAATGAGATCTTAAGTATTAAAAAAACATTTTCAATCTTATTGAACTCTTTGGTGAATTTTTTTGTTTGGAATGATGTTACCTAGTAATACATATAAACAATTCTTTGACATTTATTGACATTTTATGGTGGGACATCCAAATTATTTATTGTCATTTCAGCATTATTTCAATAATGAAACTACCATTGGGAGTATTAATCTGCAATGAGTGGTTTTTCTGGTACTGCCTTTATTTTATTATATTATAACACCTATATAAAGCAAGTTTTCTTTTACATTTTGCACACTCATCTAGGATGATCTTCAATGCTGTGCTTATATTACTAGTAATAGACATATAATGCAGGTACAACCAACATTTTAAAGGAATGTTGTGTGAATGTGATTATTAATCTCTATAATTTATTACTGTTTGTTAATAAAACCATTGTTTTATCTTTTGTAGCTCCAGTAAAAGTAAGGATAAAAGCAGCAATGAAAAATCTGAAAAGGTGAAGGTCAAATCTGAATCAGAAGACTCTTCCATGAAAGATGATCCTTTACAGGTCTTATTTTTATTATAACATTCATCTTTTCCCTCTGCCAAATCCTTCCTGTAGGCCTAGACAAAATAACATTATCTTGTGCTTACGCTATTAGAAGTGATACAGATAGAAATGTATGAGAATGATATACCCGACATAACACATGTCATTCTTGAAAATTTTGTATTGTTTCTATAAGCGCCAGGGTAATGTTACTTACAGGCCCTGGTGATCAAATTCAATACACAAGTTTATAGTTTTCTCTTCCTTGCTCTATCAAATTCTTTTATATAATAAAAAAAAATTATTTTTTAATGAGTGTTATAAATGTTATTAAACAGATTGATGAGTCTTATATCAAAGAAGAGAGTGATGATGGATTTGGTGATACCAATGCTACTGCATCATCATGTGACTACTCCATGTCCCAGTTCAAAGATGAGCCGCTGTCGGAGCTGCCCCCAGATGAGGACAGTGAGGAAGATACACCATTGGTAATTGATGTAATATATTACATATCCACTATTTTTAACATTTTTGTTGTCATAATTGATATATGACTACTTTTATTTTTTTTTGTTTGTTGTTGGCAAGTTATGTTGGTAGCTAGTGCATATTTATTATATTGCGTAACAGACGGAGCGTAAGGCAAGTAAGCGACGCGTGGCCAGCGAGAGTGAAGAAGATAAAGAAGATATACCTCTGTTGCAGCGAATGAAGTCCAAGAAAAAAATAAAGAAAGGTATTTTAATTTAATGTTAAGAGTATGTCGTGTCGGCGTGAGTTATAAGCGCTCAGTTAGAATTGAGGCAATAACTCGACTTTAGCTTGTATTTGTTCACGCCCGTATGGAAAACCTCAAAAAATTACTACAGCGCATTCAAGGTTAGCGCTCATAACTCGTGAGGGCACCTATAAAGGTAAATGCTAAGTATAATAAGTAATTAATGTTTGCTTGTTATATAGAAATCAATTATGATGATGAAGAAGATGTGAAGCCTAAAAGTAAGAAGAGAAAAGCTGAGAAAGCTAAGCCAGTAAGTAAAGTGAAGACAGAGCCTGGCGACACTGTAAGCCCCACCAAGCGCAAGAAAAAACAGGAGGATGATCAAGAAGTTTGGAAATGGTATGTTCAAACAGTCTTAGAAATATAGCTTTGCTTTTTATATAGGATAACATGTGTACTTATGAAATGCTTACCTTAATTAAACAGTATTTGCCCTATGGTCCCTTTAACACATCATAGTATTTATTATTTCATGTTCACCTAAAGGAGTATATTAAATTTACGACATTATTCCTACGAGAGTTGATGCTCAAATAGTAACAGATGGCGCTGTGGTCGTTCTGACAAATGACATTCAAGATTTGAGGTTATGTTTCAAAATAAAATATGTTTATCAAAGTAGGGTTAAGCTGTATGAAAATATTGCAATTTAGTAATTTACTGAAAACAAGGTCTTATAATTTAATAATTTTACGAAACAGGCGATTTCAAAGAATAAAGTGTGTTGGTAGTCATGAATCATAAGTTACATAAACATGTTTGTCAAATGGTTTGAACACAAGTTTAATTTTTTGTTATCCTGCAGGTGGGAAGAGGAAAAGAAGGACGACGGAACTAAGTGGAAATTTCTTGAACATAAAGGGCCTGTATTTGCTCCAGAGTATGAACCTTTACCCAACAATGTGTTGTTCCGCTACGACGGCAAGGTTGTCAAGCTCTCTCAAGATACAGAGGAGGTGGCGGGATTCTACGCGCGTATGTTGGACCACGACTACACCACCAAGTCCACATTTAACAACAATTTCTTTGAGGACTGGCGTAAAGTGATGACACATGAGGAGACTAAACTAATCAAGGATCTATCTAAATGTGACTTTAAAGAAATGCATGCATATTTCCAAAGTGTTTCTGAAAAGAATAGGAATCGTACAAAAGAAGAGAAAGCAGCGTTGAAGGCTAAGAATGATGAGATTCAAAAAGAATATGGATTCTGTACTATTGACGGTCACAAAGAAAAAATTGGTAATTTCCGAATAGAACCTCCTGGTTTATTTAGGGGCCGGGGAGAACATCCTAAGATGGGCAGATTGAAGAAACGTGTTATGCCAGAAGATGTTCTGATTAACTGCTCTAAAGATAGTAAAGTACCTAAACCCCCTGCAGGACACAAATGGAAGGAAGTGCGACATGATAACACAGTCACTTGGCTGGCCAGTTGGACAGAGAATGTACAAAGTCAGGCGAAATATGTTATGTTAAATCCTAGTTCTAAATTGAAAGGTGAAAAAGATTGGCAGAAGTATGAAACTGCTCGAAAATTACATAAGTGCATAGACAAAATCAGAGAAAACTACCGGGCAGACTGGAAAGCTAAAGAAATGAGAGTGCGCCAGCGTGCTGTTGCATTATACTTCATAGATCGCCTTGCACTGAGAGCAGGTAATGAGAAGGATGATGATCAAGCAGACACAGTGGGCTGTTGTTCATTGCGTATTGAACACATTGAACTACACAAAGAAAAGGATGGGAAGGAGTATGTTGTAGTCTTTGATTTCCTCGGTAAAGATTCCATCAGGTATTACAATGAGGTGCCCGTGGAAAAACGTGTATTTAAGAATCTCGAACTGTTCATGGAAAGCAAGAAAGACACAGATGATCTCTTTGATAGGCTGAACACTCAAACATTGAATGAACATTTGAAGGATTTGATGCCAGGGCTGACCGCCAAGGTCTTCCGTACCTACAATGCTTCTATTACATTGCAAAGGCAATTGGATGAGCTGACTGATCCAGATGCTACCATACCTGAAAAAATTCTTGCCTACAATCGAGCAAACCGCGCAGTAGCTGTACTCTGCAACCATCAACGTGCAGTGCCGAAAGGTAATTTGGTGCATAATATGAATTAAGTTTAATTTTATTGATGTACTAAAATTCGTATATGACTTTATTAATATTTGCAGGCCACTCAAAATCGATGGAAGCCTTGAAAGAAAAAATTCAAGCAAAACGAGATCAAGTAGATGAGGCTGAAGAGGACTTGCGGCAAGCGACAAAAGCCGCAAAGCGGGGATCTGTGAAAGAGAAAATTGCATGCGACAAGAAAAAGAAGGCTCTAGAGCGCTTGAGAGAACAACTTAAAAAACTTGAGCTGCAGGAAACAGATCGCGATGAAAATAAAACTATCGCTCTTGGTACCTCTAAGCTCAATTATCTAGATCCGAGGATCTCTGTGGCTTGGTAAGTAAAATGTGTCCGATGAAGTGTTATGACGCTTTAAAATTAATTTGGCTGAACCAGGAATTGTGACTTGCTGGGTACATATTCATAAAACAAACATATGGTACGAATTCAACAAATATTCTTAGTATAAAGTATACAGTATACACAATATTGTCTCGGTCTCGATGGCTGATTACTGATTAGACACTATATAAAATTATGCTTATGAATAAGTATCTTTGTATTGGATATTTTTTTCAACATACATTAATAAATAAGTGCCTCACGAGGGACTCTCAAACTAATTAATCTTTCTCTTTTTGTTTACAGGTGCAAGAAACATAACGTGCCGATAGAAAAAATTTACAACAAGACACAACGCGACAAATTCCGTTGGGCAATCGACATGGCCGGTCCTGAGTACATCTTCTAAGGTCATTACTCATTATTAGCATTAGCTATATTTTATACAATCTGAAAACGTTCCACTTTATATACATTGTTTTGTGTATATACTTTATTATATGGAAATCAGTTTTATGAGCTTTTGACCTTATTTTAGGAATTCTTGAGTGATGAATTTTAGTATTAACTAAATTTTTGGACCCAAATAATTCGGAATATTGTTCCTCCCATGGTTAGGATCCAAATTAGAAGTCTGATTCTAATTTATTTTATTCTAGTAAACTTAAATTGAACTCTTATAAATAGTTGATTAGGTTAAGTTTAGTCTTAAAACAGACTCTAGTTTAAGATTTTTTCTTGTATAGATTCATATTTGGAAATCCGCTCTTTAAGTCCTAGATATACGTTAGTTATTATTATACAGTATCTTATTTTTCACTGCTGTTCATGTACACATGTTGCTTTTGTCTCACAATCACAATGTTAGAACTTGACATACCAGGCTGTATTTTAGTCATAAAGACATGTATTTATATATATGTTACATTTGTCAAACTTAAACTATGTTTGTGGTTGAATTTTTTTGTAAATAATAGTAAGAGTTAGGTTAGTAGTTTGTAGCTGACCATCTACTTAAATGAAAATGTTTAACTAACAAGCAACAGTTAAATTTAAAAGTAACAGTGGCATAAACAGTTGTGGAAGCAGTGCGAGCGGCTCGCTCATGAGATCATTGTAAATTATCATGGAGTGTCTATGTACAATGTGCACTAGTAAATGTTGTAAAGTAAGAAATAATGTTATTTTATTTTTATAAACTTGAAAATTGTGGCTCTCGCCGTCAATGTCACGAAAGGTACAATGCTATAGTTAAATTTGTAATTTACATGTGTGAGTCCTGTAAATATTAAATTTTTACCATGTCCCACAAATTGTGAAATGAGATTATCCCAAATAAATGAAACATTGACACTAGGACAAGAGCGTTTAATTTTATCACATTTTCAACAATATACCTATACAAAAATTTTTTTTTTTTCAACTATCCTAACTATCTTCAGCTTCTTGAAAGAAATTTTCGTCCTCCATTCCTTCTGGCATATAAGAGAGACCAGAGTGGTCCTTATGCAGCACATTGTAGCCATTACCATAACCTGGAAACAATTCACATAATTATTGTTCCCTTATCTACCACAATCTTTGACTGTAAATGTGACAATTACTATAGTACTAGCATTAGGAACCAAAGGCAGTAAATTATTACTTGGTACCAAAGAAGAATCTTATTCTGAAATTTAATAAGAAAAATTCTGCATAGATAAAATATATTGGTGTACCATGATGTTATAATTAGAATAATTACCTAATTGTTTCATGAGCTTGGTAGGTGCGTTGCGCAAGTGAAGCGGTACCGGCGGTAGAGGCCCTTTAGCCTCTCTCAGTGATCGCTGGCATTGTTTCATGGCATTATACACTTCCGAGCTTTTGGGCGCTCGTGCAAGCCTCACTGCACATTGCGCTAACAGTACGTCACACTCGGGCATCCCTATTTGTTGACAGCCTTGTAAACACGCAACAGCCTCCACTATTGCATTCTGATCACCTAAACCTGAAAAAGGGTTTGATATTCGTCTCGACTTACTTCGCAGTTAAGTGTGAGATAGATAAGATAGCTGGATAAATCTCAATAAATTATACCGATATCTTCACACGCAGTCCTCACAAGCCTACGCGCGATGTATAAAGGGTCTTCGCCACAATGAAGAGCTCGCGTGGTCCAGTACAGGGCTGCATTATCGTCACTGGCTCGAATGGACTTCTGCAGAGCCGATATTATGTTGTAGTGCTCCTCTCCTTGACGGTCGTACAACATGTGTGACCGCTGTGGAACACCATAAATAAAAATTAAAATATGTACACATAATTTAGACAGACTTGTATATAACTACACAACATATGGCTGGTAATTCTCAATTGATGCGAGACCTTTTAATGTATATCAATATTTATACGAAAATCATGACATAAAATGGTCTCATCAAACAGGAGCCCTACCATGAGCTATCATTGCCATGGTAGTTTGACTTGTATTATGAGACAGATGGTGATGACATGTATACGACTGTCACTGTCGCACTAAACTATCATTACAATAAGAGCTCACGGTTGGGTCCCTGGTCCTCTAGCTCGCACAATATTGCCGCCTATACTCTCATAGATTTAAGACTGAAGTTGTTGCCGCGGTTAGATATATTACCTAATCTGAGGTGACTAGTATCAGCCCTATAATATATCAGTTATACATTAAAAAAAATGTTAAAAGGTCAGACCTTAATTCCATTTCGCACATCGTCAAGTGTGAGTGTCCCCGGGCCAGCGGTATGTATCTGTCCGGCCGGTTCCCGAGAAGCGAGTGCTAGCTCCAGCGCGCCGAGCGCCACACGAGCGTCTCCATCGCACACCTCCGCTAACCAGCGCAGAGATGCCTCTTCTACAATGTATCTAATTTACTTCACTATTAAATAACATCAACATCTATGCAATTATAAATAATATTGAAGCTTCTGCTGCAAAAGAATTTCTTCAGGCTGAGTCAGTATGCATAGGAAAATCTGCTGATATTATTCAGAGTAAAATAGGGTAGTTTTAATTTTGAGAACAACAAAATTAGGAATCCAAGCAAAATAAGTTGAAGGGACTCACCTTCAGGTAATATATTAATAAAATTCAGCAATCTTCTAGATTTAATCAAATAACAAGCAGATAATGTTATTTTAAATAGATGCAGTAATACTTACTTTGGAATTTCACTGTCTAAATAGTCATCAATTGACCCTAGAGAGTCCATCACCACTGCTTGATTACTTCTGAGTGCCCTCTTTAAAATGGACAGAACATCATCAACGGTCAACTTCTCCATAACTACAACCCTGCACCGGCTGAGCAAAGCATTGTTTAAGCTGAATGATGGATTTTCTGTAGTAGCTCCAATCAAGGTTATTGTGCCATTCTCCACATGGGGAAGGAATGTATCCTGCTGGAGTTTATTAAATCTGTAAAAAAGCATATTTTTCAATAACAAAGAAATAAACAACAATGTATCATTGGAAAAAACTTTAAATCTCTTACCGATGAATTTCATCCATGAAGAGCACTGTATGCCTCTTGAATTGCCCCTCGTTTTTGGCCACTTTAACTATTTCCTTGACATCATTTATACCAGATGTTGTGGCAGAAAGTTTAACAAATCTCAAGTTCTCCTGACCCTTACAAATATTAGCTACCACATTTGCCATTGATGTCTGAAAGAAGATTTTATTTCAATAGTTTTGCTGTGACAGAGCACAAACTATGTTCTTAGATTTAGGAATGGCCCATTGCAATATTAATAATTAAAAAAGTTAAATGTATACATACATTGTAGCAGAAAAGTTTAAAATTATATATATGAATTTAGACATTGCTTCCATTGTAAATTTAATCTATACTAATGTGAAAGATTTCTGAAATGTTTCTTTCCTTAAATGCACTCATCTCAGGAACTACTGGACTGATGTCAAAACATTTCAATGTTAGATAGCAGAGGGGAAGGCTATAGGTGATATACCATCATGCTAAAACCAATAGCAGGTGAAAATTTGTATTAGCCTAAAGTAACTATTCCTTGCTTACTAGTTTACACAAACCATTACCTTATATCACCATTTTTAAAGTGTATTTGCTAGGCTCTCAGTTACAGGCTCACACATCTTCTACAAAACAAGCTCTGTCATCTACAAGATTAAAAACTAAACAATTAAGTATACCATTATTACCTTTCCACATCCAGGTGGTCCCCAGAGAATCATATTTGGTATTTTTTTCTGCTCCAGCATTGAACGCAGCATTGAACCAGGACCAAATGAGTGTTTCTGTCCCACAATGTCATCCAACTGTAGAGGTCTCATACTCTCAGCTAATGGTATTGCTGCTCTAGGATCTTTTCTTGGGACAGTGCTTGTAGATTCCCCTATCTAAACTTGTATATAATTATTAGGAAGAAAGTATATTAATAATATCAGAAAGTGGATCATGGATTTAACAGAAATAGAAGACCCAACCCAGACACAATCAATCCCAATGATATTCACTTGGTCTTGACCCGTGAGTCTCATTTATTACCGGTCTCGGCTGAGAAAAAGAAACTAAAATACAAATAATAATAAACTTATAAAATAAGTATGAAATCTATGAATTTAAATTGAATAATACGATTAATTACCGTGTTTTTTGGTGAAGTTCGACTATCTAGTTTTATTCTTTTCTCAGACGAGCTATTTTTGAACGAGGCATTGTTTCTTTTAGAGGTAGTTCGATTAGATCTTTGTTCAGTATTATTCAAAAATAAACACTTATTAACGTGTTCTTCAATCACAGCTTTATTGAATGTTTTGTTACAAACGGGACAGGACACTGTGTTCTCATTATCCACAGTATTTGAGGATTTTTGTGTTTCCATTTTGATATCTTGCACTAAGGACAGTAATCTCCAATCCAGCGAATGGTATTCACAGAAAACATTTATAAGAAGGAAAGAAAAACACTTGGTGTTTACAAATTCAACATCATCAATAAGCGAGGTATATAAAATTTTGAAATTTTCAACTACTTCCTTTGACAAATGACAACCAATTTGAACCAAGACAATATTGACAGTGTTTGTTGACAATTTGAATTGCCCTGTTGAATGAAAAGCAAATCTCACGGACAGCGATGAATCCAATGGGTTCCTCTACATATTTTTAACAATTTACAAGATATTTTTCTCACAATCACTTCACACTGGCGGAATAGTTTTACTTAAGCTCATCGCCATTAAATAAATAAAGGAAAGGAAAGCAAATCTCACTCAAAAATTTACCAATTAAATTAGAAGTTAGTCATTCATTGGAAATTGGAATCATGGAGAGAGGAAAGAATTAGCGTATTGGAATCATATTGGAATTATTACATATTTAAAAAACACGTCTATGCTTTTATTAAAAATTAAGGCTGCCTGAAACGATGACGCTGTGACGGATCTTCCGTTTACCAATTTTTGATTCGTCTAAATTGTATCTTTGTGAATAATAAAACACACTTTTTCGTTCATATTTACCTTTGATTTATTTACTAGAATATTTTAATATTAAAAGTTTTTTTATTCTCTCTTTTATTATAACCATAAACTATCGCTATAATGGACAAAATCGTATTAGGTTAAGTAACAAGGACTTTTGGCTTATACGCCAAACTGAAAAAAATATATACACTTTTGTATTTTTGAGTGCGTGGATAATATAAAACAATCAGAAATGAAAAATGCTAAATAAAGCAAACTATTTGCTCCATATACCTTTTCGTACTAGCTGAGGAATAATACTGGTAATAGTTTTCTGTGGGCATATAACGGTTTTATAAATTGTTTTTTATCTATGTATGTATATGTCATGTCCTTCCACAACATTCACGCCACAACAAAATAAATATTTTAGATTACTTTACTTACTTTAAAATACTCTGAATTTGGAAGTATTGTGTGTAATAAAATGATATATTTGGATTATAGGTAAGTGAGTAAGTTAAAATATTTCTTTGTAATTACCAAATAGGCATGGATTTACCGAAAATGAAGAAGCGTAAAGAGAGTGCAAAGTTACAAAATGAGGTCAACGAACTTCAAGAAGAAAGTTTTAGAAGTTGTGGAGATAAACCTCATCCGAATTCTGACAGAGAACATGTAAGTATTCACATTTGCTTAAATTAAATAGCTATATATAATATTATACATTTCACGAAGCTACAGAAAATATATCAAAATGTTAAAATCACACTTAAAACAATCACAAAGTTTATGAAAAAAATATTTCAAATAGGCAGGAGGTGCAAAAGCTGAGAGTGCTACAGAAACAGCATCAACATTTAAAAATAATACAGATGACAAGCAAGTCCCTTTACGCCTGTATTTACGGCTGGAAATAGACCTAGTTTTTGTGAGCTTATTAGTATTGGGCCTAGCAACCAGATTATACAATTTAGAAGAACCAAGGTTTATTGTGTAAGTTTATTTGTTGTAGATTATAATATTTATTTTTGTAAATTGAATTTAAAAATTACCATGATTACAGCTTTGATGAACTCCACTATGGGCGATATGTAACACTTTACACAAAAGGAATATTCTTTTTTGATGCCCATCCACCACTGGGCAAACAGCTTCTATACTTGGCAGGCAAGATTGCTGGTTATGATGGCAATTTCACTTTTGACCGAATTGGGACCCCATACCCTGACAATGTACCAGTAAAAGCTTTACGGCTGGTTCCCGCAATAGCTGGCAGCTTGCTTGTATCTGTTACATATCAATTGATGATGGAAATCACTGCACACCAATGGACTGCCATTCTGGCTGCTTTACTTGTCCTATTTGGTATGAAACTATCAATAACAATTAAATGTCTTATACAATACATATATATACAATACATCTATATCTATACATACAGATAAATAAAACTGAAGTATCTGTTTGTAATTATAAAACTTTTTCTCTGTCTGTCTGTTTGATCCGGCTAGTCTACGAAACAGCTGGACCAATTTTAATGGGACATTCACTGGCAGATAGCTAATGTTACAAGGAGTACTTGTTTTTTTAATATATACCCACTCCACCCATGAAATTAACTCTTTGTGGGTAAAACCGCGGGACATAGCTAGTTTAATCATAAAGTGTCCACTAAAGCCTTTTGATTATGAGACATGTTGCTAGAAAAAGGGTCACACTCATGGAATTAACAGACATTTTGTTTCACATATTGTGTCTTCTACTAAATACAAAGCTTATCTAATTCTGCATTAAACTAGATGCACCAAATGTTTTTCAATTGAAGTATTCATTGTTTCATAACAAAATGATTGTTGTCACTGCATGTTACAGAGAATTGTTTCCTAGCCCAGTCAAGGTTCATGCTGTTAGAAAGTATACAAATATTGTTTGGCTTGTGTGGAGTGCTTTGCGCAATAAAAAGTACACGAAAAACTGGACTTGCAGCCTTGGTTTGGCTTTGTGTGAGTGCATTAACACTTGGTTGTTGCTTCTCGTAAGTATTTTTTTACTTATATGATTATGATCTCTTTGTGTTGATTGAATTATAATAATTAAAGCTTAAAATATTTCTCGGAATTATTCTTAGAAGAAAAGGGCTAATGTAATTTAATTTTTTTTTCTTACAGGGTGAAATACTCTGGGCTGTATTCATACTATTTGGTGTTTTTCATAATTGGACAGCAGATTTGGAATCGTTTTGCTTCACCTGAGTCAGGGCTAAGAATCACTGTGTCAGCACTTTGGAGAGTTCTAGTTCTAATAATTCTGCCAATGACAGTCTACATAACAGTATTCTATGTTCACTTGGCAATGTTACCAAAGGCAGGACCCCATGACAGTGTAATGACGAGTGCCTTTCAGGCATCCTTGCAAGGAGGGCTCGCGAGTATCACGAAGGGGCAACCATTGCATGTTGCACATGGCTCACAGATAACTCTTAGGTCAGTTTCTCTTCAAAACAACCTTGTATGATTTAGATAATTATTAGTTACTTAATTATGGCATATTACTTAAATATCATTAGATTTATTTCAATAAATTGCATTCCATTAGAGTTTCACAAATCTTAAAGAGCTAGTTACTGGCTGCTTTCAAGGTGTAAAGAAATATTTTTATATAAATAATTTAATCTGTCTTTGTTTATGTTATGTGAGGTCTGTATGTAGCCATGTCAGTGAGATGTAGCACACATGTGATATAGTGTGTATCGTCAGGCCGGCGTACGGGCGCGCGTGCTGGCTGCACTCCCACGCGCACGTGTACCCAGTGCGGTACAGCGACGGGCGCGGCTCGTCGCACCAGCAGCAGGTGACGTGCTACAGCTTCAAGGACGTCCATAACTGGTGGGTGGTGGCTCGCCCCGGCCAAGCCTCGCTGGCCGTCGCGCGGCCGCCCGACGTGCTGCGACACGGAGACACGCTGCAACTACTGCATGGCATCACCTCGCGAGCGCTCAACTCGCATGATGTCGCCGCGCCGCTCTCACCACAATCACAGGTCTATTGACGTTCATTGTGTTAGGGTCGTAAAATTAATTGCATTGCAGCTAAATTGTTATTTAGTTTGATTAGTGTAATAACGTCATTCGCCGACTAACAATAGCAAAGGCTTGTGTGGTTCAATACATTCCGTTTCCAGGAGGTTTCCTGCTACATCGACTACAATGTGTCAATGCCAGCACAAAACCTGTGGCGAGTGGAGATCGTGGACCGCAGCAGTGAGGAGGCGACGTGGGACAGCATCAGGTCGCGCGTGCGGCTCATACACGTGGCGTCGGGCGCGGCGTTGCGCTACAGCGGCCGCCAGCTGCCCGCCTGGGGCTTCCACCAACACGAGGTGGTCGCGGACAAGGACAGAGCGCACCAAGACACAATATGGAATGTCGAAGAACATCGTTACACTAAATGTATGTCCACTCATCACTGTGATTATTGGTTAATTGATTAAGCTCTCATCACCAAACGAAATGTATCAACATTTCGGTGCTGAGAGCTTCGAACTTAAGAAATGCATGAATATACGTGAATGAATCTGTCCTGTGACAGAAGTCTCTGCAGACCATAAGCAATGCAATCCGGCTTATAAAGTGTATTTCTTACAGCTGAAGACAGGCGTGAAAGAGAACGTGAGCTGGTGTCAGCAGAAATGATTCCGACGACTGTGACGCAACTCTCGTTCTGGGAAAAGTTTGCAGAGTTGCAGTACAAAATGATAATGCATGCGCCCGACGCGCCGAGCGGGCACATGTTTGCCAGCGAACCCGCTGAGTGGCCACTGTTGGTGCGCTCTATTGCATACTGGCTCTCACCTAACTCCAATGTACGTTGATTGCACAATTACTTTACTTTTCACAATTAATGTATTCTATAGCATTCATGAATCATCATGAGGAATAAGCATATACAGTCGTCCCCAACAACTATAAGTACAAATTTAAACGATGTCTTCTTACTGATTGCACTCACCGTCTATTTGATCAAAATTTTATGGAATGAAGAGGTAAGCATGTCCCGAATGTATGTAGAGTGAGGGTGAAATAATGAAGACATGATCTTTCGAGTGAAACTAGAATATTGTTTCAGGCCCAAGTGCATCTAATAGGTAACCTAGTGACGTGGTACGCGGGCAGCGCGGCGCTGTGTGTGTACGGCACGCTGGTGTGCGTGTACTGCGTGCGGCGACGGCGCGGGATCAACGACCTCCCGCCGACGGCTCTGAACCGCTTCCAAATCGCGGGCTCCATACTCTTCTTCGGCTACTGGCTACACTACCTACCCTACTTCTTCCTCGACCGAACACTATTTCTCCACCACTACTTACCTGCCTACGTTTTTAAAATCCTTCTTCTATCTTACGTCATCGACCACATCTACTCTGTAATCCAAATGCGCGAGAAGACTCGTCCGTTGACCAATGTCTTCGTCCTGTGCATCGCCGTGTGGCTCGCGTACGTCGTAGTAACGTTCAACAAGTTCAGTGTTCTCAACTATGGTAACACTGATTTGACCGAATCCGACCTCTTGAATCTCAGATGGAAAGACACGTGGGATTTTATACTGCATAAAAAAGGGTAATGGTGACATGAAGTACAAAGTCTCAAGTATTGCAATATTGTTTTTGTACATAAAAAATATTTTTGATATAATTCTTCAGCTGCCATTTTAAATATCTTGTCACAAGTTTCTAGATCTGCATTTGTAAATGATAAGAATACTCAGTAGTTTAAGCGCGTATCTCACATTTGTATTTATTACCTTGGTTTTGTATTTTCTTACATTTTACATTTTGTACAATTAGGTTACCGAATAATCTACTATAATGTAACCGGACTAGTTTTTAACAAACAATGTATCTTTAAAGTTATTTATTATTCGCATTAGACGCCTGGGAACGTAATCCGTCCATATAAGTATTTATTTTAGGATAATTTGAATAAAAATCTTTTATACAAGCACATAATAGTTTTATTCCGATGGACTTTCAGTGAAATAGTCCCCACTATTTAACTGCGTAACTACTTTATCCGCGTCGCACCATGCATAAAATTCAGACTCATAAAATGACTGACTGCACATTCAAGGTCTGCCTATCTTACTAGTCCGTCTATAATAATAAGCTCAGTACAATACAATATGATAAAGGAGTACCTCTCGCCTTGGGTTATCGTCATTCGTTTGTCTATCGTCATCCATTCTAAATATTTTTTCAATTGGAAATCTATCTCTCTAATCTAGTTAGATTATTCCTGTATTCAAATACAGAAGTATGCATATGTATGTATGTACCAGCTTTTACCCGCAGCGTCACTCGCATTAAGTTTTTTTTAATAAAAGTAATCCTATATTACTTTTAATACCTCCAAAAATATGTGTACAAAGTTTCATTCGCGTGAAAACGAAACAAACAAACTTAAATTCACATTAGAATATTAGTTGGATTAAATTTACTGACATATCAAACTATGGGAAAATGTCTCATCTTTCAAAAACCTATTGCTTTAATGAAAGAAAAAGTGTCATAATATAAAAAAAAAATGGAGGAATGAATAAACAATTGATACAGAAATTACATTTATTTAGTATTAATAAAACAAAAGACATTAGCGTTGGCTGGGCGAGGCCTCCACTTCCATAGGTTGCACTGAGCGCACTGCAACAGATTCCACTTCCAAGGGGATCACCCGCTGCTTGAGAATTGCCGTGGTACCAGCTGCATATCTGTATGAACCTTGTTTCTTGCCCTAGAAAACAGATTTAACAAACATCAAAAAAACCTTTGGAAGCTTTTATGTATACTTTACCTAAATATAATAAAATTTGGGTCAACCTATCTAGAACCAATATTATGCAATACATACTCACAAAGTGTATATGGATGGTAACATAAAGAACAAGTCCTATAGATATCTATTTATTAGACCCATCTTGAATTGGTCCTGAAAAGTAGTTTGATTGTTTACCTTGACATTAGCTTCTTCATAAGTTCTTAGATATTGTGCAGGTCCAGTGCTGCGAATGACACACAGGTCTACATTAGACCCAGAGCCCAGGTCATTGAAGATACCAGCAGCAATGGCATCACGCACCAGCTTCTTGCCCTCTTCCTCACTCATGTTAGGCTTCCAGCCTGACTCAAAAACTGCCATGGCGGCTAAAGAGCCAGATCCTATTAGAAAATAAACATTGTCCCTTTGAATTGATGATTTCTGAAGCTAGAATGACTAGATAATGTGCAGAAAATAACAAGCCACAGCAATCTTATCAAATATTATAAAATAGTTTATTTTATTCAGGGAAATTGGATACTTTGATGCTGCTTCTAGTCAGGATGTGTTTTATAATACCAATAGGATGAATGATTCTATATAAATTAAAATGGTACTTATTTATTTATGGCTCTATTTACCCATTGTAGCATAAGGCAGCTTGTCAACAGATCCATGTGGATAGATACAGTAGATGTGTGGTCCAGTTCTATCAACTCCGCCCAACACGAGTGCCGCCCCGATGTGCCCCTGGTAGCGGAACAGCATGCGCTTGAGCAGCGTGGCGGCCGTTTCCACTGGCACCGTGCGCCCAGTGTGCAGCCGCTGCAGTTCAAGCTGAGACGCCACTGTTTGTGTAGTCATCTCTGTGTCCGCTGCGGTACCCGCTCCGCAGCAATACATATTCCCAGCCAAATAATGTATCTTTTCACAATTCTTGTCCGAAACTACTGTATTTTCCGTAGCCCTGGTATCAGCCCCAAGGATCACTCCGTCAGCGTATAAAATACCAACAATTGTAGTACCGGTCTTCGTTGCTTTGGGAGCCGGGAAACCTTTTTGAGCCAGGAATGCATTTCTGTGAATGTTGAAGAAAAATAATTTTGTGAAACTTTCATCCAAAACTAGAGACAAAATTGTGGTAGAAAGTAAAACTTACCGCTGACAATTTTCAAAAGAAAATCCTGGTGTTGGTATTTCAGGTACCAATACAGACGCCATAATTAAGCTATTTGTTATACTTTCAAGAATGTAAGCACTTTACTTCAGTTGATTGAATTTAGGAATTAGGATGATTTAACAAAAACGCTATTCGAACACGAAGTTCCAGGCACAACAAGCAAGTCACTTGTCATTTATTTGTCAAATGAAAATCACAAATTTAACTTAAGAGCAGAGCACAGACGTATAAATCTAAATCTGTGGAGGATAGGCTTTAAGCCATACCACAGGTAAAAACTTTTTTTTATGGAATCATGTAGTTTATGGTATTCATTATGGTAGGTAGCTTATATTATTCCACTCTGTGGTATCGATTGAGTAGTTTTTCTTTTCGCATTGGCAATATTATTCACTACGAGGCTGCACTTGATTGGTGAAACGATAAATTTCTATTCCTTACCTATTAATAAGTTTTATTACGGTGCAATAAGAGTAATTGTTGCTTGTCTAAGATATTGATGATAAGTTGTTTCATAACTACAAAGCTTATATTGTCCAATAGTAGCAGGACAAATAAAAGTAACTTCAAGTCAGCACCACGAATCCAATCAAAGTAATCCAACATTCAGTGATATTTTGTCAATTTGTCAAAAGCGAACCTAGAGTAGTCAAAAGGCGAAATGTGTTGAAGTAGAATTTCTAGATTTTTACTGAAATCGTATTTCTAAATTAGTCCCTAGGTGTAAATTAGGCAAAATGTTAACCAATGCGGCATACGTGTGTTTAATTTATTTTATATCGACTCTAGTCTTAACATTAGCGGGACGTGATTTTTATCAAATTCTCGGCGTATCACGTTCAGCAACCACTAATGAAATTAAAAAGGCGTACCGAAAGCTAGCTAAAGCCTTGCATCCAGACAAAAACCAGGATGATCCTGACGCGTCTCAAAAATTCCAAGATCTTGGCGCGGCGTATGAGGCCTTGTCGGACTCTGAGAAGCGGGAGCTGTACGACCGCTGCGGTGAAGATTGTCTGAAGAAAGATGGCATGATGAACAATAATGATCCCTTTGCCAGCTTTTTCGGTGATTTCGGTTTCCATTTCGGAGGTGAACCACAACAACATGAAACCCCGCGCGGATCAGATATCGTCATGGAACTCACTGTTTCTCTTGAAGAACTTTACAACGGAAATTTTATTGAAGTAAGTTTATTATCCTCCTTAATATTTTGCCTCTGATAACTATAATATCAGTCTTATCTCAAACTATACATTTTTTTAATCAAGTATATTTTTTGTTTTAGATAACCCGTAATAAGCCGGTAATCAAACCAGCTTCAGGCACACGGAAGTGCAATTGCCGACAAGAAATGGTTACGAGGAACCTCGGTCCTGGTCGTTTCCAGATGATGCAACAGACAGTGTGTGATGAATGTCCCAATGTTAAATTTGTCAATGAGGAAAGATTGCTTGAAATAGAGGTTTGTACAAAGATCTACTCGATATTTAAATGTATTTTGTATATGACTTCTTATAAAAACAAACAAATCCAAATAGGTAGAAGTTGGTGCTCCGGATGGACATAAATCACGGCTGCGCGGTGAGGGAGAACCACATGTGGATGGAGAGCCAGGAGATCTGATCATGGTGTTCAGAACTGAGAAACATCCCCAGTTCACTCGCCGGGAAGATGACCTATACACCAATGTTACCATATCCTTACAGGTTGGTTACATCCCTTAATAAAGTAATAGAAAGCCTATAACACAATTTCGGATTATATAAATGATAAACACATATGGAATTAAAACTCTGCACATGTAGCTCTTGGTCCAAACATGCAAACATAAGTATGTAAATCATTTCTTTTTAAGTGTTTTTTTACACATACTTGCTGATACAATTTTCACTATTGTGAATAATTTTATTGTAATTATTCATTATTTATTATGTAATGAAATGTACATGATGCCATCCGAGTTTCATTGCCAGTTCTTCTCAGAAGACTAGTTTCTGAACCGGTGTTGATTTCTTCGACATTCATGAGGCCTTACCAGGGCCTAAACTGAACAAATAATGTCATTTAAAAAAATTTTGATTACTAGTACAGTAGGTACTTTTATGCAATCATTGGCCTAATAAGCAGCCACAAAAATATGGCTTTGAGACTGAGACGATTTTCAAACGCAAGAAAACAATTTTTCTCAAATTGCTGGCAAATAGAGCCCAAACTTCATTAAATCACACAATAATTAAAAAAAACCATTGGTAAGTTTATTACCAATTTCACATATTGTAGCAGAGCATAATTGGATGCTTGATTTGAAAAGGGGGTGGAATATGACTCATACTAATGAAAATGATTTCACATAAACATACAACAGCACAAAACAAATTCAGACACATAGTGATTGTACCCAAGACATGACACTAGTATAATATTTATGATAATTTCAGCTGTGTCAACAAAAATGTATGGAGAGACAATCATGCTTATACAACTCAATAATAATTAAAAATGTATGATCATTTTAACTTCCCATATGTTAACAAACTGTATTATTCATTTCAGGATGCGCTAACTGGATTCACATTAGAATTGGAGCACTTAGATGGGCACAAGGTGTCAGTGTCCCGCGACAAGGTGACATGGGCTGGTGCGCGTGTGCGCAAGAAGGGGGAGGGCATGCCCAACTTCGAGAACAACAACCTTCATGGAAACCTATATGTTACTTTTGACATTGAATTCCCCAAGCAAGACTTCACAGACCAAGAAAAAGAAGGTAATTAGTTACTCCTTTCTTAACAATATTGGATGTTTTTTGAAAGATATAAGTTACTAGCATGTCAAAATTAACATGCTAGTAACTGTTGGACAGAATCTTTCGTTTGTTTTGTCAGTGCTTATCATTATTTTTATCACCATTGTTTCAAAGTATTTTTGCATGGCCAGAGCCGAGAGTATGTTACTCAATAGGTGAATTTCAATATATATAACATACCATTTTCCTCCCCTTATCCCATATTATATAGTCTCTCACCCATTGTGAATTATCCATTGTTTCTTAGGTCTTCCACTCCCATAACCATTATTTTAATTTATTTATTTATTAAGAGCCCGATGTGTCCCACTGCTGGGCAAAGGCAATAACCATTACATTACAATAAATTTTCCAACAAAAATGTTTGTTTAAATAATTCAGGATTTTATTTCATTATTTTAAGAATTTTAGATATAAAATTGCTTGAATGTTAAATTAACCATGTATTATTTGTTTCAGCTCTCCAGAAAATACTTAATCAAACACCAAATAATAAAGTGTACAATGGACTATAGGCGCCATTCATTGTGTACATGATATTCTAATTTAATTTATCTAAGTAGTGAAATGAGTGCAAAGGTATGAACAAATGATTGATTTGTCTGAAGTTTTGTGTTATCAAGATATTGTGATTGATTTTATAAAATAAAACTTCCAATTTATATCAACATTTTTAATTGATTGTATATAAAAACAATAATATTATCATGCCCATTAGCCTGTTCAGAAAGAGAGCTGCATTAGCTTTGATTCTATATATATATATATATGCTCACGCCATCAGAAGGTTCCCCGAAGGGGTAAGCAGAGGTGTTGTTACAACAACACCCACATTTAACTGAATTAAGTGCCAACGTGGCAGAGGGTGAGTCCGTCGCATTATACATACGTCTTTGAACTACTTCTCAGACATTCAGGCATCCTTACGACGTTTTCCTTCACCATAAAACACGTGGTGTGAAATCACTGCACACACATTTTTAGAAAAACTCGATTGGTACAGGCCCCGCTGGGATTCGAACTTGCGTCGCTTGCGTAGCAGGCGGCTGCTCAAACCCCAAGGCCACGGCTTCTAGGAAACTACACTCATCAAAATTCCAAAATGCTGGACTGACATAGGCTATTCATATTGTTAAAATAGAATCTTTCCCTTGTCGCCGATTCCCTTTACGTCGAATCGTCGAGCCAAAATCAATTGCCGGCTACTTCATGTCGAGCGAGTGCGTACAGATGTGAGGACAATTGTTAAAATGTATTTTATTAAATAAAGTGGATTTACCAGCAGATCTGATCCACAATAATACATAGTTTTAAATATAATTTCCTAGTTTCACTGTTTATCATCACTAGTGCTCCCTTTCTGAACATGCTGGTTATACTTAACACAGCCATGCGGATTTGAGAAGTATATATGTAATTATTTATGAGTACATTTTTTTTTTGAGAAATTACAGTTCGCCTAAAATTAAATTTCTATCGTATTTTATCAGGTTACATGATAAAATATGATAAATAAATATATGATATACATAATTCATTTTTATTCTTCTTTGATTATAGTCAAAGCAAGTCACACAAATACATGTAAACGTGTCTTGTCTCGAATTTTGTTTACTTGTATAAAAAAATCCATTATCTAGGTCGATAAAACGAATAACAAAAAGTAAAATGTTTCATGCTTCACTAGTTCTATATTCCCTACTTATCTACATAAAAACAAACTTAAATTAGGAACTTCATTAATAACAATTTTGGAAAACAATATACGGTTGAGATAGTAAAGTTTGCCTTTAAAAACCATTATGAACACTGATTACAAACCATTTTACCGACTTCAAAAGAAAGAGATTCTCAATTCGTCGGAATGTTTATTACCTAAGCAACATTTCTTTCATGAACTTGAAGAGTTATCACAACTACATTTACATTTTCAATTCAATCCCATTATATTTTACCTTTATTTTTGTCTTTTTTCGATAAAACTTTACCAATAATACAATACACTTGGGTGTATAAAACTTCCTAACACTAGTACGCCCGTCACTTATCTGCTACAGTCTAAAATCAGTACTAGGTTTGATTACTTTCCCATCGGAATCTCCTTGTTGGCATTCGAGGTTTTTTAACATTCTGATTCCCTATATATAATAATGTTCATGAGACGAGGCATGAGGGATGGTCGGCGGGCACCAGGTCGGCGGCGGCGTTGGCCTGCAGCACGCTGTTGACCACGGCCCGCGCCAGGTACCCCACCGACACGCCCGCCGGCGCCGAGTTCAGCGCACATCGCGACTCTGTCATGCCACTGTCCTGCACATCACATTCACTGCATCAAGTCATGCGAATATAGAATAATTCTACAAATAATACCTACCAGAGCCGGTCAGATCGTCCGCTGGCAAAGTGCCTCCTTTGAAGTGCAAGGTATAATGGAATCAAGTACAGCACAGCAGCTCCACGCACAGCTGCCGCCGCGGCTAAGCCATATATAGAGTATGGTGTGTGGGTACCTTGGCGTATGTATAGTGTGCGTCGTCGAGCAGGTGGTCGAGGTGCAGCACGTGCGGCAGATGCAGCTCGGGGTTCCGTCGCAGTATGGCAGCGAGCGCGCACAGCAGCTCCACGCACAGCTGCCGCCGCGGTGCCGACTCCACGCGGACCAGCGCCTCCTCCACGAGTAACGCGAACGACAGCTCCGACCGAGACATGTTCACCAGCGTCGGGTCCGCCGGGATCCAGTGACCCTGCATACAACGTTATACAAACACCATCTAAATATTTTTTTGCCTTAGTTGGTCTTAGGTCGATGATGATGATGATTCTGACCGATTTCGGACATGGCGACCATGACCCCTAGTCTGAGAAATGGCGCTTTAAAATAGCTTAGGTAGCTTATCTTCGCGGCGAAACTCCGTGCGCACTGAGGGACGTGAGTACACCGTTCTCACGATGGTGTTATGGCAGCAGGCGGAAGTCTTTAACTGATCACGTTTGGTTTTAAGGTCATCTTGGCGCTGAATCGCGAATTCGCGAACTTGGCTGTTCACCATCTTGCGCCATTCTGACGTGCTGTCAAACGTTCCCAATGAAAGCGCTCGATGTTGCATCATATCATGTATCGCTTTTGCACATCGTTGTACCTGAAGGGGACCCCGTGATTCTGCGATACACATCGTCATATATTATTTTGCCATACTAGATACGTGGCTGATAGATGTGACGGAACACGTACTTATGGGTTGAAAAATCACTCTTACATTTCTTACGCTTTTATCGAAGTCCTCATCACAGTCTAGACTAATTTAACAAACTCAAGTAAAAGTCGGAGCAATAATTTCAATTATGTATTATGTATATGCTGTAGCGCACCATAGGAGAGGCCATGACCAGCAGTTGACTCTGTTTTAATCTGACCAATATTTTGTAGACACCAAAGTTCTTTTGTTACAGTACCTGTACAATAATTCCCTTAGGTGTTCTCAGAAGTATATCCCACACATGTATGTAGAAATGTTTTGGCACTCGACACAGGCAGCCCTCCAGCTGACGTCTTTGTAGCGGTGTTAATCTGGAAATAGAAAATGTAGTCTTTATTAGTTTGCCCAATTAGCAAAGGGCCTAAGCTTTCAGATTCAATGCCGTTTGAGAAGAAATTTCAGCGACGTATCTACGTTATGCCCATAGTTATAGACTCACCATCTGTCACCATAATATACACCATAATATGCCAGAGAACAAACTATTATTTTTTAAGGCGGTCAGAAGAAGCGCTGTTCACTTTACACTTAAATACCACTGTCGCTTCACCCACATTCATCAGTCTCTTGATACGAGTCCTGATGCTTTGGGTACTTATAACATTGCCTAAAATATTTTTTGACATCTGCCTATCCCTTACAGAAAGTATACAGCTTGGCACAAATGTGTCACCGACTGCAGCCACCAGTGCTCAGCAATACTGCACTTCATATAGTTGATTTTTTTTTAAAACTTGGTTAATTATATACTCTCTTGGTTAAATATATATAGGAGTTCTTCGTATTACAAAATGAAAGCGGTGTTTGCTTCCACCGGACATAATGCCTTTTAATCGAACAGGCCGCACACGTGCAGCCAATTACGGTTTCTGAATAAGCCTGTTTACACCAAATCTAAGTCGACTGACCCTCGTTCATCCGCCCAGTCGGAGACGGTGAGCACCCTTTGCAGCAGCGTGCGCAGTTTGTACGGCGAGAGGCTCTCGAGGGTGGCGTCGGCGCGCTTCTCCTCCGGGAAGATCTCCAGGTACAGGCGGATGGCCTCCAGCACCCAACCCACGCGGATCTTCAAGATGCCGCGGAACATGTCCGGGTTGGTGCCGATCAACCGCCCGCAGTACAGAACTATCTCCTGAACAATTACAACAAACAAAAATATCAACTAAAAATCAAACAATGTCGTCACTTAATATTGTTAAAAACAATTTAGGGATTATTACAAGGAACTCATAATCCTCATGAACATCATTCTGCTTAAGGATACATTATATTTAATGTCAAAAAGTATGTTCAAAAACTAAACCTAACTAACTAAACTATCCACGGTGATATTTATTGATATTTATATGCCAACTATAGCTTATACTATGAAATATAATAAAAAAATAAGTCGAAGAAATAATATTTTCTTCATTATAGTCGGTGGTATGTAATGATTGCTGACCTGTTGCAGCACGGCGCCGATGATGTCGTATGGCTGAATGGTGGAGTACATGACGGACTGGATCTCGCTCGGAGTCATGGGCTTGTCGAACACTGTCTCCTTCTGCCCTATCACGCCCACTGTCAGCTGGGAAACGTCATCGTTTAAATATCTACCCATTTATATACTATGCAAAGTACAGGTGTTGTCACGAGTTATGAGCGTTGGCCTTGAGTCCGTAGTAGTCATTTTATGAGTCTATCTTTAAGTATTATGGCGCAACGCGAATAAATTACATGCGTGGTTACCCCCACTATATTAGTAGTTAGTCGTCATAACTGGTGACGGCACCTGTGTATGTTGTTCTTAGTACCTGCTTCCCGTTGACTAGCACAGTGGTGATGAAGGGGCTGATGGAGTCGACGGTGTGGCTGAGCAGTGAGCTGCAGTAGCGCACGGCGCGCCAGTGACGCAGCACGCCCGCGCTCGCGTACACCGCCTTCAGCGCGTCCAGTGCGCGAGTACCAGCCACCTACGTTAGTCGTCACCACAGAGGAGCATAAAATATTTTAAATCTCTTTCATGATTTCTAGTGTGATTTTTTTCACATTAAAGCAGGCCTATTCTCATTCAACGAAGTACGACGTTTCGATCGAAAGTTCGCAAAGTGCCTACCACGATTCTAATTCGTTCTCAAATAACGTCCTACCTAGCGTGGTCCGCAAGAAAATACTTTCATGTTATTCTGAACCTACTTTACTTAAATTATTCACCGACTAAAATTTGAGTTAAATAAAAACAAAACGATAATAAAACTTCGTTTGATTTTCGTTCGGAGTTCGTGTTCATAGGAAAGGAGTAGACCTGCTTTGGTTATACAATACAACTCATCCCTGTATTGGCACCTGGGCGAGGAGTCTATAGTTACCTCGTACAGAGGCCCTTCCCGCTCCATGAGGATGCCCCAGAGCTGGCACTGCGCGTAGATGTTGTCTGTGGAGCGCAGCGCAGTGACGACGTCGTGTGTGGGCCGTAGTTTGAAGGCGTCGTAGCAGACGGCCTCCTCGCGGTAGGTGAGCGTGCGGGGCACGTCCGTCAGCGACTGGTAGCCGATGTACTCGTGCTCCAGCTGCTTGAACTGCGTGAACATCTCCGCGGGGAACTCACCCTGGCTCATGAAGTCCAGATGCTCTTCGCAACAACAACGCTTTCCGTTAGTATCGTATGCATTTCTCGATACCAGAGCCATAGGTCCATTTGAAAACAATTGATGATCCGACCACATAGCTCTGATGACGACTATCTGTTTTTAACAAGAGGCCAGTCCTCGCTTCACATCGGTAAAAAAAAATTACCATTAAAAAAAAAATTTTTTTTTGTAATATCTACAACTATGGTTTTATTAACTATACACACACCCATTATTTAAACGATGCGTATTAACGGACCTTATAATTTTATATGGAAATAGTTTCAATTACTACTATTTAAAGATGGTGTTACCCATGCAAGAGCTGGAGATAAGGTTCTGCAGTCGTCCGAGGCGCACTTTGACGCCGTCGCAGTGTCCCTTCTTGAGCATCGCGAACAGATCGAGCATCTGCTTGAAGTGAGGGTCACGCATGTGCTCCTCGCGCACCAGCAGACACGCCGTCGGCCGTCCCGATAGTCGCCAGTACCTATTACATTCTCACTGCTGAGCTTCGTCACTCACGTCACCACTGGAGACTGTACCTCCACCTTACAGAAAATCGTATAAACTGGATAGTATTGTGTTCCTGCGGTGATTAAGGTCGCCAGGGCTCCATGGAGGGGAAGAGTAGGAGAGTCATTGTGCTAGCAATAGTTGTCATTATGTTAGCACAGGGATTTAATTGTTAGAAGCAACGCGCGAGTGACACTTGGTGTTAAAAGCATTCATAGGCTGCATTAGCTTTCCATCAGCCGGACTGCTCTGGCAGCTGATGACAATTGGAGCTAACCTTATTTTTCGTTGCCGCCTTCACTAATTGTTCACAGAGCGTTACGCCACCACGTATTCGAGCTTGGTGTACGCCTGGGATTACGTAAAAAACTAAAACTAATGAGCTCAGGAGTTGAAGGACCATTGATAATAGTATGAGGGTGAAGATTTTCGACATACTTGCCCACAAACTGTAGTTCAGTTTTTATATCATCAATCAGCAAAGCCATGTCACGATACAAGTAGAATTCGGAAACTTCGAATATAAGAGGATAACAGAGCACGGTCATTCCGCACACTCGGTAAATCTGAAACAATGATTTTACTCATTCATGCCTCAATTTCAGTTCTAATATCGGTGCTTCTTAATTATGATTTATCACCTTGCTGGTGCCCAATGAACCGATGGGTCGAATGGGACGTCCCGTGAGTTTTAATTTTGAACACACCCCCAGTTCCCTGTACACGTGGACGAGTTGTGTAGAACTACAGATCTATAAAAAAAATCAAGGACATTATTTTTTACATGTGTGCGAGTACAGTGTTGTGATTATAGCGTAATGGTGTATAGTTTAACCCCACCTGCACTGGTTCGACTTCATGCGGCGTCTGTGTTTGTATGCCGTAGGTGCCCATCATGGCTTGCAGCCGCATAGACTCCGCAATCAACACCACTTGCACCACCAAATCGGTTGCAATGCCCTGCGGTTAGCAAACAACTGTTAAACGATGTCTGATGACTCTTCAAAAGGAACGAGCGCATCACATACGTGCACCAATGCAGCAGTACACCAATACCTGACATGTATTATGCATAATATAAGTTTCAACACGGTGAAAATTAGATCTTTTACTTCCGCACTTCGTTATTTGTTGTTATTTCTATAGTAATATTCGCAGGCTGGCTGCCGAAGGTGGCACATACCATTAGCTCTCGAACGAAAGCTTTCATCTTCAATCAAGAGACAGACATCAGGACAGTTTCATGCAAAATGTGCAAGTGTTGCTACTCATGCAGATATTCTGCGGAGCAGGTACTTACGAATGCCGGCTTGGCCTGGGATGAGAGCATGAAAGTAAAATATATTTAAATTTAGAATAATGTTTTCGAAATAGTAGGTATGAACTTTTAACAACCATATTATCATCTATATAGTTTGTGAACAACAGACAAAATGTATGATATAATTGAATGGAAATCACGGGACTAGCGCTAGTCACTATTATTTACAATTGTTTTATAGTAATTTGATTAATGGCAAATACATTTATATATAAGTTTACAGATTCCTTATACAAAACTTTTGCATTTAAATTTAATATAATTTTTTTTTTTTAGTATTTATTTGATTATTTACAATGTTAATCTAGTAGGCGGTGTGGTACCTGGAAAGCAGAGTATCTGCCAGCGCGGCGCGGGCGGTTGTAAGAGGGCAGGTAGCGGCGGATGGGGTCCAGCTCATTGACGTGCAGCAGCGCGCCGGTCAGCAGCTGAGCCAGCACGAACATCGCCTGCCCCCACAGGAACAGACCGCCTGTGTCTGATCAACACTTATTACTTTCATGCCCTCACAAGTCGCACAATTCACTTAACTTAGACTGCTACGTCAGGTCGCGCTACCTTTATCGAGGTCAGGGGGCTAACTCAACCATGATAATATTTAACAGCGCGTATTAACTTCTAAGCTTTGACGTGTCAACTTGGTAAGTAAATACCATGTATGTATGTATATTGCCTATACAGGCAACTAGCGAACAGCCCTCGCTTCGGGACTTTTTAACGCATTCAATGCTAACGACGCATCTGTGCGTCCAACAGCTAGCGTATTTACGAAGAAGTGCAATTGATAGCAATGAACGCGTAAAGACTCTGACAAAACGTTGACTATTCTCAACTTTCTATGAATATAATATGGAATTATTTAACTATAAGCCCGTCGGAGTTCAACTCCAACTTCTTAGTGAAAACCGTAACTTTGTTTAAATACGATGCGTTCAACAAACAAAAAAAAAAACAGACAAATTAAAATAGTTTTGTAAAGAAATGGCTACATCAATTTATAAGGGATCTTATGACGCGAACTATATATTCATCAAATCATCAACCAAAACATGTATGCATTTTGTATGAAGCTGCTACAAGAAGGAAAACACACGAGGATAGTAGGGAAAGCAGTTAGCGATTGCGAAAAACAAACATTTATCTAAACAAGTAAAAGAGATTTTTTTTTAATTTCAGAGGTGTATTTTTTTTATTAAATTATGAATATATTAATAGAAGCGTCCGAAAGAAGGAAAAATATGTTAGCACAAAAACCGACAGAGATAGTTAAGGAGATACCATTCACAATGCCAATTGAGTGTTACCTTTATTTTCGCTATCTCCGGGGTGGTCTGTAATTGTATTGGACATCCGTTAAAATAAAATACCAAAATCTATGCCAAAAAATCTAGTTAAGTACAAAGCTAGGGGTCAATAGACATATTAAACCGATAATATATTCATCACTGGCCCTGCTGTTTCACCCGCGCGGATGTAGTTTCATTCCAGCGGAACCCTAAAAGTTTTTTTTAAATAAAAGTAACCTAAGTTACTCCTTGTAATATTAGCTATCTGCCGGTGAAAGTCTCGTTTAAATCGGTCCAGCCGTTTTATGGCTTACCCGGAACAAACAGACGGACAGATATTTTTTTTGGCAATTCGTATATACTTTCATATGCATTAAATAAAATTTAAGTGCCTATTTGTCATACCAAAATAACAGATTTTCACCAAATGCATATGAAAGAATATACGGTAATGATTAAAAAAATTTTTATAAAAAATGTCTGTCTCTGTTTGCTCCGGGTAATTTCTGAAACGTCTGGACCGATTTTAACGGGACGTTCACTGGCAGATAACTAATGTTACAAGGAGTAACTTAGGCTACTTTTATTGAAAAACACATTTAGGATTCCGCGGGAATCAAAGTAAAAGTACGCGGATGAAACCGCAGGGCACAGCTAGTCGTGTAATAAATATCAATCAGATGCTTAAATAAGATATAGAGAGAATATTATACTCACTAGCGGGAATCCTGCGCACAGAATTGGGTTCACTGCGCTCGTTTTCAATACCCTCGCGAGGAACGTAGTAGTACCACGGAATTACTGGATCTGTAACAAATTGTAAATAAATTGTATGCACATCCTTAACAACTTTGACAACATTTAGTCTGGTTCTAGGGAGAAGTTTTTTAATTTATATTTATGCCTAAGGGTGCGTCCACCAAAGATGTCAGAGGAGGGGTGTGTTTGTTAAGGTCCTATAGAATCACTGTGCTTTGCGAGGTTAGTGAAATGAAAAGTATCTATTGGCTCTTAAGAACTCTTTTCTGGCGGACATGCACTCTTACTGTTGTCAATTGGAACTGCTAGTTAAAAAAAAATGCTATTTATAAGCAGTAGTTGATACCTCCATATTCATCCATGTATATCCTCGCCTTCAACAGCTTCTGGTACTCCTCCACCTGGTCGGGGAGCGTGCGGAAAACACCGTCAATGATCATCATCACGTAGAACAAAGGCCACTCCGACTCGATGCCGTCGAACTCTTTCAACTCTCCCTCATGGTAATACCTCCTGGAAGTGTCTTCGAGCACGCATTTATAGCCGTCGCGACTGAAACGCTTGAAGCCGTATTTGCCTTGCAGCCTTCGGAGTATATTTGTCTTTGTTAATTGTAGCAAGTGCTCCTCGTGGGTAGCGAATGCTGGGAACGATATTGTTGGAAGTAGAGCTGCATCTACTCCCTGAAAAATAAAGTTGTAATTTCAATATTTTAAATTTACTTACAAGTCCCGTCACAAGTTAACAATGAGTACCTTATAATGCATACAGTAGTCATTTCATGAGTCTGTTTCTGTCTATATGTATGGCGTCAGGCGAATAAAAACATGCGCAGTATCCCCACTTTTCACAATATCGTTACGCGTTCTTTACTCGTGACGGGACCTGTACTAGGTTAAATATTGAATTCGTAGCATTACATACCTTAGAACTTGATTCTCTTGGAAGCATGGTTTCAAAAATACTCCTATTACGATTGTGTGCGTCAATGTCCACGTAGACGACGCTCCAAGAGGCGCCCTTATCGCCAAACAAATTGCAGCCATTGATAGCTTCCAGAGCTGCCTTGGCCATGCCTGAATGTAACATGATAACATTACTAATTAAGATACTTGTTTTTACAATATTACCATATTATGACAGTTACTCACCAATTGAGGAAGCATGTATTTCAGGTTTTCCATCATTATACTTAGATCCCCTCTCCCACATGCCATAATCGGGCGTTCGGTAAGCACGCTCTACATAGTATACCAAATTTTGTATAAACGCTACTTCATCCTGAAAATGATCAAATATGCACTATTGCTTCATTAATTCTCTGATCATTCTGTTGTAAAATCTGCCACATATTAGCTTACACATACACATCAAGATAGTTTTGCCTTTAAATTTTGTAAGAACTTAGTACAGAAATAAATGTCTCTTATTATACCTTGACATACCTGTGTGTAAATAATCTGCAGGCCAGAGGTGATCATTTGGACAAGAAAGAGAAGGTATAGTGAGACAACATCTATCTGTAAGTGATGGTAGTTTTCGTCGGAGAGCACAGGCTCTCCAGTAGTGAGATGGAATTTAACGTGCAGCGCGTGGGCAGCGCTCTGACGCGTCTTAAAGGCTTCCACCCGCGCCGCCTGCTTCACCCAGCACTGCAGCACACCTCTCATGCATTTCACTGTACTTTGACCAAGCTCATGTGATTTGCCTCGATCATCATCAATACGCCTGTAATATTTGTTATGCTGCTCTTTATTTATACCATAATCAATTGTATTTATTACTGGCTTTGGGCTACTTATTTGCAGCACAGTTATTTATAATAGATTTACATCATCATCTCCCTGGCCTTATCCCATACAATGTTGGAGTCGGCACTTGATTTGAGTTATTTAAAGTAGACTCACATAAACAATAAATGGAAATTTGCATGCAATACCCCTGCCTGATAACTTTAAAGATAGTATAGGTTATATCAAAGGTAGGTCTTTCAATTATGTATCATACATACATACATATGCTCACGCCTGTATTCCCCGAAGGGGTTGGCAGAGGAGTTGTTATCACAACACCCACTTTTCACCGAATTTGATTAAGTACCAATGTGACAGATGGTGAGTCTATCGCCGTCTCAGGCACTATACATACGTCTTTGAATTACTTCTCAGAAATATGCAGGTTTCCTCACGATGTTTTCCTTCACCGTAAAGCATGGGGTTTGAAATCACTGTACATAAGTTTTTTTAGAATAACTCTTTGGTACAGGCCCGCTGGTAATGGTTTAGAGGTCACAATTGCCACTGCAGAAAACAAGTATTTTGGGTTTGATACCTGGAGTAGAGCCAAGTGTCTTTTCATTCCATTGCTTAGGTACTAAGTATCATATGTACAGGATTGTTTGAATGGTAGTCATTATTGCTAATATTACCTATAAGCTTGATACAGGCCCCATACTGCCGAAGCACAGTAAATACTGTCTCGAACACTTGCTATGTGAAGGTCTGAGGACAGTACTGGGAAAAGTCCAGTAATTGGACTTTGGAATCTCAATAACTGTCTTTTTACTGCAAAGAAATAACATTTTAATTTTTTAGAAGGATTTGGAATAGACAAGACATGGAAGAATTTTCATGCATTGCTAATCAATAACAACTTAATATAAGCTCAATTACTTATTACCTAAACCATTTATAAACAGTCATACCTATAGCATAGTATATATCCAATTGACGCACAGTATCCTCATAATTAGAGATCTTTAGAAATTGTTGAGCATTTATGTCATCTATGCTGCCTTGGCGGATCATGTCGGGAAAGACCTTGAAAGAAATACAAAAAGTAGAAAATTGATACAGTGAACTTCAACTTTAATTTATTCATTATTAGTGTGAAACTATGGGTTCTATAGTTTCGTGCTAATAATTTATATTAATATTGAGGAAAGTATGGGTGCCATTACAAATTATCAGCATGCAGCAAAAATAGTGGAATATTGTGTTTTAATTCACCACTCACCATACATATAGACACAATAAATGACCACTTCATGCATGTGTACATTCAAGGTGCTCTTAATTCATGACAGAACCTATATCTCTATGTGGTTGTCATAACATTATCATTGTTAAACTAACTTGTGCCCGCAGCGATGTCTGCATGGCATCAATATTTCACATAGCAACTTTCAACCCCAATTTGAATATACTTAAAATTTCAAGTTCCATGAGCGGTTTAGACTGTGTGTTGATATTGTGTCTGCCAGTCATGATTTCAAACACATGTTTTATATTATTTGTATGTATTTATTTGTATAGATGTATTAGATGGTTAAATAAGAAACACTAAGGTACAGTTTGTAAGTTGATTGTCAATTAATCTTCATCCTTTAGCCAAAAGTGTCCCCGGGGCAATAACATTCCACCAATCATAATTTGGTATGCGATAAATAAATAAGAAATATAAATGTTTATATGTTCAAGAAGAATAACTTGAATTACATGTTTCAACAATATTATTGACAACAAATTGGAATGTAGAGATACATTTAGACTAAGGCAATTTTTTTTTAAATATTATTATTGTATATCACTCGTTCTACTCGCTTTTAGATTTCGGCAACATGATGTAAACATTGCCACCCAGACTGGTTTTAATATTTACAGATGGAGGTAACTCTTACTCACTCTGCATCCAATAGAGCTTACTACCTAAACAACCACGATTTTGTGGTAAATATCTAGATTTTAAATTTATTTCTATTTCAGTTCTTGCCTCTCAACATTTTTTCATGTTTTTGATTGATTTGACATTGACAACAATGACATTTTTATTGGAAGGTCATTTCATACCATAGATAAAGAAACATTTTGGTTTCATACAACCGAGGTAAAAAAATGTAAATTGTATTGCCTGTTAATTCAACTGTCAAAAGAAGTTGAACATTAATTTCGATGACGAAAAACATTTCCTTTTCTTGTACCTGTGTAATGTTTATTGATGATTTTCAATAATGAATTACGGTGAAAAATGTTATTTAAATAATGAAATAATCTGCGTGACTAACTCAATTCATGCATAATTTATTCAGTACCTACGAATAATAAATATATTGGTAGGTATACAATAAAAGTAAAACAAAATATGAAAAATATTAGCCACCGTGTAGATATAAGGCACGATTGGAAGAATTCTGATCGCTATAAAAATATTACTCAATGAAGGAATTCTGCTAATATAGTGAGGTAGAAGATGTGATACAAAATATGTTTGTGAATTTTGACTAATAAGTATTTATCAGACCTGCACTTTATGAGATAATTTTCTGAATTGTACTTTATGTATTAATAAGTAAGTAATCAGTTTAATGAGTTATAATCTCACAATATACAATATACAATATGTATGTTTGTATGTAATCTCACAATACTACTATTTTTTTCTGGTCCAGAAAGAAGAATGAATAATGAAATGGGCGGTGATAATGACAATAGTAGCAGCGGCAGAGATAGACAGGTTCTTTACTAGTATAATATAATTTTCATGCAAGTTCTTATAATCACTAACCATGCTGAATGGCTTGGATAATATTGCACAATAACACAGAAGTCTTATTTTATGTTTAAGGAATTTTATTTCCATATTATCTCTTAGTTTACCTTACAAAATGTAATATTTTATTACTTCATTTGTTAATGTTAACAAAATTTTAACAGCGTCAACTAAAATGTAACTAACAAACCGGGATGAGGTTAATATCTGTTGATGTTAAGTATTATGTATTGGTGTCTGAAATATTATAGTAATCTCTACCTCTCATGGTAAGATTTGAACTTACATCGCTTGCATGCATGAGACAAACAGAGCACTATATGGCAATGCATAGTTTGCTCCTGATTTCCAGATTACTAGAATTATCTGTACTTTCATTTAATGTACAGATTCAGATCTTTGCAATTTTTCCAAGTGATAAGTAATAAATTGCTATGTTATAAGAAGTCATCATCATCTCCCTGGCCTTATCCAATACATTGTTGGGGTCAGCACTTGATTCAACCCGTTGTCGCTGATCACCTGATTTTTATACGAAGCCACTGGCATCGGACCTTCGTAACCCCTTTGACAAGAGAAATCTGTGATCTGGGTTAAACCAGACTATTTTGGCCTCCAACAGACCTATAACGATTGCCAAAGATGATAAATTGCCAACCAGACAGATGTCTTAACATGCTCTCCGAGGCACAGGGAACTCGGGCGGTCACCCATCCAATTACTGGCTAGGGTTAGGGTTGCTTAACTTTGTTGATCGAATGATATGCGCAATAGCAACTGTGCCACAAGCTCCTCTATATAGAAGTATGTTATAAGAAGTAATAGTACTATAAAAGGGCTGCTATTTGTTGCCATAACTTTAAATAAATAGTGAGAGGGAAAGCTACAAAAATAAGTTTTGAAAATATTTTTTTCATTCTTTATCCATATTTAAGCAAAAAAATATACTTTTCATGTCACAGACTTGCAACACAATATTTTTTCTTTTACTTTATAGGTGGATTTGTTCAATCTGATTGGTGGAAGTTGGCCCCCTGCACCGCGTGAACCAGAGCATCCTGAGTATGGATCAGTGTCTTGCAGGCGCACTATGCACCGCCACTCGCAAAATGAGAGAGTCAAGTCTGTGAACCTCCTTGCTCACTTGGCTCCAGAACGACGAAGAAAACCCACAGCTACCACTACCCCTTTGGGCATTGAAGACTCAAGGCAAAAAACCAATATGGTTCATGAACCAAAGAAAATTGAAACAGGAATACTAGTTGGTAAGCTTTCATGATTCCCTGCTCTATTTGATTTCCAGTTCCATCACTACATTCATTACTAAGTTCAGAAACTTCTGGAAGTAACTTTTTTTTTATGAATCTACTAACTACTAACGAACTAAGTGGACTAAAGTATCACCAAATTATATGAGAATAAAAATCAGCGGTAGAGTTATTCACGTGCAATCTAAAATGTTTTTATTTTTTTACTGCTACTGACAAAAATCCCATGAAACCATTTTTCGCCACCATTTTCCTTCTTAATTTAACAAGTTTAATTACCGCGTACGTAATGTAGGTAAACGCGGCCAAGCTTTCATGCTAGCTCTTCGGCCCTAAGCAATCATAGCCTATAACTATGTTATCGCTGGAGCTAGAGAGAAAGAGATAGGAGAGATATTTTACGACTTCGACATAGTGATATATTCATAAAACCCTACAACTTCTAGAAGACAATTGTTCCTTTTTCTCCGACACCTGTATATTGAATATCAAACTGCAATATTTCCATTCTTAAACATTTATATTTCCTTGAAATACCTATGATGTACTCACCAACTCCATAAATTATTAAGTATCTGTAGTTTGAATGTACAACATTTTAAATGTATACTTTTAATCCTAACATACTATGGTTCATTACACAGCAGTGCCAAGATAATCAGAGTAGTATCATACTTTTAGATTTCATAGTTTTCTTTAATTTATTTACTGATTCAACAAATAATGTAAGAATGTATCTAATGTGTTTGTTTACTTTTTTAAACTAGCTGTGCCCTGCGGTTACACCCGCGCGGATCTTTTTTTTTAAAACCCCAAAGGTTTTCTTTAATAAAAGCCTAAGTTACTCCTTGTAACATAAGCTAACTGTGAAAGTCCCGTTTAAATCGATCCAACCGCTTCAGAAATTACCCAGAACAAACAGACAGAGAGAAAAGCTTTGAATTATCTTTCCTATGCATTTAGTGGAAAGTTGTTATTTGGAATTACAAACAGACACATCAATTTTATTTATCTGTATAGATTAGTTTGTAATCAACTTACCATTTTGATCGTTTATTTCTTAGGACTGGAGCACTATCAAATATTTACATTGAACACTTAAAGTGCGATACAAAGTAAACTTCTCATTATCATCAGCAATCACTGAGATGTATCCTCTTTGACATTACACGCACAATTTTGTCCGATATAAACTCTCCTAGTTTCTAATTATAGACGTAGTGAGCGCGGTGGGCGGCTGGCTCTGCAGTCCGCGCTTCAGACATGTATACTTATTTACGTGAACTAACCGAGGACGAAATACCGCTTTGCGTACTCCAATATGAACAGAGTATGCAATTTAATCGATACGTAGATCGGATAATATACATGAGTGATTATTTAATTAGTGTTTTGTATGTCAGATGTGTGCAATAGCGAGCCTGTAGAGGAGTTGTACGACTCGCCAGCAGCCGGGTCGCCCCGCGCCGCGCGGCCCTCGTCGCCGGCGCACGCGCACGAAGACATCGGCGTCGGCTCGCTCGTCGAGGTTGCCACCGATGTTGATCAACACTACTACGGCGTTGTTAGGTGGATAGGAGTCGTCGATGGTAATTTGTTTTGTATTATCTAAGTCATTCTCGCGTAGTAGCTATATTTTGTGTTTGAGTTTCTGCCCCAAATGAGTCTAATGGTTATCGTACAAATAGTTTTTTTTTAATTGTCATAAGTGGCACGACTACCAAAGTCGCGTGTGTATTGGTTAAGCAGGCTAGATATATATTTATTCTAAAAAGGCGATAATCAAGCCCTCATTCCACCTGGTGGTAAGCGGCTACTGCAGCACACCAAGTGTCACTCGCATGTTGCCTACCTTATAAAAATTGAATTCCTGTCTTAACATAATGAAAAGTACCTACTGCTAGCTTGGTTGTTGCTATCTACAACAACTCTCTTACTCCTCTAAGGTCCCCATGGAGCGCTGGCGAGCTTACCGCAGGAACACAACACTACAGAAAGTAGCATTAATTTGTATCGATCTTCTGTTAGGTAAAGGTACAGTCCACAGTCAGGCAGCTCCGAATATCGAATCGATCCTAATTTTACCCGACTAGACTCGGACGAAGCGAAACAGAAGGTTATGATGTTGACCGGTATGTATGTATGTAGTTATGTATGATCATTTGTTCACTCTTAGAAACTACTTATCATAATTTCACAAATGGGGATTCATTGTATGCGTCTTTACTGTCCACTTATTATAAGACATTGCATAAGATCACAAAAGAACAAAAAATGTAACTTAAAAAAAAAAAATGTGTGTTGTAGAAGTGTCGACGGCGGGCGTGGAGTTGGAGCAGAGTGTGTCGGGGTTGGGCGATGGGTCTCGGGGCGGCGCGCGTCTGTTCTCGTGCGCGGCGGGCCGGGCGCTTTTCGTACCACTGCCGCTGTGTCGCCGAGACCGGCGGTTCAGAGACACACCGCCGCCCTCGAGGTCTCATCAACAACACGATGAAAACTTCACACAGGTACACTCCTTAAATACTATAGTTTCCGTCCGCGGCTTTACTCGCGTGTTATTACGAATCCCTAATTAATCTCGGTTAATAATATACTTAACCTATGTTGCTGGCTTGTCTCTAACGAATGAATAATATTATTTGAATTTCAATAATAAATAGGTTGACTGCGTTCCAAAAGTTTATTTAATAAATAATATTTACATATTATGTAACACGTAATTTTTTTTATAATGCCTGTATGTGCATTATATTATGAGCTTTTCAGCCTTTGGTAATTATTACCAGGATCAGTGTCCCTCGTCAATGGTCATGACGTCAGTGGTGGGTTCGAAGGTGAAGTCGATGGCGTTCTTGCGTATAATGTCTTTGTACACGAACGCAGACTTGCGAGGAGTGCGCGTGCGCTCAGGGTCCTCGTAGTCTACCTCGTATAATCCAAAGCGTTGGCTGTAATTTTCACAACATAACTTTAAATTTTTTTTTATCAAAATCAACGACATTTGCAAAACCACACGTTTGAAAACACGAAAACAAAGTTTTGGGCATAAGTCATAGTAATTTAGTGCGTTCTACTTGCATGGTGCATCGGCGGATACACGACTAATTCGTATCGTCTCTGTAAACTTTACTTAAGAGAACTTAACTCACGTATAGCCCTGAATCCATTCAAAGTTGTCCATAAGACTCCAGGCGGCATAGCCCATGATGTCGGAGCCATCGTCGATGGCGTCCAGCAGTGCGCTCAGGTAGGTCCTATAGTTGGTGACGCGGTCGTTGTCCTCTAAACCGGGCGGAGTCGCAAAACCATTCTCGGTGATGAACACTGTCGGGTTGTTGTAGTCCTCCCTTATTTTAGTCAGGAGCTTGTGGAATCCCCATGGTACTGACTGGATTCAATTATATAATAATACATTAGATTTTTTTGAGATAGCAAATAAATTAAAATATTTTGTATTTTATTACCATCACAAATGTTGATTCACCAATTTGCCACTCACTCTTCTGGTACATGATCACTCCCATATCATCATAAAATGAAGGTGTGTCGTAGTAGCCAGTGACAGAGTCGTTTCTGTACACAATGTTTGTTGTATAGTGGTTAAGTCCGAAGATGTCAGAGGTGCCCCGTATGTAATCTATTTCTTCCGTTGACAATTCCAATAATCTTGATTTGGGGAAACCTTGGGCAGCGCTTTTCTCTGCTACTCTTTCCTTTACAATGGGTGGATAGTCTCCAATGTATATTGGGTGGACATACAAGCCCCACTGCGAGAAAGAAAAAATATAGTGAGATATTTATTGTGTTATTAGTTAAGGTTTAAACATTTGCTAATATGCTAACGTACCATAAATTGGTTGCATTCCTCGGCGGCCACAATATCGTTTTCGGACTCAGGTTCATACCACTGCGCGCTGTAAGCAATGAAAACTTTTCCCCCTTGCGAGCTTCTGAACTCTTGATCATAAATGTGATAAGCCTTCGCGTGCGCCAATAGTAGGTTCTTCGTGCACATGTACTCGGCTATTCCTTTGAAGTTCAGCATGGGCGCTTTGGCAACGTCGCCGTACCCTTGGTAGCAAATCTGGTAGGGCTCGTTCATTGTCATCCAGTGTTTAACTCTATCGCCGAACAATTCATAAGCCGTACGCGCATAGTCCGCGAACCAATCTATGATTAGAGGATTCGTCCAACCACCCAGATCTTGTAACCTCTGCGGGAGATCCCAATGGTACAATGTGATCATAGGTTCGATATTGTACTTGATCATTTCATCGATGAAATTGTTATAGTATTCGACAGCTTTCTCGTTAATTTGATCAGGGAAGCTGGTAGGGAGAATGCGGGGCCAGGATATGGACAGTCTGTAGAAGTCAATTCCTAATTCCCTCATCATCTCTACATCTCTCTTGTAATTGTAGTAGGAATTATCGGCTATGTCTCCATTGGAGCAATCCTTAATACTGCAAGGATCAGTATGAACCAAGTGGTCCCAGATATTTGGAGCTTTGCCTGGAAATACAATTATCTCATTAATTATTCGATGAGCCAAATCTTTCAAACACATTTTAGCCCCTGACTGCGTACATTTTGTGTTTATATTTAATTCCCTATTTGATGTTATTACATAACATTGAAGTCAGTTTGATTCACAATGTCTTACCATCCTCGTCCCAAGCCCCTTCCACTTGGTATGAAGCTGTCGCAGTACCAAAGCGGAAACCATCCGGGAACTTCCTCAAGTTGGCATCAGCATCCTTAATTGTATGAGCTTTACATAGTGACACTGATATTAAAATACTGAAAATGAAACGAAATCAAATAAATAACTTAATTATGGTGAGAATATATACGCACTCTCTCTTTTAAATAATAAGATATAGATTATGCAGAATTTTGTCAGTAGCGAATAAGTCATGACCAGATCAATAAATTCGTTTCAGAATAGTCAATACATAACGTCTACATTCTACTGACTGAATTCAAACGATTGTTATCTGCAAGATGAGACCGAAAGACTGAGAGGTGTGCCTGTATACAATTTAAAAATTTAAAAATTATTCAATGTATAATAACTTAGGAGTTTAACTTGTAGATTGTTTAATTTCTTGAACAGAAGTAAGAATTTTTATTCTTTTAAATTATTAATAATATTAATATTGTAGTAAATTATGTGTTCATATTTATTATAAGGTAATACTTACGATAAACTGATGGTTCGCCACATCTTGCCGCCTTGGTGGGATGTGAAGAACTCTGTGAGACGTGGTTATATAAGTCCCTACCTATAATGCCACCATGGAGCCGATCTTATCGCGAAACTACAAATCTACACCTCTTCAAAATGTCAAGCATCGAGATGTATGCATCGAAGAGATAATACAATTCGAGTAAACACAAATAATCTTAGAAAACCTCACGTGTCACAACTTGCAAATCTTCAAGAGGAATTGAAAATGAATACGATTCATTCAGTTTAGGTCCTAGCAAGGCACTTATGACGTTGAAAAACTGACCACCGGTTCGGAATCTAGCCTTGTGAGAAAAACATGTACATTCAAATAGTGATTGTATCTATCTGAATAAAACTGATGCAAATCCAGTGTTTTCAGGGTTTCGCTCATAGGCCTTTTGGCAGAAACAACATTTACTACATTTCCTTATGGTGGATTCTCGAATCTGTATGATATTGCGTTAGCTAGATTTTTTTAAGCTTCACAAGGTGCCCCGATAAGCTGCTACAACATGTACTTTTTATACAAGAATTTGGGTGCCAACGTGACAAGTTGTGAGTTTGTCAACATTATGTCGTTGAATTTCTTCTCACATGTGAGTATGTGGTTTTCTTCTACTGTTATTGATGCTGTATACATTCATCGAGATAATATAAATCTTGTATAACTTAAACATAGTATGTTTTGCGAAAGCATGTAAGATATCCGATATCTTTAATATCTGATATCGACATGTTTGTTGGGACTAGGTGGTCACTATCATTTAACACATTCACTGCTAACATTTCAACTTCTTCGTAAATTTTCTAACAGTTGGACGCACATACGCGTCGTTAGCAGTGAACGCGTTAACTAATCACTAAACTACTTATCTCTGCCCGAATTTGTTTCAATGACACGCAATCGCTTAAATACATCCGCTGTGGCCGATGGTAATACACTTGACTTGAGATGTGAGGTCTTAAGTTCGAACCCTGGATTCTAGAACGAGAAAAATTTTGATGGCTTTGCTTTGATTTAAACAGTTATTTCAATTTATCCAAAGTTACTTGCAACATTACATTTTTGAAGTTCGGATCCATCAACAGAGTATTTACAAAATATTCCTTTAAGAGCTTGAAAGGGTGCCTATAGAGTGGAGTGATCACGGCTGTGTCGATTTATGGTCTCATATTCACACAATAAAGTTGCCAATTTAACATCTTTGGTAATTGTAACAGGTCAGCCGAAAATCTAAGAAATTCTGACAAAAGGTTTAACTTGGATTAACGAATTTATCTCATAAAGGGTTTTGAGGTGGCAGTAGCTTCGTATAACAATAAGGTGATCAACATTTGAATCAAGTGCCTACCTGAACAATGTAAGTATGGGATAGGGCCAGGCTGCTGATGTAGATAATGCTGATGATTAACACAATAAAATGTTAATTTTGTATCTTTACTTTGTGTGTCATTTTCGACAGCCAGAATGTCCCGTGGTGACTGGAGTGATCCCGCCGCTGAGCTCCCTCGGCGAGCTGGCGGGCAAAAACCGTGGCATCCAGGGACACCACAACTCTTGCTACCTCGACGCCACGCTCTTCGCCATGTTTACCTTCACTAGCGTCTTCGATGCACTGCTCTATCGACCTCCCGAGCCCGAGGTACTATATAATTTTCGTTGTACAAACGAAGCCACCAATCCATAAACTAACCTAAACATAAGAAAAGTAAAATTTGGGATATGGAAATTGTTTAAAAAGACGAACCAGGACCTCTTGTTTTCTTAGTAAAAGGGATTACCATAAAAATCAGGTGATCAGCCACATCGGGTTGAATCAAGTGCCGACCCCTACACTGTATGGGGCAAGGCCAGGGTGATGATGATTATGAATGCATTGTATTTTTATTATTAATTTCAAAGGACTCGCCTCATTACACGGAGGTGCAGCGCGTACTGCGTGAGGAGGTGGTCAACCCGCTGCGGCGGCACGGGTACGTGCGCGCCGACCGAGTTATGAAGCTGCGCACGTTGCTGGAGCGGCTCTCCGACGTGCCTGGACTCACCTCCGAGGAAAAGGTCAGTGGGCCTACTCGCTTTCTCCGAAAAACGAAGCTTCGCCCGATAGTTCGTAAATTTCCTACCATGGTATGGTTCTTATTCGTTCTAGCATTACGTCCAAATGTAGTCTGCTAGAAAATTATTTGACGTGAAAATTATATAACGAACTAAATTTTGGTTTGACAACAACTGATTGAGCTGAAACTACGTTTGATTATCGTTCATTTGCGAAGTTTCGTTTTCGTAGAACATAATAGCCCCCCAGATATCACACAATAAACACTCTTAGTTACAAAACATAGGCTAAGATAATACTGGGTTTAAAAGTAGCTGATTCTCTTTTTGTGATATGGATTTCGAAAGAGATGGCCATAGCTTTAGGCTTTGTTGAACCATGTTTTGTGGTAAGAGGGATTATAGAGGGTAACAGTCAGTAGGAATGTCTAACAAAACCACTGTCGGTATTTGACCGACCACTTGATGAAAGGTCTTCGTACGCTCGCGTCTATTTGTACGTGCAATATAATAGCATTCTATTATGCTCTTTTTTTGTGTTAATACCTGATAGCTATAAGTACATAGTAGCTTATATAGATGTGATAGTCGTCATACTCGGTTCACTAGTTCCAGATATTACCCCTAAGTCCCCAACCACAGATCTCTGCCATACAGTTTATATAGTCCATATTACCGTATTAATTTGAGGCGTCGCTAACGAGAGGGTCTGGCAGGAACAAGTTGTGTTCTACTCCATCTATTAGTGTGGACAAATCTCGCCACATGCTCGCTAAAGTTAATAGAAAATGGTGCCAAAGCATTCGTTCATTTTGTCCGATCTACAGGTCAAACCTAGCCTCGTGGTCCGCAATTGCGCTTGCGCCCTCTATACCAAAGGCAGTCATTCTAGGATTAAATCGATTAAGAAAGGATTAGGAAAATCCATCCTTCAGCATAGTGTGCCCTTTATTCTTAATAATGTACTAATAGAATAAATAATAATAGAACAAATATAAAATGTTTCAAATAGCTTAATAAATATCCGTCTTACTTTACAGGATCCAGAAGAGTTCCTTAATGGATTAGTAGCACAACTATTGCGTGCTGAACCGTTTCTGAAGCTGTCCTCTGGCCAAGAAGCGTATTGCTATCAGCTTTTTGTGGAAAAAGACGAGCACGTTTCGTTACCAAGCGTGCAGCAACTCCTCGAACAGTCGTTTGCTACTTCTGGCGTTAAACTTAGCGAGGTGATGTTGAAATATTTTACACGTTATCAAATTTTGACATTCAAACATTTTAAAATCCAAATGAATAAAGATGTTTTCAAGGGAAATTTAATTTGATCGCCGAATTATTTCTTCTATAAAACATACATACATAAATATATATGCTCATGCCTGTATCCCATGGGAGTAGGCAGAGACCACCGTTTGCCACATGCTACGATCCTTACATACTTCTTTCGCTTCATCCACATATATGCATCTCTACATACACTTTCTTCGGTTACGAGTGCTCCGAATTTGACCTTTCTGAAAAATACTATTAATTTGTCGTAAGGTGTCGTGGTGGCCTCGGGGTAAGAGCAGTCCCCTGCTACGCAAGCGACGCAAGTTCGAATCCCAGCGGGGCCTGTACCAACGAGTTTTTCTAAAAAACTTATGTACAGTGATTTCACACCACGTGCTTTACGGTGAAGGGAAACATCGTGAGGAAACATATTTACGTGCATATTTCTGAGAAGTAATTCAAAGACGTATGTATAGTGCCTGAGACGGCGATAGACTCACCATCTGTCACGTTGGCACTTGATCATATTCGGTGAAAAGTGGGTGTTGTGATAACAACACCTCTGCCTACCCCTTCGGGGAATACAGGCGTGAGCATATGTATGTACTATTAATTTGGTTAGGAAGAACTTCCTTGGACGCCCTCTACCAACACTTCCGGTCACATTCGCTCTATAAATTTCTTTCGTTAGAAGAACAAAGAAAGAAATTTCTTCTATAAAAAATATTTATAATTTAACCTATGTGCAAAATAAAGTAATTGTATATGTATTTAGGTACCATCAGCCTTCATAATCCAAATGCCAAGGTTCGGTAAGCAATACAAGCTGTATCAACGTGTACTCCCGTCTCCGCTGCTTGACGTCACAGATCTCATCGAGGGCCGTAAGTTATTCTATTCAGATGCTTTTTTGTAGATAACAAAATACTGTAAAATACTGTAGGTACTGTAAAAACGCGACACTATTGAAAATGAAAATGATTTATTCAGTTTAGGTCCTGGTACCTAATGTCGAAGAATTTATCGGTTAGGAAACTAGCCTTCTGAGAAGAACCGGCAAGAAACTCAGCAGGCCTCTGTATATTGCTAAGACTCCGCTGTCTGTCTGCCACCAGGCTGTATCTCATGAACAGTAACAGTTAGACAATTTAAATGTTCACATATTATATATTTCTATTGCCGCTATATGATAACGTAAGAATCAGAATAAAATAAAAATATTCAAAGGCTCCCATACTTTAGAAGACATAAATTTGTTATCTGTGTAAATGGTGAAGACGTAAATTTATAGTATTTTAAATATATAATGTTTGAATTTAATGGTTAAAGAAACAGTCGAGTTTTTCGATTGTGTTTTGTTATTTCACTCGAATTAAAGAAGCTATATTTTCCAATAAAAAGTAAAGTTTTATTTTATCGCAGATACCATTGTAACAAGTACATCTACACATATAGCAAACTTAATTGTTATTGCCGTTTTAATTGGTAGTGGCATGGAACCCTCGGGCCGACTCACACTAGTCCGGTTGAATGATAATGATTGGTGTGCAGTGCCCCGGCAGTGCACGGTGTGCGGCGGGCTGGCGCGCTGGGAGTGCGGGCAGTGCGCCGGCGCCGCGCTGGAGGCCGGCGCGCTGTGCACCGCCTGTCTGCGGCTGGCGCACACCGCGCGACCCACGCATAAGGTGTCATATCTCACAGGCCTCTACTATATGTCTCACATGTCTCTATTATACAAATTACTTATGTGCAGTGATTTCACACCACGTGCTTTACGGCGAAGGAAAACATCGTGAGGAAACCTGCATATTTCTGAGAAGTAATTCAAAGACGTATGTATAGTGCCTGAGACGGCGATAGACTCACCATCTGTCACGTTGGCACTGAATCAAATTCGGTGAAAAGTGGGTGTTGTGATAACAACACCTCTGCCTACCCCTTCGGGGAATACAGGCGTGAGGCGTAGTGTATGTATGTATGTAAAAGTATTTTCAAATCGTCAGAACGACATAATTACACACGAATATTCATGCTACCGCCGGGTTTGGAATTTTGTTTTTACTAAAAAAAACCCGGCAAGAAAATCAGTAAGTACTACAACAGTAATACAAAATTAATCATAAAAATTTATATGCCCACGGACACAGTTCCAATGCACAAAGCTCGATAAAAAATTTAAATGAAAATATCAAAAGTAGGTACTACATATAATTGTGTAGCTTGAGATGTCCGCCCCCACAAGCACCTGTTCACAAGTATGACGAAAATGCCAATATCTCAGATGCCTTTATTATAATATCTCGTATACCTCCATTATATATCTCACTTGCTCCTATTATAGATCGTACACGCTTCTATTATGTATCTCACATGCATATTTTATATATCACACTTGCGGAAGAGCTAATTTAATTTCCCTAAGACTTCGCTGTCTGTCACCAGGCTGTATCTCATGAGCTGTGATAATTCCCAAATGAAATTTTCAAACACTAAAAAAAAGTATAAAATAAATATTTAAGGAGGCTCCCATACTTACAGCTCCCTCCCATACAGAAATATTCAACGGAAACCTTCGAGCGCAAGTCCAACTCACATGGGCAGTTTTTTTTAAGTTATTTTCTTTAAATTACAGGCTACTCCGTTGACGGTTTGCGAGGAGTTCGCCCACGTTCTAGAAACATGTCCTGTGCCGCGAGTGTACATGGAGTTGTTCGCCGTGCTCTGCATTGAAACTAGTCACTATGTTGCGTTCGTGAAGGCGGGCGTTGGGCACGACGCGCCCTGGTGCTTCTTCGACTCGATGGCCGACAGAAAAGGTAACAATCCGTATATATACACGGTGTCGGGGAAAATAGGACAGCTGTTACAATATGTGATAGGGTATAATTTAAGAAAGCAAATAAAATGATTAAACAAAAATATCTTCTTCCGTTTTCGAGTAATTGACGTTCAAAGTTGGCAATATCAAGACCTTATTTTTGCACTAAAATCAGCGGTGACGTAGAGTTATTCACGTGAAATCTAACTACGTTTTTATTTTATTTTCTCCCACTAATACTTAGTTCCTGAAATAATCCCATAAAACCATTTTTCGAAACCATTAACCTTCTTCTTAATTTAACAAGTTAATTACCGCGTACGTAATGTAGGTAAACGCGGCCACGTGTCATTTCGATCGGTATGTTCCGAGAATCCATAGTGCTTGTAGTAAAGTCATATATAAGTACTGTGCCTGTACTGGTGTAAAGGCCAGTGCCTAGGACACAGCGCATGTATGGTGTATGTGTGTGCAGGCGAGCGCAACGGGTACAACATCCCGGAGATAGTGTGGTGCGCGGAGGTGGGCTGGTGGCTGAGCGAGGAGGGAGGCCGTGCGCTGCACGCCGCCGCGCCGCTCGACCGCCAGCTGCCCGCGCACGCCAAGCGCCTGCTCGCCGACGCCTACATGTGCTTCTACCGCAGCCCCGACATCGCCATGTACCGATAGACAACACATCACACGCTCGCGACACTATCTATTTAGCGCAACAGACATGTTGTATGTATATTTAATTGCATCACAGGTTCAACAATATCACATGTTCTACCGCAGCCCCGACGTCGTGTATCGGTAGACACAACCCATCACACGCTCTCGACATTATATTCGACTGGCTGTGCCTCGCGGTTTTACCCGCTTCGGGTTACTAATAAACACTGTTACTTAGTGATTTTATTTTCCAAAATTAATGTAGCCTAAGTTACCCCTTATAACATCAGCTATCTGCCAGTGACAGTCCCGTTAAAATCGGTCCAGCTGTTTCAGAGATGAGCCGAAACATATACTTTACGTGTTATTTTACCGCAATCCCGAGTCTATCTAGACTCATACGCTCTCGACATTATATTCGATTTTAGTGAAAAACACGTGTATATCACCTGTTTAAAACCATCACTCAATATATTAATCATTCCAGCACGTAAAGGCCCACAAAGGTTGTAGGCCGGCAGCTACACAGATTCTAAGAAAGACAAATCCAATCAAAACTTCTTCGACACACAAAAATGAGGCGGAAAATAAATCATATACTGACTTAGACCTACTAACTAAACGTAGAATATTCGATAATGTTTATAACAAAGGTATATTAATCATGGTTATGTTTGATAATATTTAATTTATAATTATGTTCGAATGAGATGGTTAATTTAAAATAAAACTATTATGTAAATATAAATATTGATATTATTTTATTTCAGCCTATGCATTGGAGGCGAGTAACATAATACCTTACTAACTCCATAACGTACATTACGAGATAATTCATTCGCTATTCACGTAAGTTAAATGTTTCAATTGCATTTTGTTCGTAAGAACTTATATCTATATAAAGGAATGTTTTTGGTTTCTTCATTTACAGATCTTTCATACATCATTTTAATAACCATAACATGACTACTACCAAGAAACTATACCAGACACAGGACTAATTATATTGTTTAATGTGCCTAGTAAATCTACAATTTGGTTAGATGAGAAATAACAAGTCGTCTTAACATAAAGTATTTACTTGTTCGTAGCAATTGCACTTATTTCGCTTATTTACAACGTTCATCTAGTAAACAATTATCAAAACTCATCATGATTTGATAAACTTTTCTTCTTACAGTCACAGGAAAATTTTTTTTGTGGCACGTGTGTCATATTCTCTCCAACAATAATTTCATTTGTTATTCTTCTGCTCCATTCCTGCAAAAGGATATTTGTCATCTTCATCAAAAAGCTAACACGCGTGGTCATATTAGTGCCGATACATCTAGATACATTAATGGTGGAGCCGTGGTGGCCGTGGGGTTTGAGTAGTCGTCTGCTACGCAAGCGACGCAAGTTCGAATCCCAGCGGGGCCTGTACCAATGAGTTTTTCTAAAAAAACGTATGTACAGTGATTTTACACCACGTGCTTTACGATGAAGAAAAACATCGTGAGGAAACCTGCATGTCTGAGAAGTAATTCAAACATGCAAGTATAGTGTCGATGGACTCACCATATGTCACGTTGGCACTTAATCATCTGCGGTGAAAAGTGGGTGTTGTTATTACAACACCTCTGCTTACCCCTTCGGGGAATACAGGCGTGAGCATATGTATGTATGTGCATTAATGGTGTCAGTATGGAGTATGAGAAAAATTGCACAAATTATATAATTAGATTCTTGGCATTATTATCTGTCAGCATATTTTAGCTTTCGTGGACGTCACTAGAAACTTACTGAGACTTCCAAGGTACCAGCTCAATATTAACTTAAAATAAATATCACTTAAATGGTTTTTTCACAGTTAAATTCTATGGCCCGCAGTTTACTGTATAACTGAAATAAAGGTTTTGTGACAGTGCCATACTTACGGAGAATAAAACTGCATGATAACAAATAATATGTTGTGGTAACAAATTTTCCATTGCAAACTTTTTGGCATTCTCAGCTATATTATGCGCTTCGTCGTCATTATCAATTGCCCACCGGACTTTGTCTGTCAAATCGGACAAGTCACGTTTCACAGGTACAAAATGCTCCCAAGGACGAAGTCGTCCATAAAAGTGTTCATAGTATGGAGAGTCCTGCTTCAATACCATCCCTCCACCAGCCAACAGATATGGCAAACGATACGCGGCTACTGTTCCGTCCACATTTATCTGATATTTGTACTGAAAGAGAGGAACATTTGGGTAAACACAATCAATCTGTTGGAAAACATTAGTAATGCTGAGTCAGTTAGTTTATTCTGTAATATCACATTCAATTTCAAAATTGATCTTTCCATGGACATGGGCTGTAAAATAGTATACTATATCATGCATGCGAAAACTTGTTGCATAGTTATATTCTAAGATCTTACATCAAAAAATTTGAAGAAAGAAATATGTGGTTGCTTGGGTCCATATTCAGCTTCTTTATCACGGAAGAAGAAAAAGTTGGTAAGAGAAACATTAAACAGATCAGTGTTGGCGCGTGCAATCTCTACAAGCCTGAGTCGTTCAGCGCGCGAGTCTCGCCCGCGCCACACCGCCCGCGGCTCTCTCTGCCACCATGGCCGCTCTACTCCACCCTGGACTGATAGCATGTCCAGTGTTACTCTGCACAAAAGTATCATTTTATTTTATAACTTGTTGTGCCCCGCGATTTTAGCTGCACAGACTTAAATTCACCCTACTTTAAAAAAAGAAGCGTAAATTACTCATTGTAACATCAGCCAGCCAGTGAATGTCCCATTCACATTGGTCCAGCCCCTTCAAAGTTTAGCTGGAACAACCAGAAAGTCAGCTATTTTTTTTACATAAGTAATATATCTACTATTATGTGCCATTATGTATCAGACACTTCAATTTTATTTACCTGTATAGATAACTTCAGACAGATATGCTAATGAAAGAGATATAATAATTATATACACACACTAACAATAATTTATATACCACAATATTATTATACTATACTAATTGTGCCCGGCAAACATTGTATTGCCATATATTTTTTTGGGGTGGAATACCCCTAACATTTAGGGGGATGAAAATAGATGTTGGCTGATTCTCATAGATACCGGATAAGCACAAAAAATTTCATCAAAACCGGTCAAGCCGTTTCGGAGGAGTATGGCAACGAAAACTGTGACAGGAGAATTTTATATATTAGATAGAGCTGTGGTGGCTTTGGGGTTTGAGCAGTCGCCTGCTATGCAAACGACAAGTTCGAATCCCAGATGGGCCTGTACCAATGGGATTTTCTAATGTGCAGTTATTTCACACCACATGCTTTATGGTGAAGGAAAATATCGTAAGGAAGCCTGCATATCTGAGAAGTATTTCAAAGACATATGTATAATGCCTGTGACGGTGAAGGACTCACCCTCTGTCATGTTGGCACTTAATCATTTTCGGTGAAATGTGGGTGTTGTTCCTACAACTCCTCTGCTTACCCCAACGGGGACACTCCTAGGATAGCGTGAGCATATTTTTTATTTGTATTTTTACAATATTATTGAATGAAAATGTAGGTAACAATTATAGAATGTGGCAGAGGGTGGTCTCTGCCATGTTGCCTACCCTCATGGGATAGAACCATGAGCACATGTACTTACAAGCTGAAATGTTCAAATGTAATGTAATGAAGAAAATATTTTGTTCACCTTCCCATATTCTCCAGTGTTGATTCTGTTATGTCATATGTAGGCATAACAATATCCATAGTATCATCACTGCCACACCAAGAAAACACTGGCAATGGCTCAGAAGCTTTGTGAACCAGGGGCCAGTCTCCCAAATTGATAACCAACTCTATATCTGGTAGGACAGCCTTTCTGGCTAAAGATAGAAGAATGTTATCAGCAAACATATTAAATCCCACATGCTTTCCATAACAATCTCTGTATATTTCATTGTCTTTAACCACATAATGACAGAAACTTGTACTTTCTGGTCTATGGTAATTGGTAATAATATTTTTTATAATCTTATTCATGTTCACCTTATCAAACAATCTTAGATCATGATTGATTTGTTCATATTTGTTTTGGCAGCCAAATGTATTCAACCAGGATTCAAAATCCTCATCAGGACAGTGACATTGGTCTGGATGTACAGGACCTGCAAACAAATTGAAACATATTAATATTAATTGTAACAAGCAAAAGCCTTATAGAGTGCATTCCAGTATATTTTCTGTTCAGTATCTCACCTTCCACTTGAAATGGGGAGCCCTCAACATGATTACTTTTGTAATAAACATTGATGGACATGTCATAACAAGTTTCATAGGTTTTGTATCTCACAACAAAAGTCCCATCCTTTCTATCTAATTTGTTCACCCATACACGGCAGTGAGTATTCTTATTTGATTTTCCAATGACTTCAACAGCAAGTTGTGTTGCCAATTCTGAAGTATACCTAGTAAAGAAATGATTGCATTATTATTCAGTATGGAGGTAAGTTGATTTCTTTTGCACACTCATAAATTGGTGGAATAAGTTTAAAGGAGCTTTTTATAAAAGGTGTCTAAAATATATTTTAATTAAGTGGGTGTATATTGGCATAATGTGTAAATACTAGCATTAGGTTTGGTGTTACTTGAGGAGTACCCACTTAAACTTCTAAGAAACAAATACAACAGCAGCCCCGAACTGCTGTTGGATTAATATGCCATACTTTAAAAATCCAAGATGTAATAGAATGAGAAAACCTTAGAGGAGGCTGAGACTTACGATTTTTCATTGATGTGTGTAAAGTTGACATAAAAATATCTGGCCGGTAAAACGGTGGCTTTCGGTCGTAGCCCTGGTCCGTGGAGACGTATTTCTGTTTGGAAAGCGCCTTGCATGGCAAGCGCTATCAATATCAAAATATGTTTTGCGATGATATTCATAATTTTAGTTTGGTAGATTGTCTTAAACCAATACAAGCGTGCTGTAAAAGTAATCCTTTTCTGTGCTGGAAGCTAAGAAAGGGGTAGAATAAAAGGAAACACAACTAAAAGTATTCAAATCCATGAATTCCGCGATTAAAATGGAAACAAACAATAGGTACCAAAAGTCAAAACAAACATTAAAATATTGCTATAGCAAATAATTGGTTAAACCAGTGGGTTCCAACAACACAGAGCCAGGGTGCATGGACCATAGATAAATATTTTTTTATTTGCATGGAGCATTCATCCATATTATAGATAGACCCAAAAAATCCGTCTGGGCAAATTTTTCACACCCAAAACGAGCGTCGAGCGGCTTACACCAGGTTGCACCTTTACTGTTACGTCTGTGGCGTTGTCTATGTTAGTCGGCTTATCGTCTTTTCGGTCGCTCTTTTCATTCATTACATACAAATCGTTCGCGTGTCGGTGAAAACTGAAAATTGTTTGTATTGTAAAAAGTAGGCGAAGTAAGTAATTATTCTTTGTATTTGGATCAATTTATTTCTGCTTGTCTGCCCTACCCAGCCAGTGTTTTTGTAGTTTGGTACAACAGTCCACAAAATGCTCATAACTATATCTTATTTATAGATAAAACTATGTTAAACGAAAGTGATTACGGAAAAGAGTAAGCGTACCTTAGTTCACTCTTGAAATACATAGTTAATTCATATTTTTTTTCAGTACCTACGGCATTATAAAATGTCCGTGGCTTTTGCGGCACGAGGCAACCGACCTCCATTGAATCCGGCACAAATTCAAAAAATGTTGGACGAAAACGCTCATCTTATTCAAACAATTCAAGAATATCAATCCAAAGGCCAACTAATGGAGTGTCATCAATATCAACAAGTTTTACACAGGAATTTAGTTTACTTAGCATCTGTTGCGGATGCCAATCAAAACATACAAAGTATTCTTCCAGTAAGTGAATTTCCTTTGTACCTAATAATCTCAAACTCACTGATATCACATTTGCTCCTGAATATAGAGATTTAAATGAAGATGATGCTATAGGGGCACAACTTATTGTGCAATATGTATGTTTTAGTCACACATAAAATGGTCAATTGTTTATTCCAGCCTCCACATCAACTAGCTGCAGGCAACATGCCTCAGCCGCCAATCAATTCACCTGCAAGTGGTCCTGAGCTACCTGGTTCACCTCAACAACCTTATCGACCACCATCAGGAGTGTCAACTGCTCAAACAAGGCCAACACAATCTTATGGCCAACGACCATATCCCCAAAATCAATACCAAGGGCAGTATCAGGGTTCTCCAGGGGGGTATCCTGCTCAAGCTGGATATGGCCCACCAGGTCAAGGCTATGGACCACCTAACACATCCCAACAACCTCAGGGCTATCCTCCCAACTCTAATTATGGACCACCCATTACCACATCTCCTAGTAATTACCCACCGTCTACTCATCCAGGGCCCGGCTATCCACCTTCATCTGCCCAGCAACCTTATGCCCCACCTCCCGGAAGTCCAGTTGCAGCTGGCACACCTTACCCTGTGAGAGGTGCTTCTCAACCAGGTTATACTGGAAATTCAGCATATCCTCCTAACCAACCTGGCTCTAATTATCCTAATGTTGGAGTGAGTACTTATAACTCCACATCATCACAGGCCCAGCCTTACCAATCTCAACCTTTCCCCAATACTACACCTACATATAGCTCAACACCAACATCACAACCTAATCGCTCACCTCAACCCCCACCCAGTGGTTATAACTCACAAAATCCAACAAGTTCTGGATATGGCTCTCCATCAGCACAATCCCCAACTTACAATTCAAGCTCTCATGGCAATAATGCCCCACCAGCTACAGCACCATCAGGTAGCCCTGCCCCTGGTGGTCCACCTAGCCAACAATATCCACCTCCAGGTCAACCATCTCCATATCCCCCAGCCACACAACCTCCATACTCAAACCCATCATCCCAACCAGGTAGTCCTGCACCATCAGTGTCCACGGCCCCTCCACCACAAACTTCTTATCCTCAAAACCCCCAGAACTACCCACCTGCAGGAGGTGCATACCCGCCACATGCTTACCAGCAAGGCTACCCCCCAGCACAGTACCCTCCAGGTGCGTATCCGTATGCACGCGCGCCTGCGCCCTCTGCGCCGCCTCCCGGTGCTCCACAACCGTATCCAGGCTATGGCTTCCAACCACCTACTCAACAATAATTTTTTACCGACATGTAAAATGTTTGTGACATAGATTTAAGTATTTGTTAGGTTAAGATCAATTAGCAAGACATGTTTAGCTTATTTTTCTTCCCCATTTTGAATTTTGTCTGTAAGTAGGTAGTAAATTTATTTTAATCAGGTTTCACAAGAATTTTAACAATATTAGAATTGCTGTATTTCAGGTTGAATTGAACAACCAGAGTAAAGTAATCCTTAATTTCACAGTACTTTGTATAGATATTATGTGTACACTATATGTCAATGGAGAGACATTGTATTGAATCATGCTTTACATACAGCTTTGAAATTTGTATAACTATTCAATATAATTTTAATATTATAATATTAATATTTGTAAATTAAGTATAGGTAGTGGATAAATAGAATAAAATGTATGTATGAGAAATGTACGAGCATGCCACAATCATAGCATACATAATTTTGCAAATATATTGGACAGGGTGTCCCACAGGGTCACTCATGATTGAATTGAAAGTACTTGAAATAATGTTGATAGGAGAATTTTCTCCATGGAGACTATTTTACCATCAATATTTAAACTATGTCCAGATCCCAGGATTATATAGGTTTTGTAATTTTAAGACTTGAACCTCTACAAATTCACAAGGTATAAGAATGTGTATGATGAATTAAAATTAATTTGATTTTCTAATAGATCTTTTTATTGAGGCTTGCCATAGCATTTTATCGTAGACACAATAATTTGTAAGCCTTCCTAGACAAAATACTTTCTCACTTAGGTTAAACAGTTAGGAAAAGCCAGATGAAAAAAACCTGTATTTTTATAGTGATATAATGTTTAAATTTGATGAGGATTTGTGGAATAAACCCCCATCTGGGGTAATATAAAAATTCTTATCTAAATGCACTAGGGTGACTAAAAATAAAGAATCTCACACAGAACCCCTGAAACAAAACACTTCTTTTATGGGTAGTCATGTTAAATACAAATGTTCTTCATCTGGTTAATAACAAATAATGAAATCATTAGTTCTACGACTCTTCATATGATATTGAAGGCTCTTCAAACTGATGTACTGAGTCATCATAGTATTCTAATGGTAAATCGGTGGCATATGGGTGTGTCGGGAACGGTGGCGCTGTTTTGTGTTTTCTCAGCGGCAATACCGTATCAAATAAATAACACATCGCACCAGTCTCACCAGGGATGGCAACACCCAGAGTCCAAATCACGTTATGTTTCGTGTTGATACGAAGAATTTTAACACCACGTAAAATTCTCCATCTAAAACAAAAATATGCATTAGTGACTGATATAGATCTAAAAATGATTAAGCCGTGGTTTGAACAGTCGCCTGCTACACAAGCGACGCAAGCAATTCCAGCAGCAATAATTTCACATAATGAGCTTTATGGTGAAGGAAAACATCTGGATAATTTATATTGTTTCGATGAAATGTATGTTATTACATTATGCCTGGCTGAATTTCTTGTTGGTTCTTGTCAAAAGGTTAGTTTCCGAACCGGTGGTAAAATCTCTACATTCATAAGTGCCTTACCAGGGCCTAAACTGAATAAATATTTTTCATTTTCTTGAGGAAACCTGCATAGTTCTGCAAAGTAATTCAAAGACGTATGTATAATGCCTGAGTCGGTGATAGACTCACCGTCTGTCACATTGGCACTTCTTCAGTGAAAAGTGGGTGTTGTCATTACAATATCTCTGCCTACCCCTTCGGAGACCTGTGTGGGTTGACATGAGCATATATTTGTGACTGTTGTGATGGGTTAAATAAAATAGTAATATTCATGTTGCTCCCACCTATTGCCCATGTGTCCAGGCATTTTGGTGCCTGGCCAAACACGTGCTTTTTGACCGCCGGCACCAATATTTCCTGGTCTTCTGTGAGTTTTGGTGACTCCATGCGATGCCGGCATACCTTTGAAGCCCCATCGCTTCATGACTCCTTGGAATCCACGATCCATACTGAAATTAGATTAACATTTTTCTATGGGTAAAGACAGAATCACAAAAAGTATGTTGTAAATACAGCAACCAAAACATGGAAGATGCAGTTTTGTCATCAATTACTATTTATACCATTATGCTAAAAGGTATGGATATCATATAATGTTTCCAATGATCATTAAAAGTAGAACAGAGGTTCTACTTTCATCGTTATGGTTAAACTTACGTTTTAGCACGAACATCAATGTGGTCCCCAACTCTGAAATGTGTTGCAAACAGCGGTGTACCAGTTGGTAAGGAGGCCTCTGGAGATACCATAAACCTAAACAGGTGTCTCTTGGGTAACATGCCCACACTATTGAATAAACCACAGTATTCTTTTGTTACTGTACTTGGATCCACAGTCTCTGATCCAACTAAAAGGCATCCTAATCTCTTTTTCTCACGCCAAGTCTCGTCCCTGGACTTCATTGGATTGAACTCTTCAGGAGGGATGTATTTTATTACATGATTATCCACCACCTGGAATCAAAAAAGGCACAATTATAATTTTTATATTGGAAATGAACAATAGTCAAAATATAAACTCTCCAAAAAAAATATAACCACTGAATATTACATATACTTTGGGAATGTCACGCTATGATTGCTTATGCAACATGCATACATGTATTAAACAGAAATTCTATTCAAACTGATGGCCGGCTATCTTAACATATTAAAGCTTAAACTCACATCTTTTGCGAAAGTAAGAATACCAATTTGCCAGGTCTCTACTATCCAATATTTGGGTATGTACTTCGTTATATATTATACCAAAACATGATTAATTTATTTTGAGTTAAAGCTAAGAAATTTTTACTTAGAATAGCTTTTCAATGTTCAATTATTGTCAATATGGTTCAACTGACAGTTTAAATGTTCAAACCTGCAGTAATGTAGTTTGCATTTTCTTGCCATCTTTCGACCAGAGCGGGTAGTTCCCAATCTTACGGGCAACAAGGCCCACTCTGCGAGTAAGAGGATTCCACTGCCTTCCTTGCACTGCTTCATTTATTGCCAGAGGCGATTCTAGTGTCTCCTGCAGCTTCAACTTGTCTTGCATGACCTCATCGAGGAATTGTTTATTGTCTTGAGTCAAATATTCATCATTGATCTATCAGGAAACATTTGGTATGTTTATTTTAGTTCAAAACACAGAAAGAATTTGGAATAAAAGCTAGTAACACCAAGATTGCATTGCATCTCTATAATTAAATGAATACCTGTGCCAACATAGTGAAGAACAAAGATTCCTACTACCTCAGTACCTCTTCTTTTATCATAATAATAATGGTCTCCTACTGAATTCCAGTTAGCTAATCTCAATGAGGATGAGCTATCTGCGCAGGTGACATTATAGTGCACAAGTGAGTGTGCAAACAAAGGTGCAAGGTCTTTATTCCCTCACTGTCATAGTCCAATGGGACAGCAATCCGACACGACTGAAGAGAGATTTGGTGTAGGACCAATGGCTTAACATGCTTTCAGAGGCACAGGGGTGTAAAAACCAACTTCCAAACTCCAGGCATTTCCAGGGTTTTCACTCCAGGGTTTTCATTCTTTATATGGTAGGCAATACATGATTGACACTTGGTCTTACAAGCATTCTGAGGCTGCAGTAGCTGCTTACCATCAGGCAGACAGAACACTTATCCACTACTAATGTGGAGGAATAAAAAAACATCTATTCTTCCAGGCTATCTATATCAATAGATGATTTAAAAATATTGCTGAACTGAATCTTGGGGTTTGCATAAACAGCTCTGCGACCCACACGTGAATCTATATTATAAATTAAAAGGAATCCAAAATACTTACCACTCTATCTTTAGGAAGATACCAATAAGGTGGTCTAAATTTTGGAGGTTGGTAATGGCCAATAGACCTAGATAATAAATTATCAAGTCTGAAAAAAAATAATAAAACTGGTTATAATTTAAATAACAATAATATACTTTAATCAGCAGAGCATCCATCAAATTACTTAGCACCTGAGTTTCTTCAAACTGTAACATAATAATTTTAAATTGGACGTCGCCATATTTCCTGTTACGATATTATAGTAATCAATTAGGCCTTTTTTTAATCCAAACCCATCAGCGAACTCAAACCGAAATTATCGATACGAAACCAAACTTTATCACTAGTTCTGTATTGTGTTTTAGTTTAGTTAGGTTATGTACATCTATCTATTCTATTTAATTTCGCATTTTGACATTTTAAGCTAAATCATTCGTTTCATTCATTCAAAACAATTTTATTATATTTTGTCACTGTTGCAGTACGCAAGCTAAAATCAGATTCTATACTGCCTAGTTCATCATGAGTATATTTGTTCGGAAATTCAATTGATTGACTGAACTTTATTATTTTGTACATTGGTTTTTTAAGCAGTAATGTTAAGCGATCTTTGACTTGAACTTTGACTCTGATCAATGTTTAGTAGGTAGGCAAGTTATAGGTGGTACTCGAAAAGAAACACTACAATTGTTTATGTAGTGCTCGTCGTGTTGTATTAAAAGCTAAGTTTTTGTAGTTAGTCGTCATTGCAATGAAGCCATAACTTAAACTCAACACAATATTTATTTTATTTATTAAGTATTAAATTATTACTTAGATACTTTTCTTAGAAAAATTAAATTGTGAAATAAGGTAAGTAGGTTCCTTTCTGTTTTGTTTACTGCTGTGTTCCTAGAGAAAGATCATGTCTTGCTAAGAGCCCTGAGTACCTACCTAAGAGTTTCCCACATTTTGTTTTGCTGGCATTTTTCTGATGACTACCTAATTGTAAGTGCAAAGTCTAAAACTAAAAGGTTACTAATATTACAGATTTATAGGCTGCATCATAGTCTGGACTCTGGACCACAGAAAACTATAACTTACAGTCCATGCTTACTAATTAAAACATATTACATTTACTTATATAAACATTTAATATGTTTTAATGAAAAGTGCTTACCCTTTTTTACAGTTAAATATGGCACTGAAAGGTATAAAAGTTATTGAAATAATGGGCCTGGCACCAGGACCATTATGTGGAACAATACTTGCTGATTTTGGAGCAAGTGTAACTGTTGTTCAAAAGGTAATTCAAAAGTTCAAACAATTTCAATGCAATACCTAGATAAATGATATTTTGACTAAATTTATTATTATTATAAAGAGGACAAGAATGTTAGTTAGTGCATAGGATTCTAAACTAATGTTACAATTTATACTTCACAGGTCAGTAAGTTGTGAATTTTTCACCAATAAGGCAAATTTTGAAGCACCTAGAACAAACCATCTTTTATTAGCCAACAATTTAAATTACTTGAGAAAATATTGTTAATAATTACTAGCTAGTTCTACGTGTGAGAGAGGAACTCGTGGCACAGTTGCTATTGCGCATATCATTTGATCAGCAAAGTTAAGCAACTCTAACCCTAGCCAGTAATTGGATGGGTGACCACTCGAGTTCCCTCTATGCCTCGGAGGGCATGTTAAGCCGTCGGTCCTGGTTGCCAATTTATCATCTTTGGCAATTGTAACAGGACAGTCAGAGGCCTAAAATAGTCTGACAACTGGTTTAACCCAGATCACAGATTTTCGCTTCATATAAAAATCAGGTGATCAAGCACGTCGGGTTGAATCAAGTGCTGAGCCCAACAATGTATGGGATAAGGTCAGGGAGATGAATATGAGTTAGCTCTATGTGGCTGTATTATTTTAAATATAATTTCAGTGTATTTATTAATTTCAGTTGAATGCCTCCCCATTTGATGTGATGTCAAATGGAAAAAGAATGATTTCAATAGACTTGAAATCAAAAGAAGGAATTGATATCATGACAAAGCTGTGTTCAACTTCAGATATTCTTTTAGATACTTTTCGACCAGGAATAATGGAAAAGTTAGGACTTGGGCCTGATAAGCTTATGAAACATAATTCTAGACTGATTTATGCAAGGTTGACTGGATATGGTCAAAATGGATTCTACAAATCAAAAGCTGGCCATGATATAAATTATGTGGCTATGTCTGGGGTACTCTCTTTGCTGGGTAAAAAAAATCAACCTCCAGCCGTACCATTAAACCTACTGGCAGACTTTGGCGGTGGTAGTTTATTATGCACACTGGGTATAATACTAGCACTTTTTGATAGAACAACTTCTGGCAAAGGCCAGATTGTTGACAGCAGCATGACAGAAGGATGTTCATATCTTGCAACATGGCTATTTAAGTCTCGGCAGCTGCCCATCTGGTCAGGAGAACCTGGGACCAATCCTTTAGATGGTGGTTTTCCTTGTTATGGCACATACCAAACAAAAGATGGCAAGTATATGGCAGTGGGAGCTTTGGAACCTCAATTTTACTCAGAATTTTTGAAAGGATTACAGTTATCTGAAGAAGAATACAGTCAAACAAATAATGTACAACAAACTAAAAAGAAATTTGAAGAAATATTTTTGACTAAGACTCAAGAGGAATGGACAAACATTTTTGAAAATTTCGATGCCTGTGTCACTCCTGTCTTGGAGTTGGATTCAATTGATAAATCCAAATATTACAGAAATCAAGGATCTTTTTACAGAGATCATGAAAATTTAGTTGTACCTGAACCAGCACCAAAATTGTCTCGTACACCAGGAGTGTCTCAAAGTCATGAGATATTACCTGAGCCGGGGGAGCACACTAAGGAAATTTTAAAGGAACTTGGATATAGTAATTCAGATATCAACACATATATAACTAAGGGAATTGTGTATGCAAAAAGCAAATCAAATTTATAGGCTATGTTTATTTTGAAATATCTGTAATTTTATGTTTTAATAATATATAATCAGGGTTATCTTTGGGTAAAAATGTATTTAAAGTTGGATGATCATTTATAAGATTAAGGATTATTAATATATTGGATAAGTCAAAAGTTATTTGGTTGTTTCCTAAAAAATATTTATCAAACCCTTTACAGCATTTATCTTCCAATTGAAGTAACCTTTTCTTTGCAATATAGCACAAGAAATTTATGTAAGTTTGGACATCCATGCCAAAAAGTGATTTTAAAATAAGTTGACATTGATCTGAGAATTCAGGAGTATTTCTGAATTCTTCAATTTCTTTTTCTACTGATAATAAAGCATCTTGAAGTGCTCTGAATGTGTCCAGTATGTTGCAACCATTGATCCAATTGTGATTTATAGAAATTGTATCTAATTCATTGACTACTTGATGATGCCAACCAGATGGTACAAAAATACCATCACCTTGCTCCTGTATGACTTCAAAATATTGAATGCTGCCATCATACAAATGTGGTTCAAATAGCAGTGGTAAATTCCCATATTTATCTTTTAATTTATTTTCTTCACCAGGAGGGAAAAATATCCATTTCTTCCGTCCAATAACATTGACTGACCAACTGTATGAGTTGTAAACATCTGCATGTAAAGGTGTCCTGAAGCAAAAGTAGAATTACTGAAATTATTATTGTATTGATTCAAGTATAAAGGAAAGAGTGCTTTTGCTTTAATAAAATTAATGAAGTACTTTCTGAGGAATTAATCCATTTAACATCTGTGCGTCCAACAGTGAGCAAATTTACAAAGAAGATGCAAAGTTTGCAGTGAATGTGTTAGTGTAGGTAGGAACAAATGTTGGTTTATTGTATTACTAAAAACGAGTGTTATTATAAATAACTTGGTATCTACCATGAGTCCTTAGGGCCAATGTAGACGAACATAAAATCATCCTCCTGATTGTCTTGTGCATATTCATTTAGCCAGTCTGAACCAAATATTTTAGGTACTTCATAAAATGTGTCGTTTGGGCGACATCTCCTTAGATGCCAATCCTTTAAATAGAGAAGATTGGCTTTTCGTTTCGATTCATCTTTTAAATATAGCATGTAATCAGAAACTGTCATATTCATTTTACACTGTGAATTGAATTTTATATTCTTACAATCGGCCACAGGCACTTCCAAGTCTCCATAAGTATTAATAAAGTAATCAATGTTTATTCTGTTATCTCTAATCCACAAACTTGCACATTCCCAGTTGGACCCTATTGATTTTATAAGACAGGGCAAGTTATTAATCATGTAGTTATTAAAAAACTCCTTGTAAAGTAAATCACATGTTTCAACTCTGAATTCACAGCCTCTGTATTCCCGAGTCGACACTTCAGTAGCCTGAGTTTTTTCAACATCTAAAACATTGTTCAGAGACATAATCCAGAGCAATTATCTATCTAGCTTCTCTCACATTCCGACGCTTTGGTTTATTTTAGTGAGGGTACAATATGCAGTTCTAAGTTTTCTATTGTGAAAATACATTTTTGGTTGGTAAATTACAGAAAAGTTACACTCTACAGAAGAACTTATGAGAAATTGAGAATTTATTAATGAGAAGGAGAAAGCTAGCATACTAACAAAAATCAAAAAAGTTGCCAAAAACAATGTACGTCAGATTGACAAGTATACACTGACTGACAGAGAGAGAATACTTTGACAATGGACACATGTACTCATCCATGACCTATATTTAATGAGATTTTCAGCGAGGAATCCAATGGGTTCCTCCACATATTTTTAACAATTTACAAGATATTTTTCTCAACAATCACTTGACATTGGCGAAATAGTTTTACTTAAGCTCATCGCCATTAAATAAATAAAGGAAAGGAATATATTGAATGAGAAACGAAAAATTACACTCTCTAATTTATACGTCTTAGATCTTTTAGTACATTATGTATCATGTGAGACTCCCCTTGTTTGTATTTGTATAAGGTGGCGTATTCGATATAATCCACGAAATATAGTAGTTTAATCTCTTACTAGAATGCACATGCATGACCATTCTAGAAGGGTCCGCGAAGGGGTGGTAAGCAGAGGTGTTTCAACATTTCATCAATGAAGATTCTTAATTATTTTAGGTTGACTGGCAATTATTTAAAAAAAAAATTAAAACAATTTTGAGTTGGCAACTCACATGTAATTGTCAGTCATTATTTGGTGACTGTGATGGCGGTGCTTGGGGTGTTTCGCCAGTTTCTGTAATATACACACGATTCAGTATTTTTCTTATTGTTTTGTTATAATTATACATATGAATTTTATAAACATGTATTAGAATTTATTATCAGAAGTGAGTTATCATGTTTGTTGGTGGGATCAGTGTATTTTTTTATTTTACTTCTCGGCGCTAACTTTAGTTTATATTTCATAATAAAAAGTTATGCTTATTGGAACCTTATTAGTGTATAAGTGAATCTCCAACAGCTATAAAATATTTATACCAAAGATTTATTAGTTGTTGTGCTTAATAATAGCTTAGAAGTGGTGAACCAATATGAACGACGTTCGTGACAAAGTAATGGCTGGGTCTTCAACTTGGGAAGGAACCACCAGTCACAGTGACTCCTCACCAGAGATTCAGTCGTCACCTAGTGCGAGTGGCGAGACCCCGCATACGCCTGGCGCGCCTGTGCCGCTCGCCCCGCACTTGGCGGCAGATCTGCATCCAGACCTCTTGCAGCAAGGATGGCGGAAGTACTGGTCCAAGCGGGAGAACCGACCATACTTTTGGAACAAGCTCTCTGGCGAGTCAATGTGGGAACTACCGGCAGTGAAAAGGGATTTTGACCCAATAACAGATCCACTGGGTATTTGCCATACTGGCCCATCAGGGGGTGGGAATATGACACCGAGTTCAAATAAACGGAGACCATCAGATGACAATGGCCCACCACCTAAAAAGTTTGTGCTAGCAGGCCCTTGGGACATAGAAGTGCCAACAAATGTAGTTATCTATGAGCGTCCTCCTACCATCTGCCCGCATCCACATCCAGAGATAGAGGGATTCAGGTTCACAATGGCTAATAAGTTGAGGCAGTGTTATCAGGAGCTGTGTCACACCAGGGAAGGAATAGATGCTCCTAAGGACTCATTTAATCGTTGGTTGATGGAGAGGAAAGTGAATGACCAGGGTGGGTCTGATCCTCTCCTGCCCAGCCACTGTTTCCCTGAAATATCTCGATCTATGTATGAAGAAATTATGAATGACATTCCTATTAAATTAACACATCCCAAATTTACTGGAGATGCTAGAAAACAACTGTCTCGGTATGCTGAAGCTGCTAAAAAAATGATTGAATCCAGGAATGCTTCACCAGAAAGCCGGAAGGTAGTGAAGTGGAACGCTGAAGATACTTTCCAGTGGCTCAGACGTACTGTTGGTGCAACATATGATGACTTTCAAGACAGATTAGCACACTTGCGGGTATTTCAATCACTGTATTGGCTTTATAATTCAGCATTTGGTGATTTTAATGTTCAGTATTGCGGGCTGCAAGGCATGGTGTAATGTTCATGCAATTGTGTAATTCTATTTTTTAGAGACAATGCCAACCGCACCTGGCAGAGACTGTGAAAGCTTCAGTGGAGGGTATTTGCCTTAAAATATATCACTTGTCTGCTGAGTATGCTCGCAAAATCCGGGAGAAGCATAGTGCTCTGCTCAAAGAAAATGGAATACAGGTAGGACAGGCGTGTGTACTTATTGATTCTCAATAATGCTGTTTATAGAGTAGTTTCATCAAGCTTTTTCTTAATAGTGGAACTTATATTGTATTGGAATACTTTACTATGTTTTAACCGTTTTCATAATCTATACTCGCTAGAGTCTCCAACGAATCAGTATGAAAGAATTAGTATGAAAAATTGTGCAGCAACACCAAGCGGTGATGTGAAGAACTAAAATATCTCGTACAAATATTGCGAGTGACACAAGCGAGTGGAGATTATGAAAACGGTGGCCAACCCATGATAGGGTACTGATCTAAAGAAAACAAATTCTAAGAATCAGCCAACAAAATGAATGTATTCTTGGGCACTATGAAAACAGATATTGGACTATTGTATTGTACTGCCTCATGTATATGTTGGTTGATGGTATGAGATTATCCATGTGAAAACCCTGGTACAATAGCTATACCAATCACTGACTTCTACTATATGAAGTAAACTGGACTGCCCTTAGCCATTAACTGCTTGGCTCAAATCACATTATGTATAATGTATGTGGAGAGGGTTAAAGCTTTCACTGCTAATGACGCGTGCGTCCAACTGTTAGAGAATTTACTAAGAAATTGAAATGTTAGCAGTGAATGTGTTAAGAGATACTGAGAGAGACGGGAGACATCAATATTCAGCAATATTTTCGTTATATATAACAGAAACAGGCAAATCAACCCAAGATAAAATTTTAATTTAGTGACAGTTAGGTAGTCCAGTATAGCATATTATATGACGCTAATGGTGTACAGGAGCTGCCGGCGCCGCTGCAGCAGGCAGCGCTGCGCAAGGTGTGGTGCTACCCGGTCCAGTTCGCCGTTCCAGCGCCGCGCGCGCCGCTCGTCGACCATTTCCTCGACCGAGACCAGGCGATGCTGCGCTACCTCGGCGAGACGCAAGTTCTCAACGCCACCTATTTACAGAAACTGGTGATTATCTTTTCGTGCTCTAATATTGTTATGGGCAGTGATTGATTTATCTCAAGTCTGAACATTACCTAGCAAAGGCAGATAAATTACTAAAAAGTTATGTCTGGTGCGGAATATACTACTAATTGATATAATGAAACAGATGGGCGCATTATTATAAGACGAGATATTATGTTTCTTAACCATATTTTCTACAAAATACTGGAACTGAAACCAGGAAAGTTTATGACTGTTGTTGCAACCTATTTCTAACCACCGCTTGCAAAACCTTTGGTTTAATGGCATCTCCTAATAGATGCTTAACTGCCTGACCAACCAAAACTTACCCTTGGATTTTTTGTGTGAAACATCTTATCTATAAGATTTTACACATCTTACCAGAAGTATACTTACCTAATTTTAACAAAAATAACCTGCTTTTGCAAATTTTAATTATTTATTCAGTTTAGTTAGGCCTGGATACCTGCTACATATATGAACTTACCACCGGTTCGGAAACAAGCTTCCTGAGAGGAACCAGCAGGAAGCCCAGCTGATGTCTTATACATTTCATCACAGAATAAATAATTTAATTCTAGGAGTGTCTGTATCGGTACAGCTGTTTCGACGACAAAAAGTTTGAGCAGTTCCTGTCGCGCGTATGGTGCGTGTTGCGGCGGTACGCTGCGTGGGTGGGCGCGGGCGGCGAGGCGCAGCTGGCGCAGATGGCGCTGCCCGTGCCCGTGCTCGAGTGCCTGCAGCGCTGCTTCGGCGTCTCCTTCGAGTGCTTCGCCAGCCCGCTCGACTGCTACTTCCGCCAGTACTGCTCCGCTTTCGCCGATACTGACTCCTATTTTGGCTCGAGAGGGTAAGTTAAAGCACACATTTGACTCATAGTGTAGTTATACCGACGAAGAAGTTTTCGATCTCGGGTCGCTGGTGGCCTACACCAGCCACGCGGTGGAGCCGATGCGTCGGTCATACAGCACGTTGTAATTACTGTGACTGTCTCGAGTATATAGTGAGCATGTCGTGGGCAGTGAGCGTGGAGTATATGGCAGTGTGTGTCAGGCCGTTCCTGGAGCTGCGGCCGGTGGCGGGGTCGCTGGTGGCGCACCCGCCGCGCTGCGCCGCGCTGCTGGAGGCGGCGCTGCGCCACATGGAGCGCCTGCTGCAGGACTCGGCCGAGCCGCTCAGCTTTGTGCTCGTGCTGCCCGAGTGGCCCGACGCACACGCGCACGCCCTGCACAAACTACAAGCCAGCCACTTCAAACGGAAACAGGTCTGATGCAACACACTCGGTTTTTTATATTCTTTAGTCAAAGAGACTGCGAAAGAGCGAGGAGCCTTGACAACAGATGTAAATATACTACAAAGGCCAAGGCCTTGCTCTCTAACAACAAAGCGATGTTAAGAAATGATTGGTATCACACTAAATAGTGATTTATACAAATTGAAATATTTCGGGTTTACATCTTTAAATAGAATGAATTGAAGTAGCCATTTCCATACAAAATTATGTATTACGTTACGGTTTGCTTATACGTAGGTGTCGAACTCCGGTGGAATTACACTTAAATGAATATATTATATATTTTGTTCATGGATAGTAGAAAAATAGTGAACATTTTTATGTTTTAAAAATCGCAAATATGTACCCAAAATGAAATATCCGGCAAAGTTTTGTTGAATAACATGCGACCCTCGGCGAGCACTGCATACTGCAGTCCTCTCGATTGTGAGAGGTCATGCGCACATCTCTGCGCTGTGTGTGAGTGCATTGTCACACGCCGCTTGTATGGATTGAACCAGCATTATTGTTCTTACTTTTTTTTATACAACAATGTCTAAGAACTCGACTAACACCAAGACTGTTACCCGCGTATTATATACATATGCTCACGCCTGTATTCCTCGAAGGGGTAGGCAGAGGTGTTGTTATCACAACACCCACTTTTCACCGAATTTGATTAAGTGCCAACGTGAGAGACGGTGAGTCTATCGTCGTCTCAGGCACTATACATACGTCTTTGAATTACTTCTCAGAAATATGCAGGTTTCCTCACGATGTTTTCCTTCACCGTAATGCACGTGGTGTGAAATCACTGTACATAAGTTTTTTACAAAAACTCATTGGTACAGGCGCCGCTGGGATTCGATCTTGCGTAGCAGGCGACTGCTCAAACCTCAAGGCCACCACGGCTCTTATTACATTACCTACCATAATAAGAATGGTGGTATCGTTGTGCCAAAATATTAAGAGTCGATAGGGTCCCACTATACTTAGAACAGCGCCTCCACTCTCAATCCTATGGAACTCTGTGGGCCTACTCGCTTTCTCCGTAAAAGGAAACCTAAGCCGCTAAGTTCCTACCACGTTTCTTATTTGTTAGAAGATTACCTCCGAACATGGTCTTTTAGATTATTTTTTTGTCCTTTCTTTGGTTTAAATCTGTTGTCATGTCAAGCTTTGAATAAAACAATCTTTAAAATATGCTTCTTCGATATTTGAAATTAGTTAAGCACCTCGTGATTACTGATACAGTATTGAATGCTCTGCAGGTGGTGATTCCTGCCTTCGAGCACGAGTACCGCCACGGGTTCCAGCACGTGCTTCCAAAGTGAGTAACGAACTAGGGGCCTTACCATAAACTTTCAAATATAGGTGTGGTTCTGCAATTAAAGCTTATTTGTGGAGGTCGATTTATTCAGTGAATGGAATAAATCAATCGTCAAATGATGAACATGAACGTAATTTTTCTTATGATACGTAAGAAAATAGCGTGCTCGGTCGTCCGGCGCGGGTCACTGAACTCACCACTGCGGCCCTTACAATAAGCTAGATTGGGCGGTATATACACATTTTAAATAAAAAATTACCATGATTGAAAATGAATATAAATAAATTAGGCCCTACTTAGAGTAAGCCTATACCAGATATATGGAAGCTTGCAATATCTTCACACCGTCATTGGTCAAGCATAATATTTCCTCGTTTTTAATAATACTATTGTCTTTTATCCCCCTTATTAAAAACAGTTTAAGTGAAGACTAGACCAATCTCGGACTAAAACTATCATAAAAAGAGATTGAATTACTTTTAAACCAAGAACTATCTCAGATGATGTTATGTAATAGGGAGGTATGAGTTTACGAAGATAAATAATTGTTAATTGCGCAGAAACGAGGTGTACTTCAGATGGGGCGGCGGCACGGTGGTGGTGTGGCTGCAGAACGCGGCGGGCTTCGCGCGCTGGGGGCCGACGGACGAGCGCGTGGAGGCGCTGTTGGACGCGTGGCGCCCGCGCGCCAAGCGCTCGCCCTCGCCGCCGGCCGCGCCGCCGCCCGCGCCCGCCGCGCCGCCCGCGCCCGCCGCGCCGCCGCCCGCGCCCGCCGCGCCCGACAAGCGCCACTGACCCCGTCCCCTCCACCTCTTGCTGCTGGCGCACTGACCGCCTGAAGGTGGCTATAACTAATTGTTGGGGTGTTGTGTGCGGGGGGCCTCCCATCATCGGTTTAAACAGAGCATATTAAGAACATCTGAGCTTTGACGTTTCATTTTTGTATAGTAAAACTTAATGCAAATGCTAAGAAGTTCTCAATACGCGCCGCTTAAAAGATCATAGTTGGCCCCTGAAAGGCAAAAAAATGTTGCACCATTTTAAAATTGTCAGATGGTGTCATGACAGTTAGCTTTGACCGCTCATGGTTTTCTAGTTTAAGCTATTACTATTACTAAAGTACTACAGATATAAAAATTATCTAACAACAAAACTTGTCAATTGATAATGTAATTTGGTGCAACGCCTTTTGCCGATCAAAGCTATTGTCATTGTCGAATTTGCCTTTAGCTTTAGCTTCAACATTATCGTGCAACCCACCCTTATACACGTCACATAGGTAGTCAATGTATGATAGCAATAAGAGATCGTGGTAGGGCCCTGTACATACCGCCCCTCCCTCCACACTAGCTCCTACGTTGACGACTCGAATACTCGAGCCCGTTCTCTCTGTTGTATATTTCGAAGATTTATTATGTTTTGATTGTTTATTATATTTTCTGAAAAAAGAAAGGAACTGATCTTTTTTTCTTTTCTCATATATTTTTATAATGGAAAAACTCCTACAATATCATTAGAATACCAAAGTAAATTTGGCCGACATCTGTCAAGTTACGATAGCTCAAGACGTGAAGCTTCCAGTCTATGGGGTGACAACAAAACTAGAATACCTCGGTTCGAATCCTACTCTTCCGGCCCGATTTTTTCCTCTCTTTTTCTTCATCAAAGAGCACTGTTTGCCACATGTTAAATGTAAAATTCTTTCTTTTGTGAGAAAAAGAAACCAATCACAGCTCGTTCAACCAGGTACTAAATATATAACGAGTAAAAACTGCTGGAGTATGGTATTTGTGGTGTCACAATGGATGAATTAATTGCTATAAAATAATACCACGATAAAATAATAGTGAGTGAAAATGATAATTATTTATTTAGTTGAGGCCTTGGTAAGGAACTGACCGAAATTTTCTTTACCTCAGCCTAAGCTCTAATAGGAACAATGGAAACCAGTTACTGCTACTATTGCAGCTTATTGAATACTTTTCTCAATTCTCAATCAGTCGCACACATATATGGAATAAGAATAATATGGGCTGATGCAAGACTTATAAATAATGATCAATGATAAGCCTAAATTAATTAGAATAATTATTATGTGAAATGACAATGCAGATGGTATTGTTTATTCTGTATAATTAGTAAACGCCCTTACTCACTATAATATAAGAAGATACAATATCAGCATAAAATATGCTTAAATATGTAGTTATTAAAAATACTAAAATTAGATTATATTACTTTAGTAAAGTGTACTATTTTTGTTGACCATTATGTGCAAACTAAGCAAGAACTACAAATATTTAGGGATAAGATGGAATTAATTTCCAATAAACATATAACTAAGTGTTTCAAATAAGCAAATGCCTAAACCTATAACATAATACATGCGTGAGCTCACAAATAAAGAGAAAACTATAATAATTATGTAGTAACAAGCTAAGAAGCATCCCATGCTTTTAAAGTAAATATATCCAAACACCCAAAGTTCTTGGACGCGCATAAGGTTTAAATACAGTTACGATATACTTTTATAAAATAAGTAAAAGTACCCATGTTATTAACGTGTTTCCAAGTAAGTTTAGTAACCTAAAACAGTGCTTAACTTTCGATGTCATAAGATAATAATTATTCTATATTATTTTGATTCTTATACTAAACATTTACATCACATTTTGAATTATTGCTTTATTGAGTTTGTGCAGATATTCATCTGACAAAGGTATTTTAGAATTGATTACGCTGTTTACTGAAAATAGCAAAAATGTTCACATAACTAGTTCTTGAAAATGCAGTCTGACTGAATTACTACTCACAAAAACTTCACACCTATTGTTGTTCAAATTAATTTGAAATTATTTATTTGAATGATAAGTACTGCTTAACAACTTCATGTAAATCGGTGGTGAAGTTTAACTGAAAATAATAATTGATCAAAATAACACTCCCCCAACTTCATTCTATAGAAAAAACAAGAAGCCTGCTTCAGTCAGAGTTAGTTTCACTAAATAATTAGTCTATATAATAAAATTATCAAAAATTATCAACTGATTCTAAATGAAAATGTACATCCAATCAAATGGAAGTTATTTATATATCAGTTGTACTCTTCATCTTCGTCCATTGCAAAGTCAACACCAGAGTCAGCACACACAGGGCTGAAAAAACAGAAATAAAAAAAAATAAGAGTACAGATAAAATTGTTGTAGGTACATAAAACAATAATTTTACTCATGGTGCTGACCTCATCGCTCTACTGGTGAAGAAGAGAATGCGCTTCAGCTTCTTGTTATAAAAGAAGTAGTTAAAGGTCCAAAGGCAACCCGGTTCACCAAATGGGTCGCTGGCCAAATCTGGGTTATAGCTGTAGATGCGGCATTCTGGCAGGAGGATCTCCTCGTCGATGGCGGCCCACAGCGCGGGACGCAGCTGCGGCCAGCGCATGCCGCCCACCGCCGACAGCGCCGCATCCACGGCGCCTTGAACCCAACTTAGGGATGGTTCAGCGCTGAATTCGCTACTCTGTAAAAAAATATTAAATTATATTTAAAGAATTTCAGCAAAGCAGTGATAAATAGCACATAAAGAATTATTTAAATGCTCTTTGCCCAATTGTCAATGCTAGTCAGTCAGGCAAAGTATATAATGACCAAGAAATAATTCTTTAACTATTGTATATTATGAACGCTGGGTCTTGTATGGAGCAACACAGATAAACACATGCAGTTATACCTATTTTCGCAGAGCACTCATAACTTGTGACAGCATCTGTACCAAAATCTCATCTATCAATCTCTAGGCATTTGATCAACATTGCCCAGAATCAATCAACAACAAGGAAAAACAATCAATCCTTATTTTATAAGCTTACATTATTTTAATAACCTTGGGTGTGTTATTTTTGATTATAATTTGAAATGGAACTCCAAAGAAAGTTATGCATGTTCATAAAAACTATTGTTTGCCAAGTGAACCTCTTGCAAATGATTATTCTTATTGCTGTGGTTCAACTCAATATATATGCTCACGCCATCCCAGAAGGGTCCCCGAAGGGGTAAGCAGAGGTGTTGTAACATCAACCACCCACATTTCACCGAATATGATTAAGTGCCAACATGACAGAGGGTGAGTCTATCGCCGTCCCAGGCACTATACATACGTCTTTGAATTACTTCTCAGACATATGCAGGTTTCCTCACAATGTTTTCCTTCACTGAAAAGCACATGGTGTGAAATCACTGTACATAAGTTTTTATAGAAAACTCATTGGTACAGGCCCTGCTGGGATTCGAACTTGCGTCGCTTGCGTAGCAGGCGACTGCTCTAACCCCGAGGCACCACAGTTCAACTCAATTTCAAGTAGATATTATACTATTGCTATACTAAGACGTAATTCACTGTAAGTAAGTAAAAATAAGCAATGCAAATAGGTGACAATCACCTTGGCCATTGAGAAATCATAATCAGGAAATGCAGCATTGAGTGTAGCAATAAGGTAAAATAATGTCTTCCTTGATATTGTATCACACAGCACCCCATCCTCATCTCCAGACAAGCTCCGACTGAAACACAAACACAAACTGTAATGTTTACCAATTCAAATCAAACAGTGAGAATTATTATTGGTACTTACCTATATTTGGCTCCTTCAGGAGGTGACAATGCCTGAAGATTATGAGTAGTTTCACCATCAGCCGTGAAGCGTTTGTAGAAGGCCTTCTCGGTCCCTGCCATCTTGCAGCTGTAGCTCTCCACGCGACCCTGGACGGCACTATCTCCGTTCAGTATCGATAGAGCCCTGCTAAGGGCTTCCAAGCGGCCACTCTCCAAGAGTTTCATTTTCTCCGTCCGTCGTTTCCAATCCCTTACCCACTCAAACTTCTCGATGTTATCGGTGCACAAATCGTCGTATAGTTCGGTGCACTATTTCTGTACATAGCAGTGGGGTGTATAAATATTCCTTTTCTCTTTGAGTGTAGGAGTTTCACACTCGGAATCAAGTTCGTCTTCTGTTCTTCCGCGCTGATGGAATGCGGGAACATCACAAATAAGAAGGAAAAATATATTTTTCGAATCGTTGTACGAAAGCAGATTATTTATAGCTTTGTTTGTGACCTAAACGCAGGGAGATAGCGTCACTTCACTTGTTGTCCCACAACATAAAACACTGAACTTTTAGCAATGAAAATCCATTGAAGACATTGTTACAATTTTATGCACACAAAATAATGAAATTGTACCAAATCCAGTTCAATTTAGCCTTCGTTCAACTTTCATAAAAATTATGTAAAATCTATTTAGAACACTCACACAACACAATAGATGGAATAGGTAGGTACAACAAACTATGCACGCACCAGTGTCGCCATACTAAAATTTCAAAATCCAGCAAAATAACAAAAAAAACGGGTTATTTTAAATGAACGTCTTTATTATTTATATCATATCCACATTCTTATTAATTCATTTGATATTCGAACTCATTTTAGCAGAGACCACACTACTGCACATACGTAAATAATAACGGTGAATAAGTGAAAAGTTTACAATTTTTTTAACTATGTTAGTCCTCCGATAATGTTAATCACCCAGAAAATGGATACACCTATTTTTAAGGATCAGATACATCGTTCGTGGTTGACGAATATAAAGACATAATGGTAAAATAAAGTAGATCAGGAAATTTACTGATTTTCATAAGACCTGGTAACTCCAGTATGCACAAACAAGCCAAATTAACCATAGACTAAACATATAAATGTGGTAGAATTAAACCAACCGCAATGGCAGACGATGCGTCAACCAAAGACATAGTTCTCCAACGACACAAAAAATAAAAGGAATAGAATAACATTTATCAGTTGACATTATAGGTAGATGATATATTTGCTTGGGGATGGGAGGGATCGATATATCTTCTTCTAGAAATATATAATAAAGCTTCTGTACTAAATAAAACAAGACGTAACTGCCCTTTTTGAATCATTACATAATTGTAAATGGGTAAAATGAAACATGCAAAAAAATCTGCTTAAGGCAATTGCACAAAAACTTTATTATATCAACAAGAAATTCGGGATGGTGCCAAGAAGGCTGACAGCTTTGCCACAATGAAACGCAATGTTAATTATGTGAGCGAGAAAAGGCCCAGTACACAATATAAAATACTACATAATTGTATTGGCAACGATCTATAACTGATCTCGTTGCTTTAAGATAAACAACTAATACCATTTTTTGTCTTTAATAAAATAATAATAAAATGAGATTTTGCCGTCATTATGTTTTGGATCCGATGAATTATACTCGTGGAGTGAAATAAAATGCAATGAAAGAATTCATACCCAAACTTTACTCGTTCTTACTATAAAAACAGCGAATCTAATCTATTATCGATATCGACGTACTTGACGTAATGTGCGGTGCGCACATCCTTATCGTCTGCGCTTTAGTTAAAAAAAATAGAGGTTATATTGTAATGTATGTACTATATTATTAATTCAAGGATTTAATGAAAGAAAGCTAAATTTAAACAACAAAGAACATTAAAGGAGAATGAATATTTATTAATTATCTTTTTTCAATCGATAAAAAATATCATCTTATTCCGTTTATAGTCAAAAATCTCTAGACATCCTTGGTCTTCCTTAGGTCTAGACATCAGCAACCATGATTTCTTTTAAATCAATCGTAACTAATTTAGTAAAAACTCGCTGTCCTAATTGTCTGCGATATCAAAATTACGGTAAGTCTGAATTAAGTAACTTTTCTAATATAATAAGCTGTATGAAAATCGTCGTTTTTATGAAAAAATATATTCTAGCAACCCGTAAAAGATTCTATCGTGGGACTGGTATAGTTCAAAGTGATAGCAATTGGGAAGTTACTTTAGACCACCGACGCTTGAAAACACCAAATGGTAAAGTATTATCTATACCTAGTGAACCTCTGGCTCGTGCAGTAGCTGCAGAATGGGATGCTCAACGTGATGTTATTTCACAGCCCATTATGCATTTGGTAAGTCTGGTAATCATAACTATTGCTATTAAATCTAAGAGACTTTATAGGAAAACTTCTACCATATAAGACTCCCTAATTAGTGGATGAAACTAGGTGATGCGCTTTGTTTGCAAAGGATTAGAATTTTCTCTATATTTTGGACAATTCACACAAAATAAATCATAGCCTATGTTTTATTCTGATGTATAAGCTATATTATTGTAAAGTGTCATTAAAATCCATTCAATTCTGTGTGAAAGAGAAAAACAGCCATACAGAAATATAAAAAATTGTGTTTATAATATTTGTAGGATTATATTGATAAGTGGCTGAGACTTATTGCTGTGTGACTCTTAGCTGAAGACTTAGTACCTGTGTTATTTATATTTCAGACTGCATTGTGTAATACTGCAATAGATAACCCTGGAAAATTAACAAGACATGATATAACCAATTTCATTCTGGAATACTACCCAACAGATACACTCTTATTCTATTCAGGTGTAAGTATTCAATGAGTCAGCTTAATTTATCTTTATTCTGTACCAAGTCAACATAAAAAAGTGATCAATTCTATAACAGGAAGAGGAAGAGTTAAGGGAACTACAGGAGGAGAAGTGGACGCCAATACTGTCATGGTTCCAAGAGAGATTTAATGTCAAACAAGAAATATCAAAGGACTTGCAACCACCCCCTGTGGCCACCGAGACTCGGGCCGTACTTGCAAGATACTTCCTCTCATATGACTTCCCAGCTTTAAATGGTAACAATATAATTTCAGTTCATATTCCTTCTCGTGATTTGTATATCATCCAAGTATAACAGAGAGCCGTGGTGGCCTCGGGGTTTGAGCAGTCACCTGCTACACAAGCAACGCAAGTTTGAATCCCAGCGGGGCCTGTACCAATGAGTTTTTCTAAAAAAACTTATGTACAGTAATTTCACACCACATGTTTTACGGTGAAGGAAAACATCGTGAGGAAACCTGCATATTTCTGAGAAGTATTTCAAAGACGTATGTATAGTGCCTGAGACTGCGATAGACTCACCATCTGTCACGTTGGCACTTAATCAAATTCAGTGAAAAGTGGGTGTTGTGTTAATAACACCTCTGCCTACCCCTTCGGGGAATACAGGCGTGAGCATATGTATAATACAAATTTAAAAGTTATCAAATCAAATATAAAAATTATCAAAACCATGCTTACTAAAGTCATTAAGTAAAAAAGTTTTAATGAATGTATAGTTTATCAGTAAAGTCTATGATAGTTAATTTGTAAATAATAAATACAGAAGTCGGTTTTCTGAGTGAGGATTCCTCACTCGCGAGATCCTGCCCTTTTTTCGACCGAGATCAATTTCACTAAAACAGGCAGATATCTCGTGAGATCGAGATTGCATTCCCTAGTGAGGAATCAAACTAACATGAGTTATTTGATCATTTCTCGATTGGAGACCATCTCAGGTGTGGATCACTGTATGAGCATGTTAAGCTTAAAGTCTGAAGTCTGTACAGATGCTGATATTCATTTCCACCCATGGGTGAGGTCTCTCTGAATCCAAAGCGTTTGTTTGATCTGAGTGGAAAGTTATAATTTGTATTATTAGCAGATTATTGTTTTTAATAGCTGCATATTTTGGAGTGGAAGCACTAAAGTCCCCTCTACTGATGTTGGCTTGTATGGAGCGGCGGTTGACGCCCGAAGAGTCTGTCATGTTGGCTCGACTTGAAGAAGAATACCAGGTAAAGTTGTTCACTACTTAATTATATCCTAACTAACATTATTGAAGAGAAAGTGTCTTTGGTGGTCTGAGTTAGCTTGGTTTATGGGGTCAAGAAGTTCACCCAATAGCCAGGGTCTAAGAATATGGCTATGGTATCCTCTGCCTGTCGTAAGAGGCGACTAAAAGGGGGCCGGAGGGCCTGCTGGCGGTGGTCGGGGTGGTAGCTTTGACCACCGAGTAGCGGGCCTGGGAAGGTGACGTGGCTCGCGCTGTCTTGCACAGCGAGGTCTCCAGGGGCGGCATCACAGCTGCCCCGGGGATGTGCCCCGGCAAAGTGTAGGGGGGACACCGGTGCGTTCTATCAGAGTACCCGGAGTCCCCCTGAGCACTGAGGATGGCCACCGGGGGGGTTTTAGTGCGGTAAGAATCCCACATACCCCGATCTGCCACTCCCAGGGCGGTCGGGGACCTTTTGAAGGTTTCCCCCTAGTCAACATAAAAAGAAAAAAAAAAAAGGGGTCAAGAAGTTACATCTGAATCGTTTTTTAAGTTGCTATAGCATTCCTATTTTACTTGTTCTGTTTGGTAATCAGATTATAGAAATATAAATGTATGCTTAGATTCGGTACCTGCACTGATGACCTTACCCACCATGGGAACACATATTACGAAGGTAGCAATTTTGCTATTTTAAATAATATAGATATACCACAATGGTTTGGTGGTCGCAATCGCTTTTGCAGAGCACAAGGCTCTGGGTTCAATCCCGGGCAAAGTGATATTGGGTTTTTTTCCATTTGTTATTTTCTTCTTTAGCCCCATTAATGACAATAATATCACTGCCTACAACATGGGACTTAAATTAACTGGCGATATGTCGGTCTACTATAAATACATCTCTGCCTACCCCCTCGGGCAATACAGGCGTGAGCATACCGATTAACTAGGGTGTGTGGAGATACATGCAGTCCCATGTTGGTCAGCATCATATTTAGAAAGGGTAATCCCCTTATTCCCTTTATAACCACCCTAATAAGTAGATAATTCGTAACCAATCATAAAACACTAGTCAATATTGTAAGATTGCGTAGAGATCTATAAAAAAGATCAGGAATAAAATTTTGATTATCTGAAAGAATTTGCACCTAAATAAATCACTTTGCCCCACGCATCGCGTTTAATTAGGTCACGCATGCTTGCTTTGCGTTGGGTATGCAGTTATGATACGGGGTTTGTTTGGACCAATCCTGATGTGAAAAATCTTGCCATTAGTAAATAAATAAATAATATTTGGACGTTATCATACAGTGCTATATAGCAAGCTTGTATTATTTATACCTGACAACGGATATACTTTTTTTTTGTATTTTTTTTAAGTATATATTTATAATACATACGAAACACCAAGACAAAAGGCAGACACAAATGGTCATCATATAAAATTTTTGCCCTGACGCGGGAATCGAACCCGTGACGTCTAGTGTAACAATAATACCGCAAGACCAATGGTCTGGTCAAGTAGTGTTATGTTCCTGGGAAGCGTGCAATCGCCGCTCGTCAGAGCTCCATGGAAATGAGGAGGAGGAGTGAAGGTGCTATGGTAAAAATACTGGGGCAATTTGATTTTGTAGCAACTGTTTACACAACAGTACCTATAGTTTCGTTTGGATGCGTATTTGTTGACATTGGTGTAGTTCGAAATGCGTTGGTCCGCCATCTATGGAATTCAACCATAGTCCGCCTCCGAAAGGGTATCAACACATTTTGTTCCACGCTAAAAGGCAAGGTAATTCTTCGATGTTTGAACGAACCTGTCAAAACCTTTACCGACTTGGGGCCCAGTGCCGCCCATCATTACGGGAGTTGCATACGTACGTGCCGTCACGAGTTACGAGCGCTCAGTGTAATTAAAATTATGAGGGAAACTGCGTTAATATTGTTTTCGCGTTGCGTCATTCAGACAGAGACAGAGTTACAGTGATTAGAAGGTCAGCGCTCATATCTGGTGACGGTAGGTGCCATTATGAAGAGTGAGGCGTCAAGTAGTGTTATTTGGTGCAGCTGATGCGGTGGGGCCGCGTGCCGTGGGCGCACGAGCTCAACCAGGCCGAGCTGGCGGCGCGGGTGGCCGCCGCGCTGCTCGTCGTGCACGCCTCCTCCGAGCGACACTCCGCCAAAGCCAAGGCAGCTCCCGCACAACTTTAAAACACCACCAAAGTCCGCCATCAGCTTGTTTATACTATTGTTCATACATTTATATTTGATCTGGCGAAATGTTATTAATACACTGCCTACCCCTTCGGGGAATAAATACGTGAGCTTATGTATGTATTTGTATTTGAAACTATTCTTGTTTGTTCAGCCAATAAATGAGTAGTGTTGAAATGAATAAACATTTTAAGGAAAGTAGAGTACCTAATGTTCATCTAGTTATGATTTAAATTAAACTTTGAAAAGGTTTTGTTCAGGAAGTCATATGACTTTAGGTACCCGGTTTGTAAACTGTTTCTTTTGCAGAAGTGTAAATTTAAAATTGTGTATTATCATAGTAGCAATACAGATGTAAACCGTTCCGTGTAGTCATCTGAGATGGTACCTAATTGACTGATTGGCCAGAGGACATATCCATCTGCGAACCACTGCACTCGGCCCACGCTCTGTGTTATGTAGTAGGTACAGGTATTGTAGGTACATGTAGATATACGTGAGGCAAAGTAGGTACAAAAAATAAATATAATGAACATTGTATACAAACAGTTATTTTATTTGGACTAAATTCTCAACAATTTAATGGGAGAACATTACTTACCTGGGTGGGAACTGCTATTTATAGATAGTACAGTACCTATACCTATGTGCCTATTTCAGAAACATTTTCCTTTGCATTATAAAAACTAACAGGAAGACAAATTTGTGTGAGGTCGGGGAATACAAGAATGAAAATAGCAAAAATGGAGTGAGTCGCAAAGTTCCGCTAAATATAGCAATGGGCGGGTGAAGTGCCGCTGAGCCACTGAAGTCAGTCGTCGGTGTACGCGCGACCTCGCTTTGTTCGCTCGCTCTGCGCAATGGTCATTGTTGCTCTCTGAGCCGATCCCAGCCATCCGTTACCTACCGATCCAGCTGTTCAACCAAGCTATGCAACAAAAATGCAATGTGTGCCAGCCATAAAGTTTGTTCTAAATAGGCCACCGTAAACACCGCGTGATATTGAGGCTAATGTGTAGTGTAATAGGGGCAGCACCAATAACCGTGCATCACTTCACCGAAACGTACGTATCTTACTTATTATTATTTTATATAGAACCTACCATAATAAACACGTATAGAGCGGAATTGACGCGACTTTCTTAACACCTAAGCCTAAGCCTAAACCTTAAGCACCTAATAAAACCACGTTTCAAGTATAAGGTTCTTCAAGAAGTAACAAGTCAGCCATACCCAGGTAAGGACAAGGACCATAATGTGATCAACTTGTACCTATTATATCTTACGGTTATAACACATAATTATTTTGTAATTCTTTGACCTTGGTAAGTTTGGCTTAGTAAATACCTAGGTACATACTTCTAAAAAAAATTATGTTGCCACTAGGACATGCTAAAGATACTTAATGTACCCAATAAAGGTAGCACGGCGCCTCCACTTCTCTAGCGACCTTACAGCAGGAACTGATGACTGATAGGTTACGATGTTATCTATCTAAGAATTTGTCTACCTAGTTAGCACACGTTTTGCCCTCCAACAATGGGTGAAACATTGTAACATCCGAGTACGGGCGCATTGCAATACGTAGATCTGTCTTGTTTCAGAGGTGATGCTCGGTGAGGTGGAGGCAGAGCCCCCTCGCGCTCGGCCGCTGTCCGGCGGGCTGTGGACCTTGTTCTGGTGGCTGCGCCGCGACGAGCGCGCCTCGTCGTCCGACAGCCTCTCCAGCGCCGGCTCGGCCCGCACCGCAGCTAGCTTCGCCTTCCTGCCGCCCACTTACTACAGATCGCCCAATCCTCTCGTCTTGCCGCCTCCGGGGCCCCCGACCGACTCCTACAAGAAGCGGCTCAAAGACAGGAACACCCGAAGGCACCACGAGCGAGATCTGACTCTGCATCGCAAATACGGGCTGCTTCGGGGCGAGGAGGGAGCCAGCTTCGAGGCGTCGAGCCTGCCGGCCCGGGCGGGAGGGTGGGCGCGCGCCGCCAGCGAGGAGAGCCCGCGGCGCGCGCTGCACGTGCCGGGCAAGAGGCGAGCGCCGCCGCCGCCCGCCGCGCCGCCCGCCACGCTCCCTCGCCGATCACGCAAGAGACCGGCGCCCCAGCCGCCCGTGCGTTATTCGCCAGATCTTCTCAAGGAACATTTTAAGGGTAACCATTTACCAAAATCGATGAACGATTCACGATCTTTGTCTCCCAACGAAATTTCGAATGATTGTAAATCAGAAAAATATAAAAAGAAAGATATCGCTAAGAGTAAAACTAAATCTGACAGAAGTTTCTTGAAACAGCTATTTGATAACAGGAAAAGGAATTCATCCATAGACACTAGTTCCGTAAAAGTACTTCCAAACATAAGTGAATTGGACAAACAAGCAGCTGAAATCATAGAATCATGCAAACGAAAGGCATTAAATAAGGATCGAAATAGTATGTCATGTGTGGAGCAAACTATTTTTCATGGGGATCCTGCATCATCAAAAGGAGAAACATGGTTTTGCACTAGATGCTTAAGAAAATATAACCTGTCAATAAAAACCTGTCTCTTTTGTTTACCTGAAGAGGGTAGTGGCCAAAATACAAACAACACTAATAACAAGACTAGAATGCAAGCTGCTCACACTTCTACCCAAACTGGAATCTCGTCAAATGCCACTTCCCCTAATAGTACTATGGATGACAAACAAAAATTAAGAATAATGCTGAAACAAATGAAAGATTCGCTTCCCAAAAGACCGAAGCACGAAAATGATGAAAAACCGAAGCAAAAAACTGATGAAACAGAATTACGAACTAACATAGAAACTCCAACACTTAGAATTGGATCCTCAGTGCTGAAGACCGATGATAAATCAGAAGCTCAGTCATCGTCAGTCAAACCACATATAATTAGAGAAGAAAATCAATCCATGAATCAAAATGCTCTTTCATTCACGAAATCTGTAATCGTTACGCAACCGGTGGTATTAACTCATATGGTAACGCATTTAAAAGGACCCAATGTAAAAGGTGACCTCAGGAAAAGTTTTTTTGATGGTCACAAACAAAAACCTGTTAATAGTACGCGAATTAACGATAAAGTCAATGAAAATATTTCGTCAAACACACAATTAAATGATGAAAAGAGCAAATTAAACACACCTCTAAAAATATCCTCTTTATTAAATCCTGTTTACGTACCCATAACTTCAACTTCTAACGGACAATGTCCACTTAAGAAGGACGAAAATAATATGGTAAAAAGTGCTGCAAAGGTAACAATTAATAATGACGTTATCACAAATTCGCATATTTTAAAAAATCCAGATCAACAAAATATGCAAAAGAGCCCAGAAACTCAGCAGACGCCGAAGGTAGAGCCACCTAAACAATCCATAGCGTCGATTGCTTCATCATCACGATCAATCAAAGATTCTTGCTCGGTTTCAAACAAAGAACAAGAGCCTACCAATATAGTGCAGAGAATAGATCGACACGCTAGACGAAGAGATTTAGTAAATCAACTGGAAAAATCTATAGCAGGTGGAGATGAGCGCGCAGCGGCGGAAGCTGCTGTCAAGTTGGCCCAGTTAAGACTTTCGTGTGCAGTATTATCATTTTCCTCTCAAATTGTAGCTGAACCTGCAGCATCCTCGTCAATTCTGGGTAAAAAGAAAACTGGTGAAACTGCTAAAGCACGTGAGAGTCCTGAGACCAATGAATTGGCTCCACGCAAGTCAAACGAACAAAATTTGCGAAACGTTGAACAAGCAAAAGCAAGTGATAAAAGAATCGTGCAGTTAACGACTTCTTCGTCGAAACTTGTTGAGCCAGCTATATTGCTCACACATTCAAAACCTGAATACAAAATGAATGAACCAAGTAAAACTGAGCAAATAAAGCCATCAACATCTAAACAAGCTCCTGTAAAGATTAACGATGACATAGTTTCGTAAGTAACTATTTCAATTCCATTCTTAAATAGGGAAATCGGTTGTATTAATTTATGATACAGCCTTAAAGCCTTATTTGGTAAATAACGAATAGAAGCCTAACCTAATAAGTTATCCTTAGTCTACCTACAGGCCCTAGCAGTTTATAAAACGTACGTTTAGTCCGCTATGTTCCACTTAACCTGCATAGAGCTAGGTCGATATGGAAAGTATCTAAACAAAATGCTCTTATGAACTAATATTACCAGCCTCCTACAAGATAATAGAGTAATAATAGTAATTTAAACTCTTGTTTTGACGAATGTCGATACAAGAAGAATAACCAAGGGATATATAATACCTCACTAATACCTACACGTGCTTGTTTGTCTATCTGGTATGCAAGCGACGCAAGTTCGAATCCCAGTCGCCTATACAATGAGTTTTTCTAAAAACCACAAGCTATACGGTGAATGGATAACATCATGAAGAAACCTGCATACGTCTAAGAAAAAAATCAACGACTCTCACATTGTCACTCTAGTACCTAATCATCTTCGGTGTTGTACGAATGCCTGCTTACCCCTTCGGGGACCCGTCTGGGATGGTATGAGCATATTTATTTTTATTATATTTAACTCCGTTTAGAATAGTTATATGGATTGAAGACAAAGAGGCAGCAAGAGGACCTGTTAATTTACGTATTCAGCGACAAGCTGTTATGGGCGAGCTTCGACAGCAAGCAGAGGCGTCATTAGGCCTTGATGCTCGCTTGCAACGTTGGATCGTCGGTCGAGCTCTGTGCACTGACGATAACACTCCACTTGAGAACTTGGCCGGACCCAATTTCAACGCTCCTTTTTATTTATGTTTAGTTGAATCAGGTACTTACTTGGATTACTTAGATCAATCATTATTACCTACCATACCTTGACGTTCGTGTAGACACTTACACATCACAAATTTGATTACAGAATCAAACGCTGACTCAACATCCTCAACACAAATTATCGAAGAGAAGAACTGCAGCCAGAATGAGACGGCCGCCGCCGGAGTATACACGGAATTGATGAAACTTGAACAGCAGGCAGTCGTGCCAAATGCTGATCCATTCGAATGCGACGTTTGTATGGATCAATGTGCGCCCAATCGGGGAGTCGTCTTGCGTGAATGTGTTCACTCGTTCTGTAGAGACTGTTTGTCGGATGTAATTCGCCACTCAGAAGAACCTGTAGTCTCCTGCCCTGCGGCAGGATGTCCAGGTGTGCTACAAGAACGCGAAATTAGAGCACTTGTATCACCAGAGGATTATGAACGGTGGCTAGCGCGAAGTTTAGCTGCAGCAGAGAGTGGAACTCGAAATGCTTTTCACTGTCGAACCCGAGATTGCACTGGCTGGGCCCTTTGTGAACCGGGCGTCCGCCAGTTTCCTTGTCCTGTATGCAGGCGCACTAACTGCGTGCCTTGTCAGGTACTGTTCATCTATCTATATATACTTATAAATTATACAAACAGGGAACATCTGACTCATCATTCATGAATTTAGAGCCGAACGAAACTACTGAAACTTGAATCATGAATTTTAGAAGCTTAAGTTCCTTTTGTGGCTTTACACAAATAGCAGTTTGTTTGCAAACCCTTTAAGTTTTGAACAGATGGTCATAATAAAAAATGGTAGGTAGTACATACCATACCTGATGTTTTTTTAGAAATATAGCCCCATCGGTCTCTTTTTCGTATAAAAGTTTCGTTTTTAAATAATGTCCACGAAATTTATTTAGTTTTTTTACAAACTATTTCAGGCTATACACGAGGGTGAAACCTGTGAACAAAACCGAGCCAAGCTAGAAGAAGCTGCTAAGACAAGTAATTCGAACATTAATGACGCAAGTACCCGTGCGCTGCTGGACACACTGATCAGGAAGGGTGAGGCACTTGAGTGTCCGGAGTGTACTGCCATCATCACGAAAAAATGGGGTTGTGATTGGGTGAAGTGCTCTGCATGTAAAACAGAAATTTGTTGGGTGACGCGCGGCCGGCGATGGGGGCCGAACGGACGCGGCGACTCCAGCGCCGGCTGCCGCTGCGGGGTCGACGGCAAGAGGTGCCACCCCTCCTGCGGTTACTGCCACTGAATCCGGTTTGTTCATGTCAACCTCGATGGTGCACCTTTGAACTTATTATATCTACTTATATATCAGTGGATATAATTCAATCTTAAGTATTTTTCAAGTCATATATTTTACAAAATTTGTATCATGTATATTAAATAAATCCATATCCATACCCACAGCTTGTGTAATGTAAAACTGTAATCAACTTAATCATTTATTATATTATATTACATTGTACCTATATAAGTTCGTTGATTAAAAAAAATTAAATGTGTTTGTTTTATAAAATTTATTTAATTTATTCCTACAGCAGGGCATAAAATATTAAAGGAGAAACCCTAGCAATGAAGCACACCAAGATAATTCTATTAAGATGTGTTGATAATGAATGAGAAATATTGGATTTTTTAAATGTATTTATTATCTAGGTACACTGAGAAATTTTATAATTTTTTTAGATTAAAATAATCACCATTAGGTAAACAACTGTTAAGTAATTAAAACAATGATTTTTCTAATGGGCTTTTTCAAAATGTCTAGTTGAACACTATAACTATAAGATACAATTAATTTTCAAATGTTTACCAATATTGACATTTAAACTTTTTTGGACAGTTGATTTATTTATAAGATTGGCGTATTAGTACTTTACTAGGTTTGATAATAACTTGTTTACAAACATTGTTATGATTCAAACACATTCAAAGGAAATCAGATACTGATTCCTTGACACTTTATTCTATTCACAATTTCAGTGGCAGACACATTGAAAATGGGGTTCCGTAATAACTAAGAGCTCTACTCAAACTAGTAAAGCACTTTTATGGTCAACCTTACCTACTGGCCCCAGGCGTTCTCCCTCTTTTCAGTTACTATAATAAAATTACATATTTAAAGTGATACTTCTGTCAATAGCAGTTACACAATATGAATAATTAATCCTCCTTGATCACTCAAAAATTGTAGCTTACTTCACTCACATTCTTAGACACTAAAACAATATTCACGAAAATTAGTAGCGACGCATTCCAGGAGGGCCCCGTCCTCCAGGGCCGCCTCGGCCCATCCCCGGCGGAGCGCCCATCATGCCCGGCGGCGGGCCACCCATCATGGGGCCCCCGCGCATCTGAGGCGGCGCGGAGAGCTGACCGCGGGAACCCGGCGCCATGTGTTGGTGCGAGGGCCCGCCGACGCCGCGCGCTGGTCCTTGCAGGCCCGGGGGAGGCCCACCGGGCCCGGAGCCGCGGCCAGCCGCGCGCCCTCCGCCTGGCCCGCCGATAGCGCCCGGCAATGGGACGCGGGGTAGCCCCTCTTCTGGTGGAGGTGGACCCTCAATTGTAAGCGATACAATATTCTCACCGCGAAGCAAAACGAATCCCAGCGTTCTCTTTTCTTCCCTATCTGCTGTTTTACTATTTTTTGACTTAATTTTTCTAAATTCTTCGCAATCACCCAATATAAGATTCATATGTTTATCGAACGCTTTGAAAGTCCCAATAAACGTTCGTGAATCTTGTAAAATTACTCGCACTCTGTAATTAATGTGCTGTTGCATTTTATTATTCTTTCCGATCGTCTGTAAAGGAGTAAAAACATCAGATTATTACATATTCATTGTTTTGCCGGTTTTGTTGTTGCAACAATATAAAAATAATAGGAGCAATACAAGTAACGATATCTTAAGAAAAATATTAAGGTCTCACATACCATTTTGAAAACTGGATGCTCCTCAAACTTGTAGATATAAAACGAAGCTTAGCAGGAACGTAAACAAAACATCCAAATTATTCAGATTAACACACAAGCGCCATTTTCTCAGTGAAATCTGTTGAATCAGTTTGACAATTGTTTGACTAACATGATGTTTGACGGACGACGCAAAATAGTTGTCATTTTGACATTGACGTCTGACGGCAAGGGCAGGGAACCACAGAGTGTGTTATTTTTTTATTTTACCAATTTTTCAAACATAGCCAAAAAATATTACTTGTTATTAATCCTGCCTATGCCCATGGACGAAGACTCATGACCAGTGGAAACCGAATATTCGGTCACAACATTGCTATTATAAAATATAAAATATGAAATTTTTGTTACGTTAACGTTAGCTATTTTGGTTAATGTATTTCGAAATACTAGTCATTAAATATGACGTTTTATTATGAATTTGAGTGAACATAAAACGAACACACAAAGCTTTCACTCCGTCCATAATGAAGTAGTGATTCTTCGCCCATGCTTAACAAGTCTAAAGGTGCAACCTGATGTAAGCCGCTCGACGCTCGTTTATAGCGACAAATGTGGTCACGTGATATGTAGCGATATGTGATTGGAGCGGCTGCATGACGTAGTTCCTTTTTGAGTCGCCGGAGATTTAAAATGGAGTCACGTGATCACATTTGTCGCTGGAAACGAACGTCGGGCGGCTGCATGTTTGTTGCACCTTAATGAGGATCATCTTTTTAAATTTTGGATCTTTTATAGGATAGCGTCTGCCTTTAGTTATAATAGTATACTGATTTAGGTAAGAAAGCACATATATCACTTGAAAAATACCTATTTAGTCGGAGACTAAAATACTTTATTTTCTTAATTCTTACATAATTTAAATAAATGTTGTGGTTAAAAATATTGTGTACGTTTACTTGTTAACGTTACCCTTTAATTAAGGTATTACAGAATGTTCCTGAATTCATGGCTAAACCGGTACCGGTACCCTGGTACTTACAGCCTAAGTAATAAATGTAGTGATGAATTTTAATATATACAGATAAATGAAATTGAGGGGTATGTTTGTAATTCCAAAATAACTTTTTGCTAAATGCATAGGAGTGTAATAGTATTATAATCTAATATATACGGTACTAACCTAAAAAAAACCTGAATTATCTGTCCATCTGTTTGTTTCGGGTAATCTCTGAACCTTCTGGACTGATTTTAATGGGACTTACACTGGCGGATAGCTAATGTTATAAGGAGCAATTTAGGCTACTTTTATTAAAAATACATTAAGGGTTCCGAGGGAATTAAATTAAGTCTACGCAGGTGAAAACGCATGGGCTATCAAACCATTTTTTGAAAAATTACAAGTATCTGCAAAGATTATCTGCGAAGATATAATAAGTAACATTTTGTTTTTACGAATCTCGATTACTTGCGCCAACTAGTGATAAGCCGAGTCGGGCATTTTTGGTATTCATTGAAATAAGAATCGAGTCAGTGCTCGAGTTAGGGGACTCGGATATGTAGGTACTCGAGTACCTCACTGTATCAGTATTCGAGCAAATAATAGAACTCGATTTTTTTGAATGGTGTAAATAACAAAACAGTTGTTAATATTTTATTGTTGCTGTTTTTCATACACGGTTTTTAATTTGAAATAAAATATTTTATATAAATTTATTTTAAATGCCATAACAAGTTAGTTGTGCTTCCATAATATATTTTATTTGTACGTGCTCAAGAAACTTCACAACGAATAGCATAAAGTGCTCGGAAACTATTTCGATTACCAAAATCTGAGTACTCGAGTATCCGAGTAAGTATTCGAGTCCCTGTACTAGAGTCAGTCTGACTCTGCACATCTCTAGCGCCAGCTTTCTAAATAATTAAAATACATAAAAATAATGCCATGCTTTTATCGTAACAATTTTACAGGACAAAGGTTTAATTAATTTTCAGTTTTATAATAAAAAAAAATCTTAGTTAATCGACTTGATCTGATAAAATAACTTATATAGCTTTCAGCAAATAAGAAGCAGTGCATCGAAGATATGGCACAAAGGCTACATCAAACTTAAAAGATTGTATTGATGTATACTTACTACAGGTTACATTTCAATATTTTCTCATGAATACTCAGAAAAATATGGGCGGCGCGACATTGTATTACTATAATATGCATAGGCTGGTACGTAAAAAAACTCTTTCAAATATCGTTATCTGACTTTTATTAATAGTTAACTCCGAAGTTCTGACACATAGGGTACCAATAACAATAACTTATTATTACACTAGATAGGTACTATAATATAAAACGATTTAAGCTAATTAATAATAACGCACGCACAAATGTACTGAAATCATGAAAATTAGTCTTTTTGAACTCTCTTAATCCTAGAAAAGAATTTTAAACTGCCCAAATGCTGCTGCGGTATTCTGTAAGGTTTCTCAGATTAGATACAAAACTGAACTTTTTCGTCTATGTATTATGTATCAATTTCCTATGGTTGAAGCCAGCGCTCGACGTCGAGTTTAACGCTGATAAACCTTACAGAATAGCGCGCCTGGTTATCGCCTACAAGACTTTTAAATAACTATACATTTAGTTACTTAGGTACTTAATAGATCATTCTATACAAGATCAAAACATCTTAAATTACTGGGATTCTACAATCTCATGCAGAGTAAATTTCTTTTACAGCCTTCAAATATCTACATTATTTATTATGTTTCTTCAATACACAGTACACAACATACACACACAAAACTAGAGTTTAAAATGTTGTATAAACCTGCTACAAAGTTTCTGCAGCTGCAGGAGCGAACTGTATGACTGATGTGTGCCGTACAACAGGTACTGTTTCCAGCTCCGGTTGTGGAATAAGCTTTCGTTTTCTTGGCGGTAGCGAGTAACGTGCATGGGTTTCTTGCAGTGACGTTGCGGGTTGAACTACGGGTTGCGGTAAAGGGGAAGACGAGGTTGAAGCGGTGGCAGCAGTTGGTGTTCCTTGTGGGGAGGGCGGGGAACTAGGCGGAGTGGGCGGCAGCTGTTGTAGAGCTTCTTCGACTATATCGCACATCACGTTTCCATTGAGTACAAGTGGTGTTGTTGACTGCAATGGCGCAGCTCGTGGAGTATCCGCCCCATGTTCTTTGTAGATATGCGCTTCCATTTGTTTTTTAGTATTAAACGTGCCATCGCAAACTGTGCATCTGTAGCAGCGTTCGCCATAATGTTGGAAACGGTGCAATTTTAACACATGGTTGTACCCGAAGTCTCGCAGACATATGTCGCAAGTGTAAGGTCTTTCACCGGTGTGGGTGCGCGAGTGCACTTTCAACTGCTTGGAACAGGTGAATCCCTTTCCACAGCCGGGCGCCGGACAGCGGTATGGCTTCTCACCCGTATGCGTTCGAAGATGGATCACTAGTTGTCCAGACTGGATGAAGGTTTTATGGCAATGTGGACAAGCGTGCGGTCGCTCTCCGGTATGAATGCGAGCGTGGCGGTGAAGCTTTCCAGAGTGTTCAAATGCGGCGTCACAGACACCGCATCTGTAGGGCTGCTCTTTGGTGTGGATGCGGCGATGCACCTGCAAGTTTTCTTTCACACTGAACATCTTGTGGCAATATTCACATTCAAAAGGTCGCTCTCCAGTATGAGTCCTGTAGTGACGCACCAGCCTTGCGGGCACAGCGAATGTTTTATGGCAGACATCACAGCGATGTGCATCAGCAGTGGTTCGGTGAGAGCGCGCATGGGCGGTCAAAGCACTCCTGGTGGAAAGCGTAAGACCGCATTCACCACACTGATGTACGCGTTCCTCCTCACCTGTCGAATGATAGGGTTTCACTTGAAATGTTGTTAAAGATTCCATTTTCTATAATCGGAACTAATTACACTGCTCTAACACTCCTAGCCAAGTTCCTATAGAATGATTCCAAAAGCCGCTTGTATCCTGTTTTTTTTCAATTTGTAATTTTTTTTGTTAGACGCGGGTGGATAATGGCACTGATACAATTTCCTTAAAATTTTAAGAAGGAAGAAATAATGTTGGCGTACGCCGTAATGTATATAGTTTCAACTTGACGACCGTTCGCAGTACGGTGTCTGTTGTGTATGGCATGCAGCGATCAGGAATATCAGGATGCACCAACATAATACGGCCACATAGGGGTACGAGCGGAAAGAGGGGAGCGGAGTGTAAGCCGAGTGAATGTCCTCTGATAGCACGTGGAGGCCTGCACCGCGGCACAATCGCGTCGAAACCGCGGTGCAGGCCTCCACGTGTACAGCCGCCGACCCCGCGCACTCCGCACACTGTTCCCCTCACCCGCGTACACTGCCTCGCCTCAACCTATAGCTGGGTAGGTAGTTATGTAGGCACCTAAATAAGAAGGTACCTACCTACCTAGTAAGTTATTTATATACAAGCAAATAAGTAGGCGGGCAAATGTATATGTATAAATAGCCTAACTAATTTATTACTTAACGTATATTATAAAAAATCGACACAAAAAAAATGTATTGTTCATTCATGTGCTATAATAATTTACTGTGCTTTATGCACCGCGAAATGCACTTTCTGTGCAAATACCTAGGAAGGTAAGTAGGTACTTACTTTAAATTAGCGGTTGCACTTATAAAACTTGAAGCATTTAAAACCTAATTAGTCTATATGGGTCTCAGTCTAACACTTCAGGTTTCTAATGCATATTAAAACACAAGAGTCGTATGTATCTTACCATGATTAATACTAAATTATTTAATGTTTGGAATCTTGTCTCTCCCAAGATTAGGTCAAGGGATGTTTTCAAAAATAAAGATGATGTTTCTAGTAACATAAAAATCCATTGATTGTAGTTTAAACAGGTGTTGATACATACGTATATGAGTTCCCTTACCTATCATGTTAGATAATGACGATGATTTTCAAACGTGGTTCAATGACGTTAATGTTGGCGTAGGTTGTGCACACAAAGGTAGAGACCGCGCGCTACCCAACAGAGGAAACACTCGCTCGCGCAACAGTCCGAGGCCGAATGCGGTGAGCCAGCCGCAGTAGATATGGTTGCGAAACAAGCGACGACGCGAGCGAGCGAGCGAGCGGGAGCTAGCAAGGAAAGGAACGCCGCGCCGCTTCATGCCATCGTTGGTCGCTCGGTAGCGGTCGGTGCTTCGGTCGGTTGGTAGAATGACGTGACATGGATCGTCCCGCCACCTGCCTTCCCCTCGCCACCTTCTCTGCTCCTACGAAACAATCATCAGCATCATCACAATCATCAGCACATCATAGATTAATCTTTATTTAAATTGTTTATGGGTATCACATATCGATATTTTTTTTTGCTTGCTTTCTTATTTGCTACCTATCTCGTTCCTACCTACCTCAATTTACAGAAAGGGAGAAAAATTACCATATTAGTTAAATAATAGCTTATAGTTGTAGGTAGATGCATTTTTATACAGTAAAGTTTATATAGTGCCTACTAATCATGTAACTAATGCAGTTAATATCAATACGAATATTAATACTTAGGTAATAGGTAAGGCAGATGCAGTGTTGGTAATGTAAAGTCATTATGGTATCATAGTGTAGTATCAAAGTGATCTTATAGTTTAACTTGTGTGGATAAGAAAACATTTTTGAATTAATTTCGAAAATCTCCTGAGATTTTATAAACTTACGAGATAAGGACGGAGGTTTTCTTACCTCAGCTACATAAATGTTTTTTTATTTAGCTACGACAAAGGAATTAGGCTTACCTCGTAAAAAGACCAATTTGGCCACGTATAATTTTTTTACAGAGTAAGTACTAAGTAAGTAGGTAAATTCTCTCTTTTGACATTTAAATGAATATGGAACTCGCCCTTTTGATCTCCGGGGCGCGTTTAGATGATTTGAAACACAATTAGACAGTATTGATTGTGTTTCGAGAGGTTTTGGTTTGGTATACCTACCTATTCTTTGTGGAGAAGGAGAACATAACAACAAAATTTTGAAATAGTTAATGAATTGTTCATCCGACACGATTGACTAGTACTTAGTAGGTACTGTAGTACTCCACTGGTCAGTAAATAATTACTTAATACTTTCTTTTATTAATAAGCTATATTTCATTGATATTTGAAAAACAGTAGGTAGCTCATAATTTTTAAGTAGGTAGTAGGTACAGACTACAGATCCTGTCACGAGCAGAACCGCGCAGCGAAAAATTGTAGGAATACTGCATGTTTTTATTCGCCTTTTATATGTAGAGTGCGCATACATATAGACAGAGATACTCATCAAATGACTACTGCGCGTTCATAGGTCCTCGTTCATAACTCATGACGGGACCTGTCTAACATTGCCTATGTAAGACTTAGGTACAAAAAGTTAGGATAAAAAAGTAGGTATGTAGTAATGTATAATTAAAGATATCACTTAGGTACCTTTTGTAAAAATACTTCTTTCGCTAACAATAGATACACATTATGTCTGTGCGATAGACAGTTATGAAAAGAGGGAATCTTTTCAAAACTGTCTGTCGACCGAGCCATGCCACTTAACTAAGTATCAAAGTTGATGCTTACATTCGATTATCAAACTAAGTACATATTTTTTGAATACCCTATTATGTGTACCTACTTCAGTAGGTATCAGCAGAGGTAGAGAGAGGTAAGTATTGTTTATACATGTTAGTGTATCATTCATTATACATACATAATACCTACCACACGATAGACGGCGCGCATTTGTTGAAGGTTGGTTGGAATGCTCGCCACGACCCGCGCGCGGTCGTTGGGCGTGATAGGGGGAGCGCGAGGTGCGAAGCGCGAAGGGGGTGACGGCATCGTACGCGTGGAGGCCCACCGTGGTTTCGGAGCGCGCGTGTGAACTCTCTGCTACATTGCGCGTGCGTAGCTCGACCCGCGCCGCGCTGCCCCTCCGCGCCCGCCTCCCGCACTCTCCCTCTCACCGCCTCTATTATCTGTCTGTCTAGCTAGGACAACATAATGTCAACTATGTTAGGTGCCTGGCTTGGTGCTTGTTTTTTCCATTGTCCTGTAATTTCTCAATCCAAGCTTATTGATTTAGTTTAAAAGTATAGTTATTTTATTTTAAGAACCGATACGATAGCGTTAACTTATTGCAAATAGGTATCGTCAGCCACCTACCACCGGCGGCATCTGATAGACCATCTACTACGTCGGATATTACGAGCTTAGTATTCACTCATCCTACATCTCCTTTTAATAAATAAGTATAATATTACAACAGTACACCAAGTCTCATAACGAAACGTTAAACATTGAAGTCCTTAGTACCAGGGGGCGTCAATTGCAAATATGGTCCTTAGGTAATACACTTACATTTTGCACAGCAGCAATGTAACCCGTATCTCATACATAGTATGAATTCAAAAAAATTTTCGAGTCCTGAACCGTTTCCTGTTATGAGATACTATGAAAAAAATTAAAATCACCGTTAAGTGCAACATAATAGGGGATGATTGGTTGACAAATTTTACACATGTACAAACTTATACTTGAGGCATAATTACGGACAGGCATTTTCGTGTAAAATTGCCATTTTGGTTATGGGGTTTAAGTTCGATGTAAGAGTGAAAACAAAAAGTAAAAAAGAAATCATTATTTTGATGTCTATGACACAACAAGTATCTTGTAGTATACGTCGCTGACCCATCAAGCATACGGACGGACAGTAATAGTCTAAGACGCGACAGATCATATGCAGGTGTACTTTGAGGGTAATCAGGGTACGGTGATAATATTGAGGAAGATTGTAGCTTGACTGCACCAGACGGTTCGCAACCACAGTATTCGTTTTCACAATCTTCAAATTCTACAGCGGGGTCTCGTTACCACCCTTGTCCCTGAATGTCCATTCCAAATATCGGTGTAAGAACTTTTTAAATTGGCTGAGTTATACAATTTTTGAAGATTATAGCCAGTATAAACACTTTCAAACTATACTTCTTTATAATAGTAGTAAAGATAAATAATATATCCAATTGATTAAACCATGGGCTATTTCCATTTGAATTTCATCTAAAGTTGTTTGCTGTTGCATCTAAAGTGAGGCTGAAGAAATAACAATATTGGTTGTATGAGTTAGTTCGTTCCTTTACGAAACCACCTACTTCATTAATAAGAATTTGAAAACAAATCTATTAACTTCTGTTTATAAAACCAACCTCGCATCTCACTAATTACGTCTTTGGAACACGGGTGTAGCATATCAACGCGTGACCCCAGAATGGACAGTTAATATTATGTATTTGTAACACAATAGCACCAAATCTTGACATATTGCAGTATTCGCAACATTATTTACATAATCAGTAAATAAATTATGTAAATGGCTGTCTTTTAGCTATATACTAGAATAATAACTACCTATACATACTTTAAATCTATTACAATTATTTCGTTAGTATCATAATGCGTATCACTTGGCTAGATTATATAGTTGCTGTGTTTTCTATACTTCGTCAGGAATAGATGATAGTTTATTTGCATGCACCAATTAAGATTTAAGATTATTTCGTAAAAGGTCTTGTCACATGAAAGAAAATAACTGTAAAATGCCCTATAGTCAGTAAGGTATAGTGAAATTTTTGAACCGTTTTGATAACAAACGCTGCTTCTGTATTTCTCTACAACTCAAATTTGGAATACGCTAGAATCTTATAGCGACAATCATCACATTGAATGTGCGGACTAAAATAGACCTTGTCATCCTATGAGGTGCAAATGATATTCAATCTTAAGGTGGTGTGCACTCAATGCATAATGGCTGACTTTATTGTAAATAAAATTGTCCTGTTTAGAGCTCTTTTTAAAGTGGCAAATGGTCTTACTTGACAGCATATAGGATAATTTAGTGTACCTTCCTCAAGTTCTTAACAGAAGCTAGCAATAATATGTTGGTCACGTTATGTAGGTACCCAACCCATACCTAAATTATTCAGTTTCAGCTTGAAACCAGAAAATGAAGTAGACAATGTACGTTGGTAGCTACTTAAGTACTCGTTCACCTACCTACCTACCTACCTTATTGTTTAAAATATAATAAGTATTTATAGGAAGGTACCTAAGTAGTGAACACAGTGCGGAGGGTGCAGGTCAGGCGAGAGTGTGGTGCGGAAGGCGCGCGGGGCGAGGAGACGACACGCGCTGCACGGTCACCGAACGTTCGGAACCACAGTACTGAGGCCACGCGGCTCGTGCGCCCCGATTCAACCTTCCTCAACGCGACCGCAACTGACCCGCGGTACGGAACGCGCCGCGCCGCCGCCCTCACCCCGCGCTGCTCACTCTGCTCCCCTGTGTCGCCCATTTTTTTATAGCCATCTAACACTTGCTGTATTTATTTTATTGTTATAGGTAGCTTTAGTCATCAGTTTGGACTACATAAAAATGTAATAAGCCTGCGTTGAAAGTGGAGGGAAGTATGTATAGGTACCGTCACGTAGGTACTTAGAACTTACACTTAAGTACCTAACTACCATTTTTTTTTTGTTGATGAGGGGGAAACCTTCAAAAGGTCCCGACCGCCCTGGGAGAGGTAGATCGGGGTATGTGGGATTTTTACCGCACTAAAACCCCCCCGGTGGCCATCCTCAGTGCTCAGGGGGGACTCCGGGTACTCTGATAGAACGCACCGGTGTCCCCCCACACTTTGCCGGGGCACATCCCCGGGGCAGCTGTGACGCCGCCCCTGGACACCTCGCTGTGCAAGGCAGCGCGAGCCACATCGCGCTGCCACCTTCCCGGGCCCGCGCCGGTGGTCAAAGCTCCCACCCCGACCACCGCCAGCAGGCCCTCCGGCCCCCTTTTAGTCGCCTCTTACGACAGGCAGGGGATACCATAGCCATATTCTTAGACCCTGGCTATTGGGTGGAAGTACCTAACTACCTAATAGTGAATGAAATGTATGGCGGAAAATAATGTTTTTTCTGCTAAGTACCTACTTCTACTTGTTATTATTTCTTGTTACCTACCCATCTGTATTTTTATAAAAAAGTATTCATTTTATCAGTCATGAAACTAGATTAGTATACTTAGGTACGTAGATAACTTATACAAGGCAAGTTATATAGAGACCGGACATCAAAGATCTATCGTTGCATCAAAATTGCGATCTATCCTTCATATCGTTGACTGCACGGTACTTATCTATTTTCATATAAGTCACACTAATAAAAAAAAAATAAAAAATAAAATATGCTCACGCCGTCCCAGAAGGGTCCCCGAAGGGGTAAGCAGAGGTATTGTAACAACAACACCCACATTTCACCGAATATGCTTATGTGCCAACGTGACAGAGGATGAGTCAATCGCCGTCTCAGGCACTATACATACGTCTTTGAATTATTTCACAGACATATTCAGGTTTCCTCACGGTGTTTTCCTTCACCGTAAAGCACGTAGGTAGCAGGCGACTGCTCAAACCCCGAGGCCACCACTCTTACATATAAATATTATGTTATAATATAATTTTCTTCACCGTAGACCCATTTCGCCAAAAGATTGCAGGATTATCTCAATATTTTTCCTCTCAGTAGGTGTACCTACACTACCTACCTATCTAAAATGTCTTTTCTGTAGCTGTTATGGACTATCAATGATTTATATGACACCATCGTTGGCGAAATATTTTTTGAAATCAATAACAATGTAAGTACCTACGTAGGATCTAATAAGTTCGATCTAATTCAGGATATACATATAAGTAGGTACATATATGTATATCGTTCATGTGGTGGATCATTGACGCAATTGCACCTTTTCTTATTTTACCCAATACAAGGCATTCATTATGGAATGTGTAATTTTAAAGGGACTTATAACAATCTTCGCGTTTTAACAGTAAGCTGGTGTAGTTTCTATCAATGTTCCCTTCTACTCTGTAAATTGTATAATTGTGACAAAATAAATACTTATTAATTGAATAAATCAACGTTACCATTTATTTATGAGTATATATACCTATACTTAATATTACAAAGCTGCAGTTTGTTTGTTGAATGCGCTGATCTCAGGAACTTCTGGTCCGAATTCAGAAAATCTTTCAGTGTTGGATAGTCCGTTTATCGAGGAAGGCTATATTATATTTTAAAAAATGTAAGAAAATTACGATTTTGTAAACCAAGGTGTAAAATCGAAAACCTATATAAATAGGTAAAAGTAAAATATAAATATAAATATATAAATTTCTGACTATTGACAATAGAACAATATGATTTGCTACGGGTTTGTAGGTACTATTAAGATATCTTCAAAAAAGTCCGTTCTATAAAGTCTTAGATAATGAAACATTTAGTAAAGCAGTCAGTCAATCTGACAGCGATACTGACATGTGAATATTCAGAACATACCTGTTCCTTTTTACACACGCGGATTTACAATATTTTGGTCGTAATAAGTAATATTCGTGCAACCATATACTAAAAATATATTTAACAATTTATATATGAACAAAGTTTTATGAAACTCACATTTGAACAAAAAGTACCGGTTTTGTACGTGAAAAGGAACGCCTGTTTATTGTTTAAAATTCTTATGTTAATTCTTTATTGATGGCAGTTTGGGACAATATAAATCAAAAGTGATGTATTCTAACTTTTATTCAAAACTCTACTAAGTTTTGTTAGAATTCTCAATTCAGGAACCGACTGTTAGTTTTCTGTTTCGGTTTCGTTTTGAAGTCACAGTCTGTAAATCTATACAGATAAATAAAATTTTGGTGTCTGTGTGTAATTAAAAACAAATTTTGAACAACATTTTTTGTAACCATATTTCATGTAAATAAATTATTCTATTTTATTCTAAATTAAAAACTTTTCACTAAATGCGTATGAAAATATATAGGTATTATATTTGATAAAATAAAAAAATTCTGTCTATTTGTTCCGGCTAATCTCTGCAACCACTGGACCGATTTCTAAGGAGAATTTCTCTGGCAGATGTTTTATGGAATAAGTTCTTGGTATATAAGTAAGTACTTAGTGGTTTAATCCATGAATATTAGGTTTTGTGTTATGGGTGCTATGATTGGATATTATTATTATGGTACATACAATAATATATTTTTTGCAATTGCAACATTGATATGTGGTGTAGAGATATGGGTATTTTTCCTAGGCCGAAAATGTTCGCCCCTCAGGTAAATAATTAAAGGCGCGAAGAAGTGAAAGGGCATGATTTTCAAATATACTGAAATACTTATCTCTATATGGATAATCATTAACACAATTCATAACCAACTCATCGAGCCTGCAAGACTAATTTTAACGCTAAGATCGTTATGAATTGTAACAATGAAGACGTTAAGAAGATTGTAGTGTCTTATATGTTTTGTATGTAGGTTTACCGTGGTAAAGAATATATTCGGCGTTGTTCCCAATGGGGGCGCGGGCGGGGCGCCCAGCAGGCGGTCCGACCACTGCGCGCCGGCGCGCGACTGCAGTGTTGCCAAGTGTCAACAGTTAAACTACCTCACCACTAAATTTACAAATAAAGACCATACTTCCAAAAACACAATGTTTTTCTCAAAATTTATGTCAAATACGATACGATATGCATAAAAGACAGTATCTTTTCATTGCGCTGACTGAAATGTGATATTTTCTCAGCTTCAAGGGGATTTGCAGGCCGGAGTATTTGATATCAATTTCAACTGAATATATTCACATGTTATCGACAAAAAGCTTTTGACAGGCGGATAACGAACTAATTGATTCTATAAATAAGGGTTAAAACAACTTGTGGCTTAGTGGAATTCAACTAAATCCACCAGTCACTATACCGTTTAAATATGCTGACTCCCCTAAGAGGTAGGCAGAAGTGTTGTAATAACAACATCCACTTTTCACCGAAGATGAGTAAGTACCATGCAGATGGTGAGTCTATACCGTCTCCGGTACTATACATACGTCTTTTGAATTATTTCTCAGACACATGCAAGTTTCCTCACTATGTTTTCTTACATCGTAAAGCACGTGTTGTGAAGTCACTGCCCAAAGTGGTTAAAAAAACTCATTGGTACAAGGCCCGTTGGGATTCGAACTTGCATCGCTTGTGCAGCAAGCGACTGCTCAGTCTCAACGCCACCACTGCTCTTTAACGAATAAGTTTGAAATTTTTGAAAGTAAAATAAAATAAAAGTATCTAGATGAGGAACTTTCCATGTTAAACATTTGATTGAGCGGGAAAAAACTGCGACATTGTTTCAAGCCTTCCACAGACTATTAATTATACATTAAGATGTATAAATAAAACCTGATTGTTTCGAAAAAAGAATAAAGTTTGATATATAAACAAAAGTATTTTTCATACTGAGTACGACTGTATTTACAATTAAGCAAAGATTTATCCTTCTATAGTAATTCCATATGCGTTGTACGGTACGGAATTTGATTTGGGCATAATCTTTACCCCACTTATTCGTAGGCGGTCTACATATAAAAGCAATATAAGTTACTGTCGTGTTTTTAATGCCAGTAGATAAAGAAATAAATATTATTTGTCTGGTTCAAGTAACTTTTGTTTTAAAACTTAAAGTTCTTACAAAATGTCCTCTACAATACAAGTATACTCACAGTACGCTGGACTGCCTATTTCAATACAAAATTGTGATAAGAGGATACCACGAGCAGGATTTTTTTTGAAACACCAGTTATTATGGGAAAATTCACCAATCTCTCTCGAACTACTGTATATTGATTGATCATTTATTTCAAATCATAAAAAGGCTGTGGAGAGATACGGCGAGAATAAAATGGGCCAAAAAAATATATTTACTATATGGGCTCATAGACCAATGACTTAACTTTTTCGTTAATCTTTATACATTAATGAAATACCAGAGATATGCCATTGACGCGTAAAGTGTACACACGAATGAAAATGTTCAAATTTGGTATTTTTTTTCTTTGTTTCGCTAACGTATCTTTTTAATTTACGTTATCAATTTTACAGTTTGAATTTGAACATATTATTCTATTCTGATTAGATAAACTAATCTTTTTTGTCTATGTATACAACGTCATTCGCCAAAGACATAGTATTATAGTTATTATACATACATATTGTCCTAAAAATATGTACGAGATCACTTAAAATACGCGATACCAGATTTATTTGCATTGAGAAAAAATGGAAAAATGTATAATATAATGTTCGCAGTTCGGCTTCTTCAATTCCTCGCTGGAGTAGGTCAGAGCACACATCCAGTTATGCAGTGTGTACACCTCTATCTGTCATCTGTCTGTCGCAGTCTGACATTGACTGCTAATAAACTCAACAAAATTAATAAAATGGTGTGAACTATTGGGATGTGGTTCTAATTTAAATAGATGTTCACTTGATACGCTATTTGTTAGTTATCAATCAATTAGTTTATTCTCTCTACTCCAGAGACAGAAAGGCAAAAATGGGGGGTGGTGACTTGGTTTGTATACACTCTTAATAGTATAAAAATGTCAAAACGTTTTAAATTATTCTTGTTCTTGGACAAGAAATTATATTTATTATCCTTTGCATTTTCTTTGTTTATTTCCTGTAATAATAATGTTTTGTAGAATTCGAAAAAATCATGGCACCCTAATAATATGAAAAATCAAGAACGTGTTTGGAAAGCGGAGCAGGCTGCTGCGGTGGAACAGAAACGTATAATGGAGCTTCAGCGGGAGCGCGGCCAGGAGCGGGACCGTGCCGAGCTCAATGAGCTAGCCATGCGCTCTGCTGGAACCGGCAATGATAGCCGTCTGCATTGGATGTATGAAGTAAGTTTTTTTTCTAAACATTATCTGGGCCTGTTTCCTATATCCACACAATTTGAGACATAATATATTGTAAGCCTACAGTGATCTATCAAGCTGCGCTAGAAGAATTTTAAACAATTAACTATTTGTCTTTCAGAAACCAGACAAGAGTGTGCAACAAGAAGATTATTTACTTGGGAAAGCAATAGAAAAAAATGATCCCCTAAACAAATCTGAAGCAGAAGTGATACCAGCTGTGGCCCGTAGAGTGGTTGGATCTAGTATGCTGGCAACTGCAGGGGACACTCAAGTAGATTTGGCACGTAAAATACGAGAAGATCCATTGCTTTTAGTCAAGGAGCGGGAAAGGGCTGCACGAGCAGCATTACTAAACAACCCATTGCAACGTCGCAAACTTACAGAATTACTCCGAAAAGAACAAGTACTTACAAAATTATTATTTCTATGCATTAATTTTAAATCCCTTTGGCTTTTTTTAATTGGGCCTTAATTATTTTATAGGAACAAAAAAATGAGAGCAAATCTTTGAAAAAATCTAAGAAGAAAGCAAAAGATCTGGATAATGTTCTAGCAGCTAAATTAAATTCATTGACCAGGGAAAAAGGTATTGATTTGGCGGCATTGCTTGCCTCAAGTGATTCATCTTCAGATTCTTCGGACTCTTCCCCAGAACGAAAAGAAAAAAAATCAAAGAAGAAGAAAAAGAAAGGAAAAGATAAAAGCAAACCTAAAAAGTCCAAAAAGAAGAAAAAAACTACAATACATTCCTCGGATTCGGATAATGATGAATACAGACAAAAGGTAAATGCAAGCTCAGGTCCTTCAAAAAAAGAAAGACATTCAGAAAAACAGAAAAGAAGAAGGACCACCAAGGACAAGGATATTTCTGACACTGATGATAATAGAATTAAAAAACACAGGAAACGTCATCATACCATTGATAAGGACAAATTTGACATTGAACCAATGGCAGAAACAGATGATAGAAGTAGAAGCAAGAAAAGAAGAAGGCATTCACCAGAACAACATTCGAAACGAGAGGAGACTGGAGCTAAACGGGATAAGAGTAAAAAAGGTCTCAGCGAGGCGGAGCGCAATGCCCGGCTCGCGGAGATGGCGGCTGAGGGCGCGCTACGCGAGTTGGAACGCGGCCGCCGCGTGGCTCGCCAGAGGGCCGCCGCTCCGCCCGCCGCGCAAGAATACCGCGCTCCGCAAGCACCCGCGCTGCCTGAGACCCTCGAGGCCCGCATACATTCTAATAGACATTATATTCAACGTGATCGAAGGCACATGGATGAGCCCTTCGCACGACGGTGAAACTTGTCGGTACTTAGGTTAATTATTAGTAAGGATTGTATATTAAAATAAAAATTCAGAAATGGATATACAATGTGTTTTCTATTTTAAAATAAATTAATGTACTAATACTACAAGTTTTGTGGAAGAGTTCGTCAGAATTCTCAGACCTCAGTTTGAATACAGGATCTCCAATCAATCTAGAGGTATTTTCTCCTTTACAATCTGAAACAAATGTTTTCAAGTCAAAACTTATTTCTCTATGGCCGTGGTTATGGATTTGACCAAGGGTAACAGACATCCGTTTTATTGGATATTGGTTACTTAACTATGGTTAGGACACCTAGCCAAAGGGGTTGCAGAATACTTATTAATAATAACCTACTTAGATTAGGCTACCTAGTCCCCACATGGCCATACCACACACATTTTAGTCTATCTGTCATAATACATAACCTACCTATCTACTGCTTAATAACGTATTGCAAGTCGCCTGCCGCCACGAGTTTAGGGCGCACAGCAATAATACACAATAACTACTTAGGTTTGCTTACTCGCGCCAATGAAACCCATAAAAATAGGTATATTTTTGGGTACCGTGCATGAATTCACGGCCAGCGCTTAAAACTCGTCGACGACACCTGTACGAAATTGTCATCGACTACGAGGCATAATTTGGTATAATTAAATAGTTTTGACGTTGCATCTGCAATCAATCAAGTATGTATTTTCATCAAATCAGTCTGAACATATTTATTAGCTATAGCTAGGTGGTGAGGCGCAGAGCGTACCTCGGCACACATCCCGGCATAGAGAGGATCGGTGTCCCAGGGCCCGCGCTCGGGAAGCGGCAGCGCGCGTCTGCGCAGTTCGGCCACGAGTTCTGTCACGTCCATGATTGGGATCGGGTCGAGGCCGCGAGCCAGCCCCGCCAGGTACTCCACGTAGTGGTTCCTGTAAGAACAGCGGCGTCAACACACCTCAGCCAGGCTCCGCTTGTAGAGGCCCTCGAGCGAACCGTAGGGTCGCGGCGGCAGGCGAAAGGCGGCGCGCCGCACTAGGGTCTCTAGGTCGTCCACGCCCAGGATCGGGAGCGGGTCGATGGCACAGCGCCGCACCAGTCTGCTCAGGTACTCCAGGTAATGGTTCCTGCAAGCACAGTCCTCGCTCACCGCCGCACTCGCCTCCGCAGTCAACATTTTCCTAATAGATACCTATATTCATCTACTTTTGCTATTAATTCCATATTTAGATTAAAATTAAGTAGGACAGCAGTTTGTCTTGTATAAATACAATATCTACATCTTAATGTTAGATATTTACTTGCATAATCCTGCGAAGTTTGCTGGAGCTTCGCTTCCGCATGTGCCGTCTACGAGTCCGGTCGGGGTTTCGCGTTGTAGTTGCACAGGACAGCGTCCTGTGGAAGTTTCCGCAGCCTCGGTTTCGTAAGTGACGTTATTCATCTGTAGGTAAATTATGGTTTCTACGGTTAACATTCCTCATTAATATCAGTAGGCTTAAGTTGGTTAGGTATTATATAATGCGTAAGAAGCACTAATGTTGTTTATAAGTAGGTACCAACTTGCAACAGAGTCTGTAATTCATGGGGTTCTTTATCACGCAAGTAGAAAAGACAATTTCTTGGATGATGTGCATGAAGGCCTAGTCTAGCGCAATATTCACTGAGTCCGCACCGGGCGCCCATCGTAAACGGCTTCCCGCAACCGTAGCAAAACTCGTACTTGCATTGCGTGCAGGTAAAGTGCATGCATCCACCTCTGCAATAAATAATTATGTGTTGTGATTCTAAATTATGAGTATGGTTTAGTTTAAGCAAGAAATCTATCAAGTTTCATATTTATTTAACCAATGAATAAGGTAACATCTTCACGACAAGCCACAAGAAACAAGCAGACGTGAAAGGCACCAAAATAGTACCTAACAATGAAGCTGTTAACGTGAAAAATCGTTTTTTCCTACACCGAGATTTGTATTTATTCAAAGCTATTAAACCTAGGTATGTACAACCAGGGTTTAAAACTGCTAACAAAGTAATGTAACAAAAATGTTGTGGTAGTTTACCGGGAGAGCGAATATTTGAAATGGCACCGTGGACACTCTAAGCCATTCTCTCGCAAGTGCTGTTGCACTGCTGCAGCAGACCGTTCCGGATCATTGTCCTCCAACCACACGTTGTATTGGTCACACGTTAGACCTTCGTGGTTGCTCGTCCACTGTACAAGTCAAGATAACACCTTATTTATTACAGTCTTTGATGAAGGTAGAAGACCTGCCAGGCCTAAATAAAAATATTTATTTTACCTGCTTGTACCTTCGACGGACATAATTATGATTCAGCAGAAATTTTTATACAAATAATTTACTTACTGGTTTCCTGCAGCTAGCACAGCTGACAGATTTACATTCTGGACACCGTAATTTCTTATGTTTTGGGTGCACAAAGAAGCCTGAAGAGCATTCCATGCACCATCTAAAGTTGGGATCTCTCGCAAGGGTTCGGTCGCGTAACTGTTTTGGAACACATATCACGTTAATACATCAATGAATTGAAAAGCAGCAATTTTAGCAGAATAACAACAAATTACGTACTTTTCTTTGAAACAATTCGTGCACATCGGCTTCTAAAAGGGTTTTAAGTAAGATATCCAGGTGTGCAAAATATTCGAGCCAAGCATCTTCGGGAAGGCTCTCCAATTCTGGTACTTTGCAGTATGGGCATACGCAATCCGCTATGCTTCTTTCAGTTATCTGTACAGTGAAGTAGAGGCGGGCGCATTCGCGACAGCATCGGTGGGTGCATCGTAACATCGATACCATCTGAAAAGTCAACAGTTAGTCGGTTTTCATAGAAGGTGTATGTAAACGACTAAAAATATAAAAATATATAATAAATTCAAAGATAAAAAGTTATGAATAAAATTCTCACTTCGTGCTCAGGAAGTCGTGATGCACAAAGCTCACAGTCTTGGTGTAGATAAGTGAGTGCAGACGTTAGGTCGGCGCATTCGAGCGCGGCGAGCAAAGCAGCTGGGGACTCTACTCCACGCGCTATCAAATCTACCGCGAGTTGCGCTTGCTCCCATGTCTCTGCTGCACCTTCAGCCAATAGCATTCGAGCTTGCCTCTGTACACAATATTCAAATAATTAACAATAATACCAAACATTATTATATCAACAGATATATTTCAGAGTATCACATAATATTCATACCTCTGGCGAACCTTCAGGAAGTTGAACTTTAGCTAAGTCAATTAGTTGCCCGGATACACGGCGGACGGTTATTGGTGGAGGTGGTGAGGGTGGTGTATTTGTTGATTCTTCGTTCGACTTAACGATTTGTAATTGTGAATCTTCAGAATCACTGTCTGTCCATTCATCTTCGGTTCTACACGTTTCGCGGAAATAGTTAGTCTTCCTTTCGGGTGCTTGTAGTTTGGGTGGCGATGACTGCTTCTGAATTTGTGGTACTGGTGGAAGGGGTGCAAGTTTTTTCTTGTGCAACGTTGAAGTTGACGGTTTTATTTCAAGTAATTCACTTTCTTTAATAATTGGAGGGTTTGCAGATTTATTACTAAAAAGTCTAGATTGTAATTGTTTAACGTGACCGTTTTGAATCGTCCCAAAATGAGTTTTAGGTGGTGCTGGTGCTGGATATTGCTTCAATGAAGTTTTTCGTACTGGTACTTTCGATACTATAAATTTAGGGGAGTTTTTATCCAGTTTTGCTTTTGCAGTCTGTGCTAGTTTTATGAGTTTGGGAATATTAGACCTGACAGAATTATTTTTTTGGTTTTTCTGAGATTGATTTAGAAGTACGTTTTCAGTGACATCTTCTTTTTCATTATTTTGCAGTTCACTTGGTGGAACTAATTCTATGGAATGAGTAATTTCCTGCTGGTGAATATTTCCACCGATGAGTGATATATTTGTATGATCATTGTTGATTTCAATTTGTTGCAAATTTTTATTCTGTATAATAATCTGACCGGTTTTTTCTTCAGGTGAAACACTTCTAGATGTACGAAGAATAACTTTGTCTGATTCCAATTCAACTGACTGTAACAGCGGAGTATTTTCTACTACTTCTGAATCTTGTGCAATAGTAACTATAGGTGTTGATGAAGTAGTATTAGTCAAAATATCAAGATTTTTACTAACTGGGTGTTCATCTATATTTTTTAAAGTAGCTTTAAATATCGGATGTTTATTTTCAACATGTATAACTTGAGTTGGGGCATTCATTTTATAGAAAGAATAGTTAATATCATGTTTCTCAAGTACAGTTATATGTTGTAGTGGTTCTTCAGTAAAGTTATATTCATGGCTTTGTGATTTATTTGACTCCGTTAAACTTTTTTCCTCTTTAATGGGATCCTTAACACTTAATTCTTCATAGATTTCTTCAAAAGAATTTACAGCTACGAACAAATTATTATTTAAATCTTGTTTTTGTTTGGTTGCTGTTTTTGTATCTATCTTTTGTACTGAAATAGTGTGTTCTTTTTGTAAGGATTTTGCTATGGAATCCAGAATTTCAATATTAGCATGCCTAAAATGTTCTATCTGATTATCTATGTGATCTAATGCTTCTTCGAATTGTTCGTTATCTTCTGAGCTTGTTCTTTGAATATTAAGTTCGTTTTGGGGGACGGGTGAATCCTCATCGTCACTACTAGATGTTTCTTTTTCATCTGATGTAAAATTTTCTGTCCCATCCTGATCACTGTAACTTGATTCTTGTTCTGTATTAGAGGTGGAGTCTGGTTCACTATCCGATATATTCCTGCCGTCGATAGAATTTATGTCAGAATTAATTTCTTCCTTCATTTGCTGTATAAGTTTATGTGTATTATCGACGATATCGTTTAAATTATTTGTCTTCTCCTCTGATTTCAAACCATTAACATGTTCTGCATATGTTTCTACAGCTTTTGTATCAAAATGTGTAGGGCTAGGATTTTTCGATTCTGTTTCACTTCCTGAGTAGGTTTGAGATTTTTTCAGCTTTGATCTGTTTGAATTTCTTAGTGTAGGCCTAGTGTCTTCTTCACTGTCACTGTTGTTAGCTACTTTTGTTTTACGACGTCGAACATTAGTCGGTTGATTATTATTTCTTAATTTCGGATTGTTGTTCTCACTTACGTTTTCTTGTACTCTAGTATTTTTCTTTTTTGTTAATGATTCTGTTCTGATACTTTCTTCATTGAAAGAATTAGATTCATTTTCATTCAAAGTTTGTATTTCTTGGATTGCATTTGAAGCATTTTCAATGGGTTGCTTGTCTTTTTTTGATGACTCGCTAATGTTTGGTAAGGGGCTAGTTTTTGTTAAAGCGTTATATGCATCTATAAAATCGTTTTCAGATTGAACTAAGTCAAGGGATGGTATTTTAATAATTGATGAAATATTTTCTTCATTATTTAAAAGTCTGCTAACTGATGACAACTTTTCCCCAATCAAATTGTTGTCTATTGACGGAGGCTCAGCTTGATCAAACATGTTTTTAAGGTGCTGTGCTATCATATCGTTATTATTCTCAACCAATTCGTTAGTTACTGCGACATTATCCCATATATCAAAGTCCGGTTGTGCCGCGTACATATTGTTTTGGTCCATATCTAACGGCAAGTACATCCACTGGTCGTCTTGTAATTTTGTTGGAGAGAATGCTTCAAACTCATCTGAACTCTCTTCTGAAATGTAAACGTGAAGATTATGAAGTGATAAGATGATGGTGCGTTTTCGTAAGGCTACGTTATTTTAATGTTGGGTTGTTTGTTTGAGATTACCGCGCGTGCGGTGCGAACGGTGTGAGTAGGTTTCAGGAGGCACCGCTTCGTCGTCTACGCCAGCGGGAGGCCCCCACACGTGTCCTCGCAGCCGTCGCTCCTCGCTTAGGTTCATCGCATCCGTCTGAAGCAAGCAAACTACTAGTCAGATACGTATCTCAAGTATAGATGTTACAATGATAAAATATCCTTTTTATTTAGCATTTAAGTACCTTTAAGCGATGTTTCTCGACACAATCAGTGACGGCGGGCCACATGGCACCACGATGCCGGGCGAGTGCAGCTCGTGCATCCATCTCAGAAATTGTCGCCGCTGGGGCGAGACGGACGGCTGCGGCGCGCACGCCAGCCACGAGGCTGGGCCAGCGGGCGCGCAGCCACGCGAGCGGCGCCGCAGGGCTCTGTGCCAACGCCGCTTGCACTTCGGCTGCGCTAAAGCCGAGCCGCTCCGCTTCACCCATCAGTCGAGCAAGCTCGAGACCCCTTTCTGTCTCTCGCCGCGCTCCAACTCCAGCGAGGGCTTCAAGAGAAACGGCGCGAGTTGTCGAATGTGGTTCCGGGGAGGCGGCCTGTGAATAGGTTACTATATTTATTATTATTATAACTAACGAAAGGCTTTCAATTTTTTTTACGTGGCGCTTGTTATACCTTCGCATAGCTAGTTAGTGCATGTAGGCACTACATGCATTAAATATAGGTGCATGCTGCATAGGAAAAAGTTAGGTTACCTAAAAGAAAGATGAAAAAAAGGTGTATAGAGTACAAGTACATTTATTTGTCTGAATGTACCATTGGAGATGCTATTATAGGAATACTCTTATCCAACACACATTGCGCTATCTGCACGTGCGTATGAATCAAAATATAAAAGAGATTCGAATATCTTTTGTCCACGTGCAAGCAATGCCTTCTCATACAATATTTTGGGCTTACGTTAAAAAACTGCGTTTGTAATTTCTATGGTTTAAGATCATAGAAAGAAATAAAATTTATGTTAGTACTGGCCATGTGATTCTGAAAGAAGGGCTTTTCACCTCTGAGCCATAAAAGCTAGTTCGACGGTTGGAGCGCGTCCGGCGCAGATCGAGGTGCGAGGCGCGGCGCGAGAGGCGGCTGTATCCCTCGCTACCCTCCCCACCGGGGCTGCTGTCACGCTCGCGCCACTCCCACCTGCCGCCTGCTCCACTTGTGCGCGCGCTTCTTTCACTCTCCTGGTTTAATACATTTTTTTCTTTTTAACCTTATTTGCTCAGAGTAACAGTAGATCAGTAGAATAGTAAATTACCCCAACATCAAATGCCCGACTTACCCACTTTTCTTTAATTCTTATGTTCTGCATATTAGAGGGGCCGCGGAATATTCCGCTTTGCGTAGTCTGATGGTGAATATATTCAGATTGTTTTCACACATATTATGTTCTACTTACTCGGGTATCGCTCGATAAGGAGTGCCTGCTGTGTGAGCGCTCACGTCGAGCTTCGTCACGGAACCGACGTCGGGAGCGTGTCTGCGATGCAGACGGCGCACGTTCCCAGGTGTTCGGTACTTCATACGTCTGATGAGAAAGTTTTAAATTGATTGTGTTTTATTTTTTTGCAATTTAAAGTTTTAATAGCATATAACGGTATAATTTGAGCAGGTACCTGCGTTGAGATGCTTTGCGGTGGTGGTGACGTCCCTGTATTAGATACTCTTGTTGTTGCCGTTGTTGATGAAGACCGATTGTCAATTACAGTTTCACGTGGAGGGGATGTTCCAGTGGACTTTTTTGAATTGTTTGTTGTGGTTTCGATGGATCTCTGAGCAATAGAACTTTCTCTAGGTGGCGACGGGCCTACCGATACAGTGTGTCGTTTAACTATCTTCAAATCTGTTGTGTGAGCTTCGCGATATGGTGAAACTTTCATAGTTTTACTCGACTCGCTTGTTGGCGAAACGTCTGCTTTATGGTTTTGAACTTCTCTGGGGGGTGAAGGTCCAACAGCCATGTCATGATGAATTCTAACTGCCTCCGCCGTATTGGTAACTGACTGCTCCCGTGTTGGTGTGACTAGACGGTTGATTGGCTTCCTAGAAGACTTTTCTTCTCTAGGTGGAGATGGTCCACAAGCAATTGAACTGCGTTCTTTTTTTGTCCTCATCGAAGACCTCTGCCCACCTAAAAATAAAGGGTCGGGTTGTTGGATGTACTTGTCTGTAATAATGCATCATCTATGATCGGTATAGGTATACTTACTTATTTCAGGACGTTGATTTTCTACAGTTCGCGTGGGTGTCGTTGAATTTTTTTCTGTGATTTTTAGCCTTTCCATATCAGTTTTAAGTTTGTTAACAACTTTCGGTGTCACAGTGGGAGTACGACAGCAAACGGAGCACACACGGATCCCAGGTTCGTTCACAAAAGTGCAGTGCTCGCATTGCCATGTTGAGCTGGGTGGCGGTGGCGGCGGGCCCAACGACTCCTCGTCTTCATTGTTTTGGTAAATGTTTGCGGGCGCATGGTCACTTTCACTTTCGCTTTCAGAGTCAGCATCACTCGAAGGCAATGGCGGTGGCGATGGCGTGCGATGCTTAGGGCGCCGCGATGCTCGAGACCTCACGCTCACTGCAGGCGACGCAGCTCTAGAGCCGCCGCGAGAGCCAGCCCTTGATACTGCTCGGCTATCTGCTACGGAGACATATTCCATCATTAAATAAATAATTTTAAAGAAGTAGGCTAACGAGATCTACCGTTCCACCCCGGCGGTGACCAGAGCCCATTAGCCAGAGCCCAGTATTAGGTCATTGATGGAAGAATGACGGCGCTGCTGACGCACACTATATAAATATAGCTCATAGATACACCTGTCGTTTTACTTCCACAGACAGCAATTATTGCAAGTAACTTGCACTTGTAATCAATTCCAACCCAATTCGAGGAATTTCAGAAGTCTAGAAGAATGCCGTTCCAACGTAGGTACTGAGGACAAATACTTTTAGTCCATGAAATTTACCTCTCCTATAAGGTTGTGGCGTATGTGGCGGGTGTTGATGTGCGTGTGGGTGTAATGGGTGCGGGGAGCAGCAGGCGGGCTGCGGCCACACCTGGGGCCAGGCATGGTCGAGGCTAGCACAGCTGCCGTACCGCCAGCCCGGCGCACAGTGGGCACAGCCCGCGCACGTGCCTCCGCCTCCACCTCCCCCCAGCTCCAGGACTGATGCCCCACGGCGTAGCGGTCGCGCCCATCCTTGACTCGCCGGAGCAAAATTCTCACCAGGGTTCCACACTTCACTAGGTGCAGCCTGCAAACAAAATTACATTTACATGAAAAGATGCAGGGTATAACGGGATCTGACTGTGGACTGTACCTTTGACAGAAGAGCATTCAAATAATACTAGTTTAGTAATGTAGTGTTCCTGCAATGGAAGAGGTGATAGGAGGTGCTGAGCCTGCTAGTGGGATCCTTTCGAAGCTATTGGGTAGACTAGGCTTTTATCAGCTGGTATCTGACTTGAAGTGATTATTATTTTTGAGTTGAAACCAATTAGGATGTTACCATATTGGGCGACGGCGACATATTGTATCCCTGTAGTGAGCCTCGTGGTTGGGCCCAAGCGTGGTTCATGTGACTCAACGTGTTGGATTGCGGGTGCGCAACGGGCACAGGGCCGTGGACCCCAGACGTGGGCAAATAAGGCATGCTGCCGATATGAGCCGGGGAGAGCTTCGCTTGCACGCGCCCTACGGACTGGTGCATCATATGCTGAGCTGCCAAGTGATTGTTCAATGATGGGTTGGACGTCTGGCTGGGTTGGCCCACACCGGTCAGGTGGGCGAGAGTGGCACGCCGTTGGTCTGGCATTGCTGGCCGTGGGCTGGCACTCAATCTATCTCCGCCAATCTGTAATGTTATGCAATTGCATTAAATTACAATAGTAACAATTCAATAGAACAAGTACTACAGATACATGTAGTTTTACTTTATGTCTTCGCGGTGGCGGCACTGGTGCAGCGGACTTGGGTGGCAATGGAGGGCGATCATCGCGGATTTGCGATGCTGATAATGCCTGCAAACAAGGGTAGGTGTGTTAATTGCTGGAGCCTTATAATCAGCTAAATAAAAACCAGAGGCTGCGTAAGATACTATGTGTAGTTTCATTGTTGCGCATAAAGTCTACACTACACACACAAAGTTTGCTTCAATCCGCGGCTTCGCCCCCGTTTAATTAGAATACTGAAACAAGCAAATCTTTCCCCTGAATGTTCCCCTGTCCCCTCCTAATTATTATATAGTGAAGATAGTATAGATACCATCTCCTACACTAGAAATTAATTAAGAATAAATCATAATACTTACAAGCCCATTTTTTAGCATTTGGTATTATGTAATGACGCAGAGTCAGAGAAATATGTGACGACTGGCGCCCATACGTATCTTGTAAACATAATGTTATTGGCAACGTCTCTATATGTTTGTTACAAGTAGTCTGCGGTAATGGCTAACTACACTTGTTCCTAGTTGCGTTAAGAAGTTGAACATGTTACCTGCCGCTGATGGTGCCTGCGCTTTGGGTGTCGATGGTACATGTCGTCGCAGGAGGCGCAGAGCGCGCGGCGGCCGCACTCGGCGCAGCGCACGCGCGCGCCTCCCCCGCCGCACAGACCGCACGATGCACCTGCCTCCACTGGGTGACCTACATAACGTTACTCTAAAACTACTCATCACTCTTGAACTTTTCATTCATCCACCGGTCAAAAGAATGCTGCATCTTCCCGTCAGCAGTTGACAGATACAATACGAATCAGATTACACCTAGGCTGCCTTTAATGGAAACCATCAGTGGGCTTTGTTTGTAATATATAATTCAGTTACGATTAGAAGATTACTAGTAGTAGACTAATACTTACATCTAAACGATAAATGTGGACTAGATGTACATAATTTAAATTATCGTTAAGAGAGGGGTTCATTTCATGAATTCATTTCTTTGACGCTCTGAATCCATTTTTTCTCTTGAGTTGGCTGGGTTTTACATCTATACTATATATCTATAAAATAAAATTCAAGTGTCTGTTTGTAATTCCAAACTAACAGTTTTTAACTAAATGCATGTGAAAGTATGTAATATGACTATTAAAAAAAAAAAAAAAAAAACAATATTTAAACATTTTCTCTGTCTGTCTGTGTGTTCCAGCTAATCTCCGAAATGGCTGGGCCGATTTTAACGCGACTTTCGCTGGCAGGTAGCTGATTTTACAAGGAGTAACTTAAGCTACATTTATTTAAAAAAACATTAGGGCCACCCATGAAATTAAGTCTGCGCGGGTGAAACCGCGGGGAATAGCTAGTATCGTATATGTTTAAAAAGATCCAGAGACTTCAACAAAATGGTAATGACTTATTGCCTCTACGTATTAGTTACTCACCAGCTGTTGGTCGTGGTGGCGGTGGCGGGGGTGGTTGAAGTTTAGCATTGACATATTGATCGGTGGGAAACTCAACAACTTCGTAATCGGGCTCCGGTCGTGTTGGTGGTGGTAAGCTCCTGTGTCCGAGGCCTATGGTGCGGCCCGGGATGGTACCGGGGGGTCGCACCACGTGCTGTGCTGGGTGTGGGCCCGCGGCTCCCTGGACCAGCCGGGAGTCGCGCCCACGATTCTTAAGCATTTCTAGGGTGTATTCTTATTTTCTGAAATACATATAGGTATCATTATGTCATGTTATTTTATTTTTCTTTTTCTCGTAGTTTATTGTAATTTATCGTAATTCCAAAGATATGCTGTCTTCCACATTGATGTTATTGAATACATTTTACATCTAGTCACCGTATAATTATAAATAAAATATATATCTAGCAATTATTTATGTATCTTGATTTTTTGTCCTGGTGTACACTCGAACGCTGATAGAGGTTGTGCTGTGTGATTTAATTAGGGAACAAATAGAAATGACACTGCGCATAAGTTGATTTTAATACCCATTGGTATAGACACACCGATGAGATTGGAACTTGCATTGCATGCGTTGCAGGCGTCTCTTCAAACCACTCGGCCTCTACGGTTATGTACGTAATTTGTCCATTAAATTTTGAGATCACTTCAAATTGCAGACATAAGAAAATGAAACAATAAAAGTGATATAACATATTTAAAGAAAAAAACGTTTATAGAACGTAAACATGCACAGAGTTGGTGTAGGCAGACTCTACCGGACGTCTTATAAGTAGCCTAGCTATTTCCTTGTATTAGCACTAAATTAAAACGTAGGTGGAAAATGTTAATACATCTCATTCTTCACACTTCAAAAAAAAGGAGGAGATTCTCAATGCGGAGAATCAAATTTTTTTTGTAACTTAACGCTTCTGCGCTAGGGTAGTATAAATAGGTCCTGTATGGATATGTAAAATAGTCAGTTTTTATGTTGCAAAGTACAGAATGAGATTAGTGCATAGCTGTACTTATAACAGTAGAGATATATTATGACGCTATTATTATAAACAAGACAAGTGCGGACGGCAGCTGTGACCGGGATAGAGCGGGCGTTGCCGCCTCGGTGGCGGACGGCGACCCATATTCCGCAACTCATATCCCGAAATATCGAAACTATTCATTATATTATACACATACTAAGTATCTACCTATGTACGTCACTGCACTACAGACTCTTGTTCTGTCCGATGATGGTTAGCTTTCAATAATATATGAGATTTGTTATCTAGGTAAGTAGGTAACTTATTATAATAAGAGAACCATCGGTTTATTCACGCGTAGACAAACAGTCTTATTATTTTGTGCTGCGAATATGCAGTATGGAGTAATATTAGTCCCCAATATATATATACTTACCTACATAACAAGATTTTTTAAAGCTAAATTAAACAGGTAAATTAATTAGGTACTCATAAAATATGTATGTTTTATTTCATTATAATTTCTAGTCCCACCTTTTTTACTCAAGAAGTTATTCTTCGAAGATTATCACTGCACTAATAGTTAACACAGTATATACAGTTCCGTTTGCGCACTACATATTTGCGTTTATGATGCAACTGCGCACAACCGAGTGCGATGCACTGCACTCGCGACGGAGCGGAGCCCCTGGGACCGCAGGGCTCCTGGCTGGGGCTGACGACGAGGACCGCTAATCGTGCATCCTATCCGGACGATATTGACAGAGCGAAGACGCGTGCGCCGTCGCCTCTATTTCTGTCCGCGGCCGTGTTGCCCCGATTCTACTAAAATTACGACGCGTTGCTATTTCCGCACTCGTCTCATGCGTGCTCTCGCCGAGTCAAATACCTTGCGAAATTATTCTGGCTTCTTCTGGCTCTTACTCTGTAACAATTAAATAAGTCTATTATGTCTATTGAATAGCTATTTCTTGCCGCATTCCCAGGACTAATGAAGAGGAAGGATTCGTTTGTTCCGAATTGGCTCCCAAACAACTAGACCGAATTTAAATAATCAATCACTAATACTACATTATCGCTGCGTTACATAGGCTTTATTTTTAATTGAGGTTAATTAGGCAACCATAGCGGCACGCGGGCAAAGCCACGGACGGAAGCTATAAAATGCTTGCCGTCCGATTGTTTTTACTCGCAGATTCAAGGAACTGAAAACAATTAAAACAACTAGCCAACGAAAGAGTCAGGACAAGTCAAGTAACCAAGGACTCGGGCTGCGAGGGCTCCGTACCCCAAGGCAATTTAAATGCGTCATAAAAATATAGTGTCGTTGTCATGTAAGTACCCTATACCATTTTACAAATCGCAAAGCGAAGAAGTTGTAGACAATCATATATTGTTGATTTCTAAAATACTTACTATTATGTTACCCGCAGACATGCTGGGGTCCATTAATCATATTTTTCAGAAAGTGCAAATTCGTAGCACTCGTAACCTAAGGAGGTGTATGAAGAGATGCATGAATGTGGATAAAGCGAAATATGTATGTAAAGATCATAGCGTGTGGCAAACGGTGATCTCTGCCTACCGGGGTATAGGGGGTACATATACGGGATACAGGCGTGAGCATACAGTGTTACAGTGTTTAAGTTTAAAATTTCACTTTCGGGTCCCTTTTTTAATACAATTTAACCCATACTAGAACTCTAACAATGGCAAATTGAAATCAGTATGACAGACATATATAAACTCCGTAGTCAGCGTGAGTGAGTAGTGTAACATGACGTGACTATAATGATACCGTTTTAACTTTTATTTACGCAATTCTAGTAACCATAGTAACAAACATTTGCTTATTTAATTTACGTGTGATGGTTTGATACATCCCTGACATTAATTGAATCGAAGTCGTTCGAATTTTACCGTTCGGCCTAGATTTTATGTGCAGCAGTATGGAAATATTGCATAAATTTAAGCAAAATGGTTATTTTACATCTGAACTATACCACCTTCTTGCCAAGAAGAAGATGCTGCAAGCATCTGAAGAGGTGGGCTATAAATTTATTTTGGGCAAATCTCTTATCCGAGGGCTGAGGCTATCAGCTCAAAGTAGATTGCAGGTCATAACGTTCTGCCAGACAATATTGGCTTTCCTGCAAATGCGCGGATTTACCAGTCCTAAAATTTAAGCATAATTAATTTTGTGGTCAATAGATTACGCCATCGGAATATATAAGAGAGATGAGTATGAGCACTCAGGAGCGACTGAAGAACCTGAACAACATGCAAGTAGAGAACATTGTTCACAGCGGACACAAGAGTACCAAAGTGGTGCTGAGCTTCACCCCCAGGCTGCTCGTGTTCCAGAACTTCAAGCCTAACGACAAAATTGTTGCCAAGTTCTCAGTTAAAAATATTAGTAAGGTAAACGACACAATAATTCTTCGTTTTGTAGATTCTACTAAGAACACTTAATGTGTATAACTAGTAAAAACTCTTCACTTGTTCTACTATTAATATGAAGAGCCGCGGTGATTGAGTGCTTTGAGTAGTTTTCTACCTTTGCTAGAGGTTCAAGTTCCAGTGTCAACTAGGCAATTTGTACAAATAAGTTTTTCTAAAAACTTGAGTGCATGAAAGTCACGTTACGTGTTTAACGATTAAGGAAATTTTCGCGAGGAAACTGTCTTTGTCTGAGAATAATTTCAAACACCCGAATATAGTGCCTGAGACACAATGGACATACCATCCATCACGTCGGCACCTAATCATCTTCGTTGAAATGTGGGTGCTACGACGTCTCTACCGTTTCTTCGAGAGTCTTATATTAAAGCTTCCTAGAAGGGTCTAGGGAGGCATGAGGTTAGATGTAATGGATGTAATAAAGCAAAACACTCAAAACTTAGCTCAAGTGCTGATTTGTGTACTCAGGCACCAACTTTCCTAAATATGGTGTACAAGGAGTCGTCGTACTTCTCCATCAAGCCGTGCGGGGGCACGCTGCTGTCTCGGCTGGCACCCGGCATCAGCGTCACATTCGCCATCACCTTCGTGCCCGTGCAGTTCGAGGACTACATCCATAGGGTCACCTTCTACACTGATCTCGACCAATATGTTTTACCTTTGATGGGTAAGAATAGTATAAAATCTACTTGTCCTTTCTAACATGACTGAGAGGTTTCAATTGTCATGACACCATTCTCGATATGGAATAATATATAGCCAATCTTTCATTCGACTTTCTTTAATAATTACGTGTGTGTCAAATATTGTAGCAATGGGTCCTCGTCCAGTGTTTGATTTTCCGGACTCCATAAGTATTCCTAAAACTGCACTAAAGGTAGAAAACCAGCATCATATAGCAATCCACAACATCGGCATGGTGCCAGCTGGCTTTGTGATGCACACTAAATGGTATGTTTATTGTCTATTTATTGCATTAATATATTAAGTTTTTCGAACATATTTATAGCTAACACGAGGTCTTTTTACCAGTCCATTTTCAGTGTATCCGAAGAGTGCCTATATGAATCCGGATCAAAAGGTTGATATCAAGGTGACTTATAAGACTATGCACTTGGGAGAAAAACAAGGGATTCTATACATTTTATTTGAAACCGGTAAACATGAAACTATACTCAAAACGAGACATTGTGTACATGCTAGGAAGCCTTTAAATAGTTTGTAGGTACCTATAGATAACTTATTCATATAATACATATCTTCAGGAGAGAATTTCCGTATCGAATTAACTGGAGAAACGTACACTGTCAGCTTGCAATTAGAGAAAGAGATTGTAAGGTTCCCAGATACTTATAATACGATGGTGCGCCAACAGACTATCAAGATTGTCAACAAATCTGACCATTTGCTCACCTATATGTGTATGAAGAATGACTGCATTTATTACGGTAAAATTTATTAATATTTTAAAACATCAAATTTCAAACGCTTGTATAATAAACTTACGATTTAATATTCAAGACTTTCAAGACAAAGTAAAATTTGCTAAAATGATTTACGGCATGAAAACCAATGAGTCGCCTAAAGATACGAAGCTGGTTTACTATGACGTTATGAGCAGCAACGAGCACGACAGAGTCTACACGAGGATATTCCTCGACGAAATGCAGTCGCTTGTAGCAGATGAAACATTACTGTTTCAGAACACACACTTCTCCATCGCACCTATAGTATGTGCTTTTATGTTCTGTTGACAAATCAATATTATATTGAAAACGTAAATGGTATTTACAATATAACATGTATTATTTTACAGCAAGGCAAACTGTGGCCTAATAAAGCAACAGACTTGATAATAACGTTTAATCCCAAAAAAATTGGCGAGTTTGTTGCGACTGCATATTTGGATCTGGACGGCGTCGTGGACCGAATACCGCTGAAGATGATTGGAACCTCCCTGCCGCCGGCGATACAGCTCAACTTGGAGACACTCGACATGGACACCGTTTATATCAACAAGACTTATAATTATGAAATAGTGGCTACCAATAAAGGTAAAGCATATTCCATACATTTTTTAATTGCAGAAATGGCGACACCAAGAAATTACCTAATTATTAACCCCAATGGTTTTTTTTATAGGGGATATAAATGGTGTGATAGAATATAAAGCACAGTCGACCTTATTTGGAAGTATCATAACATGCACCCCTGAACTGCATTGCTTGCGTCCGGGTGATAACGAAATGTTTGTAATATCCTTCAGTAACTCCAACCAAGGACCATACTTTGAGGAAATCAGTTTTTCTATACGTGGCACAAATGTTTTACTGAAGATTTATTTAAAGTAAGAACTTGAAATTATAAAGTTTACTTGAAAGTTTATTTAAAGGTTAAAAATAGCTCAAAATTAAGAACTGAAATTTATTTTCGAAATAACATCGTAACACTTTTACTTTATGATGTGATTTGTAAAAACTCATAATATACTGTTTTAACTTACAGAGGAGAAGTTACTTATCCATCATTGTCTTTTAGCGTTGAATGCTTGAATTTTGGCACGGTCAGCATTGGTAAGAATGGGTTCTTTCGTCTATCTTAAGTTATAGGTGGATGAAAATCTTTGTTTTGGTGAATTTTACTATTATTTCGTTGAGATGTACTAACACCATACTGAGAAATTTCGTAGTAGCCGCTGGAGTCTTGATATGCTCGCTGGTAAATGTGGGTGTAGGTTACCTCTACTTAACCCTTCGGGGAATACTGGCGTGAGCATATTATGCATGTATGTACTTATAAATCGTAGATATACTGCAGTCATTACTCGTTATACTGCTAGCCGTTTACTCCATGTCAAGGCAAGTTGCAAAAAAATTCAACTTAAATTCTAATGTTTCTTATGGTTGTCTCCCTAAAAGCTCCCTAAAGATGAACTTAAGTATTAAAATTCAACCTTACAATCTAAAGTAAATTCCTTGTGCAAGATTCCATTAATATAAATTATGTTATAAATGATATCCAATTCTCATTCAGGTGTGCCTAAAACGTTAGAATTTGAAGTAATCAACGAGTCAATAGTGCAAGTGAACGCGTCAATAAAGATATCAACGGACGGTCCTGAAGTGAGCAGCATCACGTTGGAGGACTACGCCTTGGCGCTTCAACCCAAGCCGGAGATCCCTGAGTGGCCTCGGGAGTTCAATATTGTGCCATCTAAAATTGTTATAGAGCCTGAGTCAAGGGTCTCTTTGCAGGTCAGTTCTATGTCGCATAATTCAATATTTTTTTATATATAAGAAAAAACTACGCTTCGTACACATTTATATGCTATTACTACGGAATCGAGCAATGTTCCAATCCTACATTCATAAATTACAGTATTTGAGTTTATTATTATGATTATGAACTTATGATTTCAAGGTAACCCTCACGGCCAATTTGATAAGAGCTAATCAGACATCTCTGGAGCTAGAGTTGGAGAAGTCTGACAGTCCGCCCATAGTACTGCCAGTGTTTTTCAATGCAGCGGTCCCCAAAGTAACACCAGTTGCAGATATCAGGCTGCGAGCCTGCTTCATTGAATTTCCCTATAAACAAGATATACAAATTGTATGTGATGGATACTGGGGTTATTTTACTCTAGAAGAGAATCAGGTAATTACTCGATATTTTTTTCTAAATTTCACAAATATTTTCTGTATCTTTACTGAGTTCGATACGAAATAGTGCATTTAATATGTTAAGTGCTGAATCTACAAGCACATTAGCGGGTTTTATTATTTCTGGGCATATTATTTTTTAAGACACTTATAACATATTAGGTTACAACTCGTAAATGAATAAAATTGCCATGATTTCTTAGACAGAGACAACTTTACAAGTGACTGTGGACATTAAAGAGGGAATCATAAAACCAAACAGTACTATAAATATTCCTATTACTATACAAACTTGTGTACTTGGCGTCCAGGAATATGTTATACGGTAAATCATATTAATAAAAGTCAATAATTGACAAAACAAGCTGCACTTTATTGTGTTTATTTTATATTCAAGCTGCTCTTTGTATACATAGGATGCGTTTGTTTGGTATGAGGAATCCGATTGATATCTGCAATATAATTGGGTGCGGCGTCAGGCCCATAGTCACGTGCACCCCAATGGCCCTACACTGGGGACAGGTGAAGCTATTGAACAAGTCCCAGAAGATTCTCACCCTGTGCAACGATTCTCCTGTCAACATCAACTTCAGAGCTATGATTGTGAGTGTTATTTTTAAGAGACGTAGGTAAATTTGTAAGAAAGGTAGGTAGGGCATAACGGGATTATCAAGTTCCAATGTTTTAGAATAGATGATGAATCTTTTAATTTATTTATTCTCAGAAATTACTGTCTTCGTAGGAACTTGTACGTGGTTCCACTCTCACGCGATGTTTTATTTTACTTGCTTGCGTAGCAGGCGACTATTCAAACCACAAATTGACCACACGGCACTTTTGCATGTAAAATTAAAAAATGTGACCGAAAGTGCAGATAAGTCTATGTATACATTATATCTTAACTTAAGACATTTTTCAACAGCTGAACAAAGATAGTAGATGGCAAATATATCCCACTGAGGGATACATCGAGCCCGAGGAGGAAAAAGATCTATATCTCAACGTATACTTGATCGATGCTGGTGTATACTCAAATAAAGCTATGATTCAACTTGAAAAAGTGAAGGATATTGTAAGTGTATCTGTGTTTAGCTGATCATTTGGATAATATTTTTAAGAAGCTGTTCCTCTTTCTACAAAACGTCTCAGTGGCCTATTGTTAATTGCAGAAAAAACCTTCGTAGGTATGCACAAAGCTCACCAAAGTTTAATCGCAACCAAATAAATGATCGCGGACGCAAAAAGTCGAATACGCAAACGTTTTTAATTTGTTACTTTTTATGTAAAGTAAGCATATAGATGGGTGAAGATAGTAAATTAATAGCGAAACTCATAATAATCCAAACTATTTATAATGCAGATAGTGCCGTTGACAGCGACTGGCGTGGGCACCAGCATAGTAGTTGGAGAGCTACGGGACGAGATTAGGCTCGGTCGCCATTTCACCAAAATCCCACTGAACTGTAAAGTGACCATGGAAAACTGTGGCACCCGACTACACTCCTTGGAGTGGAATGAGTATTACAAGGCGCCTAAAAGTAAACAACACGCCGCGTATGTATATTTTCTTATCTAAAGTAATATTTGTATGGAGGTATGCGTCGTGCATGAAAGGTATTAAATTGAGACCATCAATCTACTTTCAGAGCATTCTTTGCATTAGAACCACGATCATGCAAAATAGCCAGTGGAGAAAAAATTGAATTGACTATAACAGGTTTATCATATAAAGTCACACTTGCTAGGGAAATGTGGTATTTAGTGGGAAGTGTCGAAGGTATCAACAAGAAGGAGTTGTTAATGGAATGTCTAATAGTGGCAGAATTTGTAGACCCCAAAATTGAGCTGTCATCAACTTTAGTAGATTTTCAATACGATTACGGCCCGTACAGCGAATTTTATAAATTAACAGGTGAAGTCTCCAGCTTTAAATATATAATTTGTGCAGTTACATATAAAAAAAAATGCACAAAATGTATAATTTTTACTTATTACAGATATAATAACAATCAAAAATGTATCTAAGCTGCCATTAGATGTAGATATAAGTGTGAAGCCTCCTTTTGCTATGATATATAGATCAAATACGTACAAGATATTACCAGAGGACGAAAATGAATGCTGTTGTATCCGATATAATGAATCAGATTTAAATATTTCTAAAATCTTCAGTGAATCAGATGTGAAACAATCGCAAACGTATATAGATTATTTAACGATGGAACCTGTGCAGCCTCTGCGACATGGTTCGCTATACTTTTTTCAAGATATCAATAAAATTAAAATGGCTTTTAATTTCACACATTCGGTAGAAGAACACCTCGAAGATCAAAATGTTATGAAACTGCAAATATTATTCGACACCACAAAGCACTTGTCTTTAAAATCTAGAGTGTATTGCGATTTAATGAGAATCAAATTTAAAGGACACAAAAATAAGGTACATTGCAAATAGGACATCAAAACTTATATAAAAAGCATCTATTGTTAACTTTAATATGGATTGCTTTTCAGGACGCTGTTAAACTAATTGGGAGAATAAATTTTCCAAATATATTCATTTTATCGCCAAGATTAGATTTTCAGTGTTTGTTAAATGGGAGTGTCGAGAGTAGGACAATAAAAATACAAAATGTGACGCCCTTATTGGTGTGTTATCAACTTCAGTGGAAAAAGACTAACGTCACTAAAATCCCAGCGGTACAGTATGAGAACAATCAGCATTTACTTTATTCAAATTTATAAAGAATAACTGGTCAAAATAATGATCAACACTTTGTCTTAAACAGGTTGATCTACCGATGATTGAGTACGCTAGTGGCACTACTGTAAGAAAAAGCTTAACGGGAGAGACTACTACAGGTACGTTTTCCATTCCATAGTCGCAAAAGCCTTATTTTCGTCAAATCATATTCAGTTCGAGCAATTAATTTATGTAGTACCTTTTGCGTCATATGGGCACTATGAGGCACATTTTTGCGGATAAAGTACATGTACCTATAACATCGTATCTTATGAGGCTTGTAGGAGGGTCCATAATTCAATAAATTTATTATATTTCCAAATAAATTAAGTAGATTAATGTATAATTAGACTACATGACTTATTTTCCATTGTTAATATTTCAGGCAGCTATGTTTGTGAGTTAGCGCAAAGTCGAATACTAGCAAACTTCATCCACAAAACTAATGAAATGAAAGACTCTTCCAAAGACTCTAATTATTTCCCTAATGCAGTTGCACTCGAGTCTCTATATGCTGATAGTAACGACGATACTGTGTACGAAGCCGAAGACATGAAAATGAGAATATTGAAAAAAGTTATTCCAATGTTAAATGGCATCTGTGAAACGGAATTTTCGTGGTCTTATAAATTGAGAAAAATTGAAAAACCTTTAAAAGTTGATATAAATAATGTGCTTCAGTTGGTTCCTAGTCGTGGGCTGTTGAAGCCTAATGAGGTTCAGTATATACATGTGATTTTCAAACCTACACCGAATATAAATCTTCGTGCATTGCTCGAGTGTGAAGTTTTAGGAGGACCTTCAGAATCTATTATAATTACTGGACAAAGTTCAAATTTATTGTATAAAATTAATACTCAGAAAATTAATTTCAAAATACGATCTTTCCACGATATTGCATATGAAAATCTTATAATCTCCAATATCGCCCAGTTACCTTTTGAGTACATTACTTATTTGAATGAGCCAAAGTTTGAAAATGAATTGGAAGGAACAATTCTTAGTTTAGCGCCACCTGAAAAGATATTGGAACCCGAAGAAGAAGCAGAAATGCAAATAGTGGTGCGGCCAGGGGTAGTGGGATATTTTAAACGTGTGTTCTTACTGGAAATAGGACATCTTCCCCACATACCCATAGAGGTGTTCGGCTGGGGAGTTATACCTCAGGTTTACTTATCGCTGCCAAGACCAGGAATAGCCAATGTAAGTTTTATAATACTTTGTGGTACAATCAAATGAAAGATCGAAAAAAACTAAAGATCGTTAGAACTTGGGAAGTAGGCCATACGTATTACTTTTTGTGTGAAATATGATTCTATTCTGTAGAGGAGAATTAAAAGGAGAATTCTAACTGTAGAGGCTACTGCGAGTTTCTTTGGCGGTAAGAGTGACTCCACACAATCGACTTGGCTATGCCGGTGATGCCTCGTGCTAGCAATGGTCGCATCTAAAATATATAAAGTATATTAACTAACTAGCTTATATCTTGATGTAACCACTTCGATGTGGGTATTTGAAAGTAAATATAATATCATTTGTATTTTAGTTACACCACGAACTAGGATATCTTTCAATCCCTTCCCTAACTCAGGGATATATGTCAGCAAAGAGTGAATTTTTTGTGAGAAAAGAAACATCAGAACATTTGAATTCGCCGTTGATTGAGAAATGTTTCGAGGATCCAGATTTCAGATATGATTGGCACATATGTTCACTTTTGGTAATTATTTATTATTATGTTTTATAGGGCATCATCCTAACTTACTAATTAAGCTAAGACTAACCACCTTCTGTCACGTTGATACATAATCATATTCGGTGAAATGTGGGTATTGTTGTTACGACACCTCTGGTTACCCCTTCGGGAATCCTTCTGGGATGGCGTGAGCATACATATAACTCAATAAAGTATGCACTTACTGTTACTTATTTTTTGCTTACGTTTTGTCGCATTAACTATACAACCTTGTTGACCGGTTTTTTTTCAATGACTTTTTCTCATATATGTGTGCTGAAAAAAAAGGAAAAAGAAAATTGTACCGGTAAACTGGTAAGTTGGGAGCCTCACGTCTGAGCTATCATAACTTGACAGATTTCGACGAAATTTACTCGTATTGTATCATTACAATACGAGTAAATTTCGTCTGATACTGTATGAGTCAAAACGATGTTTTCTAAAAATGTTACCTAGCTAGATCTATTTTTTGCCTCTGAAACCCCCTACACACTAATTTCATGAAAATATATATACAATCACATCTCGTTTAAAGGTTTTACAAATTACAAATTTTGATCAGGTTTCTTATGAGCTAATGATGTTAGCCGTTAAATGATATCAGTAATATTTTATAGGACGAATATCCATCAACTGTAGACATAGAGCTTGCAATAGAAAGGATGCTAGTGTCAAACCATGTCAAATTACGCCCTGAGTTGCTTAAATTATATTCAAACACTTCCAAAACTGGACCTATTCCTGGCTTCAATACGATACCGTATGTAATTGACTATGGAGTAGTTATAACTGGGAGTACAGTAAGTAAAATTCTAGTTGAAATGAAAAGAATACTCAGTAGTCATAATTTAAATTTCTATATTTTTGATGGCATCATTTACAGGTACAATGTACTACAGAGATTACAAATTATGGCCCAATCCCTCTAAAGTTACATTTGGCTAAAGTAGCAAATATTCCTACTTGGCTGGGGATTAAGCTTTGCGGAAAACTGATGCCAGGCGAGTGTGGAAAACTTGAAGTAATATTTTCGCCCACATCCATCAATTTCACAGAATTGGAACAATATGTTGAAATAACAATTTACTTGGAGGTAATTGATATGAATTCCTAGTCTTTATCTTCTAGTAACGATACAGTTTATTGTCAGGGGCAAAAGTTGCATGCACTGGTATACGCGAAGAAAAAAAAAATCAAGAGCCGTGGTGGCCTCGGGGTTTGAGCAGTCGCCTGCTGCGCAAGCGACGCAAGTTCGAATCCCAGCGGGGCTTGTACCAATGAGTTTTTGTAAAAAAAACTTATGTACAGTGATTTCACACCACGTGCTTTACGGTGAAGGAAAACATCGTGAGGAAACCTGCATATTTCTGAGAAGTCATTCAAAGACGTATGTATAGTGCCTGAGACGGCGATAGGCTCACCATCTGTCACGTTGGCACTTAATCAAATTCGGTGAAAAGTGGGTGCTGTGATAACAACACCTCTGCCTACCCCTTCGGGGAATACAGGCGTGAGCATATGTATGTATGTACATAAAAAATACCAATTAGTAAGGAATCTATTCATATGAATTCCCACAAATGATTGATTGGTCAATAACATTTCAGGTACCATACGGAGTAACCATTCCTGTCCAAATTAAAGCTCTATGTGCTGTGCCGTACTTGATGTCGAACGTGACTTCAGTTGATTTTGGTTCAGTTAGATGTGGAGATAAAATAATATTTTCTATACCACTTAAGAATGTGTGAGTGCATTAGAATATTTGGAACAAGTTCATTACCTTAATCTGAACCTTATTTTGGTCGATGCCTACTTTATATTGCTGGACGTTCTATTATTCTAGGGGTAAACCAACTTGTATTTGGTACGCTACGCTACGATTGAAGGGCTGTGGCCAAAATCCCTTGGTGGTGACGGACAGCTCCGGGAAGTATGAACCTGGTGAAGGAGGGTGGTTGTGTTTGTCTTTTAAGCCCATTATGGAAGTAAGATTTCCCAAAATAACTCAGAAATTTTTCAATATGTATTTCATTTAATGTACCTATTTGATGTAGCAATTTATTTCAAAAATAAATGCTGATTAGTCCTGACACTTATTCTTTATATGTTCGCAGGAGTCTTACGAAGCACAATTGATATTCAGATTCCACATGAATCCAAATAGAATGACGATACCGGTGACGGGGAAGGGTATCCTGCCCCATGTGCATATTATTGGCCCTAATGTGAACTTCCCTCCCACGTTGCCCTGGGCAGAAACAACGAGCATCTATTTCGGCCTCACCAACCCATGCCCATTTCCAATCGAAGTCATTTTAGCCCACAGTGACTTGTAAGCCCTACATTGCTATGAGTCAACATTTAATATAATCAAGTTGAAGAACATTATAATTATAGTTTAAAATTTCGTTTACAGAAAGTGGAAAGAAGAGGAAGAAATATATAATTTATTACACAACTATTACAATAAGCCATCAGAGATTTTATTGCCCCTTATGAGTCCTGGATACGGTCTGCCGTGGGAAATTATACAATTTAAGAATATGCTTCATGAAAATATCAAGAAGTATATCAAACTATATCATATTACAGTAGTGTACCGCGAGCAACCTCCTTCGAGGGCTCAATTAATAATAATACTAATATATTGTTGTTTACTGGTTACATTCTACCATATCTTTAGGTACAAGATGAAAAAGTTTCCAAAGAGGTTCAAGTATCTTTGAGCAGAAGTTGGATGATGAAACCAAAACAAACCTTAAATAAACCTAATTTGGTTAGCGAAATTTCGGGCAGTCTAAACGCTCTCTGCCTATCCATTGTAATATTAAAAATAAACTGTTACTTATACCCACCACTGGATTATGTTTTGTGTTTCAATAAGTTTATATTTTGTTGAACAGGCAAGACGGAAAGATGATACAAATAGATAGAAATATGATCTTGTTGTGAATAAAGATTACGAAATAGTAACTAATATTGCTAGTAAAAACATTGTATTCCGTTGTGCCTTTACATTTACAATTGAATTAAAGCCCATGCATAATAATCGCGAAAATTATATATTACATAGCATGACCTACAGTATTCCTTTTTGTTGATATTTGAAGGTAAAATACCTTAAAGCTCTGTCTTATATATATCTTATTTTTATTTATAGGAGCGCTGATGAAGAAGCAGCTGCTTTAAGAGTAAGCATTAAAGATGCTGCATTCAACAAGTAAGCAATCAACAGAGTAAATTATAGATTGTGTTATATAAATAAATAGATGCTCACGAGATTGATTTCTTTTAATAGAAAATCAAAAATCTTCAAAGCCAAATCCCACACATCTACTCGCTCCGAAGGAAGTCCTCGGCATTTCCGAACTCATGCACAAATTATGGCTGGTTGGAGTTTTAGTATATCTACTTATGTAATCTCTTAATTATTTCTAAAATTCCTTCTTTATTTTAACTGATTTATTTTCAGATGAGCTTGCAAAAATGAAAGAGAATAATGTAGATCCTCTTAAGGAGTGTTTACATGTATTTGATCCAGAACCAACGGATAATAATCATACTGATAAATATTTGAAAGGCATTATAATATTTTGTCATGGTTCTCCGTGTGAAGGTAAAAAAATAAGATCTAGAATATTAAGCAGAAAATTTTAATCTACAAAAAATAAGATAAGATTGGTGACCAATGGGCGCTGGTTCACAGCGCCCATTTAAAATGATTATAATATTTTTTTAGAAATGCAGTGTCAAGAAATAGCATACGCCATCGGCAAAGCCTTACGTATTCCGACAGTCAGTTTGGATCACAGTGTTATTGATGCTCTGTGCATTAGCGAGTGTCCAGCTAAACATATTATGATGAGTGCTATTAATGACACTTACGATATGCTACGACAAGACAACAAAGGGGATTCTGAAGAACTAAATGAAGATGCCGAAGGTAATTTATATTTGGTACCCATAATTATAAAAAATAAAAACAAATTATCTAATTGAACCACTCTTTTAAGAAATGTTTGGAGCAACTGAAGATGAATATCAAATTATTTCTAAAAAGATCGAATACATTGTCAACACTAGGAACGTTGGGACGACACCTCGTTCTAAAGTTAGTGATAAGAGGAAGAAAAGATCTCCAACTTCATCTATCACCTCCCAAGCAGTAGTTAATGCTTTGACACTAATAGGATCACCAACAATATTTCAAATGGTTAGTTGTTTTTCTTATGAAGGTCTTATGTACGCTTTGTTGTCCTTAAAACAGGAAAGCAGAGATTCGGTTTCAATTACACATTGAGTACTTCCACAAGTATTTTGCCTTACAATTTTAAGAATGTTACTTATTGTTTTTAATTTATGGTACTTTAACCACACGCCTCCTCAGTTGCCGTATGTCAAAACTTATCTCGATAACTGCTTTGTATAATGCTGAATGTAATGTTCCTGCAGGAGTTATTACATGAGCTTCTCGCAGACTATTTCAGCCTGCAGAAGTTCAATAAAGGATTTGTGGTGGACTGCCTGACAAGTTACATAATAAAGATCCCACAGTTAGTCCTAACCACCATTCTGAAGTGCAAGCAGATATGGAACATACATCTAGTGTTGTGTCAGTCGGACTTCAATAAGTGGGTTCAGGGATATGAGGAGGCTCAGAAGGAAAACGAGAGTTATCAGTAAGGAGTAATTATAATAAGAATAAACTCTTTTATCTTTAACAATCTAATCAATTAATGATTTGTAGCGATAGTGATTGTGTGGTTAGTCTTTATATACACAATGCTCTCGCAGGAATGCTCCGAAAGTGTATGATGAAAATGAAATAGAAGAAATTATCCAGTCTTTTGAAGAAATGACTCACGAAGAATATGAGAATGCTCCTGAGGAACTGAAAGATATTTATATTGCCTATGGATTAGATGAAAGAAGACGGAGACATATGGAAAAGAATCGGTACGGAAGAATTGCAATAAAGTTCCAGTGAAGCTGGATTGCTCAAGAATAATACAATTAAAATTTACACATTTGCAAGCGTCCCTTCTCTTGCGGGAGCTGTTCATAGCATTCTGGAAAGTCCCTTCGTGGTGGTTCTATTCTCACAGTGTGTATACAGCTAAATATGATTACTTGATATACATGTTTTTATTTTCAGTATTTCTAGTGAGCTAAATATGCAAACGAAAGATAAAACTTATAAAGGTATGTCCAAATTGTATTTTGTAGCTTATAATTTAATTTTAGCATACTTAGGTAACGAATATTGTCTGATTTTATATTTATTTGTGAACAGATGTCAGCAAATCTTTGTTAAATTTACAAACAGAATCAAGGAAAAAAATAAAAAAAGAAGATAACAAAGGTAAGTTCCTACCATTTAATATGATAGATGACTCCAACAGCGCTAAATAGCAGGTATTATTATGTTAAATTTGTTATAGGGAAACCTTCAACTGAATTTATGGCTATGAATGCTAAATACACTGATTACACTAAAAATGTTTACGAAAATCTTATAATTATTGCAAATAATTGGATTTTCGAGGAGGGTGATATAGGAACACCAATATACGGCTTCAATGGTCAGGTCGTAGGAGCAGCTCAGAAGAAGGGAAAGAAAAGATCAGAGCTACAATTGCAGGTGCGTGGTTAACATTGCCCTTACCTTAAATGCGCGGTAGTTTTTTTATGAGTCTGATGTTAAAATACCTTACTATGTGCTTTTAGTTTTGTAGCTTTTTGCAGTTGAACTGTCGTGGCAATTAACACTCATGTAAGTAAGTTAGACCCATGATAAACGTGAAGAGATTGTGAAGAAACTTTGATACCATATTTGTTTCTAGACTTCCGAGGTAATATTGACCGAGAGAGGTTTTCCACTGACTCTAATTATGTGTTCACACTATAAAGAAGCTGTAGTTGAAATGTTCACGAAGTCGCCTCTTGTACAACACGCTCTGAAAGACGAAATAGAGCCCGACATTTTAGAGTGTCCCGAGATAATAAAGAAATTTACTGTGCTACTACCAAAAACTTTCCCCATTATTAACCACGTGAATTCACTACAATGGTGTAACTTGGATGAATTACCAGTAAGTCACTTTGGGAAAATATTTTTAGACTTTTCTGTAGGTAGTATATCATTTCTGGGGGGGTCACGGTGAAGCATGTGAAGACATATCACGTGCACCCCACATAGGGACTTGGAGGAAGACCGAGGAGTTTAGTCGGTGCGCGTGCCCCCGCGGCGGTAGGTGTATCCATGTGGTGTATATATGTAGCATACTATGTAAACGTGGTACTATGTAAAGTTAACTATGAAATTAATTATTGCAGATAAAGAAATGTGTATGTAATCAACTCACCGACTTGGATCTGTTGGATGATTCAACTCAGGACAATATCAGGAATATTTTATCAAAATGGCATTGTATGTGTGGGAAAAAGGTTAACCAACTTTCACAAAATATGTTGCTTACTGATTACTAGGTATTTATGGTTAAATATAATATTTGCTTGTTAGGTAACTTCATCACAGACGTCCACTAGTGGTATACCGTCTTTTTCTGTTGGGAAAATTACGGAAGAACAAACTGAAACGGAGAGCTTTCCCCTCCCATTGCATAGTGTGAGATCGATACCACGTAAGGCTCTATAATTATACATATATACAGATAGATAAATAAAAGTGTCTCTTTGTTATTCCAACTTTACAGCTTTTCACTAAATGCATATGAAAGTATATACTTACGGTACGTATATAAATAACAAAAAAACTGTTAAAATCAATTAGGTATTTCAAGAGTTATTTAGTCATCGCTATATCAACTTGTAACATTCAAAGGCTTTTATGCCCATTGATAACAAATGTTGTAGCTACTGGCAACCGCTTGGTGCTCCACCCTGGTGATCTGGTGCGATGTAAATTCACGTTTAGTCCATGTGACGAAGGTAACTTCAGTGTTAAGCGGTTTGTGGAAGTCAATGGATGGCCTGAATCAAGAGTCGATGTCACTGCAACTGGTATTTGTGACCTACCAAGGTAGCATCTTATTGTATAGATATTGTGTGTTTGTACCTTTTTTTAAAGCTTTGATCATATTTATATGCGCTCTTATTTTTTTAACTTTTTCTGAAAATGAAACTTAGCTGAGCCGCGCTAGCCTCGGAGTTTGAGCAGTCGCCTGCTACGCTTGTGACACAAGTTCGAATCCCAGTGGGGTCTAAACAAATTAGTTTTTCAAAAAAACTTATGTGGAGTAATTTCACACAACGTGCTTTACGGTGAAGGAAAACACCCTGAGGAAACCAGCACATGTCTGAGAAGTAATTCAAAGACATTTGTATAGTGCTTAAGACGGCGATGGACTCACCCTCTGTCACGTTGGCACCTAATGATATTCGGTGAAATGTTGGTGTTGTTATTTTATTATGAAACTCAGCTTTATCAATGTAATGCCCCCGACACCGTGCATACTAAATTTCAAAGAATTTGTTGGAGTTGTTTCCGAGAGTCAGATTGTTTATGAAGGTTTTTACAATAATTGCTCGTTTAAAGGTATTAGATTAGATAAATGAATACAAGTTCAGTAAATACATTTGCCGTTATGTGTGATTGGGTGAGTGTGCTATTGGGGATTACCTTGTATATATACGTCCTTGGAGTTTTGGCTGTCATGTTCTATTTATAAACACTATTCATTTAGCATTGAGAAGAATATTTTCTGCGATTGTCTAGAAGGCACAATATGAAGTCTAAATAGACTTATTCAGACATATTCTTGCTTAATCACGATGGAAAATGAATGTACTTATATCTTTTTAGAATAGACAGTCGACCAAAAAAGATGTTTCCTAATTTTTCAAGAAGAACGCTTGAAGATAAAGTTTATAAAATCACATATTTAGATGACCAACAATTGTTTGAATTTGGTCCAATATTTATTGGCCGCCTAAGGTAAATTGAGTTTTGTAACAAAAATTATATATGTTAAGTTTGTGAAATATTCAATCGAATGGTGTCTTAACAGAGTTTATGAAGAAGAATATACCCTGAACTTAAAAAACACCTCATTGATGCCAGCTGAAATAGTGATAGATTTTTTGGAAGACACACAAGTATTTGATATTGACAAAGCGTTAATTAATTTAGACGTAAGAAAATTATACCTATATCTACATTCATAATAATTATGTATTTAGAACGCGATTCAATAGATAGAAGAACAATATTACCTGCGGATAGTTCAAAACATGTCTTAAGTAGTTGTAATTGTTCCTGCAGTAGGATATTCTCATGCTTCAGGTAGCATTGATGTAAATTCATGATCAAACAGTATTATTAATTTCAGGCCGGTTGCCGTGATCAACTGACAGTTTCAGCTGCACCTGCAGTAGTAGGTGTCCATACCGCCACTCTGCTCTTCTGTATTAAAAATAACCCGGAGATTGTGTCCGTTTCAATAACGTGCACTGGAGTCATCCCGAAAGTGGAAATACTTCCTATTTCGAAAACTATCGGTTAGAATAAATAATTTGCTAGTGTTATCAGATGAAATGTATGAAAATAGAACGGATGAAATAATCTTACCAAAGTGGATCAATTAATTTGGTTTTAGATTACGGAAAGTTGTTGTTATATCGTCGTGAAGATGACAGATTTATTGTGAAAAATGATTCTATTTTACCGATACTGTGGAAAATTCAGAACACTGAAGATTTTCTGGAAGATTTCATAATAGGCAAAACATCTGGACTAGTTCCACGTTATGATAATCAAGTGGTTCCTGTCACCTACATTGCATGCAGCGTTGGAGTTATAACCAACAAAGTATTGACCATTGAAGTAAGTCAACGTTTTATGTCCTCATAAAATGAGACCTTTGAGGCCAATCTATACTTACTTTAAAATAAGTAGTGTCAAAGGACAAAGAACTGAATACGCTTATTTGCAAACATTCCATTTAGTGCTGCAAAATATTCTTCATCTTATTTCATTATTTTCTAACTTTGTGTTGAAAGAAATTGGTATAAAATGTATATTATAACCGATTAACGATAGGAATAGAATGTTTACTGTTAAATAATCGTATTAGGTACCTATTAATTATAGTACTTACTTAGTTATGAATGGGTTCAATGTATTTTCAGATATATGATGAGTATGGACGCGGAGAACCCATGATAGTAGATAGCTTGTTGTTGTCAGCCGAGTGCTATGACGTGTTGGTGGAATGTGCCTATGAAAATCCTAACGAATCCTTTCTCAACTTTGGGAATGTTAAAGTTAATTCCACGGTATATCAGGAGATGTATTTACTGAATCGTGGCAAATATAGTATTTATTATAAGTAAGTTAATGTTTGCCGACCACATAGTTTTTAAGTAACCTACTTTAAAATTATTCCTGATTCATTGTAAATCAACTGTTACTCAATTACTTCCCAAATAAATTATATGAATTTCAGAATAAAGAAAGTAAAGCATTTCCCTGAGCCGGCCTTGCTGAAATCGTTTGAGGGTTTCCCGGATTGCGGGATGATCCCGCCCACACAGAAGCTGTCTGTGATAGAGTTCGAGTGCACGCCCGTCACCTCCATGAATTTGGTGAACGTGCCGGCGTACACGTGTTCTCTGCTGGACGGCAGCAAGGACCAGGTGGTGGTGGCCAAGTTCCCAGTGTGTGTCACCATCGCGTCTTTTTATAATACGTGAGTTCCTTATACTGTTATGAACAGGTATTATCATATTTCCTGTTGAACGGCTGCGATGGGTGCCAAGTTTGATGCTTACTGAAGGACTGCATCATATCTCACTACCATATATATCCATCTTAACAATTTATTATAATACTTACAATAAATTGTAAAAAAAAATGTGACTATTTGCTTTCACTTATACATTAAACTAGACAGCAACGGCGGTGACCAAGTTCCATATCTAATTAAAAATTCTTCACACATGATTAAATTAATTTTCAGGTTCACGTTGTTTCCCCTGGGTGAATTGAATTTTCATATCATAGCAGTTGGTAGTGGAGTATTGAGAGAGGTTATATTAAATAATACCAGTAAATGTCCCTTTACATATGAAATCATTTTACCAAGGAAATACCAAGTAGATCCCAGTACACCTTCTGTCCCAACCAAAGGAAAGGACCATAAGTAAGATTTTTTAGAATTTAAATAATTGACGGCATCGTTGCTTCTAGAGTAATAAGGTTGGTAAAAAGTACAATAAATTCGAATTTCTAATACGACGTGTGTACAGCTCATGGCAATGTACCTTTTAAAGTTTTTAGTTTTATTTTATTGATTTAATTAAAACCACAAGACCATCATTTCTCGATCACAGGTATATTTGTTAATAGTATGACCTGTCGGTTATCTGTATATAGAGAACATTTCCTGCTCAACCCGTATTAATTTAATTTAGACATTATCTTTAATATGCATACCTTACTTACAGAATAAAAAATCCCCCGATGAGATGCGGTAACTTCTTGATCATGAATGACGACAACCTCCTCGCTCCTGGAACAAGTCGGACGCTTCAAATTCAGTTTTTAGCTACAGCAGCTAAAACTTTTGAGGAAACAATACATTTTATAATAAGTGACACTTGTCCAGCCGAAGCCAACGGAGTGCCGCTCAAACTAGTCGGCACGGGAGCCATGCCTTCTCTAGATTTCTGGAACTTAGAAACAACATTCAGAGAGCATCTTATTGTTAAAGATTTATCTGACTATCAAGTGCCAGAGGTGAGACAAGTTTCACATGATCCATTATACAGTGATCTGAAAATATACTTGCGATGATGTTTAAAATAATTAAAATTGACATCCTCGTTAATTTGTTCACTTGGTTAAATACACAACAGAGCTTATATGATACACTTTAAACGTGGTTTGAAAGATTTTGATGATGATAAGTGATTATTTTCATTAAAAAATCGTATTTTTTATACACGCAATAATCAATAGAATTTAACCAATACAGAATCTCTGCATCTGTTTCAGTCGTCGCCACATTGCGTGTTTGAAGAGAATTCAGTGACGCTACATTTCTTCTGTGTAACAGTGAACACAAGTTACACTGGTTCCATAGATCTGTATAACAACGGCTTGGTGGCCTGCGTCCTCTCCATGATTCTGCACTACCAGACCAACACGAACCAACGAATATTCTCTTTGGACAAATATGAAACTCACATTGAGCCCTTACTGCACAAGAATCTGGGCATAATATTCACTCCGAACTCACTAAAGGTAACTTTATATATCTGGGGAATACATTAAAATGTCTTACACAAAGTATTAACCACAAATTGATTACTTTCAGGAGTATCGAGCAGTTCTAGAAATAAAGCTCAAATTATTAGACAATAAGGAACAATCATTCAAAATTTGTTTAATTGGCGAGGGCGTGATCCCTAGGATAGAATTGATATCTCCTACTTTAAAACATCAGAAAATGGCTGTCCTCAAATATCCAATCACGTGTTTAGGCTCCATTAGTTGTCAAGCTATTAAATTCAAGAACATAACTTCCGTGAAGAGTGTGGTTTTAATGAGAATTAAACAAGGCCATTATGAAGACAAACCTATATTTTGGGCCACAGCGGCACAAGATACTAAACACATGGTCTTAGTTGGAGATGATGGTATGTTAGTAGCCAAGTACTTAATGCAAATTATTGTTAACATGTGATCTTCAATGATGTACTTTTTGCAGAGTCTTTGAATGTCGCCATGAAATGTATCCTGAAGTCCAATGAAACAGCGACAATAAATATCCATTTTTTTCCAATAAAAAAAGGCAGAATAAGTTGCGACGTCTGGCTCTCAATTGAAGAAAATCCCTATGAATATTTCATGGTAGCCACTTTTTCATTCGTAAAACTGCATCATGTTCTTATATTTTTTTGGATAAATAGGTACCTATGGCGTACAAGGACGTAATGAACTGAGCCCTTAGCATACATCCAGATCCAGAATAGCTCAAGGAATAGGTCAAATGTATATGAAGCCTGTACGATTTAGGTAGTTAAAACACGCTTATGTTGTTTACAGTTAAATCTAGCTAAAGCTCTTATTTTTGGATAGTTTCAGTAATTTATTCAATGTTAAGTGTTGTGAATTTCAACCGTTTGACGTGCAAGCGACTAAGACTTACGGATAAACGAGGTGTAATTTAACCTACAGTGATATAGAAAATATGCTGATTTTGCAGGTTGTATGTGAAGCTGAAGCGTTTATGGAAGACGTTATTCTGACGGGATTAGAGATGATCTCGATGGATATTGATCTGGAGGCTTACAAAGCGTCCGCTGAAGGGTAAAACATAACACTTATAGGCCTTTAAAGGACTTTTATGAGTTCATATGGCCAGTATAAATAAAATGTATAACTGTTGTCGTTAGATCATCCTCGCGGTCGGATGGTCGTAAGAAAGGGCGAACCGGAAGTGAAAGTAAGAAACCTAAAATTAATGAATCAAGAAAGCGGAAGATGTCATCTGCAGGTTCAGTGCGACAAAGTGATTCAGTTAGTTCAGAGGCGTCGCTGCTTAAGTATATTTTAGATTTTGGTAAGTTTATACAAATAAATTGCTGTATTGTAACGAGATACATGTCGATATCCATAAGATTTAATCCTAGGGCAGGCATTTGTATGGCGTTTTTACGTAGGTGATCGCATGTGCGATGGTACCTATATTTTAAAACATTATAAATTATTCTTAATTCTTAAAAGGGGAAAGAAAAATACGAACACGAGGCGGGATTCGAGCCCACGACTTCTGCAAATCGTGCAGTTGCTCTTCCAACTGAGCTACTCGTGATCGCTCTTTGCAGTATAGGTCTTTTAAGAATTTAGAATTTATAGATGTAACTATGTCATGGATAACTAATATTATTACTTATTTTTGTGATCCGTATCATTTTAGGTGGTTGTGAATTAAGTTCTTTGCATCGGAGATCTGTTATTATGGTAAACAAGTCGCAGAAAGTATATAAATTCAATTGGATGGAAACAGAATACCTAGTGATAAAACCTTCCGCTGGATATATTTCCCCAGGCGAAGAAAAGGATTTGGAGATTATGTTCTCCTCCAGACAACCAATAATGATTATAAAAGTAAGAGAAAGTTAAGATGAATGAATGATTAGAATTAAAAGACAGAATAATATCACTGGTCTTTTTTTCAGGAGAGTACATTATGTAATTTATATGCCTTAAATGATGATTCATTAACGACAGATATGATAGGTGCCGCCTGGGATAATCGACACATTATGACAATATTTGAACATAATAAGTATGACTACTGTTATTTATCAAATTTATATTTCCATTATAATTGCATAATAACATTTTCATTCTTCTACAGGGATGTGAATTTTCACGAAAGAGTTGCGACTCCAATCGATGGGTCAGAAGCTCCGCCTGCCGAGTCCTGCTTGGGATTTCTCGCCATTGCCATAGTCTACTCAGCTACAACAGAATATACTAAATACACCACCACCTTGATGGATGAAATGGTTTTGCGGGACACCTATATCTATCAGGTATTTACTCATAATTTATATGAACTCATCTGTTACTGGTAGGTCAAATCTTCGCTGAGATTAGTCTGATTTACAATTGTACTAAAACATCGTAATAGTGTGCCGTGGTGGCCTTGGGGTTAGAGCAGTCGCCTGCTACGCAAGCGACGCAAGTTCGAATCCCAGCGGGGCCTGTACCAATGAGTTTTTCTAAAAAACTTATGTGCAGTTCTTTCACACCACGTGCTTTACGGTGAAGGAAAACATCTTGAGGAAACCTGCATATGTCTGAGAAGTAATTTAAAGACGTATGTATAGTGCCTGAGACGGCGATGGACTCGCCCTCTGTCACGTAGGCACTTGATCATATTCGGTGAAATGTGGGTGTTGTTACAACACCTCTGCTTACCCCTTCGGGGACCCTTCTGGGATGGCGTGAGCATATAAATATCGTAATAATTGTAAGTCTTTCATGTTTTTAACAGACAAGGACCTTTGAATTCGATGTTAAAAATACTGGTAACATACCCATGAAAATTTCTTGGAATTTTCTGATTGATGAAGAATATCCAGCAAGAATCGATAAAAGTAGCCCAAAAGAGGTACCTGTGTAATAAATCAATATAAATAAAAAACTATTGCTGTATGTATGTTCGCGTTATATTATATGTATACGTTCAATAAATTTATGAATTATGCCCTGCAATTCTTGAATTTATTCAATAAAATGAACAGTGAAACACACATACAAATCTTTATAATATTTAATTATATATAAAGATAAAAAATATATTTCGCATGTGACGAATATAATAAAGTTGTCTTTTTTAGGTACCCGCTGTATCTAGTACTGACGTATCTATGATAGAAAATCACGAAATAGACGGATCTGGAGACATGACTGACAACGTGAATGAAGATATAGCGGGTTATTTATTTATAACATATGATTAACGCAATAGATATCGTATGTTATAATAATTATTTGATTTATTAGTTTCCAGTAAAGAAACACTATTTAGTGACAGAACGAAGAGAGAAAGTGTCGATTCTTGGTTCGAAATAGAGTTACCGTTCCGAGTAGAGCCACCGACGGCGTGTCTAGCTCCGGCCACTAAACAATCGTTTACAGTAATATTTTCCCCCCTTGATGCATTTGATTTCAATGTTCGATTGAAGAGCAATATTGGTAAGAAATTTGTAATATCCAACAGAGAATATTATATGGTCAGTATCCAAAGTCGCTAATGATATCCAGTGTCCATCCTATCCCATTAATGTTCTTCATAAGGAAGTTTTCAGGTTTTATATACATTTGGATCGATAGCATCTTGTGCAAAATCCTGTAATGTGTAAATCGTGAACAGCACATGAACGTCATCAATCTTTTGTCATTCGTAACCGTGGCAAGCTTAGTATTACGTGATTTCCTATGATATAAGATGTTTTTGTTCAAAGTAACCAACGGACACCATGAATATTATCAACCACGTTCATTTCCAGAGAATCTGAGCCCCTATGATCAAAATACTTCTTGCAAAATAATGGCAAAGTCACTGATCCCATATTGCCACCTCGACATAGAAGAGAGTGACTATCTGACGTCAGGTCGCAGGAAAGGAATAGGGGTCATACTGCCTCCACATATGAGTGTGTTAGAATTTAATGTGTTAGGATCAGGATGCTATAACAAGTGTGTTTAATGATATTTTTTTATCGATACTTAAAATCGTAAATACAACGATTTAAACATTTTATTTACTTTTCTTTATTTAAACTTATATTTTCAGGTCTTTTAAAGTCATAAATCCTACAGACGAGGCCTATGAATTCATATTCGAGATGATGATATCAGATAAACCAGAATTGGTCCCAGTGCACTGCAACATGTTAAAGGGATATGTGGAGGGTGGCACTTCTGCAGAAGTTACATTCACGTTTGCTCCAACCGCACCAGGGGTGGGTGTGTTTAATTATCTTGATTAAGTTTGATGACGTAAATTCGAAATTTAATTTGGTTTTCATAACTGCAGGTGTACGAGTCCCATTGGAAGTTCATCATACCGGTTCATAGCATTGTTATGCACGTATTAGTAGTGGGCTTCGTGAGAGAACCTGATGTAGTATTTGTGCCAACAATCCTTGTTATCAGAAATTCATTGGTCGGCTTCACCATAACTGACGTGGTTATACTGAAAAATAACGAAAGTGAAAGCCTCCAGTTTGAGTTCAAAGGAAATTCTCTTTGCAACGAATCTGGCAAAACACCAGTAATAATGGACCCGGAATTTGGAACTTTGAAGCCACATTCAGAAACCCCAATAAAGTAAGCACCCAAAGCATAAGACTACGCGTTTTTAACTGAATTAAAATTATCGCGTTTTTTCAGCATGATTTACACTCCAATCCAAGATGGTCCTTTATCGTTCAAGATATTCTGTAGCATCACATATATGACTAAATATTTGACTTTGTGCGTCAACGCTTTGAGTCATTCCATAAGACCTAAAGTAACATATCATTTGATTGGAAGTGAACACATTCTGAATAGTGAAGTGATAACTAATATACATCTGGATCAGGTAAAATACAATAATATTCTGCAATTTAATGATGTGCTAAAGTGTTGTCATTTTAATGATTATGTTTATGTTAGACTGCGTCAACTTACGAGAGAACGATACCGTTTGTGATAAGAAATGATGGCTCTGCGACATTTTTCTTCGACTGGCACTACTCTACGAGTAACGTGAAGAAGTACCAGGATGTCAGCGTAGAGCCCAGGAATGGGCATATTGCGCCGGCTAATGAAGAAAAATGCTCTCTGCGTTTTACGTTGAGACAGGTTCCCGTGCAGGCCTTTCCTGTTAGATTATCGGTGGGCTTAGAATATTGGTGTACTTAGCATATGACTTACGTGTTAAATATTCAAGCGCAGCTTTAGTAATATAATGTTGTAATATTGTGATGAATCAAGCTCTAGAAGTTCCCTTTGCACATCCGGTGCGGTAATTCAGGCCATAAGGTCGCCTGGATAAAAAGAAAGATGTAGGGACCCATTGCTATTACATTACTAGGAGACCAACCATGAGCTCTTGTGGCTTCTGGCCTAGTTCTGATCATAGGAGGCATAGGAACCCTCCAACATTATCAAAAGATGAATAGTTTATTTAATAATAATCTTAACAATCCTTTATGATGTTTTTCGAATTACTTATACAGATTACAGATGGCCCAGAGTATAGCATATTGATCCATGCGGAGATCGAGAAACCATTATATCACTTCTCATGCAAGTGTTACGACTTCGGCAAGTGTATTGTCAATGCTCCGGACACCACCTACAAGAAGAATATTGCATTCGTCAATGACGATAAAGTTCCCATAACGTAAGAAATAAATAGTATACATTTTAAAGTAATCGAAATTAGAATTATACTTAATTTGACTTTTGTTTTTTTATTACAGAATTAACCTGAACTTCTCAAATCTGCCAGAACTTTTTGTAGATTTCAAACAAGCATATAGTATAACGCCAGGCAAGCAAGTGAAAATCTCAATACTATTCAGACCGAAAATCGTGAGAGAATATGAGTTTACACTCCAATTTTGGGTAAACTCTCTTTGCGAAGAATTACTAACGATTAAAGGAGAAGGTAACTTATCATATTATTTTTGAAACAAAAGATGTTCTGTTGTTAGTTAGTTATAATTTGATGATCCATTTATCAGGTGTTCCCCTATTATACGATCTTTATGAAGGATGTCAGAAGAGTTTCAACTTAGGACCTGTAAAAGTTGGAGAGAAAATAGTCCGTATGATAGAAGTTATGAATCACAGTAAAGTTGCAATAGATGCAAGTTTTATATTTAAGGACATGTATCCATCGATGGAGGACAAGAACGAGAACACGACTCCTTCCGAAGCGACAAGCATGTGCCTCAGTCCCAGTCCCAGCACGGCAAAACTCCAGAATTATGCGGGCACATCGAGGTTCTCATAATATTGTTTTGATTAAATATTACATAAAAATTTATGAGCACTCAAAAATATTAAATTCACATGCGCCCTCTCTTCTTTTCTTTTATCCAGCGCACTCATGAGTTTTAAATAATTACATTATAAACTCGTACTCTCGTTATACTCCGGCTATGCTGCGTATACTAAAATTACCCACCTATTTCCAAATAAAAAATAAGTAATAGAAAAATAATATAAATTTAAATACAATATAAATTGTGTACTTTCTTAATCGAAAATCGTCGGGTCATCTACCCGACATTCTTGTCATTACAGAGTGAAAATGCTGCAAAGTTACAAAGACGATAAGAATAGCGAGCAAATATTAATGGACGTACAAAATGCGCTGTCGTCACTAAAAGTTATGCCTAATAAATGTCGTATAAAACCACATCAAAAATTGCCTCTGAAAATACAATTCAAACCCGTTGGATTGATAAGCACTCTTGATGTTCAGGTTTGTCCGTATTTTCGATTACTGCAGAGAGATTAAGGTAATATTATAAACTATTTAATACTTAAGAATGTAATTCCAGCTGAATATGAAAGTGTTCCAATTCGAGAGGCCCCTAGTGCGGCTGAGTGGTAGTGCCACGGGCATGAGTTTCTGCCTCAGTCAGAACTCGTTGCAATTCGGAAGAGTACGCAAGCGCGGCTGCAAGATTCTCAAAGTAATGCTGTATAACAAGGGAGATTTTAGTTCTAGGTATCTTCTGCCTAATACACGTGATACTTGAGTAAGAATAAATTATATGTTAACATAACTTCAATATTTTCTGTTTGGGAGCAGATTCTGGTGGCAGCCTCTTGTCTCTGGTGAATTTACAATAAGTCCACAGCAAGGAAATATAGCTGCACGCACGAAAGTCACTTTTACCATAACATTTAGACCACATAACCACAATCCGTTCATAAAAGTTTGGGTAAGAAACTAATTTAAATATTATGCAAATTGTATATAAAATAGGCTACGTTCTTGCATTCTCAAAATGGTATTTCTGGCTATGTTGACTAGGATGACACTAAGAGTTACCTTTACCGTAAAGTCATACGGTTGCGTCACTGTATTAATATTCTAAATAATGTTCGTTTCACAAAATATATTCAGGCAAGTTGCAACATAGATAATTACATGCCCCTGGAGTTGGCTATGTACGCAACGTGCGTGGACCAAGGATCCATCCAGAATCAAACGCTTTATCTGGAGTGTCCAGTGCGCGAAGTTCATACAGAATATGTTACTGTCACTAATCCGTAAGTATATATCGTAAATAAATATAATACACCTCAAAGAGAACTTTCAAATTAAACTTATTTTTCCGTCCAGGTCCGATGAAATGTGGCTGGTCCTGTCTGAAATATCAGGCGGACCTTTTGAGTCGTTGAGGGAGTTCAACATTGAAGCTAACTCCACCTTTAATATTCCAATTCATTTTAAGCCGAAAACCATTGGAAAACATGAGGTATGCGAACATAATCATAAGCAACTAGGTGGCGCGGTTTTCAATAATTGAAAAGGCCATAATCATTTGATAAGAACAGGTTATTTATTAAAAAGTTATTATAGAAAATCAGATTCAAATTCTCGTAAACTTTGCCGATATGTAATTTTAAAATATCCAGCACGAAAGATTTAAAGTTGTTTAAGAAAGTTTAATTATTACTTTTGTTTTGAAAGTCATTTTTATAGCTGAGGAAGCCTCAAGCGTAAGTGAGTCAATCAAATGCAAAACTTATGTCTCTAAACAAATACTTAAACCAAAAGATCAATTTTTCAGAGTCAAATTCTATTTTCGCCCCTGGGAGAGAGCGCGCTCTTCGTCACGCTGGTCGGCGCAGCGGTGCACCCCAACCCCAATGGAACTATCTATTTTACTATTGACGCCAAGGAAACTCACACCGAAGAACTACCTGTCAACAACATTACAGAGGTAAAAAAAACCTGAAATGGCAGTTTACGTTTCTGTATGTCTGGGAATAGCCGGCTTTGGATATTTTATTACCGTTACACTAGATAGATCGAATTAATGGGAATTAGGTAATTTGTCAAAATGTATTTACTCTGAGATTGTTGATGCAATATTTTACATTTCGAAAGTAAGGACTATTTTTGATTTTTTTCAATTACTTCACATAGTAAAAATTGTATAATTTTTACATTTACCAACCATTATTCTCACATATAACGTTTTCATGAGTAAAAAGTTTGAGGATGACCTTGATCATGCCTCTAATATCAATATTCCAGGGAAACCTTGCTAATGGTACTATCGACGATAGTATTGAAATGTTAATTTATTTCCGCAGTTCCCCGAGACCTACTTAGTGTCTTCGGAACTGATAAAAACATTCCCAGACAAATTCGATAGCTATTATGAGATTAAGCACCCGGAGACAATCAAGGTGTGGGGAGAAACAGCCGCCACGTGTCGGTGGACATTCGTCTGTTACGAAGAATGTGAAATGCATTTGAAAGTTAGTATCGTAAGCCGTATAAGAAACAATAGTTAGCAACAGGTACCGTCATCAGTTATGAGCGCTAATGGTAGGAATACTGTACCATGTTTTTATTCGTCTCGCGCCAGACAAACATACTTATAATATGATTATTGCGCATTCAAGGTACGCGCTCATAGCTCGTGACGTTTCGCTAATAGAAAGGATGAAAAGTTTATGGAATGTCATTTGTCACGTGACTGGTTATTTCCATATATTTTGTATCGTTTCTATTAGCGCAAGCGCGAGAGAATGTTACTTTGTCTAGGCCTACTGTACTTGCATTAATGAGCGTGTGAAATTTCTCGGTATCAAAAAAACGCAGAATTTGCATATCTATAATTAATAGTAGTCTATAGGTGCGTATCAACACTATTACTTACATTATTTTCAGGTGGTTTTTATAAACGAGTTGTCTCGCGAGTACCAGTTTTACAATATCGTAGCAACGGTAACGCCAAGCAAAATCGTAAGCACCGTGACGTTTGAGGCGAGAGCGCGAGAGATCTTACAAAAGGAAATTATTGTAGCCAACCCTCTTGCACAAGACACTGAATTTGACGTCCATTGTGATCAATTGTCATGTGCTGAAAAGCTTACAATTTACAGAAATTCTGAGGTAACAATTCCAATCATTAATCGAATATTTTTTATTGTTGCAGGATTTTTGGATTTTTTATACTGTAATACGCATGAAAACTTTTATTGCGCGATTTTGGTTCTCGTGTATTTGTACTCAAACTTAGCATTTGTTAGCGAGTAGCGACATCTGTGTAACGAGGGAAGAAACGCTGCTACGCTTATATATTTAATTCATACTTTGAAGTAGATGTAAACTTAAACGTCAGTCCTACTAATATTATAAACGCGATAGATCGTAACTCTCTTAAACTTTCATTATAGACAATTATCGTTATATTTTGGACAATTCAGACAGTATTTTTATAAATGATTGGCTATGTGTCAGTCTTATGTATTAACTATATTGCTGTAAAGTTTAAGAGAGTTACAATCTATCGCGTTAGCGAAAGCGCGTAGCAAAAAATTCTGCTATGCTCTGACGTCACTAGTATATTTGTATATTTCAGGCAACACTTGTATTGACATACTCTCCTCTAGTAGTGGGGGAGACGGAAGACTATCTGCAGGTGATCAACCCACTCGCAGGCTGCTTCTTATACAAGGTGATACTGAAGTGTCTGCCAGCCAAGGAGAAATACCTAGAGTTTACTACTCCTCTGGGGACCTCCATACCAATTCGCCTCAGAGTACAAAATAGGACTGATGTTAGGGCCGATTTCAATACCTTGGTATGCATACGTTAGTCTGATATCCTGTAGTATATTAAACAGAATAGGGATATAACGTTATTAAATGGATAATTTCAGGTTTCGCATGCATCTATTCAAGCCGAAAAGGAATACACGCTAACTGCCTTTGAAAAGGGTAAATTCTTAGTAAAATTTGAACCAATTCAAATCGGGGAACAAAACTGCAAAGTTTCCTTTAACTCGTTAATTGCTGGAGAATTTGTGTGAGTGTTTTGCATTAGTAGGTCTTAGTATAGTTGTTAACCCAAATAAATCATGCTATAAAAACCATATAAAATACTGGATCTGGCGGTAGGGTCCGGTAGATCTTACTTGGACTATGAGGACTCACTTCGTTTGATTGAAGCCTTTATTGTAGAAGGCTGGCATTTACTTAGGCCAAGGAATCAACATTCACTTCATGTCAGCTTTCTTGGCATCCTTTCACGAAACAGCTACTAGACCCGTGTTTTTATATGTGCGTGCCTCATAATTCTTATACCTTTGAACGAGCAATCCTTGTATATATTACAAAAACTGCTATGTAATCTGATAGATTAAGGTAGATACTAAAATTAATAAAAATACATGCTCATGCCATCCCAGAACGTGAGGGTGTTGTTGTTACAACACCCACACGTTCTGGGATTTCACCGAATACGTTTAAGTGCCAACATGACAGACGGCGAGCCCATCGCCGTCTCAGGCACTATACACACGTCTCTGAATTAGTTCTCAGACATATGCAGGTTTCCTCACGATGTTTTCCTTCATCGTAAAGCACGTGGTGTGGAATAACTGCAGGTAAGTTTTTAAGAAAAATTCATTGGTACAGGCCCCGCTGGGATTCATCGCAGGCGACTGCTTAAGCCCCAATGCTACCACGGCTCTTCAATTGAAATTTAGTAATAGTTTTTATTTGTGGACAAAAATTTCAACACTTCATATTTTAAATCTGTTACTTGTCGTGTGTTTAACGATTAGTTTGTTTTCACAGGTTCAATATAAAAGGCATTGCAACTGAACCAAAACCAATGGGTCCATATGAGATAAAAGCTGGGGGATCAACGATAATTAAGTTCAAAAATGTATTTGAAGAAACAAGAATGTTCAAATTATCTGTGGACCGAGATGAATTCTACCTTAAATCTCTTTACGAACCATTGAAGGGAAAAAAAGTACGAATATTCTATTTATATATTGGGTATAGGGAGAATAATGAAGATTTTATTGACCAGATTATAGATGGCTATATTTATGTGATTGCAAATTATACATTCAAAAGATCTTCTCCCCAACCCATTATCATAAAATATAAACTACTTAATTGAAATGGAAAGCAATATAAACTTAGTTTACATATGTTTGCAACGATCCTAGACATCTCTGTCGCACACTACCTATGTGATGACGCTACTGACACTGAGTTGCGAAATCGAAATTACCCGAATTAGCTTTCCTAAGATCGATGTGCAGTATATACTGCCGGGGACTGTAGGAAGCTTATATCTTTATATTTGCGCTACTCATTACTTTGTCAATCTCCATTTATCCATGTATATGCAAATATTATTTTTAGATAAATACAACAGAACATTAGTATAAATTGAAATAACAATTCCAATTAGGAAAGTTTACAATATGTGTATGCTCACGCCATCCCAGTATGGTCCCCGAAGGGGTAAGCAGACAAGCGTGTTTAACAACAAAGGTTGAAATAAATAAAATGTAAAGTCGATCCTTTCCTATAACATTTTTAAATGCTTACTTAATTTAATAGATTTTATTTTTATTTCTTTCAGGAAATAAAAGTACAAGTGTTCTTAGCCGATAATCCTGGTTCAGAGGGCTGGCGGGCACCCACTGGGTGTCTCACTATTGAGTCCTACGATCCCCCTGAACCCAAGGCCAAGTGGACCTATTTCTTGCAAGGAATTTAATTTAACTACAAGCTTAAGTATTTTATGTACAGCATGTGCTTCTATTATTACATAATTATTTAGTTTAATTCATTAAAAAGCTATACTATTAAAAATTATTTTTATTAATGATGACTGACTGAATGAAAACTATATGCGTGCTAAGTGGGTCGTACCTACTGGCCATCTTTTCGGGATCGTAGAGTATTACCAAATCCCGTCTGTACTACCTAACTACCTTTATAATATTGTAAAATCATTTTTTAAATAACATACTATAATGATTCGTTTCTTTTCTTAAAGCTCGAGATGGTTACACTCTTTTTTTTTTATAATGCTGTGGAGCGAGCGTGGGGAGATGAAAGCTTTTTCAGGGCAAAGTTCTTTATTATATGTTTCAAGCATAGATATAAGAAAATTACTAAGGTAGTTTGAAGGCAAGGCAATCTTCAAATGACGAACTATAACTGACCCCCTAATAGTTTTTCTGTGGCAAACAATATAAAAAAGAGAGTGTGCTCTGTCTTTGTTTGACTGGCTTGAGTTGTCATGCTCACTAAAATGCCTTTGCTTGCAGCGGCGTCTGGATGACGGGTTGTCCACTTCCCTCTATGATGGTTGAGGAGGTCAATGGCTTTCACGTCATACTTGTGAGCATGTGCTGCTTGTGGGGGGTCATCTCAAGCTACGCATTTAGTTATAAGTATATCTACTAGATTTTTAATTATGTTCATTTTTATCGACATTTGTGCATTGGAACTGTGTCCATGAGCTTATGTTTCTTAAATGATTTATTTCGTAGTCTTAAAATTGTATAATATTTTTGAAAAGAGAGTAATTACCGAGTTTCTTGCCAGGTTCTTCTCAGTATAAGCAACCTTCCAAACCTGGGGGTAGCATGTATAATCCTGTATGATTATGTCATTCATACGATTTGAAAGTGCTTTGTAAAAAGTCTAACCGAATAAAGATATTTTTGTCTTTGACTTTGACTTTGTCATTGAGTGAAAATGCACAATCTGTTTCCATGGTGACCAACCTATTTTATAATTGAAATAACTGCTGAAATAACTATCATCATATCTAACTATCATACATAATAATTATAAAAAATATATTTTTTAATAGTAATTGAGTTTTAAGAGCATAATCAGCTATAATCATTTTACAAAACACATTTTGATGTTGTGATGACTACTTTTCGTGTAAATTAACTAAGTATGGAAATATTGCAAAAATTCAAACAAAATGGTTACTTCACAGCTGAATTATACCACCTTCTTACGAAGAAGAAGGTGCTGCCTGAATCGGAAGAGGTTTGTGTATTTGGATTGTGGGATACATTTACGTAGGATTCTATATGTTAGCTTATAGCATTTGTCCGGTCACAGCAATCATTATTGTCTTATATCTCGATAGTCAGAAATTATCGCATTAAGGTGGGTTTCCACCAGAGTTGTGCGATGATACTGGTCCCGTCACAAGTAAAGAACGCACAGCGAAAAATAGTGGGGAAGCGCGTGTTTTTATTCGCCTCGTGCCATACATATATACAAAGAGAGACGCACAAAATGGGTACCGCGTATTCACTGGTACACGTTTTTAACCATTGACGGGACCTGTAATTAGCGAAAGAAATCATTCGTTTAACATCGTTTCGCTCAGTGCAGTGATTTTATTCGTTCTGTACCAACACGTCCTCGCAAATCTCTTGTAAAAACGCAGCCTTGTTCTATTTGGAAATCCAACTAATAGGTACAACCCCAAACATGGCTTGTAAAAATACAGTATTACCTACTCATGTACTCGCTTGCATAATACTGTACCAGCAATATGGTAAGTGCCAAATATAGATACGGATCATATCAAAATACATATAAAATGTATCCATAATCGAAAATATGTATGGTTTAATAGATCACGCCATCGGAATATATAAGAGAGATGAGTATGAGCACTCAGGAGCGACTGAAGAACCTGAACAACATGCAAGTAGAGAACATTGTTCACAGCGGACACAAGAGTACCAAAGTGGTGCTGAGCTTCACCCCCAGGCTGCTCGTGTTCCAAAACTTCAAGCCTAACGACAAAATTGTTGCCAAGTTCTCAGTTAAAAATATAAGTAAGGTAAGGAAAGGATTTAGATAATTATTCCATGTACAACTTGTGTGCTGCTTTCACGCTTTGACTTGTTGTGTTCAAGATCCTTTAAACTTTTTTCCACATAATTTCCTATTAGTATTAACTACTATTACAAACAATATATCTATGTCTATACATACACATAAAATTCATAGTCCTGACTGACTGAATTCACCTGATCCTAGAAAAATTATATTTGGAAAATGGATTCTTGATACCTGTATAAAACAAAGGAATTTCCGAAATTCCACCTCTAAAGGGGTTAAATGGGGGTAGAAATATATGTTACGTTATAGTAGAGTTGATTTGTGTACTCAGACACCGACGTTCCTAAATATGGTGTACAAGGAGTCGTCGTACTTCTCCATCAAGCCGTGCGGGGGCACGCTGCTGTCTCGGCTGGCACCCGGCATCAGCGTCACATTCGCCATCACCTTCGTGCCCGTGCAGTTCGAGGACTACATCCATAGGGTCACCTTCTACACCGATCTCGACCAATATGTCTTACCTTTGATTGGTAAGATTCAAAATGATGAATATAGTAATCTGCTTTATGTGTAGAATAGAATAGAATAGAATGATTTATTACATGAAATTTGGTTACAAAAGAGGTTGTTTAAAATAAAAGGTACATAGCATACTTTACCCATTTTGGGTATGTAAATATTAGTAAAATGTTAAAAATTTTGTCTGCAAACAACATGGCTCTAACCAGGCATATTATTTTATTTATATAATAATGTATGATAATTTGATTATGAAGATTTCTTCTTGATTTGTAGCGATGGGACCTCGACCCGTATTTAACTTTCCGGACATAGTAAGTGTTCCGAGAACTCCTCTCAAGGTGGAGAATCAAGTGTATATTTCTATCTCCAATGTCGGCCATGTGCCAGCCGGCTTTTCAATTAACACCAAGTGGTAAGCTTCTGGTTTATTGATTGCTAATCGTCTTCATTATGGAAGTACTGAATGAATGTAAGAAGTAGGTATAATGGGATCGATCCTAGGCAATAAGTTTGTTTGTTGTTGACTGTTAATAACATCATATTATATATTTAGCTAAAGTCAAATAAATGAATTGTTTGAGTTTTGATAATTTTCATTTTGCAGTCCATTTTCGGTTTATCCAAAGAGTGCATATTTGAATCCAGATGAAAAGGTTGATATCAAAGTGGCATTTAAAACAATGAATTTAGGAGAAGTAAATGGGGCATTATTCGTCGTATTTGAAACTGGTAAATTAAGGTTTTTATGTTTGGACAGGCAAATCTACGTTACTGTGAAGTATTTCCTACTTAGTATAACTAACTTTTATATATCCAGGAGAGAATTTCCGTATCAAATTGACTGGCGAAACGCATACTATTAGCATAGGATTGGAGAAGGATGTGGTGCGATTTCTTGATACTTACAACACGATGGTGCGCCAACAAACCTTTAAGATTACTAACAAATCTGACCATTTGCTCACTTACATGTGTATGAAGAACGACTGTGTTTATTATGGTATATTCCATCATATTACTGGTACCAATGTAAATAGTGATGGTCTCAGAAAATAACACATTTTTTTGTTATAATAGATTTTCAAGACAAAGTGAAATTGGCTACAATGTATTACAATTTAAAAGAAAGTGAAGCATCCAAGAACATGAAACTTGTTCAGTACGACGTCCTGAGCAGCGACGAGCACGACAGAGTATACACGAGGATATTCCTTGACGAAATACAGTCGCTTGTAGCAGATGAAACATTACTGTTTCAGAACACACACTTCTCCATCACACCTATAGTATGTGCTTTTATGTTCTGTTGACAAATCAATATTATATTGAAAACGTTAGTGGTATTTACAACATAATAATGTATTATTTTCCAGCAAGGCAAACTGTGGCCTAACAAAGCAACAGATTTGACAATAACGTTTAATCCCAAAGAAATTGGTGAGTTTGTTGCGACTGCATATTTGGATCTGGACGGCGTCGTGGACCGAATGCCGCTGAAGATGGTTGGAACCTCCCTGCCGCCGGCGATACAGCTCAACTTGGAGACACTCGACATGGACACCGTTTATATCAACAAGACTTATAATTATGAAATAGTGGCTACCAATAAAGGTAACGCATATTCCAAACGTCTAATTATAATTTATAGCCATTAAAGCCTATTTCAAAAATGGCTAATACAATCAATGAAACTTTGCAGGACACATAAATGGGGTAATTGTGTACAAAGAAGATGCAACGCTTTTCGGGAGTGTCGTAACATGTACTCCTGAGCTTCATTGCCTGCGTCCCGGTGATAAGGATATTTTTGTGATATCCTTCAGTAACTCCAATCAAGGGCCGTACTTTGAGGAAATCAAATTCTCCATCCGCGACACGAATATACAACTGAAGCTTTACTTGAAGTAAGATTTCGATGTTATTATAGACTTGACTTGAAACCACACAAGTTCGTACTGTGACTAAGTCACGTGATTGAAACAAGGCCAACTTTGGTGTAGCTGTGTTGTAAGGTATATCAGCGACGAACTCTACTTCGAGTGTCAGTTTCAAACATACGAAATTGAATTTTATCGTGTATGTGCTATGTTTCAATGTCTTATGATAGAAAATGACACGAATCTTCGTGTTCGTAGCTGATATATCTTACAGAATAACGTAGTAGTTCAAGATTGTACAATTTTGATCGTGACATAAGTTTATTGAATCATGTGGTGAGCATACTAGGTGAAGTAAGTATATGGAGTATTTGGAAGGTGCATTTTGTATTGTCTCATAATATATTTCAGGTATAACATGTGTTTATCTCTAAACTTATTTACAGGGGAGAAGTTATTTATCCGTCGCTTATGTTCAGTGCTCCGTCTTTAGATTTCGGCACAGTCAGCATTGGTAAGCATTTCGATGTTAACTTTTCGATAATAATTATGGTTATGACTACTGTGAACTAAAATAACTAAGTAGAACCTAAAGGTACTCAGTTGGATCATGATATTCAGTGGAAAGCAAATAAATAAGTTTACAAAACCAATACTGTTTGTAGGTTTAGCGAAGTAAGCAAAATAAGCTTTAGAGAAATAAACTTTGCAGATATATGAAATTAACTGCTAGTGCTATTTCAGGTGTGCCTAAAACATTAGAATTTGAAGTAATCAACGAGTCAATAGTGCAAGTGAACGCGTCAGTAAAGATATCAACGGACGGTCCTGAAGTGAGCAGCATCACGTTGGAGGACTACGCCGTGGCTCTTCAACCCAAGCCGGAAGTCCCTCAGTGGCCTCGCGAGTTCAATATTGTGCCGTCTAAAATTGCTTTGGAACCTGAATCAAGAGTATCTTTGCAGGTCAGTTCTATTCGAAAAATTACAAGATAAAGATTTTCAACTCCATTAAGAGAAAACAGTGTTTTATTCACCTTTAACTAAACTTTGGTAAGCTCATGGCGCGACTCCAATTAGGCTATTTGGTGGCCCTTCCAGAAAGTTAACTAGAGGTATTCCAACAACCTCTGCTTGAACATTATTTGCTTAACATGTCTGATGACAAGTCCACTGCCCTCTCAGTCACTATACATACGTCTTAGTATTTCTCATGAGACATATGCAGGCTTAAATGACATCACTACACTTAAGCCAACGAAAACATATTGGTATGAACCACTGATCAAACCATTGACACGTAAGACGTAAACCACTTGGCCGTAACGGCAAAAAAAAAATTAGTAATACTTACACTCCGTTTTAAATTAATGTGTACTTCCTTGTGTTTTATATTGTCATAATATTCAGGTGACTCTCACGGCCAATTTGATCAGAGCGAATCAAACAGTTCTCGAGCTAGAGTTGGAAAAATCTGACAGCCCGCCCATAGTACTGCCAGTGTTGTTCAATGCAGTGATCCCCAAAGTGACACCAGCTCCAGATATCAGGCTGCGAGCCTGCTTCATTGAATTTCCCTATAAACAAGAGATACAACTTTCGTTTGATGAATTCTGGGGTTACTTTACCTTAGAAGAGGATCAGGTATTTTCATTATATCCTTTAAATTTAGTGAAATGGCATGTATGTCGAGAGGAGCTCATGGCACAGTTGCTATTGCGCATATCATTCGATCAGCGAACTTAAGCAACCCTAACCCTAGCCAGTATTTGGATGGGTGACCACCCGAGTTCCCTCCGTGCCTCGGAGAGCACGTTAAGCCTTCGGTCCCAGTTGCCAATTTATCATCTTTGGCAATCGTTACAGGTCAGTCGGAGGCCTAAAATAGTCCGACAACTGGTTTAACCCAGATCACAGGTTTACCTCGTAAAAGGGGTTCTGAAGGTCAGATGGCAGTCGCTTCGTATAAAAATCAGGTGATCAGCCACATCGGCTTGAATCAAGTGCTGACCCCAGCAATGTATGGGATAAGGCCAGGAAGATGATGATGGCATGTATGTCGATCAGTCCGTATTCTCGCTAGGAATATGTACTGGGTATATACTTGCGTCCAATTTGCTGTAACTATTTTATACAAATACTTAATATTTTTAATATTGTATTCATGAAATGTACATGATGAATTGAATAAATATTTTTAATTCTCATTTTCAATAACAAGTGACTCGCATTCAGTATTAAATGCTAGAACCTGCATCCTTTATAAATTTCGTGCTTAAGTATACTACAGCGGATACTCCAGAACAACAGAACAACTTATTTCAAATGTAAAATATGAAGCACCTGTTATTTTTCAAGGTGGACTCCACGCTACAAGTGGATGTAGACATAAAGGAAGGATTGATAGAACCAAACAGTATCATACGTTTACCCATTACTATAAAAACGAGTGTACTAGGTGTCCAAGAACACGTTTTACGGTAAATATGCGCGTACATTAGTGTATTGTTTTCAGTATTTATTTATTTAGTAGTTGTAATAAATATTGTCTCACCTGCGTAGGCTACATTTTTATTTCATGTGTTTATTTCGAGGAACCATAATTTAATTACTGTCGAAAATAAAAGTTGCGTATTACTCCTTGTAAGATCAGCTATCTACCAGTGAAAGTCCAGGTCAAGCCGTTTCGGAGATTATCCGGTACAAACAGACAGACAGGGAAAAAAATGTTTTATTTGTGTATCGTTTATTTGCATATGTATAATATGCATTTAGTGAAAAGCTGCAGCCGTGGTGGCATTGAGGTTTGAGCAGTCGCCTGCTACGCAAGCGACGCAAGTTCGAATCCTAGCGGGCTTGTACCAATGAGTTGTTCTAAAAAACTTATGTACAATGATTTCCCACCACGTGTCTTACGGTGAAGGAAAACATCGTGAGAAAACCTGCATATTTCTGAGAAGTAATTTAATGACGTATATAAAGAGTCTGAGACGGCGATGGGCTCACCATCTGTCACGTTGGCACTTAATCATCTTCGGTGAAAAGTGTTCTGCCTACCCCTTAGGGGAATACAGGCGTGAGCATATGTATGAAATGCTGTTAATTCCAAATTACAAAGAGAAACTTCAATTTTATTTATGTCAATTTATGATTAAGTCAGTTTTACATTCACTTTATATTAAAAAACATTCAATTGGTGGTTACGTATAGGTATACGACCGTATGATAAACCAATACAGGCATCAACAAACAAATACGGTAGCATTCATTTAAGCTTTCCCTATGGGATTTCAGTATACGTTTGTTTGGTATGAGTAATCCGATCGACATCTGCAATATAATTGGGTGTGGTGTCAGACCCATTGTCACGTGCACCCCGATGGCCCTACATTGGGGACAGGTGAAGTTGTTGACCAAGTCTCATAAGATCCTCACTCTGTGCAATGATTCCCCTGTCAACGTAAACTTCCGAGCTATGATAGTGAGTGCATGGTGTTATTTCTTGCAAATAAATCGTAACTAGAATTTGAAATTTTTAAATATGCTTCGTTTAGATAGTTATAGATTAGTAAGAATTACGTAAACTTCCAGTAGTGTTCTCATGGTCTACCAAAACCGTTGTATTGAATAACATGCAAAATCGGCGGTAAAAATTTAAGCCCATGTGACTTTTCAATGACAACACCTAATTGAGACTTGGAGGTCTCAATTTTCTCAAGTGCTTGAATTATTTCCAAAACTCTTCAAGGTATTGAAAATTCGGAATCACAGATCGAATAGCATTAAAAGTAAAAAATCGATCGGATGTCGGAAATTAAAAATATTTAAAAAAATATCTCGATGAACTCGTAGCAAATGCTACGATCCATAGAGGGTCTACGGCGTAGCACGTAACATTGAACAATGTAAGTTATTCAGATTCGTCAGACTTTCTTTCTTTAATTTTTTTTATTTTTAATTACTGCTAACTGCCCATATGTGCCTCTGATATCTCTACACGAGTCATACTCATGACATTGCAAGAAAGAGTATTTCATCCCTCTTAGTAAAATATTTCCATTGCTGGTTTTATCATATTTTTTTCGTATACATTGGATACTAGCTGGACACTAAAATTAACTAAAGAAATATGTATATAATCTTATTGTTCATATATAATTATTAGAAAATAAAATGCTGGTATGTTTAACATGTGGTTAAAATATAACTGTAATACTTAAGTAGATAAGTAAGTTAATATTTACAAGCCCTAAAATTCGGTGAAATATGTAATTCTTGTGACCTTAATAACACCTATTTTGTACCATATTTCATTTGAACAAATATTATTTCTATTTCTATTTATAATTATAACAATCAGAGGTCTTTGCATGAAAGAGTAACAAACTTCACCCATACATACATTCTTACAAACTTTCTTTGGCTTTATAGTTTAGTATAATATGGATGCTTTAACTGTATTTTCAGCTGAATAAAGATGGCAGATGGCAAATATATCCTACTGAAGGCTATATAGCACCAGAGTCTGAAACAGAATTATACTTAACTCTTTATTTGATTGATGCCCATACTTACACAAACAAAGCTATGATACAACTTGAGAAAGTGAAGGATATTGTAAGTGCGATTCTATCAAATTAGAAAAGAGCAGAAGAATAATGGTATAACAGAGTAGTAGTTTACAGAGGATTTATTTTATACTAGCTTTTTTCCGCGGCATCGCTCGCAAAGAATATTTTTTTTAAATATCCATGTTGTTGCCTATGTTTCAAGATGTTCGATTAAGTAGTTTGCGCGTGAAAGAGTAACAAACAAATATACATTCTCATTTATAATATTAGTAGGATATTCTGTCAAATTTTTGAGTGTTGGTTATTTCCCCTGCAGTTAGTGCCGCTGACAGCGACCGGCGTGGGCACCAGCATAGTAGTTGGAGAGCTGCGGGATAAGATTATGCTCGGCCGCCATTTCACCAAAATCCCACTGAACTGTAAAGTGACCATGGAAAACTGTGGTACCCGACTACACTCCTTGGAGTGGAATGAGTTTTACAAGGCGCCTAAAAGTAAACAACACGCCGCGTATGTACATTTTAAATTTGCATAGATATTACACTTGCGAATGTTACAAAATAATTTCCTAGACAGTAATTATTATGTCTGGTTATAGGAGTTTCTTTAGTTTGGATCCGAAAACATTCAAGATAGCAAGCGGTGAAAAAGTTGAGTTGAATTTAACGGGTGTTTCGTATAAAGTGACTACCATTAAAGAGGTGTGGTACTTAGTGGGAAGTGTTGAAGGTATCAACAAGAAGGAATTGTTAATGGAATGTCTAATAGTGGCAGAGTTTGTCGACCCCAAAATAGAGCTATCATCGACATTTATGGATTTTCAATGTGACTATGGACCATACAGTGAATATTATAAGTTAACAGGTAATGAGCAATATATTGGGCTCTAATTTTGTAAGGCTTTGGTAACCACCTATTCATATTCATATATTTATTGCATTTATGTCAGTTACATGAAATATACACAATAATCTTAATTACCATTATGGTAACTAACATAAACCCTGTTAGGGCACAGCAATGTGAGACCCACTTACCATCAAAGGTTAATTGCAGAATGAAATAATTATTATTCATCTCCTTTCAGATATTATAACAATCAAGAATGTATCTAAATTACCGCTCGATGTAGATTTGAGTGTAAGACCTCCATTTGCCATAATACAGAAACAAAATACATATAAGATTTTACCTGAAGACGAAAAGTTATGCTGCTGTATATGCTACAGCGAATCTGATCTAAATGTTTCCAAAATGCTCCGTGAAACAGGCGCGAAGCAGTCGCGCACGTTCATAGATTATTTGACATTGAAACCTGTGGAGCCTCTGCGACATGAACCGCTGCAATTCTTTCAAGATATCAATAAAATTAAAATGGCTTTTCATTTGACTCATGCGGTAGAGGAGCGCCTCGAAGATCAAGATATTATGAAACTGCAAATTGTATTCGACACCACTAAACACTTGTCGTTGAAATCTAGAGTGTATTGCGATTTAATGAGAATCAAATTTAAAGGGCACAAAAATAAGGTGACCATTTACTAAGATTAGACAGGTACATTTGGATTGTCAAAATTTAATTGAACATGCATTTAATTCAGTTATATTTTTCCAGGACGTTGTTAAATTTATCGGTAGAATAAATTTTCCAAATATTTTTATTTTTACGCCTAGACTAGAGTTTCAGTGTATATTAAATGGAAGCATCGAAAGTAGGACAATCAAGATTCAAAATGTAACTCCACTGACGGTGTGTTATCGTTTTCAATGGAAAAAATGTATGGTTACTAAGGTGGAAGTGGTATGTGCTATTGTTTATAAATTTATTCATTTATTTTAATATACATTTTGAACGGCCAGCAACCAAATTCACAAAATTTAGCAATATTAATGTGGATATTAATAAAAATAAAAACACATTCTTCTCGCAATTCTCTAGGCATGCTGACATGGTCGTCTGCCATAAAGATAGAAGAACATCACATTTGTTTGTCTTTATAAGTAAATCAGATAATTATTGATACAGTTTTTTATTCCTTCTATAGCCTGAAATAGTGAAAATGGAATTTGCAAGTACCATAAGTGACATGAAAAGTTTAACAGATGAAACGGAACATAATACAGGTAAAATACCAGTCCTTCGACTAACTTTAATTTTGTAATGTAATATTGACTCATAACGAATGTCTCTCAATCAAAAATAGCATACTTGCAACACTATAAACTTATATTTACGTAATTTGCTTTTGTTTCTTTACAGTAAGCGATGTCCATGAAATTATGCCATATCGAGCCATTGTAGAATCAGCTGGTAAAATAATAGGAAATGAGAGTCATGCTTATTACCAAAACTATGGAGTGTTACCTGAATCGTTAACTATGGAAGAATCTGTGATTGACGCTGAAGTTCTAAAAAATAGAGTTTTAAATAAAATAATTCCAATGATCCAAGGAGACTTTGCACAAGAGTTTGCATGGAACCATAAGTTTACGAAAATTGAGAAACCTCTTAAAGTAAATATAAATGATGTACTTCAATTAGTTCCAAGTCGTGGACTGCTGAAACCTAGTGAGGTTCAATATATACATGTGATTTTCAAACCTACACCGAATATAAATGTTCGTGCATTGCTCGAGTGTGAAGTTTTAGGTGGACCTTCAGAATCGATAATGGTTACTGGTCAAAGTTCAGATTTAATGTATAAAATTAATACTCAGAAAATTAATTTCAAAATAAGATCTTTCCACGAAAATGCATACGAACGACTGCTAATTTCCAATATCGCTCAGTTACCATTCGAGTATATAACTTATTTGAATGAACCGAAATTTCAAAATGAATTGGAAGGAACTATACTTAGTTTAGTGCCACCTGAAAAGATAATGGAACCCGAAGAAGAAGCAGAAATGCAAATAGTGGTGCGGCCAGGGGTAGTGGGTTATTTTAAACGCGTGTTCTTACTGGAAATAGGACATCTTCCCCACATACCCATAGAGGTATTCGGCTGGGGAGTCATACCTCAGGTTTACTTATCGTTACCGAGACCAGGGATTGCTAATGTGAGTAGAATCTTGCAGACAGTATTTATTGAGGCTTAACAATGAAATTGCCGTTTTTCCTAAGTGGTCATTCTCATCTGAATTAGGTATTCTACGGTTAATAGTTATTTTAATTAAACAAATCTTTCATCGTTATTGCAATTCATCGCATGATACATTTACACGTATTAATGAAGATATAATTAATAAACGCACAGTGCGATAAATATTAAATTTCCTGTCCTGACAAGCTCCATGATCGCCATTGTTTCATGGATGTCAATATGAGCCTCCACTACAATATGATTAATTTAAGGAAATCTAATAACGACATGTTTGTGCCAGTACAATATTGCGCCGTATGTGGAATGTCGGAAAAACAAAAACATTGATAAGTGAATATATTTAGTTATATCCTCAAAAGGCAGATTGCATACACAGTATCATGTAATTAAACTGAAATCTTTTGTAAATGACATGCACTTCACACAGTAAATAAATGAGCTTGATCTTATAAGTTTCAACCAATACCAGCAATTTCATAGTTAAAGGATTCAATAATATGTACATATAAACTAACGTCATAAAAATAATAATAATTTAGGTAGGTAACTAAACATTTTAACATAATATATTACTTATAGTTGCACTGCGAACTAGGGTACGGCGCTATTCCTGCTCTAACTTCGGAATATATGACGGCAATCAGTGAATTATTTGCAAGAAAAGGCACATCAGAACATGTCAATACACCATTGATCGAGCAATGTTTTGAGGACCCAGATTTTCAATTTGAATGGCACATATGTTCCGCTTGGGTAAAGGGAATGATTCATCTATATTATACATATTATGTAATATACAAATAGGTTAGCTTCGTAACGATTTCACTTGACAACTACTCGATCGTTTTAAAATTTTTCAAAGTTTGAAAGCTACATAGGTAGCGAGTAACATAGGCTATTTTGTTAATCGAGGCTAATTAGAGATCCGTAATAACATGCGAGTGAAGCCATAGATGGAAGCTATCATTGTATATATTAGTATTGTTATTTCCATAGGCAATATTATTCCATAATCAGGATCAGTGATCTTTTTATCACAGGATGGCTATCCTTCTATCATGGACATAGAGCTGGCAATAGAAAGGATGCTGGTGACAGATCATATCAAACTACGCCCAGAGCTGCTGAACATATATTCAAACTCTTCTAAAACGGGACCTATACCCGGTTTTCAGACGGTCCCTTACGTAATAGATTACGGAGTCGTTATTACTGGAAGCACAGTAAGTCAAGAGAGTTATATATTGTGCAAGATATATCAAGATCTGATATAACTACTGTGATAACACACTACATGCTTGAGGATGACAAAAAACATTGTGAGGAAACCTGTGTACGTCTGAGAAGAAATTCAATGTGTAGTGGCTGAGACGCCGACGGACTCACCATCTATCTTGCTTGTGGCACCTTATAATTATCCTCGGTGAAACGGCTTTTGTGAACTACCCGATATTATTATGAAAATTTTCAATTATTGATATCGTTGTAACTATTACAGGTACAATGCACTACGGAAATAACCAATTACGGTCCTATACCAACAAAAATACATTTTGCCAAAGGAACTAACATTCCAAGCTGGCTAGCAATAAAGCTTTGTGGCAAACTACTTCCGGGCGAAAGCGGAAAGTTCGATGTAGTATTTTCACCAACATCGATAGATTTCACTGAACTGGAAGAATATTTGGATTTAACCTTTCATCTAGAGGTATTGTCTCTTGTTGTTTCTGCATAGATCGTATCTACAATCAAATAGTTAGGTAACCGATTTGACTGGTTACATGCCTAGTCATGTTCTATTTATAATTGCCTATTGACGCTGGGCCAGTATTACACAATTGGCATATTAAAATAAGTTCTATAATAATAAAGCCCTTTTTCTATAAAACCATACAGGTACCATATGGAGTGACCATTCCAGTACAAATTAAAGCTCTATGTGCTGTGCCGTACTTAGCGACAAATGTGACTTCGGTTAACTTTGGATCAGTCAGATGTGGAGACAAGATAATATATTCTATACCACTCAAGAATGTGTAAGTACCCATGTTGGAACACCCTTATTGACCTAGTCCATGTGCTAGCATTCGCGTTGTTCCGTGACCCCAGCGACTGTTCACTCACTAGAAATACCATTGCGTAGTATTGTGTTCTTGCGTTGAATAAGGTTGCCAGTGCTACCATGGAGGGGAGCAGTTGGAGTGTAGTCGCTATGCTAGCGGTTCTCATTATGTTTGCCCAGGAATGTCATCACTTATAAGCTAGGCAGCGCACGGGTGACACTTGGTGTTACAAACATTCATATGCTGCAGTAACCGCTTACTAGCACGCGGACTACATGCTTGTTTGTCGCTATAGTAGTATAAAAAGAAAACTCAATTGTTCCTTGATAGATTCCTTGATCCATGCATCATCTTCCTGTTCATTCTCTTTAATTTCTCTCGATCAGCCTGTATGAATGTAGTGATCAACTACTATGGAATATTCTTATTCTAGGGGTAAACCAACTTGTATTTGGTTCGCGACCTTGAGACTAAAAGCTTCTGCCCCCAGTCCCATGATGGTGATGGACAGCTCGGGGAAATATGAGCCTGGTGAAGGAGGTTGGCTAAGTCTGGCCTTTAAACCCACTATGGAGGTTTGATTATAATACATTTTACCAAATTAGATACTTTTCTATGTAGATAGAACTTCGACCTCTATTCAGGTCATTGGTTGGGTCTGATACGTTTAATAAGTCACAGATATACTCAATCAGGCTAAGTTGGCCCAGACTCGGTGTATAAAAATACATTAAATATGATAATATATAGATTTTCAAACAATGAAAAGCCGAGGCGGCCTTGGAGCTTGAGCAGTCGCCCGCTACGCAAGCGACGCAAGTTCGAATCCCAGCGGGGTCTGTATCAATGAGTTTTTCTAAAAATGTATATACGGTGATTTCATACCACGTGCCTTAAGGTGAAGGAAAATAACATGAGGAAACCTATGTCTGAGAAGTAATTCAAAGATGTATGTATATTTCAAATTTCAAAATATCTTTATTCGATTAGACTTTTTACAAAGTACTTTCAAATCGTCAGAAAGACACGATTACATAAGATTATACATGTTACCGCCAGGTTCGGAGGTTGCTTTTACTGAGAAGAACTAAAAGAATAGTGCCTGAGACGGCGATATACTCACCATGTGTCATGTAGGCACTTAATCATCTTCGGTGGAAAGTGGATGTTGTTATTAGAACACCTCTGCCTACCCCTTCGAGGAATACAGGCAATCTCTAATATGTAATATTTCAATGCATTTACAGATGACTTATGAGGCAATGTTGATATTCAGATTCCACATGAATCCAAATAGATTGACAATACCGGTGACGGGGAAGGGTATCCTGCCCCATGTGCATATTATTGGCCCTAATGTGAACTTCCCTCCCACGTTGCCCTGGGCAGAAACAACGAGCATCTATTTCGGCCTCACCAACCCGTGCCCATTCCCAATCGAACTTATTATAGCCCACAGTGACACGTAAGTTTTTTTACACAATCCGTTTCAATTATTTTTTTAGTTCAGATTTATTTAGTTTAGACCCTGATAAGACACTTATGCACTAATGTAAACTAGCCTTCAGAGAACAACCGGTTAGAAAACTCAGTCAGGCATAATGTACATTTCGTCATGATCTTTCTGTTTACAGCAAGTGGAAAGAGGAAGAAGAAATACATCAATTGCTTTACAAATATTACAATAAGCCCGAGGAAATGTTAGTGCCGGCTATCAAACCAGGCACTGGGCTACCATATGAGATTGTCAACTTTTTTAGAAAGCTTAAAGAGAATGTGAACAAGTATGCTTATACTTATACTTTTCTACAATCTTACTAATTATATTATTACTTTTAAGCTTTGAATATTTATATCAAATAACTTTAGATGGTATAGCTTAGTAGATCGATTTGAAAAGATACCTAACTTATAAGGATGAACTTACAGGGACACTTACGCATTTAAAAAAAAATCAGTATAGTATGAATTAAATAAGGTTGCGTGTGGTGTAATATTATTTACATCTATAACTTTTCTACAACACCCCTATAACATGGGAATTAATTATAACTGGTGAAATTTGGGTCTACTCCATGGGTGAAATACAGGCGTGAGCATAAGTGTGTATGATTATTCAAAATTTAAGGATCGTGTCGTAAAATTGCTATTGTTTAGAAAAGTTTCTTAGTTTCAAAAGTAATTTCAAAGAATATTTCAGGAGCCTTGAGGAAGAAGCAGCTGCAATCAGAGCAAGCATGAAAACCGTACCTGCGGATAAAAAGTAGGCGCTGGTATTTTTGATGTTCAAAGAACATAATTGAACACACATTAAATAAACTTTATATTTTGTAGAAAATCTAAGAGCCCTAAGGCGTCCGCAAAGTCAGTAGCATCCAGTAAATCAGAAGCAACTCCAAGGAAATTCCGAAGTGAAGCAGAAATTCTAGCTGGTTTGATTTTCTTTCTTCTCATTATGTTCTTAGGTATATAAAACGAACAAAAGTTAACAAGTATAATTTCCTGGTTTTCAGATGAGATTAAGAAATTAAAAGAAAACAATGTAGATCCCCTGAAAGAGTGTATGTATGTGTTTGATCAAACATCAACTGAAAGCCGATCTGATAAATATATGAAGGGAATTATAATATTCGTTCACGGTTCTCCTTGTGAAGGTAAATAATACTGGTAATAATGTAGGGTTACAGTCCAATTATAATTTTCGTCCAAATAATTTTTCACAATGATAATAAAAAAATCGTTTAGAAATGCAATGTCAAGAAATGGCGTATGCTGTTGGAAAGAAGTTAGGTATTCCCACAGTCAATCTGGATCAGAGTATAATTGAAGCTCTATGTGTTAGCGAGTGTATGGCAAAATTTACACTGACGGGTGCTATCAATGAATGTTACGAGTCATTTAGACAAGAAAATAAAGAAGATTCTGAAGAACTAGGCGAGGATGTTGAAGGTAAGTTAACAAATTTAATTATTAGATAGATTAGGAATGTCCTTTCTAGTTCTTTATAGATTTAGTCATTAAACTATTTTTATTTATAGAAACGTTTGGGTTGACTGAAGATGATTTCGAAATTATATCTAAAAAGCTTAATTACATAGTTAACACCAGGAACGTGGGGACGACACCTCGTTCCAAAGCAAGTGATAAAAAGAAGAAGAGGTCTCCAAACTCATCTAACGATTCTCACATAACCGTAAATGCTTTCACGGTAGCCGGATCACCAACAATATTCCAAATGGTAAATAATTTGGAATAAATAATGTTGAATGTCTCGTTGGCCTACTGGTTGTAAACGCTTCGGTGGAAAAAGTTTTCCAGCTGTAGTATCCCAGTAGCACCCCGGAGTATGGATTAGTACCCGGCCGTAGTAACATAGCCCACCCCTTCGCGTGGTGTGAACATAATATGTATTGTAAATACATACATGTTATGGACTTAATTTTGATTTTCAGATTTAGGTATCAAAATGAAATCTTTAATCACACTTTTACGATAGTAATAATATACAAGAAGGTGATGTATGAATAAGGAAGATCATCTTTTTTAAGAATTACTTGAAGCTTTTTCTCAACTTCACTTTTACGATAGTTCGTCTATTAAGAATAGTATTATTTAATTTGTTAATATTTTGTACTTTAATATTATTAACCATAGGAATTACTGCAAGAGCTGCTAACCGATTATTTTTGCCTGCCGAAGTTTCATAAAGGATTTGTGGTGGACTGCCTCACAAGTTACTTAATAAAGATCCCACAGCTAGTCCTAACCACCGTTCTGAAGTGCAAGCAGATATGGAACATACATCTAGTGTTGTGCCAGTCCGACTTCAATAAGTGGGTTCAGGCATACGAGGACGCGCAAAAAGAATGCGAGTTAATTGATCAGTAAGTAGAAATCACAACGAGCCTCATATTGTGATAGGTGCAATTAAGTAACAATACAGTGAAAGACAGGTCGATATAAATAGTTCATATTTCAATAGAAATATTCCTAAAGTATACGATGCAAATGAAATAGAAGAGATTGTCCAATCTTTTGAAGAAATGACTCACGAAGAATATGAAAATGCTCCTGCAGATCTTAAGGCTATTTACATAGCTCATGGACTGGACGAACGAAGACGAAAGTGCCAAGAAAAATTTGGGTGAGCACTATTTCATTGGACCTAAGCTTTTTTATTTTCGTGCATGCATTTGTGCATGATAATAGTTTGTTCACGCATCCAACTCCCTTAGAAGCATTCGTGTGCTATATTGTATTCTACCATTGCCTTCATTACTAATTTGCTTATGTGAATTTTGTCCAATCATGTTAATTTTACTTATTGAATTATATAGTTTATAACATATACTTTCTAAAATATAAAGACGATATGACAATAAGCTTTGTAGTTACCCATCTGATTTAAAAAAATGTTCGTCCATGTTTATACCTTATAAGGCTAGTATTAGGATACAATGTTTTTTTCGTTTTTCAGTATTTCCAGTGAAAATGTATTAACTAATAAAAAAGAAAAAGTTGGCAAAGGTACCTATGTCATCCTTTTAACTAAAAATTTATATTATTTTTCTTTATCAGAAATTCCATAATTATGACATAATTTTCTTATTATCTATCTTTATAAATAATAGACCTTTGTGTACAGATACCAGCAAATCGTCAGTAAATATTAATTCAGATTCGAAGAAGAAAATTAAGAAGGACGACAACAAAGGTTGGCGTTTCAGTACCTTTATAAGAATTTTGTTTTATAATATTCAAAATAAACGCGTTTATAACTCGAACATATTTTTTAGGTAAACCTACAAATGAATTCATTTTAGCCAATGCAAAGTACACTGATTATACTAAAAATGTCTATGAAAATCTTATAAATATTGCAAATAATTGGATTCTTGAGGAAGGTGAAATAGGAACACCAATATACGGCTTCAATGGTCAGGTTGTAGGAGCAGCTCAGAAAAAGGCAAAGAAAAAGTCTGAATTACAATTGCAGGTAACATGGTTCAACAATATTTTGTGTCTCCTTAATACAAAACGTGGTTAAAACGAAGACTTAGACTAAAGATAGACTAAAAACTATGCCTTTTTAAATTCATATCACAGAAAAAGATTGGGCTACGTTTACCAAGGACTATCCAATACGTCTAGTAGGTAAGCCTGTTTTGTAATGAGGGGACTTTTGTCCAAGAATCGTTGCATTGTCCACAATTCGTCATCTTTGTATTCATCAGATCATATCATCTTTCACTTTTGGACTTCCTCGAATTAACACCTGATTATATTCAACGTTTTTAATGGTTTGCTGATGGCTATACTTAAGGTTTTAATTCATAAGATTTTAAGCAATTAAGTGTTCAATGCTTTGGTGCCAAGTTCTTAAAATGGTTTAGAAAAATATGAACATAAGGCGAGATACGTACCCTCGACCTTCTGCAAAAAGTGGAGTTGTTCTGTCAATTGACCTACTGTCCTCACCTCATGTCCCCAATTTTTCATTGCTTGTTCTCTTTATAGTTGGCATCTGAGGTGAATTTTGCCGAAAGAGGTTTTCCATTGACGCTCATCATGTGTCCCTGTTCACACTACAAGGAGGCTTTAGTGAAGATGTTCGTAGAGTCACCCCTTGTACAAGTTGCTCTAAAGGACGAAGAGGATCTGGACATTTTGAAGTGTCCCGTGAACACAAAAGATTTTACAGTATTGATGCCAAAAATATTTCCTCCAATTCACAATGAACAGCCGCTGCAATGGTGTTACTTAGATGAGCCAACGGTTAGATTAAAATGATAAACATTTTTATCCTAAATTGAATGTGGGCTGTTCTCTATGTCAGGTATTGGACATGGAGATATATATATTTATTCAATCGTTTCAGATAAAAAAATGCGAATGTAATCAACTTACTGATTTAAATTTGTTGGACGATTCAACACAGGACAATATATTGAATATTTTATCAAAATGGCATTGTGTGTGTGGTAAAAAGGTTAGGAATTTAAATTTTAATAAAGTATTATTCAACGCAATGGTTAACTAATCTGAATATGCTCCAGTTTTTAAAGCGGCTAACCTCACAGGCCTCGTAGTACGTGCCTTATCACAGATAGCCTATTGTGTTTGCAAAATTTGATGTATACTTACAATTTATAATTTCTTCATCCGATTACCTATGTTTGAAATGATGATTAAACATATAAATGATTTCAAATTAGGTTACTTCATCGCTAACATCTACTAGTGAAATACCCTCAGTTTCTTATGAAAGAATATCTGGAGAAGAAAGTGAATCGGAGGTTTTCTATCCTCTTCCACTTCATAGTGTCAAATCATTAGCAGGTGAGCTTACAAATTATAACAACAGTCAATTGAGAAAAATTTAACTAGGCTCTAGTTGATTCATCACTCACTCACTCACTTAAGTGATTACAATCTGAAAAAAAGTTACAAAAATTAATCAACTAATTATATTAGTGGGGGTACGTCAGCCTTGGAGTACCTACTATATTCATTAAATTTTTTTTGTCTAAAATATCCATTTATTTATTTGAACAAAATTCAAACTATTGAATTCAAAAGTTCCATAAAAAACATAAAAAATTTGAAATGTATGTTATAGATTTAGATAGCCCATAACTAGACATTGTGAACCATGCCATTCATGTTGTAGCTACTGGCAACCGCTTAGTGCTCCACCCTGGTGATCTGGTCCGATGTAAATTCACGTTTAGTCCATGTGACGAAGGTAACTTCAGTGTTAAGCGGTTTGTGGAAGTCAATGGATGGCCCGAATCAAGAGTCGATGTCACTGCAACTGGTATTTGTGATCTGCCTAGGTAAATGCTCGATGCAATAAATAATCCACGTAACCAAATGAATAGTGCATACAAATAAAAAAAAATTGAATACAGGTTAGATAGTCGACCGAAAAAGATGTTCCAGAACTTTGTAAGGAGAACCATCGAAGACAATGTTTATAAAATCACATATTTGGACGACCAAAAGTTCTTTGAATTTGGTCCGATTTTTATTGGACAAAACAGGTAGATAAATAGCTTTAATTTATTGTTATGTTGGAAATTACCTCAAAATAAATACACATTAAGTACTTTTAAGTTCTTAACAATTCTGTGAAGTGAAGTCATTACCTCAGTCTGTCAACTTCAGTTTAGAAGAGGCGTAGTTAGGTACTTACTAATCAAATCTCTCGGCTACCACGAAGATAATTACTGACTTACATACTAAGGATTAAAGTTCTGGTTGTAAATAAGGCAACACTTAAGTCAGTAATAAACTCTTCTTATTGCTATGTAGCTGATGCAAGTTCAGCATAAATAAGATTGTATTGTTGTTGTTTTTACAGAATCTATGAAGAGGAATATACGCTGGACTTAAAAAACGCTTCGTTGATGCAAGCCGATATAGAAATAGAATTTTTAGAAGACACTCAAGTATTTCAAATCGACAAAACATCCATTCGATTGGAAGTCAGCACCTAATTATAACGCACTATAATTTGATGAATAATATACAATGAACCTATGTATGCTTACATTAACTGGATGATTTTTTTCAGACTGGATGTCGCGATACTCTTACAGTTTCAGCAGCCCCTGCAGAAATAGGCGTTCACACCGTCACTCTGCTCTTCTGTATTAGAGATAATCCCGAGATTGTGACTGTGACCATATCATGCACTGGAGTCGTACCCAAAGTGGAAATACTTCCCTTTACCAAAACGATCGGTTAGACAGAAATATTAGATCATAACATTAATTAAATACGTTGTATATTGTCATCATCGTCCTACTCTTATACTGTTTTTTACCTGTATGCGCAATAGGGTCTTGTCTTTCCTTTCTCGCTATATCATATTTATCACTGTCACATTCATAAAGAAAATTTGCAACATTGTCCTCATTTTATTTCGGTTCCAGATTATGGAAGGCTTCTGCTGTATCGTCGCGAAGACGATAGGTTTATTGTAAAGAATGATTCAATTTTGCCAATAATGTGGAAAATTCAAAACCCACAAGATTTTATCGAGAACTTCATAATAGGTCAAACCTCTGGTCTGGTGATGCGTTATGACAATCAAGTGGTTCCTGTTACATACATCGCTTGTAATGTTGGCGTCATATTGAACAAGATGTTGACTATTGAAGTATGGACACGTATTTATTACTTAATTACTAGCTTACCGTTCGTGAATTCGATTTATCAGTGAGGCTATTAGAAACCCCGATCAAAGTAAATTCCAGATCAAGCAAATACTTATGTGTAAGGTGAGATAGTTTCTAAACTACGCCCGCTAAGTAACTTGGTAAGAAGTAAGTTTTTTCCAGGTATACGATGAATTCGGACGTGGAGATCCCATGTTGATAGACAGTTTGTTGCTGTCAGCGGAGTGTTACGATGTAATGGTGGAATGTGCCTATGAAAATCCTAACGAGTCCTTCCTCAACTTCGGGAATGTTAAAGTTAACTCCACCGTATGCCAAGAGATGTATTTATTGAATCGTGGCAAATATTGTATTTATTATAAGTAAGTTGCCACGTCAATGATTACGCATGTAATCGTAACTAGCCTTCAAGTTCCAGTAAGTATATTCATTTCTTCACAAATCTAAAATATTTTTTTAAACCCTTTGATTTGACGCACAGATTGAAGAAAGTAAAGAATTTTCCCGAACCGGCCCTGCTAAAGTCGTTTGAGGTCAGCAAAGAGTGCGGGATGATCCCGCCCACACAGAAGCTGTTCGTACTAGAGTTCGAGTGCACTCCCGTCACCTCCATCAACTTGGTGAACGTGCCGGCGTACACGTGCTCCCTGCTGGACGGCAGTAAGGACCAGGTGGTGGTGGCCAAATTCCCAGTGTGCGTCACCATCGCGTCCTTTTATAATACGTGAGTTCCTTATACTGTAATGTACAGGTATTATCATGTTTCCTGTTGAACGGCTGCGATGGGTGCCAAGTTTCATGCTTACTGAAGGACTGCATCGTATCTCACTACCATAAATATCCGTCTTAAAAGTATGACAATAAATTGTTACAAAAAATGTGTGTAGTTAAAAAGACGTTAAAAAGATTACCAGTTTGTATGGAGGTAACTACGAACCTCCATACAAACTGGTAATCTTTTTAACGTTATCTCTTAGTAATATTGGTATTGATATATAAATAATTTCTTCTCAGGTTCACGTTGTTCCCGCTGGGAGAATTGAATTTTCATATCATAGCAGTTGGTAGTGGAGTAATGAGGGAGGTTATTTTAAACAACACTAGCAAATGTCCCGTGACATACGAAATCATTTTACCGAAGAAATACCAGGTAGACCAAAATTCAACTCTAGTCCCAATTAAGGGAAAAGATCACAAGTAAGTTTAAGCTAAATAATCTTATTTCTACTGTCAGGAACATAGTTACTTTACATTAGATATTTATTACCATTGAAATTACTAATTGAATGTCTTTTACTATGATATAAAGTTTATAATATTCTGTCCGACAGAATAAAAAATCCTCCGATGAAATGTGGCAACTTCCTGATTTTGAACGAAGATAATCTACTGGCTCCTGGAACTAGTCGAACGCTCCCAATTCAGTTTATTGCCTCTGCTGCAAAAACGTTTGAGGAAACAATACATTTCATAATAAGTGATACTTGCCCAGCCGAAGCTCAGGGAGTGCCGTTGAAACTAGTTGGTACTGGGGCCATGCCATCATTGGATTTCTGGAACTTGGAGACGACATTCAGAGAGCATCTAATTGTCAAACATTTATCCGATTATAAAGTACCAGAGGTAAGATGACAATTCATTCATTGCCAATTATGCCTACTAAATAGAAAAATAATTGATTGCGATAAAATCTTTTTTCATCAAATCTTGTGTCTACAGTATGTTAACTATCTCATATCTTTTACTGCTTATCTCATGAATTAATATTGAAATGAATTTATATTACGATCCAAGTCGTATTCAGTCCAAAAAGTACTTCATTTCATTCGAAATTATCTTTAATTGATGGACACTAATCAATTGGATGTTAATGATTGTTTGATTCAATTATGGAATTTTGTACCCTTTCAGTCGTCACCACATTGCGTGTTTGTAGAGAATTCAGTGACGCTACACTTCTTCTGTGTAACAGTGAACACTAGCTACACGGGCTCTATAGATCTGTATAACAACGGCTTGGTGGCCTGCGTCCTATCCATGATGCTGCACTACCAGACCAACACGAACCAACGAATATTCTCTTTGGACAAATATGAAACTCACATAGAGCCCTTACTGCACAAGAACCTGGGCATAATATTCACTCCGAAGGCACTTCAAGTAATGTCAGTTTATCAATGAAATAAAATGTATAGAATTTCATTACATTTACTTGGTTAATTTCAGGAGTATCGAGCAGTTCTGGAAATCAAATTAAAATTACTCGATAATCAAGAACAATCCTTTAAAATTTGCATAATAGGCGAAGGCGTAATACCCAGGATTGATTTAATAAAGCCCCCTCTTAAACACCGTAGGATGGCTAATCTCAAATATCCAGTAACGTGTTTAGGGTCTGTGAACAAGCGATTAATTGAATTCAAAAGCATTACATCTGTAAAAAGTGTGGTAACTGTTGACATAAAGCAGGGTCATTTCGAAGACAGGCCTATCTTTTGGGTATCACCAGCACCAGGTACAGAACGCATGATCATATCTGACAATATTGGTGAGTGTAGTGTACTGTAACAGTTTTTGCCTACATTTCAAACGGACCATTTATGTTACAATAATTAAAATATTTAATTCCAGAAGAAAATAATGTTAGCATTAAAATTGTATTGAAACCAGATGAGACTGCAATATTAATGGTTCACTATAATCCAATCAGAAAAGGTTGTAACAGCTGTGACGTCTCTATTACAATAGAAGAAAATCCGTATGAATATTTTATAGTAAATATATTTAATTTTATATTTATACATTATATACATTTATCACATTTTTTACTATCTTTGGATCTTTAATTGCAGGTCGTATGTGAAGCCGAGGCGTTTATGGAGGACATTATTCTGACGGGACTAGATATGCTCTCGATGGACATTGATCTGGAAGCTTATAAAGCGTGTACTGATACAGGGTAATAATGCTTATAATATTACCCCACACGGGCACATTTAATCCAAGTCTTCCTAAATTCCTACCCACATTAAAATATTTTCTTGTTTAGTACTGGATCCACGCCATCTACAAGTGATGGTCGCAGAAAAACACGTTCAACTCTTGAAAAGAAGAAATCAAAGACTTTTGAGTCCAAAAAGAAAATTGTTTCATCCCTAGGCTCAATGAAACACAGCGATTATTCCTCCTCGGAGTCGTCGCTTCTAAAATATGTTTTGGATTTCGGTAAGTGCTCATTAATTATTTTAAGCACGTCGTACATGTAGTTATATTTTTAATTCAAATATATATATAATAATATATAATATATTTGTATAGGTGGTTGTGAATTGAGTTCCATGCAAAAGAGGTCCGTCATCATGGTGAACAATTCAGACAAAGTTTATAGATTCCACTGGGAAGAAGTGGAATATATGACGATCAAACCATCCATCGGTTACATATCACCGGGAGAAGAAAAGGATTTGGAGATTATATTCTTCTCGGGACAACCAATATCAATAAGAAGAGTAAGATTTACTTTATAAATAAACTAGCTGTGCCCACGGTTTCATGTACGTAGACTAAATTTCGTGGATGGTCCGCGGTGGCTCATATGAGTCAAGCTATCATGGCCATAAGAGCTTATGGTGTACATGCAGATTTAAAACCTATCTGTTATTAAATATTGACTATCTACGCAGCTGAAGGTCTTGAGATATAAAACTGTTAAATCACACTCCTTGTTTCAGGAAAGCCTGGCTTGTGCATTATCAGCTATATGTGACGATTTATTAATTATAGATACGAAAGGTTCTTCTTGGGACAATCGACAAGTTGTAACAGTATTTGACCGAAATAGGTAATTTTAGGACCACTGTAATATTATATTTTAAGGAATTGTACCGTGAATTAAATATACAGGTATCGTTATTGAGGCCACGATGGCTTTTAGATCGGCCAGTATTCCAATTCCAATACATGAATATGGAATTCGTGAAGATACTACTTGTTTGCCTTATGTTTCCAAGCAGAATCCACTGGACATAACTGAAAGTGACTGGAAGTGAATAACAGTATTCACTAACCTATCGTTCGCTCAACATCTATTTCCAGGGACGTAAACTTCAATGAGAGATTCGAGACTCCAATCGACGAGCACGCAGTCTTGCCCGTTGAGCCCTGTATGGGATCGCTCGCCATTGCCATTGTTTACTCGGCTGTAACTGAATATACCAAATACACCTGCAGCTTGAAGGATGAAATTGTTTTGAGGGATACCTACATCTATCAGGTTTGCATTAATTTTTTTTATACACAATAGTATGATTATATTTGTACGTTCACTACGGTTCCCCAATTTTATTCTGTTACAGACGAGAGATTTTGAATTTACTGTTGGAAATGTTGGAAACGTGCCCATGAAGATTACATGGAGCTTTTGTATTGACGATGAATTCCCAGAAAGAATTGACAAATACTCCTCTAAAGAGGTGTATATTGTATACTTTAAAGTTGTGTCGTATACAAAAATACAATGACAGAAAGTAATAAAATTGTTCATCTCTCAGGCACCATTAGACCCCCGTGATGATCTGCCTGCAATAAGAGTTGGTGTTGATGGATCAGGAGATACGAATGGAGAAAATGTTGATCAGCCTGGTAATTTTTTCAATGCTTTGGTATCAATCAATCAATCAGTATCGCTTGATTGTTCTGAATTCTCATTAATCCTAATATTTTTTTAGTTCCCAGTAAAGTAACACTATTTAGCGGTAACACGGAGAGAGAAAGCGTGGATACATGGTTTGAAATAGACTTACCGTTTCAAGTAGAACCTGCGACGGCTTGTCTAGCTCCAGCCACTACACAAACGTTTAGAGTGACGTTTTCCCCCCTTGACGCATTTGATTTCAAAGTTAGATTGAAGAGCAACATTGGTAAGTTCATTTATTAATAGTAACTTGTTGAATTTGCATACGCTGTTATAGATAGATGATCTGTAGCAACATAAACGTCACTAACTTCACAAATTTCGACTTAGTCCTTCTTGTATACAGATTGTAAGTACAGATTTTGGATTATTGTAATTTTATCATACTACTGTTATAATAAAGACACAATCAACTCAAATGACAAACATAGGTAAGGTTAGCGAAAAAGAGCAATTACGTGTGATTTAAATTTTATTCATACATTTACAGACAATTTGGATCCTTACGATCAAAACACTACTTGCAAGATTATAGCAAAGTCACTGATACCATATTGCCACCTCGACATAGAAGAGAGTAACTATCTGACGTCAGGTCGCAGGAAGGTTACTGGAGTCACACTGCCTCAACATATGAGTGTGCTAGAGTTTGATGTGTTAGGATCAGGCTGCTATAAAAAGTAAGTTTAAAATATATCTTGATCCCCGATATTATTTTAAAGAGGTCCTTTTTTACTTCATAGACATCGTCACTTCATCACTATGTATCGATCCATTCATGTTCGCTTACCCGCTGTGAGAAGGCACCCTAAGAGTCAAGCGTCTCCATAATTAATTGTCCACATAATTTGTATAACGCAGTGTGCCTCGGCTTATTCTTATAACATTTCATCACTAATTACTATCAAACGCGACTGTGATATCTACCTAGCACATACGTAGCAAACTGTTTTGATCTTTGCTGTCATGAATCCTGAGATGGTTGAATGGAAGAAGTCGTTCTTTGGCATTTCTTTAATTATTTCATGCTTCGTAAAGTATTCTTATTATCATTTACAGGTCGTTCAATGTCATAAATCCTACGGACGAAGCCTATGAATTCATATTCGAGATGGTGATATCAGACAAACCAGAACTGGTCCCAGTGCACTGCAACATGTTAAAGGGATATGTGGAGGGTGGCACTTCTGCAGAAGTAATATTTACGTTTGCTCCAACCACACCAGGGGTACGTTTATGAAACTTGTTACTTTGTGTTGTTTACTTGACCCCCCTCCCCCTCTCTTAATGTCATATTATAACCCAGCTTTGATTGAAAATATATCGATATAGCAAATATTGATTGTACTTACAGGTGTACGAGTCCCATTGGAAGTGTATCATACCAGTTCATAATATAGTTATGCAGGTACTAGTCGTGGGTCTCGTAAGAGAGCCAGATGTGGTCTTTGTTCCAACAATTCATATTATACGAAACTCATTGGTCGGCTTCACGAAAACCGACATGGTTATACTTAAAAATAACGAAAGTGAAAGTTTAATGTTTGAGTTCAAGGGGAATTCTCTATGTAACGAATCGGGCAAAACACCCGTTATAATGGAACCGGAATCAGGAACTTTAAAACTAAATTCAGAAACCCCAATAAAGTAAGCACCTACAACGTAATTATTATTAGATAATCTATATGTTTCATTTAAATGTTTTCCTCTCAAAAATTACTATATTATTTTTCAGAATGATTTATACTCCAATTCAAGATGGTCCGTTATCATTCAAAATATTCTGTAGCATCACGTATATGACAAAATATTTAACTTTGTGCGTTAATGCTCTCAGTCACTCAATTAGACCTAAAGTAACATATCATTTGATTGGAAATGAGCACATTTTGAATAGCGAAGCTTTAACTAACATACATCTGGATCAGGTAAAAAGATATGACACTGCGCGTTGTCTCCGAATAAGAAATCACCGACAGCTTTTATACCTACAACTAATATTTCTCAGACTGCTTCCACATACGAAAGGACGGTACCGTTTACAATACGGAATGATGGTTCTGCGACATTCTTCTACGACTGGCAATACTCTACTACCAATGTCAAGAAATACCTAGATGTGAAAGTGGAACCCAGGAGTGGACACGTGGCGCCAGCTAATGAAATAGAATGCACTTTCTACTTCACTCTAAAACAAGTACCTGTAAAGGCTTTTCCTGTTACCTTATCGGTAAGTCGAAGTTTTCACCGACATCTAACTTTTTTATTATTTCGTATAACAATAAGTCGCCGAATAACTGGACTGTATGGGTATTGTGTTTTATTATGAAGAAAAGCTTACTTTTTCAGATTTTTTTCAAGTTTCTTTATTTAAGTACTTAATTGCATGCAGGACTCCCGTGGCGCTTACGGTTATAATTTAGTGAGATTCCACAAACTTCATTGTAAGAAGTGAAGCCTAAATTGTATCGTTACAGATATCTGATGGTCCAGAGTACAGTATATTAATACATGCAGAGATAGATAAACCCTTATATCACTTTTCATGCAAGGGTTACGACTTCGGCAAGTGTATTGTCAATGCTCCGGACACCACCTACAAGAAGAATATTGCTATCGTCAACGACGATAAAGTTCCCATCATGTATGATCACATCAGTATTCCTTTATTGATATATATATATGCTCAGGCCTGTTTTCCCCGAAGGGGTAGGCAGAGGTGGTGAGTCCATCGCCGTCTCAGATACTTTACATACGTCATTGAATTACTTCTCAGAAATATGCAGGTTTCCTCACGATGTTTTCCTTCACCGTAAAGCAAGTGGTGTGAAATCACTGTACATAAGTTTTTTAGAAAAACTCATTGGGACAGGCCCCGCTGGGATTCGAACTTGCGTCGCTTGCGTGGCAGGCGACTGCTCAAATCTCAAGGCCACCACGGCTCCTATTTTGAAATATTTATTGAAATAATATCGGCGATTGGTATCAAACAAGCCGGTTTTCTGTTCTAGAATTGATCTAAACTTTGCAAATTTGCCAGAACTCTTTGTTGACTTCAAACAAATAACAAACTTGAAGCCTGGTAAACAGATGAAAATATCCATCTTCTTTAGACCGAAACAAGTTAAAGAGTATGAAATTAAACTTCAGTTTTGGGTGAACTCGCTTTGCGAAGAAATCATAATGATAAAAGGAGAAGGTAAGCGTAAACAATTTGATCATAGGAATAACTGTTAAGAATATTAATTGAGGTACATACTAACAAATATATTCTATAAGAAATATATTTATGGACAGTTCATTTTCATCAGGTATACCGCTCTTATACGACCTTTATGAAGGGTGTCAGAAGAGTTTCATGCTAGGCCCCGTGAAAGTGGGGGAGAAAATAGTCCGCACGATAGAGGTTATGAACCACAGTAAAGTTGCAATAGATGCAAGCTTTATATTTAAAGACACGTACCCATTGTTCGAGGACACGGCTCCCTCTGAAGCGACCAGCATATGCCTCAGTCCTAGTACGGCTAATGTGCCAGTAAACCCCGCTAATGAATCTCGGTAACCAAATGTATATTTTATAATAATTAAGAAGTTACTAATAGACTATCTTGATTTATTTGAAAAAGTTAAAAATTTGGGCATGTCTGGCCAGTCTCATGACTCATAAAGGCTTCAAAGTCAAAATTAATATAACTAATACTCCAAAATCCTGTATCCTTCGCATGCATGCATCGTAGTCGTATGTAAATCATAGTATATGGTTTATATCGTAATGAAATGTAGATAATGTTTTAAATTACTCACTGTAAATCTTCATAAAAAATCTTTAGGGTGAAAATGCTGCAAACCTACAAAGGCAATAAAATCCGCGAGCAAATATCAATGGATGTTCAAAACGCACTGTTCTCTCTGAAAGTAATCCCCAGTAAATGTCGGATAAAACCACATCAAAAAGTACCTTTGAAAATACAATTTAAACCCGTTGGCTTGATTAGCACTCTCGATGTTCAGGTGTGTTCAGACACTTTTTATTATTTTCTCAATTGTAGAATCTCTTTGGTGCACGTAGTTTCTAAGAGCGTATTATGCATGCACCCGCTACGACCAATCATGGCGAACGAATTGCAGCTCGAATTGCTTATCTTTGTTTTTGACGACTTGTTTGGTCTGATGTTAAGTCGTTCTTTCGCCTAGATTTGGTGTTTAATTCAGCTATCACATTTAAGAAGCAGTTCACTCCAACCACTACTTACTTTAAATGGACTTTAGCGTTACTGATGTCTTTGGCGCTTAAAGAAACCAACTCATATGTGACTTGCAGTAGGTTCTTTCCGACATCATATATTCAATAATGTATTCCAGCTAAATATGAAAGTGTTCCAATTCGAGAGGCCCCTAGTGCGGTTGAGTGGTAGTGCCACGGGCATGAGTTTCTGCCTCAGTCAGAACTCGCTGCAATTCGGAAGAGTGCGCAAGCGCGGCTGCAAGATTCTCAAAGTAATGTTACATAACAAGGGAGACTTCGGTTCCAGGTAATATTTTCTGTACTATGGATTTTATTGCACACACCCATCTATTTTAGATATCTTTCTTAGTTTATTGCTACATTGACATGATTTTGGGCAGATTCTGGTGGCAGCCTCTCATATCTGAAGAATTTTCAATAAGTCCTCTACAAGGATATGTAGCAGCTCGTACAAGTGTAACATTCACTGTGACTTTTAGACCACACAATCACAATCCGTTTATCAAAGTTTGGGTGAGTACTTACTGGAATAGTGTGTTTACGTAGAAAGGACTGTAATGTTGAATACATATGTGATTTGTTCTATCAGGCAAGTTGCAATATAGATAACTATATGCCGCTGGAGTTGGCTATGTACGCCACGTGCGTGGACCAGGGATCCGTCCAAAATCAAACGCTTTATCTGGAGTGTCCAGTGCGCGAAGTTCATACAGAATATGTCACTGTTACTAATCCGTGAGTATATATTACCCTCAAATAATATAAATACTTTATATAGAGATCTTCAATCTACGTATTTTACTTTTTAGATCCGATGAAATGTGGCTGGTCCTGTCTGAAATATCAGGCGGACCCTTTGAAACGTTGAGGGAGTTTAACGTTGAAGCTAACTCCACCTTTAATATTCCAATTCATTTCAAGCCGAAAACTTTTGGTAAACATGAGGTAGGTGTACAAAAAGTACCCACTGGAGCCTTTCACTTTAACAGTATGCTATTTGATTAATTTAAGTTATCCAATTCTCAAATTATAAAACAATAAGTATTCTTTTTTATAACGGTTGTTAGCCATCGTGGAGGTTGATGAGTCATTAACGATATCTTTATGATAGAAAATTGAGGATTAGTTTACGTTTCAGAGTCAAGTTCTATTTTCTCCCTTGGGAGAGAGCGCACTCTTCATCACGTTGATCGGCGCAGCGGTACACCCCAACCCCAATGGAACTATCTATTTCACTATTGACGCCAAGGAATCCCACACCGAAGAATTATTTGTTAACAACATAACTGAGGTGATGATATATTTTCAAACTTTTCAGATATGGTACGCAAGGGGTAGATCGAGCCCACTTAAATCGATAAAGCCCAGTTGTCATCAAAGATATAGGTATTTAGTGACATATGAAACACAACGCCTTTTGCCGTCTCTCGGCCATTTTGTAAAGTAGATGTTTTGTAAAGTTGGTACAGAATAGTGTTTCCAACGTTCTCATTATTTGTAGTTTCCCGAGACCTATTCGGTGACTACGGAAATAGTGAGCGTAATTCCGGACAAATTCGATGGCTACTATGAGATAAGGTATCCGGAGACAATCAAGGTGTGGGGAGAAGCAGCCGCCACGTGTCGGTGGACTTTCGTCTGTTACGAAGAATGTGAAATGTATTTGAAAGTTAGTAATAAAAATCTAAGATATATAATATAGGCATACGCATTTGACTTAAAAATAAATCTCTTTCTGTGACACGGATTTAAATAAGGATAGGGATAGGTTTTAGTAAGGTCTAAGTTTAAACCATGTTTTGTAATAAGTAGGAAACAATTTGTGATTTTCTGAATGTCGCGCCATGTAGTAAGTATGCAGAATTAGGCACATTTTTGATACAGCAATTTCGTCAACGATTTATTTTACTTGATTATTAACTTAGTACTACCTACCAATGAACTATCGGTAGATTTCCCATGCCAAACGGAGTTCTCACCTTGGCTTATTAAGTAGATCTTGGTTGAAATATGGAGACAATTTGTCACCTCAGGTGCAAACTCCAACTACCATTCGATCGTCATCACCTTAGTCACTTTGATCTCTTGTTCTATGACCAATTTATAATGTAATGTTTCAGGTTATATTTATTAATGAGATGTCTCGCGAGTACCAGTTCTATAACATAGTGGCGACGGTAGTCCCGAACAAGATCGTCGCGAGCCTGACGTTCGTATCGCGAGCTCGAGAGACCAAACAGATGGAACTCGTGGTCGCAAACCCGCTCGCACAGGACACTGATTTCTATGTACATTGTGATCAAATTCAGTGCCCCGAGCAGCTGAAAATTTGCAGAAATTCTGAGGTAAGTCATAGGCACAATTTGGTAAGTGTAGCTTCGTTAGTAACTGCTCAACATAATAAACGTTTAAAAAAAACATACGGTACCCGGAGTCAGAATTTAAGGAAAGTGGAGGGGATTCGTACACCTTTTGAGCGTTGCTAGATTGCTTATATAAGTACTTGTCTATAATATTAGCTTATGCGACTTATTCATACAAAGAAGCGACAGCAATCTGACGATTTAAAAAAACGTGGCTATCGTATGGACGTAAGGTTTAACGCCGTAGCTTTGTGAAATAATACATTTTCCCACGTTAATGCCATGTGTGCCATGCCGCTCAGTGCCATTATTTTATTATTTATCTATTTAGTTTTGTTATATTTTCTTAATGTTTAGGTACAGGATTCCTGCTTTCATGTAAAATACAGTATTTCATCCAGTATACTGTACTCTATTGATTTTGATGTCATCTATTTCACAGGCTACGTTGGTCATGACATACACACCCTTAGTAGTGGGCGAAACGCAAGACTTCCTACAAGTGTCCAACCCTCTCGCCGGCTGCTACTTATATAGGGTGATCATGAAGTGTCTCCCAGCCAAGGAGAAATACCTGGAGTTTACTACTCCTCTCGGGACATCGATACCCATTCGACTGAGAGTGCAGAATGGGACAGATGTCACAGCGGACTTTTTAAGCTCGGTATGTATTTTTAGTATTCTTTCGTGTTCAATAATGAAAATGACAAATAAAAGATAGACTTGGGCTTGCTTAGGAAAGGTAACAATAATAAGTTTGGACACGGTACACCTCCACAAAATTAAATTCTAGCGCCTTATTCATATGATATAAAAATTACAGGTTTCCCATCCATCTATACAAGTCGAAAGAGAATATACATTAACTCCATTTGAAAAGGGAAAATTCCTAGTACGATTCGAACCCACTCAACTGGGAATACAAAACTGTAGAGTTGTGTTTACATCTGTAGTCGCTGGTGAATTTGTGTAAGTAACCTATATTGTATTCAAACCACGTTATTACAAATCATGATTTAATCAAACGAATACTAGACTAAACTCGGATTAATACTATTTATAAATCCGTATCACAGATAGAGATGGAGCTTTGAACAAAGGAGTATCGTAGTCTGTCTTGTAAAAAAAAAATTGCTTTACGTAAGAGCGAGGCCCCGGGCGATTGCCCTTTTCGCCACCGCTGCTAACCTTCTAAGGAGGAGTAAGCTTACGAATGCTAGCTGCCAAACTAAAATGATAACGTGACACTTTCAGACAAATTGTAGAAACATGGAGTTGCTAGCAACCAATTATCCCCGTTTTCTGGTGGTTCTATTATCTATTAATTAGGGTTATGTATTATAACACTTCTTCTATTCCTATAGGTTTAATATAAAAGGAATAGCAACTGAACCGAAACCAATGGGTCCATATGAAATTAAAGCTGGCGGATTCACTACAATCAAATTTAAAAATATATTTCCCGAAACAGTCATGTTCAAAATATCTGTGGACCGAGACGTATTCTTTGTGAAATCGCTCTATGAGCCTTTGAGAGGAAAAAAGGTTAGTAAGACATTTTTTCTTAGGTACCGAGATACGATTTTTGTTCTTCTGAAGCCCAGGTATGATAAAAATGTGCAGAATACCTACTCAATGTAATTAGTGTGTACGAGTTATAATCAATTATATCAATGATTATAACTCGAACATTTTTTTCCCCTCAGAATTGAGACATTATCCGTATCTGGGTGAGAGTGTCGCAACTCACTCTCTGTCGGTACTAAGCTATTTCTTCAGAATCTATGCAGTTTTCGCGTGATAGATGGAAAATCAGATAAAAGATACGGTGAGAAATCGATATTTATGACGATAAAGTAATTGATTCCAGGAAATGAAAGTGCAGGTATTCTTAGCCGAGAAGTCCCCCACGCAAGACTGGGGGACGGTGCCCACTGGTAGCCTCACCATCGAGTGCTACGAGCCGCCGGAACCAAAAGTTCAATGGACATATTTCTTACAAGGCATTTAATTTGTGATGTACGATTTCTTAGGTTTATTGCTAGTTATTATACATGTTTCCTTTGTAAAACCATGATGTATGGAGGTTCTTACGCGTCGTATTTCATAGTTGTATTCTTATAATTGTTAGAAAACGTAATTAATTAATACATGGTTTATTTATATTTGTTTTATTTAAATGTATGTTTATTTTTATTGTTAATCATATTCTTAATACTGATGTTTGATGGTGCAAGATATTTTGTTTTATCTGTTACATCTATGAATAAAAAGACAATGTTCACATAAAGATATAGTAACTTTATTTATCACCAATCGTTAACACTAAGGTCCTGAACGATGTCATCTTTGTCAATCGGTATATCATCATCCGGCGAATGATCAACTACCTTCTTTTTAGCAGGTTTCTTTTTCTTTTTAATTTCTTTTTTCGCTTTTTTAGCTTTAGGAGCACTCTCTTCCCCTTCTATTTGGAATGAATCGTTTTCATCCTCGCTGTCTGACGGGAAGAGGACCAGCGGACCTTTGCCAGCAGGCTTCACATCTTGTACATCCTCCGATATCTTTGGCCTCTTGATCATGGGGAGTTCTCCTGCGATTTCGTCGTTCTTCGTAACTTTCTTACGTTTCTGTATTTTGTTTATTTTACTCCAATTTTCGTAGAATGCAAGCAAGGGTGTTCCCTTTGTCCGCACACTAGTCTGCCACGCCGTTATCATCTTATCCTCGTTCAACGTAAAGCTCACTTTGGCTCGTTCTCGCTCAATGAACTTCGAATTTTCTTCTATTTTCTCAAGCAATTGACGAAACTTTTTCGTGTAATTTGAGACTGAGCAAGTCTTTAGAAATTGTTTTATCTGAAAAATAAAAATACATACGTACATACATATGCTCACGCCTGTATTCCCCGAAGGGGTAGGCAGAGGTGTTGTTATCACAACACCCACTTTTCACCGAATTTGATTAAGTGCCAACGTGACAGATGGTTAGTCTATCGCCGTCTCAGGCACTATACATACGTCTTTGAATTACTTCTCAGACATATGCAGGTTTCCTCACGATGTTTTCCTTCACCGTAAAGCACCACGGCTCTTGATATGAAAAATAAATAGTAAAAATATTAGCTGGATTCTGTAGCTGTGTGAATCCAGCTAATGCACACATACAATTCTCTGCCTGCTGCTTATATTGATAGAAATGACTGGGACAACCCAGAGCAGACCTGACAATTTTTTGTTAAGAATATAAGTAATATATAAAAATCTCTTTTCTGTGTGTCACTAAACTCCTCCCAAATCTTTTGAATATTTTTGTGTATATTTGGTACATTTAAGAATAGGACAGACTTTATTTTCTGTAGGTCAAAGTGATAAGGATGGCCCACCCAATAATTTTATGGCGAAACAATGCTTGCTAGTAATTTAGGCATAGCTAGTAATTTAGGCATGATGTCTTGCTTGGCTATGAATTGTTCACTTACCTGCATTACAACAAGCAGCGTGATATCCGGGAATGCGATGGAGTGAGAGATATTTGCAGTATATTCCAGGAACAATGCATACAACCGATCCACAACGGCATCTTTGAAACCATTCTCCATCAACTGAGACTTGGCCAATCTGAGGATGCATGAGAAGTCTAACGGCTTCATGGATACCTTCTTATGTTTCTTGTTAAAATCATATGACAGAACCTGAAATTAAAATACTCTTAATAATGGATCTCACGGGACACTTTACTGCAAAATGTTACATGTTTATAAACAGTACCTCTACAAGGAAGGGTAGAACAGGTATAAATGTATTTGATTCCCGTGACAAGGTGATCAATATTTCAATGCAGTGAAATCTCAAAGGATAGTATTGATGTGTTGGGACCAGTTTTATTGTATTTGTTATCACCATCACTAGAGGGTAAACAAGAGGCTGCAGTTGTGGCTTGTTTGACGTGGCTGAAAGCAAATCTGCCCACAGACTAAGAGAGTTGACATACTGCCAGTTGTACACAGCTTGCCTGTTCTCTACCTTCTGTACAACAATGGCATTCCTTAAGTGTATGGCGAGCTGTCTGATGTACAGGAATACATGTTGATAGGACACATTCAAGTCCAATGAGAACATCTCCACCAATGACCTCCTCATGAAGTTTATCCCTGGCCATGTGGAGGGGCTGACAAACTTACAGTTCCTCACATATGTCAAGTACATTGCTTTAAGGACAGTGTCCAGTAGAGCAGTCTGCTGGTTCCGTGTAATCCTCAGTATACACAAAAATGCCAGCACTCTCACTGTCTCTTCCCCATTACTCCACAGATTTATAAGTCTCTTTAGTGATCTCCTAGCTATCCTTGTAAAGCATGCAACATAAACTGACATCTGATGCAGATGTTTCAGAAGCACTGTCAGTATATTATCAGATGTGACTCCACTGAGTAATTTCAATAAGTCATTAAGGTAGGCCACTAGAGGACCCTTGATTTTAACAAAATGTTTGCATTTCTGTGGGTCTTTCCCCGACTGCTCCATGCCGAGGTACTTCTTAATGGCAGCGGGCACATACAGCACACACATTTGAATAACTGCATTGAACACTGATGAACCTGGAATAGTTTATTTTGGTTAATGATTAGAATAAAGTATCATTTGAATGTCTTGGATTGTTTTGCATAAGAAATTGTGGCTCATTATATTAAGCTTACATAGACTTTTGGCTAACCTTGTAAGGAAAAAGATTAGACCTTTTTTACAAGGTGGCATTGCATACAGCCTGTATTATGACATTTATTCATGTATTTACTAGTTTGGTGGAAGTAATAATTTATTATGAGCATAGTAAACATTCATCGTCCTGCCCTCATCCCATGTTCTTTGGGGTTGGGGCAATGTGTTCTTCTCTTCCATTTCTCTCTACCAGCCATAGTATCTGTATTCACTCCTATTTTTGCCATATACATATCATGTAAATTTCATTAAATAATAATTAATTATTAATACAATACAATAAAATTCAAATTATTCAAATTATACAATGAAAATTGTCTTTACGTCTAAAACATACCTTCCACTTTGTACTCTCCGCTAGATGTTCCATCATCACTGGTGACCCTGAGCATGGCGGCGTTGAATGCTTTTATAACAGTAGTGAGTGTGGTCAACTTTATCTTGTTTTCACTTTGTAGTTCTGTCTGCCACTGAGCCACCATTTTCAGGGTTATTTTTCCCTGCACTGGTTTTGCCTCCTCATCCTAAAAGTTAAGTTACAAAAGGGCAAATTTGGTCAAGTTAATATGATGGTATTTTATTAGCCGAGTTTCTTGCCGGTTCTTCTCAGAAGGCTAGTTTCTGAGCCAGTGGTCAGTTCTTTGACATTTAAAATATCTTACCAGGGCCTAAGGTGAATACATAATTTTCATATTATTAAATTAACTATATACACTTCAGTGGGAGTACTACTTCACAAGAAATAAAGAATATGTACCTCAAAGTCACTCTCATCACTGTCACCTCTCAGTGGACCAGGTTTGTGCAACATGTCTTCATCATCTTGTCCGTCCTCATTATCGGAAGCATCATCATCAGATTCACCAAAATTCAACAAGTTCTCATCATTTTCTTCAAGGAAGTTATAGAAGTCGGGGTCTGTTTTTTTAAGTTTTTCTAAGGATTTCTTATGAGTCTCTGGGTCCATCTCTTCTTCAGATTCTGCAATAAAAATTTAATTCTCCTTATCTCTATATCTTCACTCAACTAATGATAGTGAGCGTATGAGTTAAATTTTTGCAAGTATTTTATTTTATTTCACAACATAACAGACTGCATTTTATCGCCTAAGCAATTTCTAATACCTTGATTCGAAACATAACCAAGAATAAAATGTATCATGGTACCTGAGTTTTCCGGAGACTCCTTAACGTTCGGCCTAACGGCTTTAGATTTAGTTTTCTTCATAGTGTCGGATTTTAGGATTATACAGTATTAAATTATTGGCAGACAATAATACAAATAGTCTGCTATAAAACTAAAATACTTTTACATCAAAAGTTTTCGAATCTTTCCCACGTGCAGACTACAGATTTGTTTGACTGACTGACAGACAAGTTGAAGTTTGGTAAGTAAAAGTAAGGTTTGCATATGAAGGACATAGGTATGGACGCACTTTAGTTCTGTGCATACGTTACTTCAAGTTTATTTAATCGATTAATTTTCAAGTGATATTGTTTAAATCAAACCTTTCATATCATGTCATGAATTTCATGACCTACTTGAAAGAATTTTTTTACTTCTTCTATAGTGAAAGCAAATCTGAAAAATTTCGTGAAAATAATCAACCATAGACATAATTTCAGTAATTTTGTGACAAACGTCAATTAACTGTCAAGTGTCAGTCAAGTCAATAAAGAAGCCAAGTCTCCAATTAAATTTTCCAGAAATCTTCAGAACAAAAACAGACCAAACTATATTGGGTACCTATTGTGGCTGGGTAATTTGTAATTTCTGCGTAGATTTTTTCAATTTTGAATATCTTTGGAGTGAAGCAAACTCATTTAAATATCTGAGAGTTTCAAATAATTCACACAGGTGAGGAATTCGTTTTGAAATTTCCTACAGCAATATCTATGTACTTTTCCTTCAACTAACGTATTTTCGATTTTTATTTGCCATTACTTCTGTTAATGTGATTTTATTATTAAAATTATAGTTTGTTCTCTACAGATTTCTGCACAATGTTGTCCCGTATGTGTGTTAGCCGATCGGCGTTCAATATAACCCATACACTAAAGACCCCGGTACCGCAGAAATTTGTGCCTAAAAACTACGTAGTGCGAAACTATGCTCGCGAGGCTCGTTCGAGAGTTGCAACCAGGTCTCAGCCCACAGTGTGGGAGAGACTGATGGCTCCAGCTGGTCCCAATGGTAAGAATATAATATTTCATCATCATTTCACAAATTTACTCATACAATTTTCTTACGTTCATGAAATATGAAAACATTATAGATGGGTGGGTGTGAGTTTCTATTAAGTATAATATATATGCCTGAGTATGTAATAAAACTGTCACTGCCTCTTGGCAGTGAAAGTTTAATTAGAGGCAGAGTAAGATTGCTCTGCAAGTCATACCATTTCTCACATATTTGACACTATAATATAATTGCCTCTATGTGACACTAAATATATCATAATTCATAACTTTTTCAGCATTCAGCTTGGGGAAGGGTGCTCTGGCAGGTGCATCAGCAATGGGACTTGCAGCTCTGTGTTATTATGGCTCCGGAGCTAAGCCTGGCACATTACAAGAGGCACAGTAAGTATAGATGTAAATTGTAAACAACAGATAAGCGGAGTCATGATGGATTAGTTTGAATGTCTTAACAATTCTTATCTTTTTAGTCTTAGCAGTGATAAAATAAGGTCTCACTCATGCATCTAGACTATAACTGTATTTTATTTATAATATGCATGATAGATCAGACATCGAAGTAAACTGTCAGATATAAAATAATTTATTTGTGTATTATTTTCAGCCTTTGGCCACAATATGTGAAGGACCGCATAAAGGCTACATATGGGTACATTGCTGGCTCACTGTTATTAACAGCTGGAAGTGCTGTCACAGTTTTCAGAACCCCTGCTCTACTCAACTTGGTGGCCCGAAATGGATGGATGGTATCTATATTATTAGTCTTCATACTTAATACTGTTACTAAAATGTTAACTTTCGAGTTTTAGAAATATGTTATTTCAAATGATTAACTAAATGGATAGTTTTGATAATAATTCAATGGAGAACTTTTTCTCATATTCTAATGAAATATGATCAACTTAGCAAGTTGTTGTCCTTCTGTTAATTTAATTGACACACCTTTGCTGAATTCTACAAGTTTAGAAGTCAACCTTGAAGTATATTTACAGATTCATTGTGTTAAATCAGTATTAATATTATAGTAATTTTAAATCTGTACTTGTGGCAAATATTTTGAGCAGAATAATATATATAACCTTGCAAAGCACAAAACCTACAAATTTCATGTGTCTAGGACCAGAGACTTAGGCTGTGCATTGATATATGAGTTCAGGTTTTTGAATTTTATATAATTTATAGGTCACACATGTGCTGTCATAAGCGATGAGCGCTCAGTGAAAATCCCCCTGAGTTGCTGCGAATGTATTTTATTATATTCGCATCATTCAGTCAGACAGAAACACACTCTAAGTCTATAACTATAGATGTACATCCATTTATTCCAGTCTATAATATTGACGATGGGTCTGATGATCGGGTCGGGCATGGTGGTGCGCGGCATGGAGTACCGGCCTGGAGTGGGCGCCAAGCAGCTGGCGTGGGTGGTGCACACCGCCATCATGGGTGCCTGCATCGCCCCCATATGCTTCCTCGGCGGGCCGGTACTGATGCGAGCCGCTTGGTAAATCACATTTTCTCTATGCCAAAAAAGATTGCTGGTCACAAAGAACCATCTAAAGTATTGGTGGCGTCATAAGTTATGAGCGCTCAGATAAATTTGTGCGACCAACACTAAGCTAATAGTTGAAATTTCTGGATAAAATAAATCCTATTAGTTCAACCTTCTAATTATTTAACCAACTTAAAAAAAGAAAGTTCTTAAAATTAATCAAATAAAAAACTTATTTGAGTAATTATTTTATGCTTGAGTTGCAACTAGGTATATTTTTTGTTAGAAGTAAAATATTATAGTTTTTTTGTGAACTATTTGGGCGAAATATTAAAATTATTTCAAATAGAATCCTTTTTTGAAGTAGGTTAAATACCAAATAAGTTGAACTAATAGTATCTATTTTGTCTTAGAAGGTACCTGCATAATGCACTTACTAGTTAGGTACATGAAGTTCTATCATAATTATAATATTAAGTGCTACATCCAAAGAGATGTAGCACTTGTCACCACTCTTTCAACATATGCTAGGCTCACACTGGGCAATGCCTACCGTGAGGACCGTGGGAACTGTGTGTGCGATATGTGAGTGTATGATAATGTTGTGTGTGGCAGGTACACGGCGGGCGTGGTGGGCGGTCTGAGCACGATCGCAGTGTGCGCGCCGTCGGGCGAGTTCCTCAACATGCGCGCGCCGCTGGCCATGGGCCTGGGCGCCGTGTTCGCCGCCTCGCTCGCCGGCATGTTCCTGCCGCCCACCTCCGCACTCGGCGCTGGTCAATATCACCTATATTATATCATGGCAAATTCCACACCCTATAAAGATATTTAAAATTGAAGTGTTCATATCTCCAAATTTACTGCGTTTCACTGAATGTATATGAAAGTATTACGGTATTTAGATTAGAAGATATTTTTTTTAATTATTGATCTCGGTGTGTTTACTCCATCCAGCTCTGCAAGTGGTGAAATCTCTGAAACGGCTGGACCGATTTTAACGGGACTTTCACTGCCAGATAGTGGAGTAATTTAAGTTACTTTTATTGAAATAATAATAAGGTTCTGAGAAATAAAGCCACCCATGAGATTAGGTCTACGCGGGTGAAACCTGGGGCTCAGATAGTTACATAGTAGATAACAATATATTATGATCACACTATTCCAGAAGAGTCCCCATAGGAGTAAGTAGTCCCAACGTGACAGGTGTTGAGGCCATCGCCGTCTCTGACTCTTTACATTTATCTGGAAATCTCTTCTCAGACACCTCAAAGCTCGGTTTGAGAGATAACGAGGAGAGTATTTACAGATTTGAGAAACATAATCATTGCACGATACAACTGATATGAACTAGAAAAGTATGAAACCATGTTATAATTCTACAATACGTCTGTTTTCTATACCAGGTTTATATTCCCTGAGCCTGTACGGTGGTCTGATAGTGTTCGGCGGCTTCCTTCTCTACGACACGCAAGCGATCATCAAGCGCGCTGAGATGCACCCTATGTATGGATTCCAGCCGTATGATCCCATCAATTCGTAAGTAACACTTATTGTGATAATATCAATGTCATCTGTTAATATTTAAGCGACGATGAATTACGTTGCGCATAAGTTCAAGGTGCCGTCACGAGTTATGAGCGCTGTCTCTGTCATTTTATGAGTGTCTGTATAGCGCGACTTGAATCAAATACACAGCGCAGTTACCCCCACTATTTTAGCTGAGCTCTCATAACTCGAGACAGCTGTATGACTCCAAATGTGTTGATTCGCTATATTTGGAATTCAACTACAGACCACCTTCTAAAAAGTATCAACACATTACAACACCGAACATGTAATTGCTTCAAGCCGGCCTTGCCGTTCAAGAAATACTGCCGAACCAAATGTACAGGCTGTATAAATACATTCTAACTAGACAGGCTGAACGAAAAATCTTGAGTGTAATTAATACTAAATTCTGCCATCTCTCAACAGGGCTATTTCGGTATACTTAGACGTACTCAACATCTTCATGCGTATGGCGATGATCATGTCGGGAGCCGGCGGCAACAAGAGGAAGTAAACCAAATACGTATCGTCATAGAATCCATAATAGTGATCACCAATCATGTACTGCGAAACTGCGTAATGTACTGTAATCTTTTGCGAACGAAATTTTTTGTTATGATAAATTCTTTGCGATTGTTCTCGATATTCTTTCGATGGTTCTGAATGTGATATTATAATGTAGGCAATAAGTTGTGTTATATGTTAAGATTTAGGCGACTTGGGCTTTAATAAATTATCAAGTAATCTATTCATATATTTTATTTCTATCCTTTTATGTAGTTTCTCAAAAATGACATGTCCATGTCGTGTGTAAAGTGCCTGAAACGGCGATAGACTGAGAGTCTATCGCCGTTTCAGTCATATTCAGTGAAATGTGGGCGTTGTTGTTAGTTGTTACCACACCTCTGCTTAGCCCTTCGGTTACCATTCTGAGATGGCGTGACTAACATTTTATTTTCATATTTATAATTATTTATAGTCAAGTGTTATTTTAATTCCATACAGTAAGTTAGCCATTTATTTTGTTCAGGGATTTCGATCGTAGAACGAGCCCGGAAAATATGAAGTAAAACGATAATGTTTACAATTACTTAGTTTATTTACAAGATAGAATAATTATTACAATCTGCAATAAGCGCGCCATTCTTATAATAAACAATAAGTGAGAGTTAATATTCAGGGGTTGCTGCTGCGTCTTCAAGCGTTGAATCAATCAGCAGGTAGTCTCCACGCCCTTCAAATAGACTACGACCTTCGACCTTCTTACAAACAATTTAACAAAGAGAAATCGACTTCAAACGATTTTCTTATGGATGCCATCGTCGGAGCTGTACCGAAAAGAATCATCTAGCCTGTTCACCAATAAAAAAATTACAGTTGGATTGAGAACCTACATTTTTGAAGTCGGTTAAAAATTAAAATTTACGTTGAATCAAAAAAGTACAGTAATATGACGCGATAAGTTGAAGATGTAGCATAGATACTTCATTATCATTTGTATATCATAGGTAATTATTTTCTCATGATACTGTGTGATGCTACAAGAATGTGTTAAAAAAAGAGCAATATTCTTAGAGAGCCGTTTACATGCTATTTTAAGTCATAAATTATGCGTTATTGAACTTAAAAAAATATAATTTCATAATAATTAGTAATACATACATTTCTTTCAAGGGAATGTTTCATAAGATTTATTAAGTACTTATATAAAATATTAAATTAATACAAGAAATATCACAATCGTTTTCAAATAAAGGCTCTTTGGAATTAAATCTACATACTTATTAAAAACATAATTTCATATTTGGTTATTAAATGCATTGTCTTTGCTTGCTACAATATATGCATTGTAAAGGAGATCTTTAAAAGCAGTTTTGTTATTGGTTAAATAGTGTTTATGATAGAACAATACAACAACACGAGCTTTCAAATAATTTAGTAATAATTATGTAGTAACTTGATTTTTTATCCTTTTATTCAGTATAGTAAAATTTGTCTTGCTCATAGAACGTTGATTTTCCAGACCACTATACATGGACTATACCAGTTGCTTTTCGATTTATTCCAAGTATTACTGCTATTTTCACACTAACTAATATAGTCAATGACCAGAAATTTGGAAAATATGAGTTATTAATTCCATTATTGAAAAATATGAGTTATTAATTCAAATTGGTAGCCTACACAACACCAGGAATACATGTTTCGTTTTATATTCTTAATAATACTTATCTTAATGGTGTTATATCCATATTTCATGAAGATCAAAATATCTTATGAGCAATTAATTAAACCATAAAGAGATCATCAACCGTAGCTATTCAAGTCGTTATATCGGCAGTCTTATGAGCTTGTTGTTTTAAATACATAGCGTACATCTGCCGCGCCTGATTCAGTACCCTGTTCACATCGTGCTTTCGAACCATTTTATTGAAGTGCATAGCAAGTTCATTGTAATCCATGCGGTTCCTCATGATGTAATCTCTGTGCTGCAGCAGCACGGTGAGGCAGAGGAACATCAAGAACGGGTTGCCGCCCCCGAACACCGCGGGCGGAGGAAGGCTGCTAATACTATACTTACCTGAGCTTTCACTACTTGAAGACACACTCAGCGTTTTCTGTAAAGGAGGTTTGAACGCTTCATACTTCTTCTGAAAGTTGTTAATCGTCGAAGTGACACTATGTAAATTCGATTGTTTGGCATTTAGAAGCGATTCACAATTCTTTTTAGCGTTTTCCAACTCTTGCGACATGTTCGAGAAGAACTTGTGAGATTTGGACGCGTTATTTGTTTCTTGTTGTGTTTTGGCGGCGGGTTCCATGCTCGCTGACTGAACGTCTTTTTCAGAACTTTCGGATTCGCTGGAGTGAATGCTGGGTTGCTTGGCTTCTTGGCACAGGTCTTGAGGTTCTAATGAGTGGTTTTTTCGTAACAACCTTATCGGTGTGACAGATTTTTTACCCGAGTGTTCCTCAAATATTTCCCCGGTGTCACCGTCAAAGTCGAGTTCTACTTGTTCGTCGGGTGTCTGGGGACAGCTCGCGGTGGTCCGCGTGGTCGGTGTATTTCTATGCAAGGGATTCTCCCACAGGTAGATATCCTCTGCACTTCTGGCGTTTGATTTTACTGTTTCGATCAAAGGCGACTTTTTGAATATTTCTAATGTTTCCATTCTTTCAGTTCGTGCGTCTCCACCTGCCTTTGGGATGGGGTCCACTTTGACTTCTGTGCAGTCGTGTGTTGGCTTATCCTCAGTGCTGGTGGATTCTGAAGGAGAGTCGCAAATTAAGCTGTATCTGTTTATATACGAGGGGCCGAAAACTTGCCGGTCCAAATGCTCCAATTCGAGTCTTAATTCTCTAGTCATTGAAGTAGTCATAGGATAATACTCTTGTGAGTCGTCAGGGCTGCTGCCGTCAGTTGATTCTGAATTGATATTTTTATTTACTTTATTTTCAATTTCTCTTTTTGCATCGTCAACTGTTTTGCTCAGTGTAATCCGCGGACATTCTTTTTCTTTCAGCGATGCTGTTTCTATAGCCGAATGCGTCCTTTGTAGTTTGACGTGATTAACAGCTCCTGATTTACTGCTAGTAGCGAAGTTGAGGAACTCATTCAAATTTTTGATCATTTTTACTTTCGGTTTATTGGAAGAATCTGAATTCGTTGTATCGTCGAGTTTTTCCATGGAGGAAAAGAATTTATTGTTGTGGACAGATATTCTATCTGTCAGCAATCGTATTTGGTTTCCAAGTGGCATTTCCGTGCCATTCCGTTGTGAATTGCCATTGACTAAATTCCCTGCACTCGACCACGCAGTAGCCTGTGCACTTGGTGTATCTGAAGGCTTCCCATGTTCGGGAACACTATTCATACTTCTTCTCAAATGAAGTTTCGAATCCTTAGGTGATAAACTGTTTTCTTTATATTTTTCCAAGTCATTTCTATCTAATTTTGGTTTTTGCACATGCAGGCTTGCATCGTCTAAGCTTTGGTATTCTTTAGCGTGCTGGAGAGACGTGTTGACTCCTTTTCGCGTTGCATTTTCGTCCAAACTATGGTTCATTTGTTTGCACGTGGCTATTTTAGGGGCTTTTACGTTAGCTAAACTAAAACTGGAACTTTGTCGCCTCATGGCACACACTTTGGTGTAGGCATTTTCACGAGGAGTCTTAACTAAAGGACTCAAAGGAGGTGGATCGTCATCTATTTCGATGGTTGGATCGAATTCTTTCTCTTTCAAAGACAGTTCTTCCGTGGGGGTCCTGTGTGGCAAAGACGCCCAGAGCACTTCGAGCATTCTCAACGCATCTTCAAAGGCGAATTCTCGTTTCATTTCCAACAGGAGCCACCTGTAGCAGAAGAGCAAGTCGTCTGCTTGCTGGGACTTCAAGTAGTTGTAGAAGTCTGGGTCGTAGACTTGCAAGGATTCAGTCAAGTGGGTGAACTTGATGGTCATGGCCTCGCCGTCGAGGAGGAAGTTGGGGAAGAGACGTGTCATGAGTGCGCACAGACAGATGTACGCGTGCGCTTCGTCGCCCATCGTCACCAGCAGCGGAGACGCCAGGTCCGACATGCCCTGGCAGTAACTTACCGTTGGATGATTCAACGCGAACCTGACAAAACAATTAACTTATTGTACTATTGCTTGATTCTGACTATACCAGTAATCTAACTATGTTAGAGAGCCTTGGTCGCCGAAGGGTGAGTAGTCGCCTGCTACGTAAGCGACGCAAGTTCGAATCCCAGCGGTCTGCACCAATTAGTTTTTCCAAAAATGTATATGGTGTGAACATCGTGAGGAAACCTGCTAATGTCTGAGAAGTAATTTAAAAGTTAAAGTATAATGCCTGAAACGGCGACAGGCTTGCGACACTAGACCCGTAATTATAGAATTATAATGTTTACGTAGTCAATATGTTGAAGAGCGAAGCAATGTTTTGATTGTCATCACTGCCGGCGTAGAAGTTGTGATGTCTATCTGTTCTGAGGACGTCCTTACGCACCATGCCAGTGACAAAAGCTAAGTCAGCATTCACCTGAAAGTTATAGGGATGCATTAATATCATTTGTTTTAAAGAGATAAACCTTAAAATCATACAAAATAGCTATAATAAGACAGTATCATATGTTTCGCTAACCATTCCTCTTTGTACACAATCTTTCCAACAACTTCTAAGGGTGTAATATTCATTGGCTTTCCTTTTTATATAATCCATCCTTTCCTTGCCTGTCATACCTTCCGGATATACATTGAGAATATGCTTCCAAACCACCTTTCTGTAAAACATTAAGTTGTTACAGCGAAAATAACACATATTGCAAACACATATTATTAAGGGATTCAGAAAAAAATATCGTGTATGTGCTAGCTTCTGCCCACGACTTCGTCCACTAGGAATAGTTGCTTTGGGTTAACGCTAACTTTAACCTGCGACTCGTTCACGTAGCGTGATGATATATAAATGGGCTATCCTATCTAAAACTGAGAGATTTTTTCAAATCTGCCCAGGAGTTCCTGACATTAGCGCAGTTCAAACAAACTTCAGCTTTACATATTAGTATAGATATAGATAGAGATAGCTTGCATCCCATGAATTGATATAGGGTAGGTACTTAAAAAAATCTATGCAAACTATTTCGCAGGTGAAAGTTAGTATTATCAATGTAAATAGTGACATACCTTAGGCTGGGGTCGATACCCCCACAGTAAATGACCTCTCTAAGTTTCGTAGTGTTTGTGATCTGTCCAACTGCATCCAGAAATGCCCTGAACTCAATATCACTGAGCGGCGGCCGGGGGGGAGTGTTGGGGTCTTCGTACAGATTCAATGCTCTCGACACCATATTAAATGTCTTTTCAACCTGCATAGCACATTCAATTAATACCTATACCTACACAGTCACAAGTTTTGAGCGCTGACATTGAAAGCGCAGTACCTAGTAAAATTTTTTCGGTCTTGTATGGAGCTGCGCGATCAAATACATAGCATCGCCATTATTTTCGCTGAGGGTCATAACTCGTGGCGGGATCTGTGTTTACTTTTACTCATTACATCATACTTTACACTTACTCATTTAATTTGTTGTTATTTGCATGTATGAAATATGTATACACAATTATCGCAACTTATAAATAAATCAATGCTTTTTAATTTAATTTTCATTTAAAGACTAGCACTGAAAAAAGGGTGTGTTATTTTAATAATTGATAGCATACAAAAATATTCATTATGACAGGATACTCATTCTGTTAGGTGAAGATAAGGTATTATAAAAACAGTAGGCTCTTCCTGTCTTCATTGAATATAAATATGTATGTGGATGATGTGATAAATGTTAATTGTGAATTTATTAATAATTGTAGTTGACTCACTAGCCAACAACAATTTTTATAAGGAAGGAAATTTTTGATTTCGGAGGGCAAATACATTTGATATAATTCATTATGTGTTTCTACATGGGTATCCATTTATTAGAATTTATAGGGAATGATAAACTATTAATCTTAGTTTGTCATTTAACATGGATTATTTCTTCTATCTTCATGTAAAAAGCATTATTCTGTTGTTATTTAAACAGTATAAAAAACTTAGCAATACCAACTATTATCAAGATTTTCTTGAACGCAAAAAATGCATAAATACAACAAAGTACCTATTTGTTTGTTTAATTTGTAGTGTGATAGACTTTCAAAACTAGGAATTGATTTCTTTGGAACTTGTATTCCAATTTACCTGATTCATGATGAGACCCTGAATGCCAGTTTGTATCTCCTGCTTCTCTGTTTGCTGTGCGGGTGTCACATGTTGTTCTCTGCAACTTTGGCTCATTATTGGCGCGTCTGTGTTGATGTTCGGGGGCTCCCAGTCCTCGGATGCTTCTGCAAACGGCTTCATATCCACTTTCAACAAAACACATGGCTCTGACCTGGTAGTGAGTGCTATGTTGTGTGCTCTGGTAGAAAGGAAAAAGGGTTTATTGTCAACAACCAATACTTATATTTCTTTGTTTAATTTGAAGGATTCTTTCTCAAAACTTCAATATTTTATCCATAATAAATGGAAAAGTGTATCTGTTCGATGTCTGTTATTGTTTCATGGGTGAAACCAAAAACCAATTTTACTGTAATTTGGAATGTCGATAGGGTACTTGAAAAACCACTACACAGTGGTAGTCTGTACAATATACAAACTAATTTATATTTAGTATATTGATAAAATTAAATTAACATTAAACTGAGTTTTTTTTCTCCAATTATCACCTCTCTCCTATTCCGTTTTATCTCCTCTCTCCTAACATAACTCACCGAGTCACTGGTAAAAGCTAGACATAGTATAAATCAGCTTGATTTGGAAATAAATATATTTTTCTTTGTTAATATTTAAGCGAATTTAATATAGCATGGCAAACGCTCACTCTCCATTTTCCAGTTCCAGAAATGTATGTCCATTAATAATAGATAAAAAAAAATTGTAGTCATTAAACCATGTTTAAATTCTTATGGTCAAGGCTCACTTTACTATAATTAACATATAATATATAATAGTCATGTTTCATGATCCATGACTGACCATATTAAACAATCACTTACTTGAGAAAGGCTGCATCCAAATCCCAATCAGAAAGTAGAGGCAAATACACTTCTTGGCCATAGTCATCAGAGCTTCGGTATGATAATGTAAAGTCCGATTTTATATCAAATGCCTTTATTAAAATGCTCTGTAATACTTCCAGAGATGTTATCTGCGGGTCCACTGAGAACTTCCTCAGCTCGGGCTGTAGTTTACCTTCACATTTCTGTATGAAATAATATTAAAAGTGTAAAAAAAAATTATGTAGTGCATCATATTAGGTAATATATCCTACTTCTTCTAGTCCTACTAATATTATGAATGCGAAAGTTTGTAGGAATGTATGTATGGATGCATGTTTTTTGCTCTTTCATGCAAAAACTAGTGAATGGATTTTAATGATTATATAGCTTACACATCAGAATAAAACATAGACTATAATTTATAAAGATATTGTGTGCATTTTCCATTATATAAAGATAAGTCAAATCCTGCGCAGACAGAGTCACAGGCACTAGCTAGAATTTAATAATTTCTTCACAAAGTTCTCTAAAAGGTATGTGTGTAAATAGTAAATATATAGCTATCTACTAATTGATTATTAGGTGACTCATGGGGGAATGTGGCTATGTAAGTCTAGAGTGGAATGGGATATGTCCAAACTAGTGTGGTCTTATTTCTCTGCATACCATCTGAGAAACTGAGTTTGGTGATATTATGTATGTATGAGTAACATTTGGTTACTGACTATGTGATTGATAATTTTCTTGAAACACTTTTCGAAAGATACGAATATATGAGACTAAAAAAAATTAAATATGAAGAAAATATAAACACAAAGGTTACATTTAAAGTACTAAACTGTGGATTAATTGGTAATTTTTTTTTATATATTCCATTGACAAGCACTGAAAATGTGCACATTTATTTCAAGAACAGATTAAATGGATCAATTTTATTTCAACACAATACAAACCTTGACTTTCACTCTAACTGCTTCTTTACTATAGCCAAACATGATTGCATTAGTTGCGAGATAATCAATTTAAATAGTTATTAAACTGAGCTTAACACTCCTGCATATCGGTATGAAATAATTATAGCAATTCACACACATCAAATCGATTCAGAAAACTTAAGTAATTTAGGTTTCTTTTAAAAATGTTCTACATGTTCAATTCAATCAACATAAATTATTTTCAAGCTGTCACTACATTATTGTCAATTGAACTGTCACTAAACTATTTTAGTATCCTGTCAGTGTATTGCTACGTTTACGTCTGTCACAGAACCGTCACTACATACATTCACAGGATTTTTATTTTGGAAGAGCGAGGAATCCAATGGGTTCCTCCACATATTTTTAACAATTTACAAGATATTTTTCTCAACAATCACTTGACATTGGCGGAATAGTTTTACTTAAGCTCATCGCCATTAAATAAAGAAAGGAAAGGATACATGCACAGATATATTTTTTTTAAATATTTTTTTGTCGCAGCGATAAATAACATTTAAGTGTATGTTTGTAATTCCAAAACTGCTTTTCACCAAATGCACATAAAAGTTTATACGGTATAGAAGTACAAAAACAATTATTAAAATTTGCCTGTCTGTCTGATTGTGCTCTCTGAAACGGCTGGATCGATTTTATCGTGAATTTCACTGGCAGCTGACGTTACAAATAGCATCTTAGGCTACTTTTATTTATAAAAAATATTATGGCTCCACGCAATTAAGCATAAAACTAAATCTAAGCGGGTTAAACCGCAGGGCACAGCTAGTAATCAATTTTAGATATCTTTGAGGTTGTACTTAAACTAGTCGCCATTAAATAAATTAAAAAAGGAAGGATATCTGTACCAGATTACTGACAGTGGCTGACACTGGTGACACTAGATTGACAGTCAGTAAAGGTACTCACTGTCACCTGCTGTGACGTCGTGTTTGAAAAATTCATCTCGCTTGATCTAAAAGCCCAGTGTGTGACTAAACCTAAGAAAAGATATACACACCAACTAAATTTGAAGACTGATTTCTTTCTTGTTTTTATTTAAAGCTACAGTTAAGTTTAGAATTTATACATTTATATAAACTATCAAGATGAGTGGTAATACAAATCCTATTCCACACATTGACCGTGAATTGGATTTATCCAATACTGGTAGAGGCGTATGGCTTGTGAAGGTGCCGAAGTACATAGCAAATAAATGGGAAAAAGCCACAGGTAACATTGAAGTTGGCAAGCTGAAGATATCCCGCGTGCCAGGGCAGCGGGCCCAGGTGCAGCTGTCTTTGTCGGAGGCTGTACTGTGTCTCAAAGACCCTGGCGAGCAAAGCATCCCGAAGGAACACCGTCTTGACGTGTCAAATGTTACAAGGCAATCTTTAGGAGTATTTTCACATGTTGTGCGTAAGTATTGACTTCTATGTAAGTTGTAACTCTTTTTTTTGGCCATGTCATCATGCCACATATTCTATGTACCTAAGATTGCTTATAACAATTCATTTACATTAAATTCTTCATCTTTATTTTTGTCTCTAAATTAAATCTATTGTACTAGTTTAGTTCAATGTAAGTAAGTGATATATTCTTTGCTTTAATGAGAAACTTTCTTTTTTTAAGCGTCAAACACAGATTCAGTTGTACCTGAGACAGAGAAGCTGTACATGGAAGGTAGGATAGTACAAAAGCTTGAATGCAGACCGTACGCTGACAATATGTATTATAAACTGAAGTCAGAGTCAATCAGGAAAGCATCAATGCCGCAAAGACAGGTGCAACAACTTGACAGAATAGTGCAGAACTTCAAGCCAGTCGCTGATCACAAACATAATGTAAGTAATAAACTATCTTTTGATCTTACGTTTAATTTCAGTTTAACTACAAGAACCTGGTTTTCAATGATGTTATCTCATATATCTATGTTGAAAAAAAAAGAAATAATTTAAACTGGTGATTGTCAGTCTCAAACCAGGGTACTCTAGTTTTAGTTATCGCCCCCTAAGCTGGAAGCCTCACCTTTGAGCTACCACAACTCGAGAGATGTAAGCGAAATTTGCTGTTGTATTGTAATTATATTTTCTGAGTTTTTCAGTACCTGAAAACATGGTCAAAACATTGTTTTTCATAAATGAAACATATATAGATCTATTTTTTGTCCCTGAAATCCCCTACATGCAAAATTTCATGAAAATCATTGGAGCCGTTTCCGAGATTCCGTTTATATAAATACATTTATACAAGAATTGCGCATTTAAAGATATAAGATAAAATGCAATGAAACAAAAACCAAGCACAATTAACATTAGCACAAGTAACATTGCCTGAATCCATTGGTTTATCATAGTATATTGTCATGCTAGTTCTGCTCTAAACTTAACATCATAATGTATTTGCCAATATGTAGTGTCATTTTAAATCCAGACCATTGTGATATTTATGAAGTCTATACAGATAAAAAAAAATGAAGTGTCTGTTTTAAATTCCAAATTTACAGCTTTTCACAGCATATGAAAGTACTCGCTCAAAAATACATATTTTTTTCTGTCTGTCCGGCTGATCTCTCTATTGGCTGGATCGGTTTCTAATGGCACTTTCACTGGCAGATACATTTGCATTCTGCGTGGCACAGCTAGTTCTTTATATAAATTGTAACATATCTGAGATATGAATTTACTTCACAGATTGAATATCAAGAGAGAAAGAAGGCCGAGGGTAAGAAAGCCCGTGATGACAAAGATGCTGTTCTCAACATGCTATTTGCAGCATTTGAAAAACATCAATACTACAATATCAAAGATTTGCAAAAGGTAACACATATTTCTTGCATGGTGTTAATGGAATTGAACCCCTAAAATTAGGGTAGCTCTTTCACAAAAGCTTTGTTTCAAAAATAGATAGACATACATAAATACTTATGTATGTCTATCAATTTTTCCCGGAAGGGGTAGGCAGAGGTGTTATAATAACAACACCCACTTTTCATTTCGGAGCCGTGGTGGCCTTGAGGTTTGAGCAGTCGCCTGCTACGCAAGCGACGCAAGTTCGAATCCCAGCGGGGCCTGTACCAATGAGTTTTTCTAAAAAACTTATGTACAGTAATTTCACACCACGTGCTTTACGGTGAAGGAAAACATCGTGAGGAAACCTGCATATTTCTGAGAAGTAATTCAATTACGTATGTAAAGTGTCTGAGACGGCGATGGACTCACCATCTGTCACGTTGGCACTTAATCATCTTCGGTGAAAAGTGGGTGTTGTGATTACAACACCTCTGCCTACCCCTTCGGGGAATACAGGCGTGAGCATATGTATGTACCCACTTTTCACAGAAGATGTGAAATCACTGTACATAAGTTTTTAGAGAAACTCATTGGTATTGGCCCCACTGGAATCCGAACTTGCATTGCTTGCATAGTAAGTGACTGCTAATACCCCAAGGCTACCACAGCTCTATATATAGGGACTTAAGGCTCTATTCAATTTATTTCAAATCACATGACATGAACCCTCAGACCAATAAAACCCAGCAAACATTATTCTATTATTACTCTTTATTATTAATACTCATTATTCTATTATTATTCTACTATTGTTCTTCTTGTCTAATCTTAAGTGTAAGTGTGTAAAATGTTTGTTACAGATAACAAAACAGCCTATTGTGTACCTGAAAGAGATACTAAAAGAGGTGTGCAATTATAATCTCAAGAATCCACACAAAAATATGTGGGAATTGAAGCCGGAGTATAGACATTACAAGCAAGATGCACCTGCGGAAATGAAGGACGACAAAAATAGCTCTGACAGTGACTAGGGATCTTATATTCTTTGTGTCTCCCCTAACAGTTTCATTCTTTATAATATTTGAAAGCATATAAGAGCATTGTTATAATTTCTTAAGGATTTTCGACAGTTATAAGAACTTGATATGACCTGAGATCTATGTAAGATTATTAAGTTTCAACGTCGGAATAGGGCCTACTTTTCATAAATCAACACTTACTATGTTCCTTGGCACAAATTCCGTATTCTATTAGATAATATAAAAGAAAAAATTTAATCCAAAAATAAAAGGTGATTTTTTTTTCTCCAAGTAATATGTGCTTGAGAGATTATGAATATTAAATGGTTTACTATGGATCGATTTTAAACCATTGTATATACTATGTTACAACTGTTAAGACTGTGTAATAAAATTGTAGGTAGATAAGAATTCAATAAAATATTTTGTTGTAATTTTTTTCTTTTTCAATGAAATAACCAGTTTTACACATGCTATTTAATCACATAAATACAGTGCATTAGACGGCCCTGATCACCGAAATATTTATTATAATAACACAATAAAGTCATCTAAACATTTAACATCAATATCAATTTCATGATGTCTACTTAGATACACACAGTAAAATCGTTAACATCCAGAGTATTTTTTTCAAGTCAAGTTTTAGAGTTGAGATATGAAAGTTCAGTATTGGTGCCGTCAGGAGTTTTGAGCGCTGGCCTTTAATGCGAAGTAGTAATTTTTAGGTCTTGAGGCGAGCGCGAGCAAATAAATACATTTGCAGCTTTCCCCACTATTTTCGCTGAGTGCTCACAATTCGTGACGGCACCTATAAATATGACAGTAGGTAGGTATTTTGTTTAAGCCATGGCATCATATTTGCACTTTTTGATGTAAGTAGCGAGACAGCAGGAAAATACAGTGCCCAGCAGCGGGAGCACCGCCGTGCACACAGCCAGAACGATCAGCGCGTCTATGTTCGTTTCCAAATAATGCGAGATCATTTCGAAGCAACCCTGTAATTTAACAATTCTGTAATAATTATACCAGGGGCTCTACCATGACCTCTTACTGCCGTGACAGTTTAACTCTTAGTAAGAGACATGCATATGGCACGCATTAGTTTGTCACTGTCACACAGTGAAACTATGATGGCAATAAGAGCATATGGTAAGGCTCCAAGACGTTAGTTGAATAGGCAATGATCGATAAAAGGATTTTAGACCATACGTGAATAATATAAATTCGCGCCAATCTATTGAGTACCTACTCTCGTTCCCATGTAGGCACCTACATCCTGATTGTGAACAAAACTTGTGTATTTTTTCACTGCGGAATGAATACCGGAGTGATATACTGAGCGTTACCAAATAAAGGGTAGGTAGGTAGGTATTTGATGGACATAAAATAATTTGAAAAGTTGATCGTGCTTACTTTAGGGTATACATGGCTATAGTTGGCAGTGATGCAGTCGCTGGGGTCGAGGCAGCAGGACATAGGGATCTGTCGCTCCGGGGACAGGCGTATCCAGTCGGTGTAGTTAGATGCACCGCAGCACCGCAACTGTAAATCGACACGTCATTCTTCTTCCCATCATAATAACTCTACATATGGGAAATCATTATCATCTTGTAGGGTCTAATGATCTTCCAGATTATAATATGAGAGTCAAACAAATATCTAAATACAAGTAGGTGCTAGATTTCCGTGAAGCATTAGGCGTGATAATAAGTGAAATAACAACTGGAAAAAGCTTGTATTGATTTGCTTCTCAATTAGTACATTTGTAGGTAGGCACCTACTTACACATAGCGAATAAGAACACTCTCACGCTGTTGACAGCATAAACGCCGCCCGCTAATAAGGAAGGTAAAATTGCAAATTATATGAATCTTGATGATTGGCTATAGTTAAAGTTTAACGGGATAGAACGCAATGTCGTCCAACTACAGCTATAAAGTATTTTATCAGAGACAGGAACATTGTGAATTGTTTTAAGAGAAAGCCTAAGCCGAGCGTTAAGAGCACCAACGTTTCAAAAAATATGTTATGCCTTGAAATAATTATATAACCTAAATAGATTAAAATGTTCCAATTATCTGATTTAAAGAAACGCATTAGGTACTGCAAGTTGGTTTTTGAAGGATTGTAGATCTGTTTACGGAGTATTTGTCTATAATCTTTAAATATGTGATCCACCATTCATACTCACGTTAGCTTGTGCGAAATCGAAGTTAGATTTTCGTGGGTCGTAATCGGAGATGATGTTAATGAGCCCTTCGTGCAGGCTCTTGGCAAAGGTGTCGCGATAGCACGCTACTGACGCGATCACGCCCGCGTCCATCATGAAGATGCATGCCAGGAAACCACCGTACTGAAAATAAGGTAAAACATTATCCAGTGGACTAAAAATATCTCACAATGGTAGTCTCATTCCCTACTTATCATCAACAATAAGCCTGTTAGGTATAAACTATAGCTCAAGCTATGGGCAATTCTTTGGTGCCCCAAATTTAAGATAAAAGGACAAAGGTAAACAATGCGCAAAATCTTGGCCAGTTGTTTTATCAGAACCTACATTACAATATTGTACAAATAAAACTACAAATTATCTAACTCACTATATAGAGTAGGACCGGCTGGCCCTTGATGATGCAGGAGAAGGCGACGGAGCTGACCACGATGACCAGCCCGGCGATTCCCATCAACACGTGAGGCGCGGTCCCCGAGAACTCAGGGGATAAGTCCATGTATCTATAAAGGTCGAACTCAGACCACAGCCCCACCACCAGGAGCAATAAGCCAGTAAACTGAAAACGGTTCATATTTCATTACTTATTAGGTGTAAATATAAATAATAAAATAAAATAATAATCATGAAATAAACCCTCCATGGGCATGGCGGATCTACGACCCACCTGTTGGGAGACCTTATTGAACTGTCCCGTGTACGCCTCTGTAAAAATCTTTACGCACATCAAGATGGATACGATCAAGATTATATCTTGGAAAAATCATGTATTGTTTGGTTTGCTAGGAATCTAACTACCTACCTGTCATATAAAATATGATTTTAAGACCATCCGAACTCACGGTATTAAATCTGCTCAAGTACTTAGTACTAGTGCTGCGTAGGTACTTACTTACAATACTTACTTATCTACGTAATACATTTGAACACAAAGAAAACTGGCGTTGGTAGAAACCGAGAGCTTATTTATCGTAAAGCATACAACTTAGAAACGCTCAAAAAGGAATGTGCCTAAACAGTTATTAAAAATAATTAATTTTTATGAAAAATATACCAACCCAAAAACAGACATTGAAAGTGAATAGAAATGTTTTCAGGCAGGCGATAACCGCCACATTCTTGAATTGGTTGCCCATTGTGTAATGTAAATGTGGTTGGTGGTAAAACGTCTTGACGGGTTGGGGACACAGCGTGTCGTCCTTATTGCGTCACAAGCGAGCAAGCGTCGAGCAGGCACTGCCTGTTGAAAGGAGAGCTTAGGGCGGGGGCCTAGAGCGCATGCGCCATAACATCGGCGTATCATTGTTTTTTTGCAAATATGATAAAGATTTTTCATAACAAAGGATATGGCACTCCTGATGGTAAGCGGATACCGTAGTAGGTACCGTTTCAAACACTAGGTTCATGAAAAACCAATCCTGTGAGAATATTTTTACAACCTTATTTTAGAACCCAAGTAGGGTATTTAATTTTACTTAGGTATTTACTGTACGGTGTTAAATTTCGGAAAAAATTGCGGATACCATCCATTAGATGTAGGTCCGTAAGGTTATCTATATTATGTGCTTATGAATCAAAGGACAATAATAGGTTAATTGACTCAAACATTCGCATATTTTATTGACATTTTGGCGCCCCTTGAAACTGCCTCCCGGGGCGTGTGCCTCGGATTGTCCCCGCGCACAGCACCCCCTTAGATCCGGGGCTGTCTTTATAAATATACTCTTAAGGTGCCTCATGCGACAAATGTGGTCACGTGATATGTAGCAACAAAGCTGAAAATGTTGAGCTTTGTCGCTGGGAAGTGTCGAGAGTGTAAGTCTGTTAATTGGAATGCCCGTCACCAACTACCATTAAAATAAAGCCATTCCATCAACCATTAGCTTTTCTGGATCGGGTACATTCATTTCTCTCTACTTGAACTTTTGGCCCATCTTTGAATCACGAAAAATGCCAACATCACCAAACGAACGACAAGGGACTGATTGTCACTGAAAACGAGCGACGACCGGCTGCTTGACGTAGTTCCTTTTTGAGTCGCGAGAAATCTAAAATGGGTTCACGTGACGCTGGAAACGAGCGTCGAGCGGCTGCTTGAGGCCGCACCTTTAGCTGTCGTATTTTTTTGTGTATGTCACGATTATGAGTAGAGAGCACCTACAAGAACTCAAATCAAAAATACATTTATTTAATTATACATCTTACAGTAAGTATGGACATAATTTCAAATCAAATTATTCAAATCATTCAAGTGTTATAAATGTGTACCATTTATAAGCCAAATATTTGGGGTGATTACAGTAATTATTATTTACAATTGTTTCAGCCTATAGCTTATAATCCTTTCAAGCAGAGACCACTAGTGACGGTGCTAAAGCGCAGCCTATCTCCAGTCTACCATTGTGTATGTTAGTCGACGAACGACCGCTGCAGCGCAAGCGCACGCTCGACGCTCACGCACCAACAACTTCACGCTGCGTATACGAATACGATAGCATACCTAGGAATTTAAATTCAGAGTGTAAATAAAAAAATATTTTATGTGCTTGTCTGAAGGGTGAACAGGATAAAATGTTGTGTGGCGCATATTTTTTTATAATCGGACTAATTATCCGAATCACGTCCGTGTCCCCAATCACTGAAATTGACGCAAATGAAGGTGAGCTATGATTTGGAATTCTATTTGTAACTAATTTCGATTAAGAGGTGAAATTGCTATCGTAAAATTATAATTTCTATCTAATACTTTATCTGCAAAATCCAGTTTAATTTAAAACTGGTGTGTTCAGAGGCTTATATGAACATGATCAGGGTACAAATTCAAAATGACGGTTTGTTTGAAATTTAAATGAATACCTATTTATTAGTAATCTGTACACGAGTCTTCGCGCAAAAAAAGCGTCTTAAAAAAAGCCGGTTAAGGCTTTTTTTTAATTCTCTCGGAAATTTATTTTCAGCTTAAATTATTTTGTTAATTTAACCTCTATAAGTTTATTAAGCATAATAAGATCATTGACACGTTTGTATTTTATACTTATTTATTGTTAACACTTATTGCCACTGAATATGAATTAAAGCACAATTATAATGACTGTTTCTTCTCATGGCATGCCGAGGTTCAGTTACAATTTAATTGGTGGCAATCCGAATATTTAGAGTAACGTTTTCGACTATAATAATCCGCCTGAAACATTGTTCGCGTGCACGTACTCGCAGTTGGTATTTGTACAACCTACCAACCCACTTTACATTGCATTCCCATTTCAACTCATACCATTTTCCGCTCAAAAATATAAGATTAGAGTCGACGATGCTTACAAAGTTTAATCAAAGTGGCACTGAGTAATTTTCCCCTTAAGATTTACTTACACAATTTCTACTCCTGACTAATGCCTCAACCGCTGGTCCTAGAGACTTCCTATTGAGTAAACAAATTTGGCGGGTGTGTTCTTGGTGAAGTGTGGGTATACACTAAAAAAGGTTTCAAGTTTCTATCCCTGAGGGAATTGAATGTGAAATCTTACTGCCACGAAGTTGCGGGCGGAAGCTTGTTGGATATAAAATTAAGAAATCACTGCTACCGACTAAGGCCCTTAAAAAGGTCTCATCGGGTGTTGGGTAGTAAGGTACCGTAGCCCATGATTTATGCATTGCAAAATTACAATATTGTCATATACAAAGGCCAAGGGTTACTTACTTTATATTCTGAAGAAACCAAAATATTAATTACTTCCGCCTTCGTACAAGTGTTCCCGAAGGAGCAGAGGTGTAAACCTGAACCAGATTTGGTCAAGGGTCGCAATCTTTCTGGACCTATCGTCGTTGTTGAATTTGTTCCTTTAAGATTTCCCACATTGATTGCTTCACCGTAATAATAACGATTCGTATGCAGAAGCAGTCGGGTACAGATACCGTCACAAGTTATAAACGCGTACCTGGAATGTGCAGTAGTCATTTTATGTGTCTGTCTCTGTCTATATATAAGGCGCGAGGCGAATAAAAAGATGTATCTCCACTACTTTTGCTGTGCGATCATAACTCGTGACGGCACCTGTACTTGGGTACTATCGCAGGTAGGTTCTATATTTAAGTCTGTTATCGAAGGAGCGTCATCTGTCTGTCGCACGCTCGACTCGAAGTTTACGCAATAGTTTCCCGTCGCGCGGCGCCCCGTTGCGTTACAACAATGAAGTTTTTACCGCAAACCATCAATATTTCACACTTTTCTCACATTACTATTATATAATCTTAACGGGAATCGATGATCTAAACAGATATAATCCGAGTTAAGTCCGCTGATCCCAGATTATCTGTGTGCAGTGCAATGTGGTCATTACGTGGGAAGTGTAATGTAACGGTTAATATCGATTGCATCTTGATCGTCTCCAAAAGGAGTCGGGGACGTGCATGAGCCCGGTGCACAACGCTTGTATGAAGTTATCTGTGTCACAGATCACAGACGCAGCGGGAATGTACCTATGCATGAGCCTGTGCACAAATCACCTTATCTTGCCATCGTAGCGCACAGATTGTCTCGATCCCATGTACTGAACAACCAGAACAATCTGTAATACAGGAACGCAGTACCAAACTAACATTGACGAGGCGGACGCTATCGGCTAATCTTTATTATTTTCATTGTTTACATGACATGAAACGATTCGTTTGATAGTTACCGAATCGTCAAGCTGGTAACTGGGTCGCGGACAATGAACGAAGACCCGTAACCGATGGGACTTATGTTCCGGTTAGTCTCAGGTAGTACATTAATGGTATAAATAATGATTAGTTTCATCAGTAAAGTAGATACGTAAGTTAATCTAGGGGCCTTGTCGGCAATAACACGGTCAGTAAGAAGCAAAGCAGGTGGTAATATAAGTCAGCAACGCGATAGCAAGAGACCGCGCCCGGGGCCGGTTGTAGAGCAAATTGATAGACACAGCAAGGTCAGATTCAGGTAATGTTAGGCTCTAGTACTGTGATGGATGATGGATTGCCCGTGTCCAACATGTATGTAATCAAAGCATGGCGGAGTTGTCGACCTGAAATGTTCTCCGTCGTTCAAATTACTTCAAGGGACAGATAAACAGGATGTGCAATGCATATAGTTTTCTATCATTAAATTTAAATCAAACAGCGGACTATCAAATAGAGGATATTTATTCTTCCAGAATAGCCACCATTCATCTACCTATATGCTTAGTGCCTAATTTTAAATTCAAAAAGTGTGACATGTTCTTAAATTTAATTTAGACTATGGAATGGAGTGGTACGGTTAAACGCGGCACTTTGCGGTAGTATTGGGAAGCGTGGAAGCCCATAGTGCATGCCATTACATCAGTGGAACATTTCGCGGTCGGCATTAGCATGCGCTAACGCCGCTAACGGTAGCGCGCGAGTCGCGTACCCAACCCAGCGACGCGCGAGGCCGCTCTAATAACCTCTCCACCGCCACTCTATCAAACTCTCCAATTACATAGAGATCACTATGAGCTAATGAGAAATTGTCGCGCCGAAATACACTAACGTCTACCGTTTCGCTATGTGTGCCACCGAATGGCCCATGTGCGAAACTGCTTTCACTGAACGAACGCGTTTGATCAAACTTTGCATTAATTACCGATATGATAATTATGGTTTTGATCTCAAACTGATATCAAGAAGGCGTATTGTCATAAGTGGTCTGTAGCAAATTGGATATGTCTTAGATTGATTGGACATTAATAAGGTCCCAACCAAATAATTAAATTTAAAATAAGTTTCAACATGGTTATAGAGCTTCAGAACACAACATTTCTAAAACTGTAATATCGTGATCTGTGATTGTTATAGTGGTCTAACTAAACGCACGATTTATAAATGTATTGTGTCCACCATTCTTGGTACACTGGAAATAACTGTCCGAATCTTTTCTAAGACGAGGAGTCAATCAATTACTTTTGGAATTAATCATAGTTATAAAAGCATTGCTATTGAAAATGCACACTTTAACCTTGTAGCCGTATTAGTTAATAATGGCGAGGTATCGGTATCTATCAATGGAAGCCTCATCATTATATAGCGGACTCTGAATGGGAGGCAGTAAAACACGACTGGTTGTGCTATATATAAGCTGCAGGTAATGAGACTTGAAAGAGAGCCATGGGCGACGGGACATTTCTACACCAAATCTTGTCTAGGAAATATTTTTATCAGCGGCCTTAAAATATTATTTTGTGACTAAAATAATTTCACGTAAACTTGCATAACATTTCTCGTCGCACCACTTACTTATGATTTTTTACATGGTCTTATGGTTATAAATAGGTCTTAGATATTTCGATTTCGACAGTCAGTATGCAGGTAAAATTCTCTAGGCACTTATATGTATAATATACCGTTGGTTGTGAGAAGACGAGCCTTCGGTGAACATAAATCCGGTACCTATCGAAGTCAAGAGACTAAGCTCCGACAAACACTTCGGAAATATATTATAGTCAATAACCCTATACAAACCACCCACATTTCTTCACATTTAGAATATTTACCGTCATCTCTTGAGGTAACTATCTTATTTAGTGCTCCAAGCAAGCCGTATTCGAATCTTGGCAGATCCTTAAAAAAATAATTTATGCAACATGCCCACGCTTAACATTGTTACCATACTTTATTTCTTGGAAGGCTATGTGGTTCGAAATATCTTTTACCTACTGCCTCGAATGTAGTGTTGGAATTAGTAAATTTCATCCTCGATTCCCTGATCGTATCGTAGCGCTATCACATGTTATGTAGAGTATATAAATTATAACTACTAAATACATAATTGGAAGTAAAAATAAAAAATAAACTTACAAATCGGTATTACATAGAATACTGCTTTTTAATAGGATTCTTGTTGCATAAAATGTTGTAGAACCATGTAGGTCACTTACATATAAACGACTTTAGCCCTGGACAGAAGTGTCTCAGATACTGCGGTCTGCCCATAAAAGCTACCTTGACATCGGTCACCACACCACTTACGTACGTACCAGTTGCTCATCAATTCATAGCGGGAGGGTATCGGTCTGATCGAATCTTACTTTGTTAAGGGTTTTTTATATTTATTAAGGAGTTAGTTACTTAACGATGAAAGTTACAAATCTTTTGCTTCAGTATTGATTCTGGTAGGATATAGGAACTCTACGTGCGTATACTACATGCAACTGTGTAGATCCATCATGTATAGAAATAATTTATATTTTGTTACTAAATTAATGTGGGGGACTCTTTGGGGGGGGGGATTGATTTACTAATAACGGATTTAATAATGACCAATGGATATTCATACAATAACAAGTGTTTGTGATGTTTACTCTTGATAATGACATCGTAAAACTAGTGAGTCAGCCGGGTGCCAAACGGTGCGTAGCGTCTACTGCCGCGCACACCTCAAACATACCTAATTGAATGCGAAAGCGGTATTATTAAATAAGTTAGTTCCGGATTATAGAGAAATCAAACTTAAATTTAAGCACGTATTGAGTGACAAATTGTAAGAAAAGTTGGAGTCAATTTCTAAGAAGTCATCAGTGCCTTGTAAACGACATCAACGCGCCTCAATTGAGCGTTGTTAGTCAACATTGCAATTAAAAAAACTAGGCTTATAAGCTGTGTACAAGTTACAAGAATCCATTTAATTCTAGTACAGTTAGGCAGGTGCCACCCAAAATGTGTGTTTTCAAGCGTGTGTCTCCATTCAGTGACCCCATTTTTCTCATCTGAACACTATTGTGACAGGCTGCGGTAGTGACCCGCGGACTATGAAAAGTGGTCTGTTGTTTTGTTCGCGCCTCGTCACCAGTGGGTCACTTTTAATTGAATTCCGTAAAAACGGTGATTATACACGCACGGCCAACTCGGCTATATGGATTTACCTTCTGTTGTTCGGCTCGGACAGATCGTTACAGCGACCGTAACGTGCTCCGCCCGACATTCTTCGTACACTCGTGTATATTGTATATTAACCTTCTTAATTGGTTTCGGTATAAAAACCGGGTATAGTTTATCGATTTAGAACACTTTTTTATACCAAGAGTTATGTTTCAGTAAATGCCGTCCACTTTTACACCGATAAATACATTCGACTAATGAACGGTTTCACTTTAAAATTGGAATGTCAAAAAGGAAGACAAAATTCAAGCAAGAATGGATGGGTGAAGTTCCGTCTCATAATAAATTTCGCGACATGTAATGAAACATGGCTTGATCGCTATAGCAGGTTGATGTCTAACTAGGTTTTTTATTAATAAGCTCCAACTTTATTTAAAATGATAGTTATAATTATAGGGAGGTATAATGACAATAGTTATAGACTCCATTGTGCTGAATAGGAATAATCAGAGTGCTCGGTGCAGCCAACCATTAAATATTGTTAAATTAAACAACATTACATTTTCAAGACTGCATGGTTAATAAAAAACAACATTTGAGTCTTACACCACGCTGCACGGTTTTGGGAAAATATTCAGCTAAAATTTCGATTAATTTAAAATGATATTTACTTCTATTACAAATGTTTTACATAAGTATGTTAAAGCCATCATGTCTTAAGCCTTCAGTCCCATTGGATCTTAAAAGCGGGGGAATCGGTGCATGTCGCTGTGCTCAGATATGTCCTGACAAAGATATAGAGAACCTTTGAGACCATAGGTGAATACCAAATGTTTGGCAGGTATCGAAGTTATGTAAGTTGTTTACTCAAGTACACTATCGACTCGCGCATGTCTCATATGCATGGTCGTTTAAGCAGCGCGTATTTAGAACTTCTTAGCTTGGACATTTAATTTCTCTGTACCAAAATGAAACGTCAAAGCTCAGAAGTTCTTAATCTCCTTAAACCGATGATGGTAGGCCCCCTGGTTTCATCAAGCTTACATAAGTATCTTTAGATTTGTCTCCATTCATGTATCTATTCATTCTACTGCATCTTTTGAAATCCTGATTTATAGGCGAATGACAGCATTCGTCAAATGTTTGAACCGTTGTTTGATGCAGTGCCTAGAAAACCACTTTAGGTTGGATTTGCATTGGCCCGATATAAACCCGAGTGTTTCCGAGAACCTCGAGATCGAATGGATCAATTGGCCGTCATTCGCAGAATAGTAATGCTATTACTGGCGAACTGGATGACACTATGAAATCGCATGGCCTCATAAACCACAGCAGGAAGAGCACTGCGCGTATCATTTGTGGCGGCATTGTTTGGCGAACCGTTTCGCGCCACTCACTCGCCACAATGACCAGGCGACTGCTGAATAATATACATTATTTTATTAAACATATACTTACCTACTTATATAGCATGAAAGCAGAAAACGTGTCATCTGTTCCAGTCCGGGTATACATACAGAAATCACCAAAAGGATATCATTCTAGAAATGTGGATTCGACTCTTCGTCGATTTTGGATTTCCGGAAGAATACCGGAAAAAATACCCTTGCAATTTCCTTTTTGCTGTGGTGGCTAATTAAGAAAGAGTCTTTACAATTCTTGAAAGTAGCTGAGTAATGGGTATTTCGGGTACCTACGATCAGCAACCGATCCCAACTATTTGACGAAAAGCCAGGGTGGTAATTGATTAATAGTACTTATCTACTGTCGATACGTTCAAAATACGTAATTAGTACTTGTTAAATATATACGTAATAAGACTATAATAGCTTCCACCGCTTTCAAAGCGATCCTTCGAGCTGAATTGGACTACTTTGAACATGACGTAAACTTTACTAAAGCCAAGAATAGGGCAAATGACGGAATAAATTTATCGACCTATGAAGGATAAAAATATTGAAAAATATTATTTATAAAGATTCGTATCCTATATTTATAATATAATGAATACATTATTTTGAGAGCGCGTTGTGGTCCAGCGCAGGCGCAATGTTAAGTATGACGGATGCGCGGCATGAACTGCCAGCTGAACCGTATCGGCTATCACGGACAAAAGTATAGTATAAACTTCTAGTATATTATGTGCGTAACTAAACAACGACATCTCTATCTATACATCTATTCTATACATTCTACACAGATAAATAAAATTGAATTGTCTGTTTGTAGTTCCCAAACAACAGCTTTTCACTAAATGCATATGAAAGAATATACTGTATTGACAAATAAATATTTTTTATTTTTTTCTCTTTCTGTGTTTGCTGTCTGTCTATCTGTCTGTTTGTTCCGGCTAATCTCCGAAACGGCTGAACCGATTTTTACGGGATTTTCACTAGCAGATAGCTAATGTTGCAATCAAAGAAGTAGTTAACTTAGGCTACTTTTCTTTAAAAAAACAATAGGATTCCGCGGGCCACCCATGAAATGAAGTCTGTGCGGGGACACAGCTAGTTAAATTAATATAGATGGTAGATACATTTATTCAGAATACCTATCTGCTGTATAGGTAACGTGGTCGTGTTATTCCCGATTCTTTTTTGTTTAACTACTTATTGAATACATCATGGGATTCTCCATTAAAGTTTGGAGAATATCTTGATTTAGATGCCAGCAAATTCTTGTGCCTTACTAACAAGCGGTTAACGATCAGAATATCTTGACTTCAAAAGCTAGTGTCTCACTGATAAGCGATTAACGAGCCGACTGTAGTGTGTGGACACGAACCCCCAGCAATAAGTATGTATAAAAAACCAAAAATAAAATGTTAAGCAGGTACCTAAAATTAGACAGTTTCACACGAATCAGGTAGCAGCATAGCTTCCTATCGCAAGGCTACATCCGTTTCCAAATGTAGGTACTGAATGCTGCGGTAAATGCTAATGATACTGCAATTACGACTCATTTCGAGGTCTAACGAATTTCTGGTTTCGAGCTACATATCGAGGACGTCAGGCATAAAATATTATTAATATTCTTTCTTATAATGTTTACTATTATAAGGTACGGTATGAAGTCCTGTTTCACACGATGTAAATGGTCTCATTATTGTACAGGATCATGGTCAAAAATGGTCACTTCTTCGACATTCATAACTGCCTTACCAGAGCCTAAACTGAATAAACATTTTCATGTTCATGATTGTTTTAATGTTTTTCTTAACTCCAACATCTAGCAATGCTCTCGCGACAACGTATAAAAAAACAGAACGGCATATTTAGGAATACCTCAGCTTAGTGATCGCTTTAGAGAAAGTGAACATAAAAAGTGACGAACTATTAATAGTCACGTGCTAGGTAACTAGGTTCGCATAGTACCTAACTGGCGTACTTACACACCTATCGACGTCTGAGATGAAAAAATTGCAGAAATAATTTAAATTGATAAATAAAATTGAAGTTCTGCTTGTAATTCTATATTAATAGCTTTTCACTAAATGCATATGAAAGTATATACTTATTTAATCATTACAATATATCTATGTATTATTTTAAGTTTTCTCGGGTATCTCTGAAACAGTATCGGAACTTTCACTGGTAGGTGTAGGTAGCTGATATTACAAGGAGTAACTTACGCTAAATAAATATGCTCTCGCCATCGCAGAATGGTCCCTCCCGAAGTGCTATGAAAACAATACCCACATTTCATCATATATTAATAACTGAAGCTAAGAGTAGATATTTAAAAAAAAGTTTCGCTAAATACAGCCACCCATCTGAACATAACTTTACGTGGTTGAAAGCAGCGGACGGGGCACAGCTTTTTATTACTAAAATGTATGTTTTCAGTTTGTCATACAATAGTCAATGCTTGCGTTAGTACTAAACTAGGACAAGCTACAGTACTCTCATAAAACACAATTCCAGCGTATATTAACAATCTCAAGTGAGAAATTAATTTAAAAGTTTCTCATTCATCTCAGCGCTCTAATGACTCTGCCGATTGATTTTTAATAGTCACTTCATTACCATCGTGGGGGATACTTACATACAAAGAGATGTACGTCACGAGAAAACATATTCATATGTTTATTTAGGATTGATTGCCTGAAATATTTATTAATTTTGCAATTCAAGAATATCTCGTACTTACGTGACTTTCTAGTTTATATGAAAATTTTATGACGATGACAAGGCATGTCATACCTTTAATTTGAAGCCTTATTTATTATGGTGATCCATCTATTTAAATAAATGTGAAGATCTAGTGCTTAGTCACCTTGGGAACCTGTCTATGACTAGTATTTAACCAAAACTAAGGGCTGTTTTCGCCAATGAAACTAATCGCGATTAGTTCCAACGAAATCAGTTTTAGAGCTTAATCTGGATTAGAGCTACATTTTGTATTTCACCAGTACAACCAGAACTTAGATCAAGCTAAGCTTAGTTTTTATTAGACTCACGTCTGTATTCCCCGAAGGAGCAGGCAGGGGTGGACTTTACATATGTGGGAACAGCCTTTGATCATGCTCAACACCAACAAAGGAAAGATCTCTCAGCCTCCAACTATTCCAGTTGGAAACTTATATATAAGTATACTGCATGCAATTTACTGGCTAGGGTTAGGGTTGCTTAACTTCGCTGATCGAATAATATGCGCAATAGCAACTGAGCCACGAGCTCAATATTACCTACATACAATCTATAAATAAATATACTTATCGGTATTGAGAGGAAACGTGACTTGAGGAGGGTAGTTTTGAAGGCAAACCGAAAGGGGTGAAAAGTGGTGGGAATGGTGGATGCAGCGTAGATAAGTGGAGGTACATACAACTTGTCATAAATATGGTACCATTTTTATATGGCAAAAGTATTGTCATTAGAGCAAGATGTCTACCATGACAATATTTATACGAGCACGATGTCACGCACGCCTAAACGGGATCGTTTAGTTTTACTGTTCGTTTATATTATAATATAAATAATATCATAGCATTATATATTTACAGATATTCTACAAGTTTACTAATTTACTAAGAAATAACTCAAGATCGTCTCGTATCAGTACACCAAGTATAGTTTTTAACAAGTGTCAACGTTGACTATATTCATTTATTAATTTTGTATGGAAACGTAAAACTTCAAAAAATACACTCGCCGCTAACTCCAAATTTTTTTATAGGATCGTAAAAGCGCTTCTAAGGGAAAATACGCAATCGATGTAGTCAACGCTAGCTGAAACATGTTAAATCCAATACCTACTTGGGGTACTGGGGTCTTAACTAAGTGCCTACATGTTCTTACTGCGATAACGCACCGTTATTTACGCCTAAGTTTTAATATGTGTAATTTTACAAAACGGGTGCAAGGAAGATCGGATTGCAGCGACATTATCATACTTATTACGGGCAGGAACGGCTCACTGAACAAGTCATTGGGTTAATGGCACGCCCGGATCGATGCTTCGATGCATCCGACCGGATCGCAACGGACATCTCCCGACTCAGACGAGAAATCATTGATAATTTTATACCATTCAATATTTACCTCACCTATATTAATTAGTACATAGAAAATTAAAGAACAAATTCAGAGCTCTCATAAAGTGCTCGTAACCTTAGTAAGCGTATTCTTCTCTTCATAGAGAGAAGCATGAATGTATGCGAAGCGAAAGAAGTCTGTGCTCTATTTACTAATTAGCGCCTATGTGGCAAATAGTGATTTTTCTTTGCCTACCCGGGAAATAGGTGAGAGGATGTTATAATGTATTTAGGTACCTATTCAGTTTCGTCGCATTTAACTTCTTTTATATAAATACTTTGTATTTTATTTGCAGAAGTTTTACACCTCATTGGTGAACCTGACTTTAGGGACGTGCGTCTGCGATGGGAATTTGGAAAGCCTGATGAAGAAGATCGACCGAAGCTGGTAGCGTTCCAAGTGCATTACTGTGAACTCCAAGCTTGGGGGCAATACCGATGCCGCACTAAGGTAATTTCCATTGTATTGAGCTTACCTATTGTTATGCCAATAGGTACTTATGCAAATATTATTCAATGTTCCACCGCACCGGTGCATGCCTTGGAAGTGTAAATGAGCTTTTCAAAAGACTGCTGTATAGCAACAACATACCTACCAACATCCAACAAAGCTCAGTGAGATGCAGCAGCGTGTAGCGAGCTATGAGACAATATAATATGTGGTGGGTAGTGTACGTACAGTAATGAGTTGGCAGTTGTCAGTTGGCACTCCAAAACGGGAGATAATGGCCCCGGGTTTGTGCGCCGAGCGTGACACCGACACGACGACTGCAGGGAGATAAGCCGCCAGTCATTACTGCAGTTACGTGTTAATGTTATTATAATAAATGCCAGTACATATGGAATGGTACCTTTATTCAAATGTGTGGTGCCTGTATTTTAAGATCCGTAATTTTGATAAGCACCAATGCTAATGTAAATCTAGGTGCCGCAAGAAAAAAATAGGTACGTTGTAGAAATTTTGTTTGATAATATGGAGTATAATTTTCCGTAGGTAATCGATAATTTGGAAGAGGAGAAGTCAACGCCTCGTCCATCGACGACTGAGCCGTCAAGCACTACGCCCCAAGCAGGGGCGGTAGCGGTGGTGGAGGCGGGAGCCGGAGCGCGGCGCGGGCGCCTCTTCACCACTCGCATTGTAGGGCTGCGCATGGCAACCACCTACTCTTTCGAGGTGCGCCCCGTGACCCGCGACGCACGCGACCTCGCTGACCCACACTCCATCGGATCCAAGATTATCATTGTGCCTACAAAAGGATGTAAGTTGCACGTGCAGACGTAGAATCTATATACTGGTTTTTTTTGGAACTGCTTAGGACAACGCGTCCTTTAGTTTCAGCTCGCGCTACGCAATGCCTACCTCATGCCAGCGAGGTAGAAGTGTCTACGGGCCCATACTTCGGCGGTCGCATCGCAGTGGAAGCTGTAGACGGGGGGCCAGAGCGGTGCTCGATCCAAGGGAACCCCAACAGCGCTCAAGACGCGTACATCTTGCGTATACATCACGACGAGTGCGGGTCCGAAGTGAATGAAACCACGGTCGCGACGTACGTTATCGTGCAAGAGAATCTGCCGATACTTACACACAGTACTAGACGGTACGAATTAAGATTAAAATCTATGAGAAATAATATTTTAACTCAATTAGATGTACGCTTTCGAAAAGTAATTTCTTTTCTCTTATTGCAGTTTCTTGGTTCTGTGCACTTACAAGCCAGAAACGTTGACAGTTAGAGCGGGCATCAACCTACCTAAGTCGAGTCCGGGAGACGTGCTGCAACAATCTAAGCCGCACAGTGGCTCCGTGGAGCCGTTCGAGAATCATGACATGGACTACAACGAGCTACAGCCCGCCAGGCTGGAGGCAAGGAGGGAAGATACTCAGCAAAGTTAGTTAGCTATTGGGTGTCCTGAATGGCACCATTTATACCGACATCCATGTACCAAGCCACTTTTAATATTTTGCAGGCAACTTTAGTCTTTACTATGCTGAAATTTACTGCAAAATAACAAAGGCGTTAACCTACCTTCACGGACGTCATAATATATAAGGCATAACTTTATCACAATAAGTCAGAATTAATTAATTTAATTTATTTAAATTAAATTAATACGGAAAAATAAATACAACTCATCAGACGTTTCTTAAAATAAGAAGATATTACTGTGATATGCCTTCATGAAATTTAACTTATATTAATAATGACATGCATTAAGTTCACGGAAACCTAGCCTTCATTAAATTAACGCTTATCAATGCCATAGCATAAAATATTAGAGGTCACAGAGACCTCTTAATATTTTCAGGAATTATTAGTATCACGTATTACTATGCATAGCTTTCGATATAAAATGCTAGCATTCAGGACACCCATAACAATGTTTTCAGGTGTTGTAGGCGAAGTAATGCTGGTGATGTTCTTGGTGGTCGCCGCATTTGGTGGGATCGCGCTGTTAATTTGGAAGGTGGTGCCTCAGGAGGAACGAGACAACATTTCCATCGCTACAATGTCTTCTCTATCCCGCAGTGGAATATTCGGGAGAAGAAATAGAGATAGATTCTCTGACCAGGGATCAGTGTATTCTATATCTCTGTCCGATAAAGTCGAAGGCCCTGTTAAAAAAGAGAGCGAAGGGGACAATACATCCGAAGCGTGAATTGACAAGTTTTTATGAAAAATATATTAAGTGCACACATTCGGTCGGGACACGAGTCGAGGCGAGTGCTAATGCTTCTCTAATGTACATATTACGATCACATGAAAGTGGTACAAAAATAAGAAATATTGAGTGTCGGTTTAGCATGTTTGGATAATGGCCAGTACATTTATTGCACAGAACACTTAAATAGCCATGGTTGCCATTGAAAGAGTTTACGCCGTAGTGGTTTAGGTCTAAGATGCATTGTACAACTCATTTTCGTAAGTATTCACAAAGTAATTCAGGTCACAATAATAAACATCGTGTGACCGTCATAACTTATAGCCATTTGACTTAATTTTAAGCTTGCAAATATAGCTTTCTTAAGTAGATATAATATCTCATATGATTCTTAAGGCGGGCTGTTAGTTACAAAAAAACTAGAATTGTTTTTTGGGTTATACCTAATACCCGTGCCTAATACGCTGTCCTGCAGGTAATTTAATTTTTTGCTTAAAAAAAAATAAAGTGTAACTAATTACACTTGGAACTTAGCTGTAATAACTAGAATTAAGGAGTGTGATTAAAAACCAAAATGAATGTTAGAGTATTTTATTTGAATACCTCTTCAGGCCTATCGAGTACAAATATTTGTTTCTCTAGCTTCAATTCCGGGAACATTAACTGTCTGACAACGTCATTAAGTTCTTCAAGGGCAAGCTGAGCGTGAAGTCTGACCACAGAGTCTTCACACTCGTCACTGTATAGGTGTTTTAATGTTCTATAAATGGGTAGAATGTGATCTTTTAGTTCTATTAACGTATCTTTTCCCAGCCCTTTAATAAGACTTGCAATGACCATGACCGCGGCTCGCCTGCACTCTATTGCCTTGTCTGTTTCTATAATACCCCATATGCAGAGCAACACCTGTCAAAAGGAACATACTTGTAGTGCCATTATTTTTGAGTGGAATTTAGCAGTACTGCATCAATATTGTATTGGTCAATATTTTCTGTCATCTCTCGCGGATTAAATGGAAAACACCGTCATTTTACTCATTATTTGCCTCTTTGCTAAACCAATAAGTACATGAATCTAAATAATTCCTGTAATTATGCATTATTTATTCTATACAATTTGATGGTAAGTGATTATGCACGTTTGCAACACCGCGGACATAAAGTGGGCATTGCCAATCCTCAAAATCAAAAATATCTTTATTTGATTAGATGGCTTACAAATTGCTTTAACCGCGGTTACCACCGGTAAATATCTTCACACTCTTCTTAATGCCGGCGTTCGCTGGTAGCACCACGGCTGTTATCCATTTAATTCAGGAACTTTCTAGTTCTCTATAAAATTATTTGTAATTACCTCATAAATGATAGATCCAATTCTATAGTGAATGACGAGGGCTATTTCGGCCAAGTTGGAGAGCGCTGATGTCCTTACGAGGGGGTCGTCATCTCTGCAGCCGCACAGCATCGTGTTCAGCAATACTGTCTTGTGGACCACTGCCATCTCACCTGAGAAAAGATTAACATTGAAGGCGACATAGGTGACGGCATCGTTGGTCTAGTGGTTAGTATACCTGATTGCTACTCTAGGTTCCCGCATCAATGCAAATATTTTATGTGAAGAGCATTTGTGTTGGCAAAAATCACTTAATGAAATTTTTTATGCATCATCCTTTTATTTTATTAATATTTGAGGTATCACAGTTCTTAGTAATTTATTTTAATTATTATATCCGTTATCTAGTACCCATAGTACAAGCTTTGCTTAGTTAGGGACTAGATGGTGCTGAAGGATGCAATTTGAACATTATTATTATTAGTAGTTATTGTGCATTTAAGGTCAGCGGTCATAACTCGTGGTGGCACCTGTACTATTAAGTAACCTTTCCAGAAGAGTCAGAGGTAGGCAGTGTAACACCACCTAGTTGTCACTGAAGATAATTATGTGCCACTGTGACAGATGGTGAGACCATCCAATCCACAGACACTATACAAACATTTTTTTTCTCAGATATATGCATGCAGGTTTCCTTACCATGTTTTCCTTTGCTGTCAAGCTCGTGATGTGTCATCACCACAATTAAGTTTCTAGAAATACTCAATACCTATGGGATTTGAACTACTCAAACTTACTCGGTCACCACGGCTTGATGCACGTAAAAATACAATATGAAGTGGAAATACTCACCAAGTCTTTTAGTAACTTTAACAATGACATCACCAATCTTCATCCTCAGCTCGGCTAGTTTATTCAGACCTTCATTTGTTTCAACATCCTGTTTGGTATTTACTTGTAGGAACTCCTTGCATAGCACATGTAACACATCATCAGTGCAATGTGTACACAGCGATGCTAGGCCATTCACCGCCGATAGGTATATGTAAGAGTCGGGGTCCTTTAGCTGCTCCTGGAAAATTTACTCTATTTTACTATCAGTGAAATGTGCTTTATTATAAGAGTCAGTTAGTTCTGAATGCAAACTTTTACAAAGAAATAGATAGCATAGTTGATTCTGGAGTGTACAAAATATTAGAGGTCTCCATGACCTACCAACATGAACTTATGGTCAGTTACAGTATAGCTTATTGTGTAGGATCATAGAGTTATATCTTTTTTATAATTGCCAGTGAATAAATTATGTGTCAGTGGTATAAAATTGAAAATTTCAGAATATTACGGAATATGTTTTTCTTATTAATGAATTAAACAAATTAATACATACTTGGAAGAGACAAAATATATAATGTTTCTTTGAAACTGTCTCAGGGTCTTTGGCATCAACAAGCTTAGTCAGTTCAATAATACCATGTGCTCTTACTGGCAGCAGGCCGTCAAACACATCAGTTATTGCACGCCCACATGGACTCTCTGACTGCTGAGGCATATCACTAGCTATTAAAGACAATGCCTCACTGCATAGCATATGTTGGAAGCTAGATGTATCACTTGCCATCCTCTTTAATACTGGAGTTAAACTATAAAACCTCTTCACCAAATCATCACTTCTGCTAGAACTTGACAATATTGTATTCAAAAGTACTAAAGCAATGGTGACACACTCCTCATTTGATTTTGTAACATTTCTCACAATGAAATGTTCAATGAAGTTCAAAACAATTGTGGGGTTTGATTTCAAGGCAGATACTATTTTTGGTGATGCAGATATTTCAGAGAGAAGCTGGAGAATCGTGGCATACCGCCCATCAATGTCAGACAATATCACTGGTTCATCTTCAAGTATCAATAGGTCATCATTATTTGACTTGTTTTGCCTTGTCTGATTTAGTTCCACTAGTATTAGTAAAGCAGCTTGAAATACATTCTGCACCCATTCATCATCAGTTGCAGCTTGGAACAGGTTTAAGAAATATGTAAGGGCTTCTTCACTTGCAATTTTGACAGAGTCTGCTACTAACTTGATGCCCAGACCTGCTGCATATTCTTCTACTAAAACACTTGATGTTTCATTCTCTCTTCCAAATAAAAACTCTTTTACTATACTTACTGTTTCATCTTTATTGAACTTCTCAACAAATTTCAATGTGATATCTCTTAGCTTAGATTTCAGTTCACTTTTACTGCATCTGACACCCAGAAGGAATAGTGTGTATAATATTGGCCTTAATAATGCTAGTGGCCACTCCAGTTTTGCTGTATGGGTGCAAGCATATAGCATGTTTATTTTATGCTCCACCTCTTGTGGTGTCAATATCATAGTGCCTGGTAAACTACACCTTGATAACAGCCAGTCATATTCAAAAGCTTTGAATATATCATTCACCAAATCATTGACAGGTTTAGCTTGTGGATATTTGTCATACAAACTCAGGACACATGCCACAGCTGTTGCTAAGTAATGTGTGTTATTTAATGACAATATCTGATTCAACTGAGAACAAATATTACTCAAGTATTCTTCTTCAGTATTGCTTCCATGCTTTGTACAAACTATTCTGCAGATGGTGTCAATCTTCTTCCATTCAAGACCAGTGTCTATGTTGTAGGTTTCAATAAAACATCTAATTAAGCTCATTAACCCCGCCGGTGCAACCAACCTTAGACTCAACTCCTTAGCTATCACTCTCTTCACAAAGGCAGGTGGAGGAGGGTCATTGACACTTTGAAGAACAAATAGCTCTTTCATTAGAATTGGTTGAAAGCAGTTTGAAACCAAATAATCATATGTCTGCATATATTTTTGTCTGTCTGAAGTCAACTTGTCATACATCTCCTTGGTCATAATAAAGTTGTTGTAAACACCTGGTTTCTTGAAGGGAGCAAAGGATAGTTGTATTAATGCAGCCAAGTAGTCAGACAAATGTAGGGTCAGAATAATGTTCTTGAGCACCGGGATTGAATAACACCGTGTGAAGAAATCTGTGCATTCAACTAACATTTGATATTTCTCCTCATCAGTGTATGTAAGTGAAGGTAATTTAACAGATGTTGTGCACCTCTTCGCAAGTGATAAGCCTAAGCCAGGCAGTAAGCTGGGGGACATGCCAAGGGAAGTTATCAATTGAAAACAAGTCCTTAGTAATTTTTGATTCTTCACACTTATGAGTATTGAGTCGTCATTCTTGATCTCGGCAGCTAAATCGTCAATAGCATCTGTGATTTTCTGCAAAAATGTTTTAAGTAAAAGAAAAACACTAGGGGTGCTTTGAAGATTTTTTTGCTTCTCGTTTCCTAGCAAATTTTGCATATGGACTGACATAAATTCACTTTGGCCTTCTGAAATACGAATAGTAACATTATGAAAGTTATATTTATATTAGATAGTAAATCGTGCATTGTAAGCAAAATTTAGACTTTCAGTTTGAAACACCTACCTTCTTGAGTTAACTTTTCAATTCTTTCAAATACAATTTTTATGTTAGACATTATTATGTAAACGTATTATAAATAAGATACGTAAAAAACGTTTCTTATATATTAAAATACTGAAATGAAATGAATAATCGAATTATATTAAAACTCAAATGTTAACCTAACTAAAACCTAGGTAGGTGCAAAACATACAATTTATTTACTTGTCAAATTGACATCGTTGACAACACTAACAACAGTGACATTGATAATTTCTCCTTTCTTACCTTTCATATACAAGGAAATCAAGCAACAGTAAAAACCACAATTTTTTTTCACCCTAATGTTATTTATAGCAATTTGTGCACAATGGTAAGACGCAATAATTTATTTTAACAATATTATTACTGTATATTTTGTCTATATAATTTGGACTTGAAGAAAATCGGTTAATCATAATGCGCATCACTAGTTATTTGTCAAATAAAAATGTCAAAACTGTCAAATCATCAGCCGACGATACAGCAGATGCCGACTTTATATTTTTTCTTTGCTACAATCAAATGCAGTATTAGATATAGAACACCAGCAACAAAGAAAGAAGATAAAACCGTTTATTAGTTTCTAAACAAATAAGAAGTCAAGATGTTGATCAAAGTAAAGGTAAAGTTGTGAACTAAAAGTTTTGATTTTGATGTTCTTAACTCGGTTGTAACCGACTAACCTACGTTCCTTTGCAGACTCTCACAGGCAAGGAAATTGAAATAGATATTGAGCCCACAGATAAAGTGGAAAGGATTAAAGAAAGAGTAGAAGAGAAGGAGGGCATTCCTCCTCAGCAACAACGTCTTATATTTTCGGGAAAGCAAATGTAAGTATGATGAAACAACATGACTATGAACTTCTGTTCCAATTACTGTCACACCAAGCCATGTGCAACGAATCATACTTTATCATTGGGCTGACCTCAATTAACATGGGATCCAGAATTTGTGATTTCATGCAACATCCTCAGTGGAGTCATTCTGTAGGTGTTGAGTGATCATTATCCTCTGGATGGTGCTTTTGTGTAAATTTTCGTCATCGATTTAATTTGTTCTATAGTCACTATTAACGCATTCACTGCTAGAGCTAAATAAAAAGTCATTACCCTGTGCTACACAATCGGACCTTAACCCAGTGCGTCAAACACATATTGTTGTACAAATACGCTTTGATCTGTGCTATCAACATAGCGTAACATATTCCCCAGTCCTATTCGGCGCTTCTGCGCGTTTGAGTATTGTTATGGCAGGTCATCAAACAGGTCAGGCTATGAAACATGCGAAAAGGAAAAGGGTTGGTACATATCCACCTACCTACCTAAGATCTACCTGTGTAATTGGTTTTGATATGTTCCCTAAATTTCATGTAGGCAAATTTCGTATCTGTTCTATATAGCAAGATGGGTAAGGGCCCTTACAATTTGGTCTTATTTAAACAATAGACGCGCAGAGTCAGCTTTAGCACACAGTGAAGGCACAGAAATTTGTATGGACTCACATAAGCGTCGTTAGCATATAGGAAAGTTCGTATAAACGCGCAGGCGCGTCGTTAGCAGTAAACGCGTTAAGGTGGCAAACAAGCATAATAAAATTATTAAAAAACTAGCTGTGTCCCACAGTTTTACCCGCATAGATTGTAATTTTGTGGTTGACCCATGGAACCGTAATGTACTTTAAAAACAAGTGAAAGCTTTGTTAAAATCTGCAGCCGTTTTGGAGATTAGCCGAAACGAACAGAAAGACAGAAAGAGGAAATTAAAATTAAGGTTTTTCATATTCAGTACCGTGTATACCTTCATATGCATTTAAAAAATCTTTTATTTTGGAATTACAAACAGATACAATTTTATTTATCTTTATGGATTCACAAAGATCTTCTATTAATTAAAAATTATTGGTAGGTAGGGGCTTGTGGATGTAGGCTATTGCAGCCCTTTGATATTACAACACTAGGGATGTCACTTGGATTGTTTGTTTGAACTTAAACATGTCTTTATTTGATTATATGTTTAACAAAGTAGTTTAAAATCGTACAGGATTATACATGTTAAGGTGCATTAACAGATTCACTGTTAACATTTCAACTTCTTCGTAAATTCTCTAACAGTTGGACACACAGATGCATCGTTAGCAGTGAATGCGTTAAGGTGGGAGTATTTACTTAAGTTGTCAATTTATGAAATAGATACTACAACACTATCGTACCAGCCTCTTGAAACAGACCAGCAGCTAGTGGGATTACTAGTAGCTCTACTCTCCAGAGGAACAAAGTGCAACTAATAGATTTAATTTTGCTTTCTATTTCTATTCTAAAAATATATTTCTGCTTAGAAGTCACCCTTTATTACAATTATAATAATTAATTAAATAAAAAAATTATTAATTCCAGGAATGATGAGAAGACAGCCCAGGACTACAAGGTGCAAGGTGGTTCAGTTCTTCACTTGGTGTTGGCGCTCAGGGGGGGAGAGTGATCTGACTTGTGATATAACCATCTTATATTTATAACACTTAATTTTATTTTCATTTCTTGTATAAAGTGATAATAATGTAAGTTGCAGTTTCTCTGGACCTTATTTATTTTTGCCTTCTCCAAGTTCAGAAGTATTTGGTTCTGTTAGAACTTTGTTTTGTGAAGGAATGTGCTGAGAACAAATGCATTTCCCATTTAAATATATTTTGCATCTGCTTAAATTGAAGCTATTTACCAAATTGTAAAGTCACTACATAACTCAATTATATACTTCCAACAAATAGGACAGTCGTTTTTTAAATCATCTCATTTGAAATGGAAACTTAATCACAAAGGAGCTGTGCATATAAATAAAAATTTATTTCACTTGAGCAGGTAATTTATTACACCTATAACATTGTACATATACTTAAATCCATGTATAAGTTATACATCTCGCACCAAATACAGTTGACATAAAATAAAACATCTTTGGTTCATTCCACAAAATTAACAACATTGACACTAATGTTTTTTTTTCTAATTTAAACTATACAATTAATTTAATTTACCACAAGCCTTTAATGTCACAATTTGAGAAAATGATTGACTAACTTTGAGCTTTGGACTATGCATCAAATCATATTTTGTAGACAACATTTTGGTACTAATCTACAACACTTTCACAAGAAGCACGCTAGAGTTTTGTAATTCTCGACATGCACGAGACGTCGATTCCCTGTACGCCGAGTCGCTTTACGCCGAGTCGCTTTACGCCGAATGACGTTACGTCGAGTGGCATTACGTCGAGTGGCATTACGCCGAGTGGCATTACGTCGTGAGGCGTTACGTCTAGTCTCGTTATGTCGAGTCAAAAACAATCTGCTACTACGTCATGTAGTGTGGTAAACGTGCGTACTATGGGTTCTTACAGTAAATTACTAACGTTGTACAGTTCATTCAGAATGCAAATCGGTAATGGTGGGCCTGCCAGAAAGACACGAGAAACTACTTGATTATACGGTAAACCTGGGTTATAAGATAATTAGAAGAATATTACATATCATACAATATGAGTATTCACTATAAAAAGGTATCGACGTCGTCTACGTATTTTTAAGGTTTAGGGGATTGTAAAACGACAATTTAGGAGCATTTTGTTCGAATCTAAAGTACTACGTAATTGCAATATTATTTTTAATAATTTTAATATGAAATTGTTTTAAATTTTAAATGACTTTGGGACGGAACAATTTTTCTTTTTTTAAAACATCAATATACATTTGTATTGGGAAAATATTATCATAATAAATAGCTATGCCATTAATTTGTTATGAAACAAAGACGATTAAGACTGAAGAGAATATTTAACGTTTTTAATAATAGAGATACTCAATATAATTTTTGAATGGTGTCATCCACATGGTTGGGATACCCACGAGATGGCGCTGCAGGTACGCGCGTCTTTAATATGGACTTTTGCTTTTGTGGTGTCGTAAAGTACCTACCTATTTGTCGGTTATTTTTATCACGTATCTAAATATTATTCTGAAAAGAAATAAATCCTATTAAATACCTACACAATGAGCCAACCAAAATGAGCACATTTATTTCACGTTTGGCACAATATTTACATTTTTTTATAAGAAAGGCTTAAGTCTTATGTTATGCCAAAGCCGCATCTTCCTCCGGACATTCCCTTATTCTGATCTCTAGAAGTAAGTGGTCTTCTTGACTTCTCTCACTTTCTTGGTAACTCTTGATTTCGTTCTTAAATAATGTGAACTTAGTCTGGTAGATTTTTTTTTGAAATTTATATATTCTAAACCTTCTTTTAGTAAATTATAAAACGAACGAAAATTTGAGTTTGATAAAAACAAAGTGATACTGAAACTATGTCTCATTTTCGTTCGTCTGCGATGTTTCGTTTTTGGAGAAAGCGAATAGAACCTGTATACCGTATTATGGCACGAAGTCTCACGGCGACCCGACGATAAACGTAACGTAAACGCAGCCTTAGCATCACATAAGAACTGAGACATCTAGTGGATTTATTTATAAAGTTGATAAGAGTTAAAAATATAGCCCCTACCACAGTCGGCATTTTGACCCCACGTAACCCATTTTTTTCACACCTATATCGAATAGAACATTTTATTAGCGTCTTTGATGTAAACACAAACATTTGTATAATAAATAAAAGTAATTCCATTGCAACATGCCCAAATATACGTTAACACACATATTTAATAACTATTACATAGTTAAGATTAAGTTACAATTCAAGCAACACCTGACCAAGTCATATATCACTTTCCTTAGTTATGTGCACGTAATTAAACTAAATACACCAAGTAGAGCATTATTAGAATTTGCACTAGTTAATTAAGACTAAAATTATTCTTTATGAATAACTAAAGGAGATCCATTCTGCATTGCAGTTGACCAGCATCACCTGTAACAATGACAAAGTTTAGTTAGAATTATCCAAACATTTGTAAATATCGGAATACCTATAATATGGGCAGTCTTGTTGGTTTAGTGGTCGCGAGCGCAACTCTGGAACAACTTCGTGATCCGGAGTAGAGCTCGCAGCTCTCCTAGGTTCGATCCCCGGGTCTAGCACAGGGCTATTGGATTTTCATCTGTATTTTCCCAGTAGGAGCTCTGAGTCTGGAGTAGTGCCAAAAAACGGCAATAAGCTCGCTCCCTTTTACAAGAGACTTTAATGATAACTGGTGAAACGTAGAGGTACCATTCTACCTTCGTACCTTCACCTTTGGGTAATACAGGACAGACCACGTGTTAAATTTGGCATGAAGTTTTTTTAGGCACCTAGTAACTAATGGTATTATAACCAATAATTTAGCAAGTATTTGATTTCGCGCAGATTACTATGTGCTACCATCTATCGTCGAATAGAATACTATTACATTGTGTTCAATAGAATACAGCGGCGTATCAATGATGTGCATAGACGCTCAGATTAAGAACTAACTATGTCGACCGTCATCCTGTCCATATACCTACTTACCTCCTCAATTGGTAAATGGTGCAGTTACGAAACACAATGGTCACTCGCTCACTCCACTAAAGGACCGATTTGGGTCACGGTTAGGTTACAGAATGCACTGTCGTTAGAACTAATAAACGGTAGGTAGCTTACGCTACGTAGACAGGTATGTTACGGTGCAGGAATAAAGATGAGGGAACCAGTACACGGATACTTAAGAGGAAATTCGATGACGAATAAGTAGGCATGAATAGTAGTGAGAGACGGTCACACTATGTGCAAATCACTTATGTACATTAATTTCTTAAAAAAAATTGGTATTAGACATCTCTGTCTGGAGGAAATATCTTATGTGCAGGGCAAATCAAAAACCCTGTTAATGTACTACCTCTATAACCAGCAAAACCAGTTCCGCGGCTAAGTTGTGGAAGGGCTAGCTAGTGTGGCGATATGCATTGTGGTATGAATATACTGTTGTATAGACTTTATAGGGACTCACAGCAGGTATTCAACCGTCGGAGAGCGCCGGAGTGACCCAGCCGTACTTGTCGTGCGTCTTGACGACGGAGCGGAAAGCCTCCTCGGCGCGGCGGCGTGAGAACTCGCAGGAGGGTCGCGGAGGCGCGCGCGCCACTCGCCCCTGTCCCTTCACCACAGACGCCGCGAACTGCATCACCACCGCCTCCACCGTGTACGCCGAGGCCCAACCGCGCGGCGTCAGCAGCTCCATGCATATCGCACCACCTGCACATTCATTTCAAATTTGGCATTAAGTACTTCTAGGTCAACCTTTGTCTTTAGGGGAATCACGATAGCGCTGAGTTCATTGGTCGTTTAACGATATCAGTTCGCGTCAGGTATGGTGGCTGATTTTAAAAGCAATTTGAAACATCTGGTGCAGTGGGAGATTTTAGGAGATTGCATTCAGTCAGATGATCATATTACACCGCACAAATAACGCTCTATTTTATAACATTCAAGTCGTATATGTGTACATAGTATGCAGATGCAGTAGATGGAGTGTAAATAATATGACGGATACCTTCCATAACGAAGCCCTTCTCTATCCGCGGCTCGATGACGCGCATGAAGGGCGGCGCGAAGGGGAAGTTCTCCGGGAACACGAGGTGCAGGAGAATGTTCGCGATGTGTAGCTCGCGCAGGTCGCCCGCCAGCTCGCTCTCCGGGTCGATCTGGTGCAGCCGCACGTGCCACTCGAACAAGTTGTCGTTCACTAGCTCTACCTGAACACGACAATACAATTTTATCGGAATTTTATGTGGCTTGGCTTTGACCGGTATGCTCTCGCTAATTCCGTCTCTTAGAGTCACTAAATCGAAATACGCATATTGAGATAGTGTACAATATTGACCACACGAATCCAATTTATTGTTCTATTACTTATCAAGTCCAATTTACACAGGCTCGACCCCAGGGACTGTGAAAAATGTCATGGTTCATCGAACACACTCTTTTGCTTAGGTGGGTAATACCTACCTATAACACGAAGTGCCCGAACGACCGTCATTTGACCTTTACCTACAACCCATTTTGCGCCTGGGGAATATCTGTTGCCTTCCTCAGGAAAAACCACATCACTTATCTTGTTTGTCGAGCTTCTGAGCTTCTAAACTGTAGGTATCGTATTCAGTAGGTGTGCTTAACGAAGAGGCATCCAGGTGCCTATACCCACATAATGTTTATACGAAGATCGTGCAAAAAAACCCGTATTAGCTAGAGTTATAAAGCAGCAGATTTTTACGCGATAACTGGATGGGTGACTGCTTATACCATCCATCAGTCAGCCGCGACTATTATTTATTGTTTTGAATCGTAAACAAAGCGTTAACCGACTTGTTTACAAAATACACTTTGAACATCGTAACGATTACGATTTACTTTGGTACATATATTATATCTTGGTAGCACGATAGTTAGTAATTGGTAAAGACAAATTTGATGAAGATGAAAATTGCTCTGACCTTAGCGTTGACCAAATTAGGCAAGAAAAATGTAAAAGTTGTAATTTTGGCAATAGTTTTAACCATAACGACATGACGATTAAAGCGTCATCTGACAATTTAAAAAAAACACCCTTTTTGGTCAATAGGTACTTTAACATTTTACATAGCTAGAGACAGTTGATGCAACCCCAGGCTATGTCGGTAGTTTCAAAGAGTGGGAGTGGGAGTTTTTTACAGATGCCCAATTATTAAATCATATGATATCTTTGATGGTGGCAAAAAATATTAAGTGAACGGAGAAAAAAAATCACCACCCTAGAACCGTTGTTTACTTAGTAGCCCACGATATGCGGCTTCAAGTCCAGGGCTTTGCGCAACTCATGCGGACAGGCGTGAAAATATGATTAGGTATTTAGGTATCAACTAACCGTAAAAACAGGATCAGGCCGGCTGTCCTGTAATCGTTGTATTTCCTTGAGCTCTTTCATAAGTCGGCGCGTGCGCACGGCCGCAGCACGTTCGCGCACCTCGTTGGCTCCGGCCGCCTTCTTCTTGACGAGGTTCGAGGATGTGGGGCTGGCGGGCAAGCTCGCCGCCGCTTCGGCCGGACTTACACCATCCCTGCAAGACAATTTATAATTTAATGGAGTAATTAATTTAGATTTGAGGGGCCGAATTATCTAAATGTTTCTCGCAACCCTTAGCGCTGAAGATCGAACTTTTTATTACATTGGAACTTTATTGTTAACTACTTTTTGGAAAGAGAATATGCCTCACATTTCCAATTTATTGTACTAAAGTAACGAATTAACCGAAGGCAAATATTCGCCTTGAACAGAAAATGCAAGTTTCATATTGTACACGATTACCATATATCTACGTGTTGCGCTTGTCAACAATCTTGGTCACTGTTTGTTAATGGATCATGCTAGTTGTCCATATTATATTTTAAGGCCTTTAATGTTAAACAACAACAACAAAGAGCTGGCGAAATATGCAAAAGCATGCAAATCATATGCTGAGCGTGTTCGATTAATACCGAGCTAAGTATGTACCGAGACGCATGGAATGCAGTTGGCTCGGTTTTCATAACGGACAGACATTGTGTAAGATAACACCACTCCAACACATGTATAAATGACGTGTAATATTATGCTTCAACTTAATATTGTTCGGATTCGATGCTTATATTTATTGAATGACACGCAATTTGCTTTTTCTTCACTCAACATCCACTGTAATTAATAGGTATATTTATTTATTACCGTGATTTAATAAGGGCATTTCTAAGTAAAGCTTTAGAATTCTATAATACCTATACTTACTTACTTGCAACCAATGCCAATTAATAAGTTATCTCCTATTTTATATCTAGGTATGGTTAATAATAAGGTGTTAGAGCCGCAGTTGACATTTATTTTACCAAACATAAATAGTAACTACTTAAATAAATACTAAGTACCTACTTATTTACTTCATTTTATTTTCTGTGGGTTCATTTGATGTCTGTTTACCTAATTCAGATGAATTAGGGTTACCTAATTAATATATATACTTACAATATTTATATTGCATTATTATAATGCGGTTTTCCTGCCTACAAAACTAGCACACTCAAGATGAAGTCCTACTTACCCATCTTATGATGGAATAATTTACCTTGTTATGTCAGGGTTCATTATCATAGTAGGTATACCTCCTACCAACGTTAATTAGGAACAAATTTCATGAAAACAAGGAAATACATGTTCTATAAATTAAGCTCAAGGCGCAAATTGCTTTGCAAACAAATTCGAGGAAGCCAAAAACGGGTTTAATGAGCTATCCTGACCGGTCACTGTGTCTGTAATTCAGGAGATTTAAGCATAAAATTGTGCTTCAGATAACATAAATAACCGCTGGTCGATAACCTGCATTCTACAAAGATTACTACCACAGATTACAAACTATTTTCTTATAGTTAGCTAAGTAAAACTACTCAGTTTCAATAAATTCAGGCGCAGTCCAGTAATTCAGTGTACATACATACATACATATGCTCACGCCTGTATTCCCCGAAGGGGTAGGCAGAGGTGTTGTTATCACAACACCCACTTTTCACCGAATTTGATTAAGTGCCAACGTGACAGATGGTGAGTCTATCGCCATTTCAGGCACTATACATACGTCTTTTAATTACTTCTCAGAAATATGCAGGTTTCCTCACGAAATCGAAAACGAAATCACTGTACATAAGTTTTTTAGAAAAACTCATTGGTACAGGCCCCGCTGGGCCTTCAGTGTAATTTAAATTTCAGTGTAATAGTTTTAAATATTTAGGTAAATTTAAAAAAAAAACTATAAATCTTTCTTTGTACCTGTCTATACGGGTTATACGTTGGTACTTACTTAATATATTTGCCTGAATGCGGAATCAATATCGTGCCTTCCGAACAAAGGGATACCGGGGAACCTATCTCCAATAGCTTTTTGACTAAGATACTCATTTCTGAATCATGTTCAAGTCGAGATATAAGCGAATATTGTTTTTATTAGTAGGTAGGTATATACCTACGCTTATTGTAGGTGCTGTGATGAATCTGTATCACAAACGCTAATTGCTTAAAGAGAGCGTACCCTCACCATCCGTATGCGCATGAGTGGCATGACATCACATTCATCATGTTTACACGTTTGCGTCATAGTTGACATTAGTTACAGTAACGTCATCGTCATCTAGCTCCGGAATGCCAACAAGTTAAAGGCCAACTGGTCATAGTAATAAGATCACCGCAATAGTCAAGACCAAACAGATATCTTTGTGGTTTGTCATTGCATAATTAAATTATAGGTAGGCTTTATGTAGTTTAATTCTTAAGATCAAATAGATAAGAAAATAGTAAAGAAGTAATTTTATAGGAAATTGAGATGAATCCCAACCAGCTTTAATTCGATACCAGGGCTAGCCTGCGTGTTTGAGTCAGTGGAATTTACGTTAGTAGAAATGTATAGGTATGACATTTATAATCCTGTATTATCATGACTGTTGAACACCTCCTTCTGACACTTGAAAGTATTTTGTTAAAAATCTAATCAAATATGTATTAACAGATATGTTTCAGACAGGGGATCTTTGTGTGGGGGTATGACCCCGGCGTGCTTGCTTTCAGCTATGAGTCTGTGTGCTTTTATCTACACTAATATTATAAAAAGGAAAGATTTGATTGCTTTTTTGTTTGTTTGTTTGTTTGCATTGAATAGGCTCCAAAACTACTTTACCAATTTGAAAAATTCTTTTAGCAATGGTGATAACTACATCATCCAAGAAAATATAACTAAGTACGAAGGGATTGTTTACCCGAAGCAAAAAGGAGGATTATGATTTTGACTGGTATGTATGTATTTATAAACACACATACCATACCTATCTCTCATACTGGTTCAACTCGTTGCGTGACGAAAATGTTTGCATCGCACGCAAAGGTAAGAAATTCGAAAGAAGTCGAAATTAATTAAGTAGCCAAATAAAAAAAGTATCACTCACGTGTGATAAACTTTTCCGCATTCATAGTAGAGCGCCTACCCGACACGCAAGCTACATAATTATCCCCAATAATTATTTATATACGAGTATATCACGCTGTCTTACTTATCTATGACTATAGTGTATATTAAACACTAAATTCTTCTTTAATTGAATCTAAAAAAAGATTAATGAGAGTGGGTAGAGAAACAAATTTATACTTGTTTGTTCAAGAGTAAGTGGCGCTCTACGCTTACGTAGATAACAAAGGAAAACGGCCACTACATTTTTCTTTATGCTTTGCATAACATAATAATGAATGAATGAGGATGTTTAGTAGGTATAATACACGTCATAACATTGAATTTAGGCTATAGACATGTAGTAAATTAGGAATGAATTAGTTGCAGAGTCCATTAGTGGTACATAGTTCATTAATCACTGCTGTCCAAACTCGTCGCTAATTAATACACACGCCACTTATCGCACTGGGATGGACGTCATGTTGATGCTCTCGTTTCGATTGATAATGTTGTCTGTCGACTGTTCCTGTGTTCACTATGTTTACAGGTTCATTTTGTCATTACCCTATCTGAAAAACCTTATAATGAACTTGTACTAACACCTGTATGTATGTGATTGCGGTTGCAACTGCTACTGCGGAACACGAGATCCTGATTCGATCCCCTTGTCGGGAAAAGTGTAATTGGGTTTGCCATCTGTAATTTTCCAGCCTCTGCCTACCCCCTCGGAGAATACAGGCGTGAGTTATATGTATGTACGAACCTACTTAACAGGTGGAGACATCCGGTAGGAAGGTAGGTAATTTAATACAAGAACATTAGAATCTAGATTGTTGAAAGCGGTGTTCTAGGTGACTATATGATTGAATTTGGACCCCTTGAATCCTCATATCGTGTTACTTATAAAAAATTCAATAAAGAGGATTATCGTGGGAATTTCATGTCAATTTAATTTTCATTTATATATAAGAGGATATAACACTGTGCAGTTTTGTGACACCAAAACAAAAAAAAACTAAAATTCACTATTAAGGCATAGGTAAAGTAAGTAGCATGCCAGAGTAAGAATGTTCTTTGTAACGTCGCGTCGTCTTTAGTGACGTATTGCATTGACACGTCACTCAGTGCCATACCTATATCCGGCACAATACACAAGCCATGGCTGCTCATGAGCTGAGCTTCTAAGTAAACAATGTCTTTGTTATACTTATGAAATGAGGCAGCATCGGTTTCACACTCCTGCGAGACTATTCGCACAACGGAACGCGCTATTGTCACTCGAAATTAGCTAGCCGCTTGAACATTGTTATTTCAGAACGCTTTCCTTTCAGTTTCATAACGATATTCATTGACTTTCAATCGTTACATATTATGTAAAGGACTAATAACAGTTACTCGAACAAAATGCTTTCTGTAGGTGTGAGAAAATCTTGCACAGAAATACAGACCGTAATGTAATACAGAAATCTATATACATATATACAGATAAATAGAATCGAGGTGTCTGTTTGTAATTCCAAAACAAAGTTTTTCACAAAATGCACACGAAAGTATTACACGATACTAATATTGAAAAACCAATTTTAAAATTTTTCTCTCTGTTTGTTCCGCCGAATCTCCGAAACGGTTGGACCGAGTTTAGCGAAATTCACTGGCAGATAGCTAATGTTACAAGGAGTAACATATTATGCTATTTTAAATTTTATACAAATATTTGGGCTTTCGGGCCACCGATGACATTAAGTCTACGCGAGTGAAACCGCAGGGTACAGCAAATTTTATCTATAACATACAAACATACATAGGCAGAGATGTTGTAATAACAACCCATTTTCACCGAAGATGATTAAGTACCAAGGTACCAGATGGTGAGTCTATCGCCGTCTCAGGCATTATACATACGTCTTTGAATTATTTCTTAGACATATGCAGGTTTTCTCACGATGTTTTCCTTCACCGTAAAACACGTGGTGTAACATCACTTCGTTGGAACAGGCCCCGCTGAGATTCGAACTTACTTCCCTTGCGTAGTAGGCTACTGCTCAAACCCCAAGGCCCACGGCTCTATCTCGGCTTTTATCTATAAACGAACTGTCAAATAATTAGTTTTAAAGCCTTCCTAGTTAATTATCTCAATAGTATGTTATCAGTATTCATTATCTCAGTAGGTACAGTTATGCGGCGCCAGTGCCAAAAGTTTGAGACATTAGCATGTGATAGTTAGATCCAACCTAATAAGCACTTGTTCCAATCAGCGTCGACCTTAACTACTAACTACCTAGGTATGATCAACATAACATCGAATCTCGCGTGTCTTGCAATGCACCTTGTTCCAAATAAGCGTGATTCATGAAGTGTTGTATGTATACATAATTAGGGCTACTTGATTATACAATTAGCTCGAACAAAGGGATCAATATCTTTATTATCAGGAAGGGTACGAAATGAGATCAAACGACTTATTGTGAGAATCTGATGAATCATTTTTCTTTAGTTGGATAGAAAATAACCGACGTTATGAAAAATAATCAGGCCTTATTGTTTGTGGGGTCTACTGACTAGGTAGTTAGAGGTAGAAGGAGAGTTCTACCATGCTCTTGTTCATGTTATAAAGGGGCTGATGTTGCTTAACTTGCGCATTTGTTTTAAAGTCAGTTTGATCCATCGGATATTTTAGCCAGTTAGCCTTCTTGTCTTTTGAATTTAATGCCTAATCTGACAGAGACCTTGGAGAGCATTTTACTGGAAATTATTTCTCTGTGGCTTGTTGAAATAGGTTGAGACATAGTAGATTCAGTTTACCAGGATAGAGTATAGATTGAATCAGATTATAGAAGCTTTGTCCGCGGTCTGTGTACTCTTAGACAAAGTAAATACATTTTCCCTTTTAAAGGCACAGTTACTGTACAATGATTATCGTCAGGTCAAGCATACAAATCCACGTGTGAGAGAAACCTATTAAGTTCTCAACGTTGCCTCATTGGAATATACACATACTCACGTGTGTATTCCCCGAAATGGTAGGTGGAGGTGTACTCATAGTGCTGGGTGCATTCATTTGGTCGCTTATGTTTAAGTAAGGGGTGAGCGTATTGACATTAACCGGACATTAATCTAAACTCCGGGCATCTACTGGGAAATTACAAATGGAACAATTCCCAAAGGAGAGCAACCCTAGAACGACTAGACCAAAGAGGTAACCTTGTTGTCTTATTCCATCGCTATTTTCTACGTGGGATCTATTACAAAATGTCTTAGGTTGGCTAATTAGACTAGTTACCATTCTAAGCTCAAATAAAGTTTTCCATTGGCTACAAAAGCCCACGTGGGTCGCTCTAACGCAGCTCTACTCCTTTCTATTATTTTTACTGAGCATAACGTTGTATACGTGTAGTATTTGATTGCTCATATTTATATGGGACTAGCACCTGTCAAACTTTAACAATTGGTCACAGCGTGATGTATATCTATAGCCTTCCTCAATAAATGGGCTATCTAACAATGAAAAGGTTCAAATCTGACCAGCAGTTCCTGAGATTAGCGCTTTCAAACAATCTTTTCAGGTTGATACATTATTATTTAGATGAGTTAGTTGCCTATGTCGGGCCTTCGTGTCCGTTAATTCCTTCATCGAATCGAGACCTCTTTTCTGAACCCAGACATAAGGCAGCATATACTTAGTGAATAAATAAGTATTTAAATACCTAGTTCCACTTGATTGATTTGATTAAATGTCTCCTGAAAATTACTTTCATCAATTTACTTTCATCATAGGATGTTATTTAAATAACATGCATAACGAAATGCAAGCTATTTTATTTAGACATCAAATTATTAATCTGCTCTACATAATTTTGTACAACATCTAGATATGAATTAATTTTGAATATAAACACAACATAACTGTAAATATTATTCTAGTGCGTTTTGCTAAAATAAGGAAGTTGCCAAAAACACATGAAACAAAGCCGGTATGTAATTTTAAATATTGAATATTACCTATGTAAGTACTTAATTACTTACGGGCATAATTTTCTAACTATGTAAGTAGGTAATTATGCAAATAAGAATATAACAATTTCCTGATCGTTCTACAAATGCATCATGCAATTTAATATCAATAATTAAAATACACACTTAATTGATTTAAATTAATATCCATTGTATTGTATGATGGATGGCCCAGTTATAATTATACTAGCTTCTGCTCGCGACTTCGTCCACGTCGAATAGTTACTTTAGGCGAATGGCTTTTACCCGCGATTGGTCTTAGGGCGATGATATAGATAGGCCTTCCATGATAAATGTGCTATTTAACACTAAAATATTTTTTCAAATCAGACTGGTAGTTCCTGAGATAAGCGCGTTCAAGCAAGCAAGCAAACAAACCCTTCTGCTTTATATGTTAGTATAGGTACAGAAATAGAGTTCTTTATTTTATAAGAAGCTTACCTATATAACTATTTCTAACACAGTTTATTTAATATCTAAATCGGAATAGTTGGTATATTTTTGCAAAGATATGACGGACTACGTGACCGAGCGCCAAGCGCCAGTTTACGAGCATGTTATCAAACATTCCGGCTCAGCTTGATGTTACGACACCTTATGCGTCCGCTCCCGCACTTATTATTGATCACTCGCACATTCTCCGAACAATTCTTTCAATATCCTGAGATCTCCTATCCAAATCTTTGGAGATGCCATGGCCATTGCAGACATTTTGCCTCTTAGGTCCGAGGCCAGAATAAAAGTTTGAAATTTCTAAATATGTTAACTCAGGGTTTCTTAAACTTGGTTTTAAATACAAATACGTATAGCTTCAAAAGTATGTGTGTATGACTCACCTGTGTCTCCTGAGCAGGCCCCGTCTGGCCGGTGAGCCGCTGGGCCCAGCTCCATCGTTGTCTATTTTCTCAGGGGACCGGAATAGTTTCCGGAAAGCCGCAGCTACCTTTTCCTTTGAGCGTGATGTCATGTTGCACTAACTGAACTGCACTTTCTACAGTTGCATTCAACTAATCAAAAGATTATTTAACTTTCACACAATGTTTGTTTACATCCGCATATCTGTCGCGCGTTTGCGTGTCATGTCACAGACAGAGTTTCGAAAAATATAAACAATTGAATTTGGAATGTCGTTGCACTCGCGTGGAATATATCCGTGCAATAAGCAGCCAGTGTTGGATGTATCAACGAGTTTTCAGAGGTTGCATCACTTCACTCGAACAGTCTCGCATGGGCCTCGCACGGCTCCCTCGAGGATGACCGGTGCGTGTGGTACTGCGCACGTGCGACTACTGAGGTGAGACCAGTGAGAGTGAGTATAAAATGGAAACTTGGCACAGCGGAGGAGGTCGGTTATCGCACTACAAGTGTGTCACAGTGCGTCGCCGCGTCGACGCATGACACGCGCGACACGACTGGCTGCAACGCTCTTCGCGTGTGAACGGACGGAGCCCGCTTGCTCCGAACACGTCTTGTATACCGAGACCTGCCTCACACACAGAAGGCATAGGCTCCGTAAAAGCTTCAAAGCATAGCTGCCACCTTCAGAGTTGATCTCTGTAACAAAGAAAATTTCTTGTCATTGTGTAGGTAGTTTATAAACAATGGTTAGTTATATACTTCATATTTAGGTATGAACAGCTGTGATGGTATTATTTAATATTGTACCGATATTATAACACGATATTGAAATCTTTAGAGTCTCGATCAAAATTTGGTACTGGAAGGCCAATTCATTCATTTAAAATTAACCCACTTTGATGTTTCATATAAGTAAATAATCCATATGAGACCTGTAATTGATAAATCCAAATACTTAATTAAAGATGAACGTTATATTATCCATGATTATAATGACATGGTGGTAAATAAGGTGTTATTTAGTTATCAAATGTTGTCAACTACATAAACTACTGTCAACATTATATTATGTATGCAATGTACATACACACATACTGTAAATGGTGTCCTTGGTCTGCCCTTGAAATGAGAAAGGATATCCAATACCCGAATAACCCACGCTTAACTTATTGGCAGCCTGCCCGCTATCATTATGTCCCTAAGAAATAGTGGCTTTGCGTAGGTGGCTGGGACATCCAATCTCCCTTCTATCTATAGATACGAAAACCACATGTTACCCTTCAATACTTACTCACAATTATTATATAATATTAAGCTACCTAGCAGATAATGTTTATATTTCTACTCTAGTTAACACCTGACTAAATTAATTACAAAAGTCATGATGGCAAACATAAAAATAAAGCAAATAAAATTACAGGATAGTACAAAGTTAAAACAGTATAATTAATGTTTTTTTTCTCTATTTTTGTGACGATTGTGACACGTGGAAAACCTCTTCAAAATAGTTTATTTAAAAATGCATAAAGATTTTATAAAAAAAAATTACCTTTTGAGTAAATGAAATGAAATTCCTTAAGAGAAAAGGTATATTTGTGTGAACACTAAGCAAACCAAATAACGGTCCCGAAGTTCCTGAATTAATCGAAGAAAAATACTATGTACATATCTTTATAACACGTCATTCTTAGCTTATCTTTCCCTAAATTGTCTTGTTAAACAGTAGATCTAAATTATGTCTAATAGAAGAGTACACAAATTAAGCGTTAGATAGCAATGAGGAAGTTGTTAAGTAATTTATCTATTGATAATTAAGACGTTGGAAGACTAGTCACGGGTATTAAGTATTTAATTACAATTACTCGTGCCCTAAGTATAGGTTTTGTCACGTTCTAAAGTCATCGTTTGACTTTGCGTTTAATGTGGCTCAAAATGTGTTGATATTTTTTCGGAAACGGGTTGTGATTGATTGTGATCAAAACATTTTGAGCCATGCTTAAACTTACAGTAGTTTACTCAGCTTATGATATGACTCTGACTGATCCAAAGTTTGGTAACTTACACATACAAATTAAGCGTATACATATACTGAAAATCAACACAAGTAATAACTTGGTACATAAGTATTGCTGTCTTGAACGTCTTTGTTTCGAAAATGAATGTGCAGCGTAATGTGGTAGTTATATCGATGGCGTTAAAATAATATTTTGTTTTGTGTACAAGTAAATCTAAATTCATTTATAAAAAAACATTATTTACTAGTCCCGTTTGATTGCTTGATATCCGAAAAATAATATTACAACATTCCCAAGTTCTGGGAAAAAGCTGAGTCCAAAGAAACACAATTCACGGCTGAAATTGCTCCCCGAACGCCACCGGGAATTCTGCGACCTCTTTGTAAATTTTCCTCTTTACTTCTGTGAAATTTCTAGATTTGTTGGTTCAATTATGTTATTTCGTAATTGCTTCCAGTTGGACTGTTTTAAAATACACCATTGAATTTACGTAATCATTATCCAATTTATACCTAGGTGTGAACAGGTTTTAACGTTGACGATATCGATCGCGTATTTCTTCATTTTGTGTGGGAAAGTAAAAGCGCCTCTAGCGGCGAGTGTCGGAAGTTTTTCGTATTTATTATCGACAACATTAGAACATGTTAAGACTCTTGGGATTTAAAATTAATTCAGTCTATTATTTATCGGAGGGTAAAGACTATAAGAATGGAATTTAAATAGGATCGTGTCTGGTAGCAGAATGTTAATAACACTCCATTTAAGTACAGGCCCAGTAGGTATGCGCGAGGGGGGATGCGGAAAATCTCATTTCAATACCTATCTCACGGGATCCGAGATGATTCCTAACTTTACGGTATTTAATTCATATTAATGTCTCGGAACTCGGAAGTGCTTGAAATTCAACCTCGTTGGAATAAGCAGCATTTTTTAAAGTGATCAAATTGTCCTGCTATTAGATATGTAGATATTTCAATAATTTTTCAATTCCTTTTCTAGACGTCTACCTATATACCTATGTCTATTACGGAAAAATTGTCTGCTACCATTTTACGGCTGAACACTATCGATATAGATAGCTTTAAGGGCCTCGAGTGAACGAAGTTAGTACAAGCTAGTAGTAAATACTTAGTTTTGAGTTACATATTTCAAAGTTCAGAGCAAACAAAAGCTTTTATTACGTAGCTATGTAATTTTTTTATTCACTGAAGAAGTTGCCAAATCTGTTTCAATCTGTGGTTCACAAATAACATGGACAATTCGTTTTTACGAGATCATAACCTGTGGAATTGGAAGATAAGCGTGAATTCCTTAAGTTTAAGAGCATCATCGCTAGATGAAGGCACGTTGTTACTGTGCAGTAAGCGTACTTACATTTGTCATGAATGAAACTTTTAATTCAGACAACGTTCGCTTGCAGTTCATTTACTCAGCAAACGGCCTCAAGATTCCGAGATAATTTTAGTCTTTTCACATTGTTACTACGAGTGGAAGTGATGAACATGCTCATGTTCCCGAAAACTGATGCTGGATCCGTAAACTTTTAAGAGGATATAACTATGTGTTCAACTTCTAATACTTAGGTTCATAGGTCCTGGAAATATATTTTTTTAATTGTTGCCTACTATACTAAATGGTTCGCTCATATTCTAATGTCATTTGGTGTCTATACAGGCGAAAAATATGTATCTCTTGCTCGTATTACGATAAAATAAATAATAATCCAACACATTCATTGAATAACTAGGTATTTCATGTTGTATTAAGAATACATTTTCTGCTCGGAAAATACGTTAACAAATAAGAATTTCTTGCGAAAAATATCTCTTAAATTTTCCCCTCCGTTGATAAGTTTGCAGACGTGTGGGCGTCAAATATGATTGGTTTATTCAGATTAATTATGCTATAATTTATTTTATCTTTCCATCTTAGATGTTTTGATGTACAAGTACGAGAAGTATCAAGGATGGTTTGAATAATATAGACATTTTAGAACGAGACTTGCATTTAACCTTAGAGCCTGGGGATGAAAGTCAACAGTTACTGAGACCGAGACTTAATATCTATATCTATACATATAATACAATTTGTATCTTTTTGCAATCCCAAATTACGGCATGTGCATGTTTTCACAACTACTTATTTTTAATTTCTGTCTGTCTGTTTGCTCCGACTAATCTCTGAAATGGCTGCACCCATTTTATCGGGATTTTCACTGGAAGATAGCTGGTACAAGGAGTAATTTAGATTACTTCTATTAAAAAAATGTAAGGAAATTTATTAAAAACATTTTTTTAATAAAATTTAATTAAGCGAAACTACGCGGGTGAAACCTCCGGGTACAGCTAGTCTTAAATAAATATTCTATGACACGTGTAACAGAGGTCACACTAGGGTAGTCGAGTATAATTGAGTCAGGTCCAGGGTAAATAAGTGGGTAGAGCTGGGAGTCGGGCCAGATGAATCGTAGGCTTTGTCGGCTCGGCCCTAACTGAATAATACATGTTTATTATGAGAATTGTGGATGTCAAATAGCTTTGCTAAGAACCTCTTAAATAAACAATGAGGCGTGGGCTTACATATAAATAAGTTAGGTCGACTTAACGTGCGTAGCCTACTTATGTAGTTACATATAACTACGCGTAACTAAGTTGCACGGTACTTATTTACTTAGGTACCTACTTGATTTACCTTATGAAAGAAACCTTAAAAGTGTTCTAATAATTTTTTTGTGTATTTATAAGTTTTTCAGAATCGATATTTAAGTGAAGAATGGTTGATTTAAGAGAGCATTGGAAACTTTTACCTACGTCATACATATTATATGATTCTACGTTCTTTGAATGTTCACGCTAAATGAATCCTTACTTAACATTTTTTATTATTTTTTATTCAATTAATCCCCAATTAATTTACCTAATGTTTAATACCTACTGTATTTTCAGGAGAGGTTAATGCGATTTAATTAGTGGACATTCCACACCAACGGCGGTACGTTTAGAAGGGGGTGCGTTCAGAGGGTGGGGTAACTTCCCAGCTTTTCTCCCCAATGACGTCAGAGCTCGAGATAACTTTGATCTGCCTCTACAAAATTTATAGCTATCAGGAAATATCTGGACCGGGCTCAGGGCTAGACAATAGAAACTGCTTATAATAGAAGAAGTCTGTATATATGTCGCTTACACATAAACCCCCTATATTTTTCGGGACACTGTTCCATAAATAGTGGAGGGACAAGTTTAAGTTTCAGTACCCTACCCGAAAGATTTCAAACAAAGTAAAATTTTCATAAACTCTATATTAGTATACATGTAAAGCTGAAGAGTTTGTTTATTTCTTTGCTTGAACGCGCTACTCTCAAGAACTTCTGGTACAATTTGAAAAAAAAATTCAGTGTTAGATATCCCATTTATCGAGGAAGGATCATCATCTCCCTGGCCTTATCCCATACATTGTTGGGGTCAGCACTTGATTTAACCCGATGTGGCTGATCACCTGATTTTTATATGTAGCGACTGCCATCTGACCTTCGCAACCCCTTTTACGAGGAAAGTCTGTGATCTGGGTTAAACCTGTTGTCAGACTATTTTAGGCCTCCAACTGACCTGTAACGATTGCCAAAGATGATAAATTGGCAACCGGGACCGACGGCTTAACGTGGTCTCCGAGGCACGGAGGGAACTCGGGCGGTCACCCAGTTTCACTCGTAAATTCTTATTATTTTTTCGTGGCACGAGGTTCAAGTCCAAGCAGTTGAGCTAGAATCTAGTGCTTCGATAAAAGTGCTACAATTACATGAGTTACAGCGCTCAGTGAAAATTGTGTGGCTATTACGCATGTTTTGATTCGCGTCTCGCTATACAGACAGACGGACATACTCATAAAATGACTACGGTGCATTTAAGCTCAGCGCTCATAAGTCGTAAAGGCACTCATAGTAGATAATTTGATGATTTTTAAAGCTGAGGTTCTGAGGCATTCTTCTGTAAATGAACCAGTACCTGCCAATTGCGAATTATTCTTCTCAATCAATGATCTCTCATCCTACATGAAGATCATTACACTACTGAATGATCATTGAGCAACAGGGGGTCTACCATCATCGCCGAGCATATCTGAGCTTTGACGTTTCATTTTAGTACTGTAAAATTAAACGTCTAACCTAAGAAGTACTTAATTCGCGCTGCTTAAACTATCATAGTTGGCCCCTCACTACTAAACTAGTACTTACAACTTGTTAAACAATGTGCCTAAGATGTACTTCTTGCTAATAAAAATATGTCGTCTTGAAGTTACAGTGCGGTTAGTTTTTATTGCGCCCTTTTCTGTTTTATCACTTATTATTGATCGGCTTGTTTCTCTTGAAACGTTCAGTGTGTACTTGAAGCCAATAACAAGGTTATCGAATCAATACCACATAAACGAAGAACAAAGGCTTCGATGTGTTTTCAACAATATCTTACCGAGTTTTCCGAGAATATTTTCTATACCACTCTTGGATGACCTACATGTTCATTTTCCAATTATGGTGAAACTGGTATCTTTCTCCGTATTAATTATCCCAATTTATCAACCTTTGAATTCTGATCTCAATAACCTTTAAATTGAGGTCTCATGGAATATTGCTTGATTTATGTTGAGGAATTGAGAAGGAAGCTTCAGGTAAAGTCCTTAGTATTGGCTTTTGCATGAAATTAATTGTGAAATGTGTAAATTTACTTTAGAGCCTTCTTATATTGATAACTTGGCAGTATAACAAGTTATCTTAATATTGTCTATGTTCCGATTATTTTTCTCTATAAATAAAAACTTTTTTATTTATAGATATTTTCTTTTCTCCCATAATGTTTAGGATGGATGGTTTCGATTCACTATTTAGGAAGTGATTCTCGTAGGCAAGTTCCTAGGCCTATCAGTCCATGAACGTAGTAGCGAAATCACATATCTATTTAACACTACTAGACTGCTTGGTTGGTAGTACAACGGGGGGGACATTTTTGCCCTTAGTACCTACTACTGGTAGAACCACTGGTGGTAATAGGCAATAAACACATCAGAACCTTTAGTTAGAAGTAGGTAGGTAGGCCCATCAAAAGGGAATATCGTCAACATTCATTCATCTGAGTATACAAAGGCCAAGTACTTGGACTTTGACGGTTTCTTACATTGTTTCATTTAATTGTAGGCACAGGGTTGTCAACCCCAGTAGAGTAATTTATCGCGTTAATTAATTTCCTCAAGCTACTAACAAAACAACACTTAATGAAAGTAAGAAAGTCTCAATCGCAGGCCTTAGAGAGGGGTTGTTTGTTGACATTCGTCGAATACTTCTTTTACTTACAAATGCTAACTTACGCACTCTAGTAAATAGTTTCGCTGTACTCTAAGAGGCTATAGTCTTACACCAAAGTTTAATTCTATTTAGTTTTATTCCCTCGACTTGAATTGTATAGTCAGTCCGAATAGACGATGTCCATAGAATAATAATGGCAAATTTTAAGTTCAACAAACTCAATACTGAATGACGTCTCCCCGGTTGAAGGCACCCCTACCCCATTCCAAAGTGACACTTTGTGGGTTCCGACGCGTTCTAATTTAAATAGATGAATAGAAGCTCTACAGAGTATCTAAAATTAGTGAATCTGTGGCTCCGCCCTTTTGTTTAAGTGTTGATTCCCAAGACTTCAGCCACAGGTCATGATGTGATAAATGAGCAAGGATCTTTAACGTAGTAGGCTATTATTTATTCTGTGCTTTAAACATCTAGTTCAGTGATAATGTCTAGATTAATTCCGTTAAAATAAATTTCAGTGTGGTATATTAAAAAGCTTGTTGGAAAATTGCAAGCGCCCAATTTCCACGCGATTTCAACAATTTCCCAGCGAATTGCGTGAAGGGCGAGGAAGGGTCGCTCGACTGGATATGAGCTGCGGGGAGTATGGGTCACCGCACCCCCTGCATCGCCAACATTACACTAAAGGCTCTAAAAATCTATACTAGTATCATAAAGAGGAAAGATTTACGCGGGTGAAACACCGTGACGTCCGCTAGTATTTTATAACGTGACGCTATCCCGTATCTTCAGTCATGAATTCCATATAGGTTACCTGTCAGCATATTTGACCATAATGTCACATTAAGCGTGTGTTAATACCCGCACAAACATCCACTAAGCTCAATATAAGAATAAAAAAATGAGAATTATAACTTCGTGGAGAGAATATGCTGTTATATCAATCCATTGTTTCCCGAACTAGTATAAACTGTATTCAGAATATTGTTTTTGATTTTAAACAGTAAAACACTCCGTCGATATGTCTCAATCAGGATTTTTGTCTTCATGTCAAGCATCTCCTCAAAATAATTATGTTTATGAAGAATACCTACCGTCACAGCTAACTCCAGCTTGGTATAAAACAGGAAAATGCTTGTAATACAATTCCCCGACCTTGCTTGCAGGCTTTGGAAGTAAATGAACACTTTCACACTTAACGGGGGTTGTGAGGCACTTCAACGCGCTTAATGCCAATCCTAATAACTGAGCATACGAGTGCCGGCGATGGTTATGTTGCTCGGATGTCGTTATACCCCCATAAACCAACACGATCAGCAATAACACTGTAATTAACCCCACCCTATATACATGTACACCCCTATACAAATCTAACGCAAGTAGATTAACATTTATTGGAACTCGTCATTATTTCCAAATATTTTATTATCTATAAGTACCTACACACTACATAACTATCCAAATAAGTACTTGCATTAAAAGTATAACTAGGTGTGCTCCGCGGTTTCACCTAAACTTTTTTAAATAAAAGTAGCCCAAATTACTCCTTATAACATTAGCTATATTTGACAGTGAAAGTCCCGTTTCGGGGATTAGTCGGAACATCAGACAGACGGAACATTTTTAAAATTGATTTTTTTTATCACTACCGTATAAAATTTCATAATATGCATTTAGTAAAAAGTGAATTTAGAATTACAAACAGACACTTCAACTTTATTTATCTGTATAGGTAAATACGCACTACATAAAAGCCTAACCATCCACATAAGTATCTGAATTATAGGTTAAGTATATAATAATTTGTTCGTTACTAAATTAGCTCCTAATAATTGAAGCACATGATCAGACGCTATCTTATATCAACGCATTAATTAACTTTGTACAACAAGGTCGTGATTGAACTAAAATAGCTCCGGCGACCCTTTTCTGAATCAATACCTCAACGTCCTCGTTCGGTCTTCGTTCGATCTAGAAAACCATTTACCAATTAACCAGTTTAAATTGCAAAACCTCAAACATTAACCTACTAGACCCATAATGATTTGCCCTTTTAAATCATTATCTGTACGATTATAATATGCGTAAAAAAAGATTTTGTATTGCTCTGACTAACCTACCTACTGCGATAGCCTTGGTGTTTGAACTTTCGCCAGCTACGCAAGCGAAGCAAGTTCGAATACCAGTGGGGCCTGTGCCAATGTGTTTTTCTAAGAACTCATGTGCACTCATCTTGAGGAAACCTGCATATGTCTGAGAAGTAATACAAAGACGTATGTATAGTGCCTGAGATGGCGATAGATTCACCACCTGTCAAGTTGGCACTTAATCATCTTCTGTGGAAAGTAGGTGTTGTTATTACAACTGAACCTAGTTACCTACCGACTATGTCTCTACTGTGTACTTTCATATGCATTTAGTGAAAAGCTGCTATTTAGGAAGTACAAACAGTCACTTTGTTAACGCTCCACTTTGACGGGGAGCGCAGGAGCGCTAAACCGGCCAACGCCCAACGTCACTAATGTCAGCTGTCAACGGGTGAGAGTGAGGTGGAGGTGGTCGGCACTCTTCGTCGGATCGGGGCACAGAAAACTACCTAAAATTTCGTTCCTACTCAACATATTCAAATTATATTTGAAATTTCAAAAGTGATGTACGATGTGAATTATATGTGTATAAAGTTGCCAACGATTTTTACTCCTCCTCGAGATTCACGCCTCAACACACTTCAATTTTATTTATCTGTATAGATGTATAATACATAGCTATAGCTAGTTTACTGTGTACCCAGAGAACTAAAAAAAGTATATACCTTTACGGTAACTCTCTCCCTAAGGTCGGTCCTACGTTACTGAAAACTACGGATAGTAAGCTAAATAAATGCATGTCTGAATGCAGAAATAACCACAATCGCTTCCTCGTTTCATCACCAATGCAATGACCACATTACGCACTCACCTACGTAGTATCTCTATAAAAATATCATTCCACACAGCATTCAATACCTACTCGTTTACTTTGTAAGTTATAAAATGCCAATGTCCATAAATAATCATTCAGAATAGTACATTCGCGTCATTGTCCTTCTTTGGCCTTAGGTACTGCCTATTTATTGTGACTCCCATTAAGCAACTTTATAAGAAGTAATTCAAACCTATCCTATCTTCCTACTTACTCCAATTATGTCTTGTCCAACGAAAGAGACGCAAGTAGCCCCTGAGGGTTAAAAATCTGAACAATATACGAAACGAAATTGAGTAACAAATTTAGATTAGAGTTAAAGCGATTACCTACTAACCGCATGTAATGGTTTGTCAATTAAACATTAGTTTTATAACTAAGCAATATGGATTATTGGTTTTAATTTTAGAAATTTAAGATTCGTTTTAAGCTTTTTAATTAAAAGTTAGTATTTAACTTTATCTATCACGGACGCCATCACCTATAACTCCACCTCTTGCCGCCTTTTTTAAATATTTTTTACCAACTCTGTGACAGATGTTAGCTAGTCTATGTATAAACCATCGGTTCCCAATTAGGACAATAAAGCCCCCTTGTGGGCGCTGGAGGCCTAGAGGTAAGGGGCTCAGAAAAAAATGGGGGGTGCTAATGTTATTTAACTGAATATTTTAAAATTCACTGGATTTAATATCGTACACTACACAACATCTATTTATTATTACATTTTTATTTCTTATTACCTGTGCCCGCGTAGACTTACATACTGTCATGCTTTAACTCGCGGAACCCCAATTAGTTTGTTTAATAAAAGCAGTAGGTACGCAAAAAAAAGTGGACGTTACACGAAATAAGTTTGGGAACCTCTGGTATAAACGAATATGTATTTAAGTATCTACCTTCGGCATAAAGCATTATACTTATTCGTTTCGTAGGTACTTTGTTGGCATTAATGTTTTGTGTCTATAAAGGGCTTAATCATGCCATAATTTTCTGCAAACGTGGATGTTACATTGAGTTGTATTGCCATCTCCAGCGACTCGGACGAGACATCATCATTAAAAATAATACAAAATGTATGAGACTCAGGCATGTAGGCTGCCAGGCAACGTAGGTACTCGTACTTTGAAAAAATACTGGAATGGTATTTTTAGCATTAATGATTTGATCATGTGCTCTTATACTATTATATTTTTACGAATGAGTCTGGGAATAATATATATATATATATATATATATTATTTATACCAATAATCAACATAAGTAAATAAACGTTATTGTCACTTGATTACTTGAAAGAATTTTGCTGATTTGAAACTATTTCATTACTGTTATGGCGCATTATATCATAACATCAGACCAATGAATAAGAAATGAAAAACGCTACATCTTTTTACTAGTAGTTAGGTACCGAATTCGAAAAACCAGAAACCTTACTATAAGCTGTTATTGTCATCATCGTTCGACTGTATGACAGTGACATACTTAGGTATACACGTTAAATACATCTGTATCAAAATAAGTCTAAACCATAGATAGATACAAATTTCGCAGTTAAACTATCATGGCAATAAGAGGTCATGGTAGGGCTTCAGGGGGTTCTATGTTCGACGAGTAAGGTATAATAACATCATATTTATTAATTCACAAGAGACCATATTGACAGAAAATTGTGTAGCTAAAATAAATACTTCTAGTAAAACAAGATCTAAGTACCCATAAAAACGGGACCTCACGGTCCAAATTCGGAGATGGCTGGCAGCAGACTGGAGACTGTTGTAGAAAATCGCAGTCAAATAACTCTAGGTAGGGGTAGTGTTGTGGTCCTGCGTTAAGTAGGCAAGGTTGTTAGTGCCTCATGAAAAACGGGAGGAGGTAGCTCTGTGCTACCCGAAGTCTCATTTTGTTTGAACATTCCGCTCTTCATAAGGATTGACAACGCCCATGTCATTTGAAGGAGTCATATGTACCTATAGACGAGAGGACTCCCATCTGTACATATGACTGCTTGGTAGGTATGCCTGATTGCTATCTTCGTAGAACAAAAAGCTATTTGGAATTATCTAAATGACGACGTTGTATGTACCTAACCTTACTTAGATCCAGATGTGTTCCCGCCCACAACGTTGTGCCTATTAGCATTTGTTCTGATGTTGAAAATACTGAATTATATTTTAATAAGTTGTTACTTACGCAAATGCATAAACATGTTGATCGTTACTGTTGTCAGTAAAGTCTGTCTTCAAAAAGATTTTTTTTTTCAATATTTTTGTCCTAGACAGGTTGAGTATAATTTTACGTCTAATTATAAATGTATGAAATCATTTTAATTATATATTTAATATGAACATACCTACTATTTATTGGATATAATTAATACTTAATGTTTTGGAGATGTTTTAAATTACCAAGAAATGTACGTATCTGCCTACTTATTTACTTGTTATTTATTAATGTGCAAATTTTGCTAAGCATAGGTATCTAAGTTATAACCTAAGACTCTTATCGAGGAAATAAAATTACACTTCACAAGAGTTTTGTTCGTCAATAAAATAATGCTTATTCACATTAATATTGTATCAAGCCTTATTTTCGTAAATAATAAGCATCTGCAACAATTAAACAGGTGTAGCTCGTTACGTAGCATGAGATTTTATTGTTGCACTAAAGAATATGATATATAAACGCCTGGACTCCCGCTAACAAGTACAATTATTATCAAGATAGGGGCTTAATGAAAAAAAAAAACAAACCTAAGATAGAGGAGTGTGCATAAATACTGGTTAAATGATAATGAACCTAATGATTGTGAAGTAGGGTAGGTACTATAATGTAGCCAGCACGGTGCACTCACCTTGTATGGCCGCGGTCGGCACACGCCCGAGCGCCGTCCGTGAGCGCCGAACACTGCCGCCCGCGCCTCGTCCTCGCTCGCCATCGATCCACCCCTAACCCCAACCACCCCACACCACCCTAACAACACTACATAAAGCTCACATTACCCCAACAACACTCTCCGGAATCTCCATGACGTACGTTCTAATGATGATTGCCGGCCCCTTTATTTGTGACATTATTATTGCCTAATCTTATTGAAGGGCACAATATTATATATGTTATATGATAATACCTAAATATTTTTTATCTAATATAAATTAGGTAGGTACTTGTTTTACAACGTCTACGGGCTACGAGCCACGGTAAACGTTTACCGCCAAGTGGAAACAAATTGATGGGACATATTCTATAAATTCCAAGACAATTTAATTAAAACGTACGACGTATTCAAACACTGACATTGTAAATTTCATGCGTTGATAATGCGAGGTATTTCATTATGAATATGAAATTAAAATGACATCATATAACAAATAATATAACTTTATTTCGTATAAGAAATTGTTTAACTCATAAAATCACAACATATAATGTACTAACAGTATTTATGTTATCACAACATGCGATGGTAAAGTAGATAGTACTCTTGAAATAACCCATTCTTTAAAATGTACTTAGTTATTTTAATTGACAAATACATTTTAATAATTCAACAAAATGTAAATGTATTTTACATTTAACAGCTACACATATTAGTTATAATTATGATATGTTCCTTTAAGATAACGTATGTCTCTCGTATTAATATTGCTTGTAACATTACTGGTTTGCATATAACGACATTGGATAATGCAGTTTTCCTTAACATATTTAGTTACAATAATATATTGATAATGTAATAACTATGGATGTAAAGTATCATTGAAATTAAAAGTTACAGAGTTTTCATTTGATATTTCTTTATCTATAAAAATACTCGGATTGAAAAAAAAACAAAATACTAGCTGCTCGTCCCAGCTTCTCTTAACCTCTGGCACTTTCAATACAATTCATACCAAATGTAAGCATTATTACAATTCCAAATTATATTGCGAAATAAATGATCAGTATTGAAAATCCATTTTGGAGGTAGGGTCAAGTAAGCAAGTTTTATCCGGTATCATAGTCACCGGCGTGCAACTACATAAGGGCCCGTTTACGAAGAATTCAAGTACACACGTGTAACCATGGTAACGCGTGTTATTATTTTATTCTTTTCACTGTGACTCAGTAGACCGAGCCGAGTCGAGCTGAGCCCGAGCCGAGTGTTGGCCTTAACATAGGCCTTTGTCGTTGCTCGATCGTCACTCGTTATAGCGCGAGTGTGTCTGTATAAAATATATGTAATATTAGTTGACTGTTCTAAGTGCTCGGCCCCGGCTCGGTCTTCTACATTTTGAAATGCCCATATAATTAATCTTCTATTCAATTAGAACCTAATCACACTCAATGTTATCTTTCAGCCAGTCCTCAAATTTAGGAAACTTTCAGTTTTTTGTCTAATAAGCAAAATTAAAAATTAAAATATTTCTATCTATTCATTAATATATCATTATAACCTCAGAATGTTCCAATAATTATACCTACTTAAAAAAAGTTATAATTTTGTTTATGTTTTACATTACATTACTATTATTTGCATCTGTCTAAACATTACAAATGTCACAACTTCATTTAAATATTTGCGATAATAAAATGGCTAAGACTAGATATTTATGGAGCAGTAGCGAATTTTGTACAAACGTCTGCAGGCGACTCATGTAAATTTACATTAATACTACATAATATTATGTTATAATTTAAAGCAACTGCGTAGTCCGCCGGCCTAAAGTCGGCCATAAAAGTACTTAGCTTATAAATCGAATATCATTTGATCTTTGTAAGATAACACGATCTATTTTTCGTCTGCAGAATTTCAATGGAACTATTAGAGCTTTAAATTTGAGACGTAGTAATATTTTGTTGGAATTGGTGAAACGCTTTCATGACCGACGTGACGTAGCCTTTCACTATACAATGAACCTTAGCAACTGAACTAGCAGGTTATACAATTTGGCATGGAGGACACTTGTATCTTTTCAGGACATCAGTAGGTCTAAAAAGGCCACTTTGGGAGAATCATAATGTGATCCGAATATGATTCATCATCGAAATGACAAAATTGTCACTTAGGTGCAATTCATATTATGATTCACGAATGAATAATATTTCGAAATTCACCTGTTTCACACTTTTCTATGAAGATTCCTGAAATGGTCCACAAAATATGAATTACTTTCGGCACAAATACCATCATAAAAAGTTAGTTAGGGACATACATAACATCTTCAATTATTGTAATCATTCGGGAATCTAAAAATAGGCAAGTACATATATAGCATTAACAAAATGCAACATACAATTTCAAAAATCTTTTACATATAAAATACACAACGTTTAAAATGAATTATTAGAGTAAGTTACTTTACTGCAGAGAATAATATATTGTTACAGAGGATCCAATGAACCAGGTGCGTTTTTCACTAATACCATCGTGACAATTATATTATATCTTGTCGCTGACCATATTTCAAACAAGAACCAAATATGTATGAATATTTATAATTACACCGAAAAATATATTTAACCATAGTTCAGTTGTAAATACAATACAAAACTGTAATTATCAACTCAGCTCTATTTACAAACTATACTATAAAAACCTTTAAGCATATAACTATAATCAACTTCATCTCTTAAGAATACTATATTGCAAAAAAACAAGTGCATTTGGAATGTCATATTATTTACATTTTGCTTATTGCTGCGTTTCCAAAAAATATAATAAAAAAAAAATATAATTTATTTTATTTAAATAATTTACTCCTAAATTACTTCAGTAGGATAGGGCCAGAGTCTACGTCTTGTAAGAGTGATAGACCATGACTTTTCGTTCGAATTTCGCAGTTGCCTGACTTGAGACTGTATCTCCACTTTACAGAAAACCGTAATCTAATAACAGCACCTTAGGTTTTTTAATGCACTAGTGTTGTATTTCTGCAGTAAGGTCTCCAGTGATCCATGTGATCGGACGACCAGTTGGATTTGGAGCAGCTGTGAATTGCAAATAGTTGCAGTGGCAAATATTTGCTGCTAATAGACCGGCGGTGTAAGTGATTCGGGATCCGGAAGGAATTATATTTATCGAGAGAGAAACGCAATCGTTTTGTCATAGAATAATATCTTTAAATGAAGAGAGGGCGGGTATAATATATTGTGTTCCCTTTGGCACGTATATTTCCTTAATTCTGTTTGTAGATGCATATGAGATAGTACAGGGGGCCAACTGCGATCTTTATGCAGCGCGTATTAAGAACTTTACGGTACAAAAATGAAACATCAAAGCTGGGATCTTAATAGGCTCTGCTTAACCGGTATTAATGGTAGGCCCCCTGGTGGTTAAAAGAACGCGGTACATTTTTTTTTCGGTCATTTTTATGAGTCTTACTTCAGTATTCAGTCAAAATTGTACCGCGTTTTTATCTCGTGACGGGACCTGTAAGGTGCAACCACATGCAGCCACCCGACGCTCGTTTCCAGCGACAAATGCGGTCACGTGACCACATTTTGAATTTCCCGAGACTCAAAAAGGAACTACGTCATGCAGCCGTTCCAATCACGTATCGCTACATATCACGTGACCACATTTGTCGCTGGAAACGAGCGTCGAGCGGCTTACATCAGGTTGCACCTGTAGATTATTCTTTGTAGTGTTTTAGTTAAAACATATCAAACAGTATTGCTTTTATAATAATTATAAAATATATATACAAATATCTATATATTACTCTAGTTTATATACAAAAGCTCTAAGTTTTTTTTTACAAATTCCGTAACATTTTTATTTCTAATTAACCATTCAACAATGTAAGTATAAATTTTAGTATACACAACACGTCATCACGCCGAATACTTCAAGAGGTACGGATATGGGGTAACGCTTCATTAAACATGTCATTATGATTTATCAGTGTGATGCGAACATATTTTTTCTGTGTTTATACATTTTATTTTAATGGAAACGCAGTCTACAATGGTAATATTATGATATGTAAGCCTATGTACTTGTATTTCGCATGCTCTTTGTACTTTCAAATAATAAAAATAATATATTAATAAAACAATTCTACGAAATAGCCAAGACTATTGGTGCCAAAACTTGACTAGTGCAGAAATGCCTTAATAATATAATTTAAATTCAAACTAACTATCTCGTTAACTGATCTAACTAAACTAGACCTAAATGCTACTAATATATTACTCTTAAAAATCATTTGTATTTTGTATACGTAATAAATTTATATTTAAGGCGAATTTGAGGTCTTATCCGAAAAATAAAATCGAACGTTCGATCTAATACCTAACATAGGTACCTGAACTTATACAAGGCAAACATTTTTGATCAAAGGTTATAAAAGAGTATAAAATCTCTTAGATACGAGCCATACTTCCGCAAAGTAACACCTGTAGGCCCAGACAAAGTAAAATTCTCTCGCAGTTGCGCTAATAGAACAGATAAAAAATGTATGGAAATTACATAAATCTGTCACGTGACATATGTCATTCTCGTGTCATTCCCGATGCGTAAGCATAATGTTACTTTGTCTACAGGCCCCGATTCTGCCCAATATCATGAAAGGTTTTGGGGTAAGAAAAATATTTCGGTTGGTTAAACGTCTTGGGGCCTACTCTTATTCAACGACACACAAAGTTTCGGTCGTAAGTCCGCGAAGCTCCTACCACGGTCCTTATTCGTTCTAAAATGACGTCCGAACGTCTAGAAAAAATCTTTGACGTTTAAATCTACTATAATTCAACTATACAGCGAACGAAAATTTAAATTTAAAATAATAAAACGATTTTGAAACTTCATTTAATTTTCGTTCGTTCGCGAACTCGTAAAAAGAGAATAGACCCCCAGGTCTGGTCCAAGCTTCTTAGAATAGCGTCAAATGAAACGTTCGTTTTTCGAAGTAGAGCTCCTTATCGCTAATTCAATAAGCCTCTCACAGCTACAGAGTCTTGGATCGAGAAGTATGAAAATGGATAGTATCGATTATGAGATAAGTCCTTAGAATTACAGGAATGCTCTTCAAAAACAAAAATATTTCATATAAAATCTTCACACCCTAATAAAATAACAGACAGATAAATAGTTGTGGGTGTTTGTGGCTACAACTAATATTTACTACATATTTACTACAAACTCACATTGACCCGAATCAATGTGAGTTTGACGCTGTAATGAAAATATTGGGTTAGAGTTAGACGATAAAAGTATTTTTTGTAAAGTTTGTTTGCCGGATCTTTTTAACAGTTTCTGATCCCTTGTTTGTAGATTCAACATTCTCAAGTACTTTACCAAACCATAACTGAACAATTCCATTTAATTTTCGACAGTAGACTCGACGTTAAAAAAGCACAGAGTTGGACATCCAGTCTGGGCCTGTTTTTTAATTGTATAAATCAATCAAAATACATGTGATGTTTATAAAACACCGTCAAATAGAGGTGGTTAGAATCCTGACACAGGAACACATTGTACATTGGTCGGAGAATAAACCTAAGTGGAATAATGTTCCATCACAACGACTAGAAGATAAACATTACAACAGAGGAACCACCAACACTCAATTCCTAGGTCAAATATATGAAATTTTCTATAATATGCAGTATCTATCTAATATCTATTAGCAGTGACCTTCTTTAGGGTAACGTTAACTCGTTGATTTATGTTTAGGCACACACCTATAGCACCATAAACCTACGGAATCACTATGAATGTAAAATTTAAGTCAAAATCCACTATCTCTAGGAAAATGTTCGTAACGTACAGCCACACGCAATTTGAAGAATTAATTATTTTACGTATGTATGCCATAAGTAGGGCACAACCTCCGAAGCATTTGTACTGACTGCTTGGCAGTTCGGTAATATAATGTATGGTAATACCGAGCGCGGGCGCATCGCGTTGTTTGGGGCGACTGCTATAAGTCGGTCTCAGTCCACTGCTAATCGCCCCGACGGAGTCTTCTCGCTGCGGCCGTGTTGTGTCGGTACAACCACACCTGAAACATACAATATAATTAACAAACTGCTATGGATCGCATTATAAACAAGGTTGTGTAAGAAACATACGTACATACCCTATAGCCAAGCCTGTATCCCCTAGGGGTAGAAGTAGGGGCAGAGACCACTATTTGCAACATACTACGAGCCGTGGTGGCCTCGGGGTTTGAGCAGTCGCCTGCTACGCAAGCGACGCAAGTTCGAATCCCAGCGGGGCCTGTACCCATGAGATTTTCTAAAAAAACGTATGTACAGTGATTTCACACCACGTTCTTTACGGTGAAGGAAAACGTCGTGAGGAAACCTGCATATTTCTGAGAAGTAATTCAAAGACGTATGTATAGTGCCTAAGATGGCGATAGACTCATCATCTGTCACGTTGGCACTTAATCAAATTCGGTGAAAAGTGGGTGTTTTGATAACAACACCTCTGCCTACCCCTTTGGGGAATACAGGCGTGAGCATATGTATGTATGTATTTTACTGGTATAATATGTGAGAAACCTTGTATATTAAGTTCTATAGATGTATAAGCCTTACTATCTATCTACCTTAATTTTTTTTTCGTTTCATAATGTTCATAGAAGTCAGCAGAGTACTCACTTGGATTAGAATAACAATGTCTAAGGCAACTTGTAGAGTGCCGCACAACCAGAACTGCGTGGGCGCTTCTCTTATGACGAAGTATGCAGTCTTGAACAGGTCGCCACACGTCCACATTATCACCATGCTCACACTGAAACAACAATAAACATACATTCTTCTTCTCCTTCAATTGGATCTCCAATCACTGAAGCAGAAGGTTGGGGTTGATTTAGCTGTCTCTTGCATAGTGGTTGGCCAATAGTTCTGAGTATAGGTATTTAGTTGGCTCTCGCAAGGTGGTTAGCCATTACCTTTTTGAGTCGGCTCTTGCAAGGCAACAACCACGTAATCAGAAAACATTGTTGCAGTGTAGCATGGCACATATTGTTATAGATACTCCTCAGTAGACAGACCTGTGTGTTTAAGAAATATAAATAGAGTTTATGTGAAGAGTACCTACCATATACACTTTCAAATCCATTAAAAGTAAAAAGCTGTGTTCCTCATAAAATATATTATTAATTTAAATTTATTTTATTCATATGTATTTATATGAAAATAAAAATGTTTACCTCATTCCTTCAGTACTTTTGTTTTGGTGATTTTTGGCAATTTGGGGCGCTCCAAGCATAGCTTCAGTGAATACAGCAAGGAACCCAATCAGCTCCACAAACGGACCGATCTCAATCAACAGGTACGTGATCGCGGCTCCGAACACGGAGAACACGAGCATGCAGTCCACATAGCTTTGGAAGTCTGTCCATGCCCAGAAATATTTCCTTTCCATATCTGAAAACAACAGTTTATACCCACTTTACTAAGAGGGTAAAATTTACACAAATAGATGGCGCGAGGTACTTAGCGTGCCTTATGTCTCTTCATTTGTATGGAATATCATTGGTCAAAAGGTAAGACATAAATGTGCTATGTCTGTGGTAAAGGCCACAGTATTATGCCTTGGTAAAATCTCCATAAGATAAATCAATGTAGATCAATAACCAAGATAATACAAAAAATATTACAGTAGGAACAAAATGGCATGCTTGCTTTTCATACACATAAATGTGTTATCCATTTTGATATATAACTATAATTATTCAATATAATTTTAAGATCTGACCCATTCACCATGCATATAAACTTCAAAACAAGGGGATGCAAATGAATAGAACAAAATAAATCAATGTGTAAAGATAACATAATAACATTACAATGTAGGAAGTGTTGTATTAGTAAACCATCAGTGAGATAAGATATCTGACACATTACGTGACCCAGTCATGTTTCATTCAACAGATATGAACATAAACTATAATGAGCACACTGACCCCCGTTAGTAATCATATTTATATTTATAAACAACAAATTTGTGGTGATATCTACCTACATGTTTGACCCCATCAATTCTCCATACAATGAACCGAGATTTCGACATTGAGGTTTACCAGAACATGCTATGGAAATAAAAGCAGAATGATAATGAAATACACATTTTTAATTCAAATTCCCATATTATAACATCAATTGAAATAAAAATGTTACAAAGCATGATGATGTAAACTGTACGCTGAAACAAAACAAATAGTCTGAATTAAATTTAGTCCAACATAAACACAAGCAATACAAAACACAGGCAGTAAGTAGCTATGCATTACTCACCATAGAAACGGTGTTTTTCTCCAGCCACCCCACTGCGCTGGTCGAGCCACCGCGCTGTTTCATCTGGCTGGGCTGAGCCGTTCACACAACACAACAGTATATATAACATGAACATTGCACCTAATGTCACCAATCACACCAAACACCAAATAAAAACATTAAAAACAAAACATTCAAATTATAAATAAGGAAATAATATTACCCCCTCACTGATAAAACTGTTGATAAAACACATTGAAATTCTATACCCTTGTTTAGAGGTGACTTGAGGGCCAACTATGATTGTCTTAAGAACTTCTTAGCTCTGACATTTAATTAAACGGTACCACATTGAAGCTACAAAGTTCTTAAGACACGCTTAATATTATCATAATAGCCCCCTGATCTAGCCAGATAGTTACATTGCATGCAAGATCTGTCATTATATAACCACAGCTACACATTAAGCTGTACATTTCCAATATAAACTGATCTCACAAAACATAGATTAGTACTTTGTAATAGAGGCAAATAATAAAATCAGTAAGTAATCAGATTATGTAAAAATAAATTAGTTAGTAGAGGCAGTATAGTCTATAAGTAAGCTACACTCAAGTTTATAAGTAAGGGGGTTATTCTTTACAATATATAGTTCTACAAATAAATAATAATTAAATGTTAATGGTAAAAAGCCTATAAAGATATACACACTAAAAATTTAATATTTCATAGCAAATTGTTCTACTGCAATAAAGGTATGATTGATTTTCAAATGTCATTATATGAGAGTTAAAAAATATAGGTATCAAAACTAGTTCCATTTGATGGATGAATCTCTTTATCCCTTTTTTCACATTTATGCATTGTTGTTTTACAGCTTTAGAGTTACAGTGCATAACAGAATATAACTGCTTAAGAATTTGAGTTTACTAAATAGTATGTTGAAAATTTGATTAAACAAATAAATTAACAGTTACTAGATATTTCACAAAATGTAGTCACAAATATCACTGTTATAAAAGCACATAATAAAATCATTTAATGTATGATAACCAAAGATAAACACTTACCTGTGAATATTCGCTCCCTTGCTCTGATAATTTGGTTCTTTTTGCGAACAGTAACACAGAGGTGGATCATTACAAACATTGTTATATTCATTACAATACTCTGGATCAAAAGTGGCAATTCATATCGCTTGCCAAACCTGAAACATTTTACAATTGTGGCAATTATGTGTCTGACAGACAGTCCTATGTGGCTCTATAACCTTTAACACATTCACTGCTAACAATGCATCTATGTGTGCAACTGTTAGGTAATTTACGATGAAGATGAAATGTTAGCAGTGAATGTGTTAGTACAGGATCATCTCGGAAGGCTTGTGTCTGAACCATTGGTAATTTATCTATGTTGAAAGGGCCTTAACTAAATAAATTATTTTAATTTTCAACCCTCAATACTAGAAATGGAACACAAGGTGAGGATATAAGGAGCTCTAATAATTAAATTATTTTCTATAGGCTGTGAATTTTCCTTAATTTAAGACAATGCATTTACATATAAAATATCTCATAACTTATCCAAGGGCATCTACAAAGGCTCTCGACAAAGACAAATGGATTGGCAAGGTAAGTGACATTTGACTGATTATTGTGGAGTTTTAGAGAGCCATTGTGTCCATCTGTAAACTTCTTTCAGCTTAAATGATGAGCCAGAAATATTTAGAACATAGAATTTAGCCTAAATAGTTTAGCCAACCATATGGTATGAAATTGACTGTCAGCTTATTAAACATTGTCACTATAACTTATTTGAAGGTCAGTTAGGTACATACCAAAATAATATCCTCAGCGTGTTAGCTATAAGTAGTGTCAAACAGACGTATAATGAAAACCCTTCTGCATCTTGGGTTTTTCTGATTTGTCGGTATTGCGGTATGTACGGGGCCACTCCTCCAATTATCATAGCGCCAGCTGCACTCCAGCCCACCAGGTGGCCCACAGTCAGGCCCAGCTCATCAGAAATTATCCAATCCATTGTTTAAATGAGCAAATAGCTTTTATGGTCAAACAAAAGCCACCTCTCGTGTTTAAAAAACATATACAGTATACTTCTTATATTCGAAGATACACTTCATTTTATTAAATAACAATTGTTACTCATTTTGTAAATATAATTAATTATATTTCAGAACTTATTTTGGAAAAATTGGAAATTTACTAGGTACTTCGTGAACACGAACCAACCATCCATACACGAACGAACGAATGAAAACTATATGACGTTGAACGAAAGAACTAATTAACCTAGCACCCAATCCAAAAGAATCAATATCTTCATAATATATGCAGTCAATTTATGAAATAAACACAAAAAAGACGTTGAAATGAGTCTACACAAAAGAGTCAGTCAAAAAATATCAGCGCTAGCTTTTATTGCGATTTTTTTAAATTTACAAATCGCCAAAACATTAACGAGTTGTCAACTCATCACATATGTCATTCATTGTCTTCTGTCACATTGCTCATACACAAAAATATATTTTACTAGTGTTGTCAATTTGTTCGAAAGAACTGTATAATTACCGGTTTTTGAAACTTTAGTACAATTATCTATTCTTTGGGGAATCCGAATAGTAGACGGATCTCCTCGTACATATACAGTATAATACATACAGTAAATATAACATATTATTATGACCATAAAAACATATATAAATAGTCGAAGAATATCTTGTTGCACCCGGTCTTAAAGTTTTTATTCGGGTTGCGACGACGACGCCACAGCGGAAAAAACGAACGAACGAAACGAAAATTAACCAGCTGATTTTGACAATTTCAAATTGATTACTGATTTGATTGATGCATAGATAGATAAAAATATTATAACCTCATTTCAATTGTACCGTTGGAAAATTCCAACAATAATATATTGGTCATTATAGTAAAGCATGCATATTATTTCGAAATTAAGACCAGCACTGCAAACAACTAGAAATGTGGACATTTTCCTAGCGGTGACTTCAAAATTTCGTTATGGATGTCTTTACTCTACCACCAAGCAGAGCGGTTTGGCTAAAAGTCAAGAAAGGGCAGATGTTTCCACCGATGTCCGGCCCTTGGGAGAGAAAATCAAAGAAACAACAAAGACTGTATCATATACAGGCGTAATATTGCTCGGCGTTGGAGTTACTGGCGTTATTTTCTTCTATGTGTTCCGGGAGTTGTTCTCGAGTAATAGCCCCAACAGCATATATTCTGACGCTCTTGAAAAGTGTAAAAATGTACGTAATTTACTGGTGCCGTCACGAGTTAAGCGCGCTCAGCGAATATAGTGGGGATAACCGCGCATGTCTTTATTATTTTTGCGTCACAACATAAATAAAAATGTACCGCGCAAGTACAGTGCTCATAGCTCGTGATGGGGCCTATATTTGAAACTATTTTCTAATTCTACTATAACAAGCCTACTAGGTGTTGCTAATTGAATGATACCAAAGTGCCATGGCGAGGATATGATAAATATTGAGTTGGATGTCCACCCAATGTACTGTTGTTGTTGATAGATATTCCATAAACAAACCAGTAGGTACAACTGATTTGATGAACTTACATAGGGTTCCTGCTTGTTTTAAATTTATGGTCAGTTAATTCTTTTATGTTTGACTTTATTCCAGGACCCCAGGGTAGAAGATGCACTAGGTGCTCCAATCAAAGGCTATGGAGAGGAGACCACAAGAAGAAGACGGACACATGTCAGCCATGCTGTGTATGAGAAGGATGGAGTCAAGCACATGAGGATGAGGTTCTACATCAAAGGCATTAGGAATAAAGGTGTTGTGGAATTAGATATGAAGCAGGTATGGGTCTCTGCTATTAATGATCTGTGTTGTTGCCACCTTAGTTTAAAATTGAGTAAGATTATGCTGAATATATTGTATATATATAGATATGGTCATGCTTATATTTAGGAATTGTACAAAGAGATAGGCAGAGTTATTAAGTGCCAGTGTGATACGGTGATGGTGAGTCTATCGCCATCTCACACACTATAATTTGAATTACATCTCAGACATATATAAGTTTCCACACAATGTTTTCTTTCACCAGAAATAATGTGGTGTGAAATCACGACACAAGTTTTTAGAAAATCTTATTAGTACAGGCCATGAGGGGATTTGAACTTGCATTGCTTGTGTAACACAGGTGTCTGCTTAAACCCCATGACCACCACAGCTATTTTATATTAATGTTATATGATTGTAAAGTATTTTCCATTTTAGGATGATTACAGCAATTACCAGTGCCGTTATTTGCTAGTCCAGTTGGATGACTTCAGTGGCAAGACATTTATAATTGAAGATAATCGAGCAGCATTGGATAAAAAGGATTTCATCAATCAACTTCCCACTCTTTCCCTGACTCAATAACTTTGAATAAAGTAAATCTTGTATATTGTATATTAACTTAGTTAAGTAGTAATTTAAAAACAACAGTTTCAATAAAACATGGGCATTTACTAGCTTTTTTATTTTTCTAAAGGTCACAGCTGAACTCTTCTCCTTTAATTACAAAACATTGCCTAAGATGGAAGTTCATGGTTTAAAAGTAGTTCCATCTCTTTCTGATAATGGTTTACATAATTTTAGTCTGAGTTTGGTCTAATCTTGGTATAATCCATGTTTTGTTCTCTATGGCTCTATTATTGTCTGCAGTCTTATTTCTGATTCTTCCATGGAACTACTTCCCATGCCATCAACAGACGGTTGTTGAATACAAATCTCTTGATTTTGGTGAAGAACCAGTAAAATACAATGACTAGAGACAGGTATTGTGGCCAAGCCCACTTCAGTTCTTGCAAAAAGTTTGGCAAGTATTTTATTTCCATCTCGGGCACTCTGAGCCGAATATTCATCTGTGACTTGCCTGTATACCCATTTTGGTTTCTTGAATGAATGGTATTTACTTGTGTTATAACTGAAAAGAATAATTATAATATTATCATACTTGATGAAATGTAATATAAGGAGAGTAGAATATATATTCTTAAGTTAAGTACCTATATTACCTTCTCTACTATAATAATCTCCTAAAATAAAATCTATAATATTTTCATTATTCTTCTTTGAATCACTAAATAAGGAAGTATTGTATCTGGTGTCTATATGATTTTTTACACATGGCAGGTGTGAAATTTGGTAAAATTGTAGATCTCCATAGTATTTCACTTCAGCAAAGGGAGATATAAATTGTTTATTGATTACTGCTAAACTTTGCATGTGCAGTGGGCATACAGTCTGAAAAAATAAATATGTAGCGTTTAGTATGATATATGGTTTTGGTTAAATAACAATAATAAAATTGCTAATAAATTATGCCTAGCAACTAAGAACATTAAAATAATAGAATACCTTTAACTGGAAGTCCAGAGATATGATTAATATTACTGAGGTAATAATTCTATGTGGTTCTATATGAAGGTGGAATGTAAAATCTAGCCCAGTGTTCTTGCCATTTCCATTAGAATCATATTCTTGAACCTGTAATTTAAAATATTATACTGTAGAGATAATAATTTATTTTAAATTTAACCTATGCCAAAGTGAACAAGTAAACATATACTTTGATGGCAAGAAAACATAATTTGATATCGTATATTTGGTCAAACCTGCATTTCAGCACAATTATCATCCCCATCTCTGAATTGTTCATCGAGAGCAGCAGCATCACCACACACAATTGGTCGACTAAGGTCTGTAGTTTCTGCTACTAGTAAATAATCGTATGTGAAATGCACCGAAGGCTGCTCGTAAAAATTGTGCGTTTTTAACCAGAATCCTGTTGTAGACGAACAGATGTTTTAATACATATTTTGCTTTAAAGCCAATATAGTTCAAGTGAGCATGGTTACCTCTACTTCTGTATGCTATTAAAAATGGTAAAACAATATTCAATAATGTTGTGACCACAGTAAATAACATAGCTTTTGAGAACAGGCAGCTCTTGTACTGGACTTCCACATTATAACTAAACAACTTATATAAACCCATTTCACTAGCTCAATTTAAGTAATTTGTTAAACCCATAGTCGTTCTCAATCACTGTTTTGTATGATTTCTATGCAAGTCCTTACATTATTACAATTCTTTTCCTATATTCTCAAATAAAACAAAGTGACATGAAGTAACGACAACGTGACAGCCGGACAGACGGCCTTAAAATAATCAATATTTATCAACAATGTTGCTTAGCAACCAGTGTTGCAGCTATAGACGAAATGTAATTTAATACCATCGACAACATAATTGATATTGGAGAAAACTTATAAATCCTAATAGACAATAATTACTATATACCTAATTCTAAAGAAAGTGTATGCTGGTTGGTAATGTACACATAAGGGTATTTATCCAGGAATTAATCTCTTATTTCGCAACAATGAAAAATCCGTTGAAATAATAACCGGGTTCAAAAGGCAGATGTAGGTAAATTGTACAATCCATTAGCCTCTGCCATTAATTAATACTTCTTACTTCACTGGCAGCGGTACAGAGTAGGTACCTACCCACCTAATAACTAACCTAATAATGTTTAAATAATATAAATTGATGTCATTATTTCCTCACAAAAATTTACTTTTTCATCTGTTTAAGCATTGTTCTCTAAATTATATTACATATCTTGATACGGTACCAGTCGCGTGTACATACCTAATACATAAACCTTTTGTCAGCAAATATACATAATTACGTTTAGGGACTGAGTACTTCTACGTACTTTTTGTAACGACCTAGGATTAAATACCTACATAATATATATATTGATGATGTCACAGATTATACTAAAACATGTCTGAAATCAAAGTAGGTAGGTACCTATGTACATATAAATCTGGGAAAGGTTTATGTAGTAAGCACACATAATTAAACGAAACAAAAGGCCCAACGGCGTGACGGTTGGCAGCAGTTAGTGGTGTCTGTTTCTTCTTTTGTTTGCGGTACAATAGACACGTGGGGTGTCCAATGCCAAATCTATTTAATCATTCTTGTTGCATATGGTACTGTTTATGAGCTTTACTATCATCGAGTGGTCATAAGTACCCCATACTTATGTTATTAGTCACTTAAACTTCCTTCTACTCTTTAGGTTATTTTATTTTATACCACTGCGGTAGCATATGGCCTGCCTGATGGCAAGCGGTCACCGGAGCCTATGGACGCCTGTAACACCAAGGGCATTACTTGAGCGTCTGAAAAATTCTGCAAAAATCTTGACATCCTTCTAGCTAGACCCTATACGTACCTGTAAGTACTCGCTCAGAAAAACCTGGCTATATGCTACTAATTATGTGATTAAAAAGGAGTAGCAAATAAAAGTAGATTATGCTACTCCTTGTAACATTAGCTATCTGTCAATGACATTCCGTTAAAATTGGTTCAGCCGTTTCGGAGATTACTCGGAAGAAACAGACAGCCAGAAAAAGTTTATTTTCAATTGTTTTTTTTGTAAGAGTACCGTATATAATAATAATAACTTAAATATACTTGAATATGCTGTAAATATTGCATATAAAGTGAAAAGTTGTTAATTTTAAATTACAAACGGACATTTAAATAAGTCAAAGTCAAAGTCAAAAGTATCTTTATTCGATTAGACTTTTACAAAGCACTTTCAAATCGTCAGAATGACACAATTATACAGGATTATACATGCTACCGCCAGGTTCGGAAGGTTGCTTTTACTGAGAAGAACCTGGCAAGAAACTCAGTAATTACTCTTTTCAAAAATATTATACAATTTAAAGAATACAAAATTAATAATTTAAAAAACGTAAGCTCATGGACAATGTTCCAATGCACAAATGTCGATAAAAATTAACATAACAAAAAAACTAGTACATCTACTTATAACTAAATGCGTAGCTTGAGATGACCAGCCCCCACAAGCAGCACCTGTTCACAAGTATGACGTGAATGCCAGCCATTGACCTCCTCAACCATCATAGAGGGAAGTGGACAACCCGTCATCCAGACGCCGCCGCAAGCAAAGGCATTTTAGTGAGCTTGACAACTCAAACCAGTCAAACAAAGATCAAAACTAATAAATATTAAGAATGTAACATAAGTACAGTGTCCATGAGACTACTTACAATATTTATCTGGTAATACATTATTCCAAGTTTCTTTATCACATATATAATCACTAACTGTATAATAACCCTTTTTAAGTAATACAGATTTTACAGTCTCTGTTAAAATTCCTATTTGTTTAAATTTTTCCTTCAAAGATGCTCTAGATCCTAAGTTATAGATTGATCTTACAGCCCTTTTCTGTAATATAAATATGGCTTCTATATCGGCAGCTTTGCCCCAAAGCAGGATGGCATACGACATAACGCTATGAAAGTAACTAAAATAAACTAAGCGTGCCGTGTCTACATCAGTGAATTGCTTTACTTTCCTAACTGCATATGCTGCTGAGCTGAGTTTCCCCGCTAGACTAGATATATGTGGGCCCCATTGAAGTTTATTATCGAGTGTTACACCTAGAAAAACTACTGACTCCACAATATCCAGTTCTTCATCATTGATCATAATTTTGGTCGGAACAGGTTTGACGTTAGGTAAAGTAAATTTTAAGCATTTTGTTTTTTTTGCGTTCAAAACTAAGTTATTTACAGTGAACCATTTCAATACTTTGTCAAGGGCACTGTTTACATCATCATAATCCGTTTTAGTATTAATAATAAATATTATTTATTATTTCATAACATTTGGAATTGAACGACTTAATTTGTCCCAATGATTTTAATATAGGTGAGTACTGAGGCACAATCCCGAGAGACACCGATTTGGGCGAAGTTTTCTACTTGTAATTAGTTTTAAGTACTGTTCCTTGTGTATATAATAAAATATGAGTACTTATTATAGTTACTATATAGATACCAGTCTGTGATAAGCTGTATAAGTACTGTCAGCTTTTTATTTTCTTTACGTTAGTAGCTAGTAATATCAGTTAGTAAGGTGCGATAGTAAGGTTCTTACACAGGGTTCATAGTACTCTACTAAACTACTACAAAGTTAAACAAGTAGTTCTTTTGTCAGTGAACATTAACAATAGAGTTGACCGAAACCACCAACTCCGGCGCCAGCTATGTTATTTGAAACCACGTCGAAGTACAATCCTTCACGCATAACGTCCCTATATAAAGGGCAGTAATTTACTGAGAGGACAACATTCGCTCTGGTGTTAGCCCGGAGCACAGAGCAGTCCTCAAAGGGACTTTGTAAACTCTTCTTCACGTACAGCATTTACGCCAAGATGTCCATGGTTCGAAGATCCAGTATGGACAGGATGTCCTCCAGCATGACGTCGAGCATGACTGGAATGGGATTGGGTGGTATCACCGGTATTACAACTGGAATGAGTTCTCTGAGCTGCATGAGAGAGCAACCGATGACAATCGGTGGGATGCCGTCTAACTATGTGCCCGGATTATCTGCGTATTACAACATTAGCAGCTTCTGCCAGCGCCCGGGGCAAACTCGTCGATGGCCGATGCAAAGAGCTGGGCCTACTGCTCAACCTCGACCAGGGCGCTCTCATAGCACGGGAGCTCTACATCGTATGAAGCATTCTATGAGGAATAGCCCTAATACGCAATACACTCATAATCTGATCTGCAAGATGGCGGATCAGAATGAGCGCCGACGTCGCCAGGACACCTTGGAAATGCTCCCTCAGAGTTATTACTCGCAGCATCCTCTGAAAGTGGAACTAACCGAGTTCTATTCTCGGGATAATTCAAAAGATCATCACACAGAGCAGTACGACTTGGTAAATGATAACATTCTACCAAACCCCGTTTTACGAAGAGGCCAGAACTTCTTTTTTGCTGTGCGATTCGACAGAACGTACGATAAGCAGCAAGATATGATCCGTGTTGTATTTTGCTTTGGTAAGTATAATTTACCCTTCTTTGTAACATCAGTATCCAACCACACAATCCTGTATAATTGTCGGAAGGTTCGGAAGGTTGCTTTTACTTAGAAGAACCTGGCAAATAACTCAGTAATCACTCTTTTAAATTATTTGTATATATGTTGTTATAATGCATTACAGGGTCTAAGCCTAGCGTCACGAAAGGGACGCGTGTGGTCCTGCCAGTGAATTGGAATAATCAGCAAGGAGTATTTCAGCATTCACGTGATTCTATGGGAATGGGAATGGGCTTGGGAATGTCTCGTATGCAGGATACAAGCACTGGCATGGCCACTATGGGTACCATGGGGACAATGGGAACTGTAGGCTCCATGGGAACAGTTGGTCCAATGAGTGGCATGAGGGAAACTACCACTTATGGAGTTCGTCGTAGCTCGTTCAGCAATGAGCCCGTACCATTGCAACACAGTCCTCTAAGCCCTCACGGACCGATGGATCGACCTATGATTGATCGCTACGGTGGTACTACTCAGCACTCTTCATTTGGTCGTAGCTATGGCTCACGTCACGGATCCCGACATGGCTCAATGCAGAATCTTGCGGCACTTGCTCATGACATGGATCGCTGGGACATAAGCATTCAGCGCCAGGACGGCAATACTATTACATTCCAAGTTCATGTGCCCGCCACGGCTCCTGTCGGTGTTTGGAACTGTTGGGTACAAACTAACCGTTATGGTCAACGCGATAATCGTCACGATTACAAATGCGATGAAGATATTTACATTCTATTCAACCCCTGGTGTCGGGAGGACTCTGTTTACATGGATAATGAGTCGTTCAGGAAGGAATACGTTCTTAATGAGCAAGGTAAAATTTGGTGTGGAACCTGGCGTCAACCTAAAGGTCGCAAGTGGATTTACGGCCAATTTGATGATGTGGTACTCCCGGCTTGTATGTATTTGCTGGAGCGTAGTGGTCTTGAACACTCGGAACGTGGTAATCCTGTTCGAGTCTGCAGAGCTATTTCTTCGATGGTAAATAAATATGTCAAAACTAATCAATACTAAGTAATGTTGCTAGATACTTTCCTTCAACCATCTTAATAACTTCTGTTTCTCATACAGATTAATTCGAACCATGATGACGATGGCCTGATGGTAGGTCGTTACGATGGAGAATACAAAGATGGCGTCGCACCCCATGCTTGGACTGGTTCCGTGGCTATAATGGAACGTTACCTGACTGACGGTGGTCGACCTGTTGAGTACGGCCAGTGCTGGGTGTACTCTGGCCTTGTCGTTTCTATTTGCAGGGCTCTGGGTATTTATCTTTATGATTTCAATAATATATGGATTTTAAAAGCCATGAATATTTACTTAATATTACTTTATAATTTTTAGGTATTCCCTGCCGATCTGTAACAAACTACGTATCAGCTCATGACACCAATCGGACGTTCACTGTTGATAAATATTTCGATCGTGATGGAAACGAAGTGCCTAACGGCCCTGATGAAGACTGCTACGATTCCTGCTGGAATTTCCATGTTTGGAACGACGTATGGATGCAGCGTCCAGATCTACCTCAAGGATACAGCGGTTGGCAGATCATTGATTCTACACCACAGGAAGAAGCAGAGTCCGTATACCACTGTGGACCGGCTAGTGTAGAAGCTGTGCGCCGTGGTGAGGTTGGCTTCCAGTATGATACACCCTTCATGTACTGCCAACTCAACGCTGAACTTTGTCACTTCCAAGAAGAAGAGAACTCCGAATGGGGCTTCATTAGAATGGCTTCTAATCAATATCAGTAAGTAAAATTAACAAATGAAGAGACTTGCATCAAATTCATAGAATGATAGTCAATATTACAATATTGCTATATTTCAGAGTGGGCCGAAAGATCTTGACAAAGAATCCTAACCGCGATGACGATGAGGGAGAGAGCGACATGTTGGAGATAACTCACGAGTACAAGACTGCGGACAGCTCCTCTCCTGAACGGCTGGCAGTGATTGCCTCATGTCGTGGCTACCAACGCCTGCAGCAGTACTATGAGTACCCTGACCGCAATTTTGAGGACGTTTTCTTTGATCTCATGGACATTGACATTGTGCCGTATGGACAGCCATTTGATTGCACCATGAATATTCAGGTAGATGACATCTCGTTTATAAGATTATAGTTTATATTTCTTTTAAATTGTATACAATGTGTTTTATTTTACCTACAGAATAAATCCCACGAAGATCGCACCATTTGGTGCGTTTTGACGGCTTCATCTTCCTACTACACGGGCGCTATCGCTTCCCGGCTGCGTCGGGCTCAGGGCGAATTCATTGTGCGTGCGGGTCAACGAGAAGTGCTTAAGCTTCACGTCACACCTCAGGAATACATGGATAAGCTGGTGGACCACTCAATGGTGAAGGTCCACGCCATGGCATACGTGAAGCAGACACGGCAGGCCTGGTCGGATGAAGACGATTTCCCATTGCACAAGCCAAGGATGCAAGTGGCGGTAATTATGAAGTTCTTTAACTGATTGATGTATTAACGTCAATAAAAAGTCGAATGTTCAAATTTTGTTGTTGATTTCACTAGGTGAGGAGCCAGCCTTGCATCGGCCAGGAGTGCGCCATAACATTCAGCTTCCAGAACCCATTGAACGTACACTTGACTGACTGCTACTTTACCTTTGAAGGAGCTGGCGTCCAAAGGCCACGACAGGTACGTACAGTCATATCCTTATCGGCACTTGGTGCGCCTTTCCCAAGACAGTTATGACCAAAGTTAAGTCATAGACTGTGGTGCTTGACAGTACTAATCGGCCAATGGTATTGAGGTTAGGTGAGGCAGACTCATGTATGGATAGACAGAACATGGATTTGGATAATTCCATTTTCAGATACGGTTCCGTGACGTAAAGCCAGGTGAGTTCGTGAACCACCAGGAGAAGTTCGTGCCGCGACGTCACGGCGAGCGGCGCATCGTGGTGACGTTCTCTTCGCGGCAGATGGACGAGATCTTCGGCTGCACTACGGTGAATGTGCGTGGCTAGCAAGCCCCCGGGCCCCGCGCGCCCTCCCCGCGCTCCTCCCCGGGCCCTACCTCACCCCCCGCGCTGCAGATGGACAGATCTTTCATCTCATATGTGGCGCCTGACCAACATATGTTCGTTCAAGAGGAGGAAGTCGTTATTGTCAAGACTGCCTAAATGCCTGACCCGTAACCCATTCAAGAGGGCTACTGATCATAATGAAGTATAAGTCAATGGGAGGTCCTTGCCTGACGGCATTATATGACTTATTGCTTTCAATATTATAGAAATATTGTTGTGCCTTCGCTTGATGAATGTATGTTGCGTAAATGAACAATTTATCTTCAGTGTACTTACTTAAGATTTTAACTCGACGACGACTCGGCTTGTTTATATGGACTGGACAATGATAAAATATAATTCTTATGTGTTATGCACTTGCACAATATCATAAAAAAAATAAAAAAAACTTTTAGTCACATATGTCACTGTTTGAATATTTTTAAACTTATATTTGTGTATGCATTTAATAAATTAAGAAGACCGATGCTTCACGTGCCATTGTGTTTTGTTATAACACGTCTTTATGAAAGATGTTAGTGATAAGCCATTTCCTAAGCTATGGTAATATTGTTTTTACTTTAATTTATAAACATTTTAATTTTACTTATAACAATTTATTAAAAGAATGTGTAACAAAAAAAATATATCTGCACTGTGTATGTGTGTTTTTGGGATCTCAAAAATAAAAAGGCATTCACTGCATGCTGTTTTTTCAATAACTAATCTAAGTAGTCCTTTACTTACAAGTACCTTACCCAGTCGTTTATCCCAAAGTGTCTCGAATGACACAGGACTGTAACTTTAAACAGCTTTTACTAGTAATCTATTAGGTTTTAGACTAATTCAATAGGTCCTATTTTTTTGATGAATATTTTTTTGATAGTGATTGGGAATATTGAATCTCAAAATTAAATCATATGAAGAAAACAGTCAATCAGTCAGATGAATAACTTAGAAGTAATGTTAACAATTTATTGTGAGTTTTAGAGGATACGATAGCCGTTATTATAAGTGGTTATTCATTGATAATTATTAAGCGATAATAAGCGTTAGTGCAAAATTATATAATTTGTAATTTCCAGTCCCTTATAGAACGATAGTTTCACGCATAAAAAGTAACCAAAATGTATAATAGTCTTAGGTCAGTCGCACATATTGCACGTGGCAGTTGTTAAGATTATACATATTTTAAAACCCACTTTACTGTTTTTAGAAATAGCCGGTGGTTCAATACTGAAACGTTTAATCTATACTATTAAATTTTAATGCGAGCTCGTTTCAATCGAAAATAGCCCTCGAAGTTGGTTTATGAAGTTATGTAATAAGATATCGAACCTGGAGAACTATATAAAGGCCGAATTCTTCTTAAAAATTAATAGAGACCAAGGGCCCAACCATGAGCTCTTATTGCAACGGTATTACAGTTGTGTGACAGTGGCAGATGTATGCACGTCAAATACATCTGTCTCATAATAAGAGTAAAACTATCCTGGCAATAAGAGCTCATGGTAAGGCCCCAGCCTTCACTTCGGGTAACATTTTTTAAGACCTTTAGAAAATGTTGACTCTTCTCTACTATCTTTAATCCCACGGGAGTTCAACTCCTACGTGTTAGTAAAAACCATATCAAGAACTGTAAATTCGTTTGTAAAAACTTTGCGTTGGAACAGATAAAATTATTTAGTATGGAAATGGCGTCTTCAATTTATATTTTTTACACATTTTTTTACCTTGCTGAAATATATTAAACGCGTCTAACAGTTATTATATCATACTATATCAGGGCATAAAATCATCGAGTTATCAAGTGATGCTTAGTAATAATATGAGCGAGCAAAATTTGAACCATTCGACTTAAGCCCATAAATACATTATTTTGACATAATGTATTCCACTATTTAAAATTCTAATTCAAATTAATATCAAACTGCTTAGTAACATAATATGAACCCTGTTAGTGAGTCTGCAGAATAATGAATTTTCCCCACACGCTACATAAATGGTAGGTACATGCAAAAGACATTTACATAACCATGCACCTAGTGTTCGACATGGAAACAAAATGATCTATTAACAATATTTGGTATACCCTTCTGCACTCGGTTACAAGAAACGTGCTTTGAGCGAGGTTAGCTCGAGAATAACTTTTACATGTTTATGCTTATTTCCAATAATAGTGCAGCTAACGCAACGGTTACCGATTTCTCAGGCGATTAATAATACGGTTTTTGTTTACTCATTTACAATCGTATAACCCGCTAACAAAAAACCGGGCAAACGACAAAGCGAGATAATTATCCCAAAATACTAGTTACTGACTAGTCAATGGAGTTGTGCTTTTTACTAAAAATGTAGATCCACCATTTTTGGCAATGAACCACAGCTCGCCTCCGAAAAAAAATAAATACATTTTAAACCACGTTAAAACGGTCAAGCGAAGACGCTGAACGTGTCAAAACTTGGGGCACAGTGGTCTATTAGGTCTGTCAGTGAAGCTAAAAGATTGAAGTTCAAAAGAAAAAATACCAAGTAAACATATTCGATAAAGAGAAACGAGTAGCGCACAATGGCAGAGCTACTACTCTTTCATCTACTAGACTATTTTCCAATTTCTTCTGAAACACTTAGGTACATCACTTAATATTGAAAGCAAAATATTGTGTTTCATGCTAACATTTCATACATAAAATGTTGTTCTTTAATTCCCGCATGGACTAGGTTAATTTGCGTAGGCAAAGACTTCAGTCACAAATAAATACGTCGTAATAAACACGTCATAATATTGATTGAAATAGGAGTTTATTATTGGTATTTAAAGTACGCAAGTTATAAATTGTTTTCACCACGGGTACGGGATATCCAGGAAAATGAATAATCCGAGTATGATCCATTCATATTCAATTTAAGGAAAAATATTACTGAGAGACGTTGTGCTGGTCATACACAGTGATGAGGCGCGCTGGTAGGGCTACAGCTGATTTCATAGATCGCTTTAAAACATAATTTTACAGAACACACCTTCAGTCGGTAATCTTTAATTTGTGTTATTACAAAAGTGAGGAACACTTTGGGTGCAGCATTAAAAAGCATCAAACACAAATAAATTGATAACATTGAACTGTTACATAATCGCCTATATAAATACATAATATTTCCTTTTATATTTTACTTATATCTAGAAGCTTTAGTTACAAAGGTGGCAAAGCAAGCGGGCAATTTTTCTCCTTGTTAGTCTTTTTTTTGTTTGTTACAAAGAGGTTTTGTTTCTATGTTGTGTCGTGTAGGTACTATTAATAATATATATAAAATCTACACTATTGTATTGTAAGAGCCGTGGTGGCCTTGAGATTTGAGCAGTCGCCTGCTACGCAAGCGACGCAAGTTCGAATCCCAGCGGGGCCTGTACCAATGAGTTTTTCTAAAAAACTTATGTACAGTCATTTCACACCACGTGCTTTACGGTGAAGGAAAACATCGTGAGGAAATAGGCATATTTCTGAGAAGTAATTCAATGAAGTATGTAAAATGTCTGAGACGGCGATGGACTCACCATCTGCCACGTTGGCACTTAATCATCTCAGGTGAAAAGTGGGTGTTGTGATCACGACACCTCTGCCTACCCCTTCGGGGAATACAGGCGTGAGCATATGTATGTACTATTGTATTGGGTAGGCCTGTTAGCTGTAAGAAAATAAATAAATAAATACAATTATAACAAATGCCAATGGTAAGCGGCAATTGGAGACTATGAATGTGAGCAGCGAGAGTGTCTTGTCTAGTGTCGTGGCGCATTATAATAAGATGCGTAAGGGCCACACTATTAGCCAACATAGTACACAGTACACCAACAATGGAGCAATATTAGCGCGGTTGGCAGCCCTATGCATCAATGATGTCACACGTAGTAAATTTTAATAATTGAGAGTGACTTTGTTGCCCGTTAGCTACTCTTCCTACGCCGGTTAATATAAAGATAAACAAATCCATTTTTGGTTCATAAATTATTCATTATCTAATCATGCGTAATATATGCTGATCTCGTACAAGGTAGTGTTTCATCGAAATCGAGGCAGTAGGTACCAATTAATTAACATACATGCGTATTTTAGTAGGTTTAAGTGCCAATGTATTTACGGAAAAAGGGATTTATTTTTAACTACCTGTGCCCCGCGGTCTCACCCGCCCAATCCAAATTTTATGGGTGGTGCGCGGAATCCTAAGGTTTTTTTAATAAAACTAGCCTAAGTTACTTCTTGTAACATGCGCCACCTGCCAGTGAAAACCATTAAAATCGGTTTAGGTGTTTCGGAGATAAGCCAGAACAAACAGACAGATAAAAAGAACAATTTGCTTTTTATGAGAGTAGGTACCGTATATTCTTTCATATACATTTAGTGAAGGCTGTTAATTTTGAATTACAAACATACACTTACATTTTACATATCTATATAGATATAAGCTAGAGGAGACTGAGAATGTAGAATCGCTGCTGCACTGAACGATTTTTAAATCACTGGTTAGCTGTAAACAAAAATGACACATTGGAGATTACAAAATGTAGGGAAATACGTGACCATAGAATGGTGCAATGTGCAAGAGCATCACTCATTTAGGTCACACTTAGTTCACAATACGTCAGTAATCTGGCAGTAGGTACTTTCCAGGACCGATGAGATTCACGTTATAAAATAAGTCCACAATGACTAATTTTGGATGAAACATGATTCAGGATAATTCCGAGTTATTGAATGAAGCCGTCCAAGGAGAGACCATCCCATTTACATCACATTGATAGTGATAAGAGGTCACGTCTGTGCGCTTATGGAGGTAAAGCGTATTCCATTCAGCTCAGACGACTTGGTCTCGCGCTAAGAGGCGCACGCGCACTTAATAATTTAAATAAAAAGAAATAAAATAAAAATTAGCTCATATTTTTGCGAGTTAAAGAGTGTACTTTAATATAACAAGCGCTATCAATAGAAGTAAAGTAAACAACAGCTGATTGCTTGTTTACATTGCGGCAGACTGTGCAAACGAGGTTCGCGTTAAGAGTTTTAGTTTTGCCTGTGATCTAATCGTGTAATAAATTGTAGAGTGATCATTGATAGTAAGGACTGTGTTGTGTGAAGTTGAATGTAAGTGCAATGGGTAGTGTGTCGAGCAAGGTGTCGGGCTGTTGTCGCCCGTTGACCGAGTGCTGCAAGTGTTGTACGAAGAAGTCTGACTCCTACGATCTCAATGAGTTGCCACGACCGCCGCGGCTGGACAGCTCCAATGGTAAGCCAAGGCCACACTCATACTTACAGGCGCCGTCACGAGATATGGGCGCTCAGTGAAAATTCTGGGGTTTACTGTGCATGTATTTGTTCGCGCTACTACATACAAGACCCAAAAATGACTTCTGCGCATTCAAGGTCAGCGCTCATAACTAGTGACGTCACCCATATAACACTGACACACTATTATTAGGTGCAATTCAATATTACGATTCAAAACAAAACTTATAAAATTATCTTGTTGTTATGTTACGCAGTTTCTTATAAAGCGAAATTATTGACGAGTCTAGATTGTCCCTCTTTCCCTATATTATATATATTATCAGTAGGTTTGCTATGTTAGCAAATAAAATATATTCAACGTTAAAACAAAAGTGAATCGTGAAAGTTAAGTAGTTGAGATAAAGTAAGGCGGCCCTTAAACCGCAAACATGGGAAGGAAAAAATCGACGCATGAGGTAGGATCACGTGTAGCTCAATTGGCAGAGCAACTGCACGGTTTGCAGAGGTCGTGGATTCGAGTCCTGCCTCGTGTTCGATACAATCAAGGTCAAATATATATTATTTTCGTGAAGATGAACACGACTATTTTCTTAAGACATCTAATATCAAAATCGAGATATTTGATATATCGCAAAATAAATTGATTTGTCAATTTTACATCATCTCTATGTTTACCTATTCATATGGAGGGAGTATAACTATGTGATGTATGGCGCCAATATTTTAGTTTAATTTAACACCTGATTAGCCTGACATTTACAATTTGTAAACTAAAATAACGTCTTGCCCATTAAATATGAAATTGAAAAATTCACTAGAGATATTCAAACCAACACAACGTGTTATTTATGAGCGTTTTGGTTTTGAAGTGGGTTAAAAATACACGTCTTTGAAGAGCTCCAATTTTGCGATTGAATTCGATTGATGTATTCTTTGACACGAACTCCATGTTTTAAGATGGTTTAACTTATTATCACTCTACGCACAGACGAACGGTATCCGAGGTCTCTCAATATAGTTGTTTAAGAACTGGTTTGCACCTTGCATTCTTTAGAGCTACTGGCATACCTACTATATATCTAAGTATCTAACTGTAGTTAGTTTATGGAAGGTATTAAAGACGTTATTTGTTCTAAGCTCCACGTGCATTATACAGCTAATCACACATTGATATGACGTGAATAATTTTGTTTACGTTAATAAATTTAAATAGCAGTTACTTATAGACAGCTATTATCGATATTTTTTTTATTTTATAACTTTCTAGCTGCTGTTGAATATATTTTTTTCCGTCTTGCAACATTTTTCACTGATGCTTCGCTCCTATATGTCTCGATGTGATTTTATAAAGCCTGAAGCCAGTTCTGTGGACAGTTCACTTATTGAGGGGCAATAAGTGAACTGTCCAAAAATAAATGTTGAAGTCGTCCTGAGATTAGCGTGTTCAACCAAACAAACACACTCTTCGGCTTTATAATATTAGCATCGATGAGATTTTTTATATTATGGTATTTTTACCTGTGACATTTTTTAAATGTATGAAAGTGTATAAAATATAAAAATTGTAATTTTTTTTTTTTATCTTTCACTTTCGTTTGGAATCCTCTCATATTGAACGAATATCGAACACTAATGAAACTTTGGAATAAATCTTCAATACCATAACATAATGGTAAATCTACACCTGAATGAGTACAAAAGCTTAAAGTTAACTAACAATATTCCCAGAACGAGGACTAGTTGACAAAAACGAAGAGCAGTTTAACTGCGCCTGAGCATTCAAGGTAAACCAGCATTCCGCATGCAGGCTATAAACATAAAAGCTCTGCGACATTTTATCCCAGTTTAGCTATTTTTATCCGACTATGGCATAGTAAGCCATACTACCCATAGTACCCTCCTTGGGTACTAAGACCACAGTTTTAGTAGTTTACCAATGACTTAGCTCCTGCCCGCGACGTCGTCCGCAAGGAAAAGCTACTTTGGGCTAGCGGTAACTTTAACCCACGATTGATCTTAGTGTGTGATGGCCTTCTTCGATAAATGGGTTATTTAACTCTGAAATAATTATTTAAATCCTACCAGCCGCGTTATTCACTGAGGTTTCTCAGCGTCGCACTTGTCGTCGAGTGTTGGTGTTGCAACGGTATTGAACCTTATCCTGTATGTTTTATGTATCAATTTCCTATGTTTGAAATCAACGCTCGTCGTCCAGTTCGATGTTAAGAAACCTTACAGAATAACGCAAGTTCTTGAGATTAGTGCGCTCAAGCAAAGAAATAAACTCGTCAGCTTTATATAATAGATAAATATAGATACGTAGGTAATAGGCATAGAAAAAAAAAATATACTGACTAAAAAAAAAGCAGCAAAACAACAAAATAATGTGCTTATCACCGCTACCAAATATAATTATCAATCATGAAGTATCCTTGAACATGTAGTTCTAATTGTATAAGTATATCTCATAAGACTTTCATCAGGTCCTTATAGAACTATAATGGAGCAATTTGATTACAGACGGATATTTACAGCATCGTCGTTTAAACAAATTAGTAGAGAATTGTACCAAACTCAGGATGTATCTTAAAAATGTTATTTACTCGACCATGAACTAAAATCTACATGATTTGGACATGTACACAGAAACATTGTTAATATTGACAGACGTCTTCCGTTTCTGATGTAACCCTATATGATTACGACAAACCGAATCCGACACTAGTTAAATGTGCCAAAACAATTAAAGATCTCATATCGTTGTATCAATTTATGCCATTGGCATAAAGGATATTTTTAATTCAGTTTCCTAATTTAAATTATTATTATTCCTAATTTAAATTTAAATTCCGTGTTCTATTTATATATTTTTTTTATTATATTTTTCTTTTTAATTCACTAGATAAATCTACATTGACGAAACTAGGGAGAAGCTTTTATTCGACGAGTATTTATGACGGTTTTGAGAGGCGCTAAATATTGTTCGGAATAGTAAGGTAAAAATGATTTTTACAAAGTACAGAAACTAGTGCAATTTCTGCAAATTGTATATTATTTTATTAATATATTTTTAAATTTTGTTGTATTCTACTTTTTTCACGCAATTAGCTTGCTATTATACAATGTAAGTAGGTACATAAAAAATGGTAGGTAGATTATGTAGAATAAAATATGCTATACCTTCCTACATGCCGCATATATAATACCTATCATTGAATACATAAAACATAAATTATACGATAAATATAACATCAATAAAAGTATTTATTACGTTCTATTAATGCTATATTTCTTAGCAACTATTGAATATTCAGTTCGAAAATGTACTCCAGTAGTTTACACCGCCCACTATTGAAATGGATACCTACTCAAGCGTAGAACTATTTCTAAATCCAAATGTGATTCACTGTAACTGGGAGATTATAAAAACAATTCGCCCATAAAGTGCCGAAGAGACTATTGATAATAAACGTCGGCCGAATGACCACAAAGATCTTACTACATAGTAAGAGTTTTCAAATCTTAGAATATATTTAATTAGTCCACTGCGGCGCTTGATTTATGACAAACAATAAAGAACTAATTCTGTGCCATTGTTTTCTTAATGTAAATATTTTAATCAAGCTTTTTGTTCGTCTCGCATGATGTTACAATAGAATGACATGCGACTTTTTTTACACAGTAACATTGCTGTAGGATGTGTATTGGACAATTTGGAATGAGTTCCTCGACATGGTTTTCCTAAGCACGTACAGCGTGGCTTCTGCAAAAAGGGTTTGAAGAGATTCTTACAGGGTCAGCAATGCGCAAGGGATGCCATTGGCATTGCAAGGTTTCATAGGCAACTATTTAAACTTAATAAAAACCCGAGACACATCGATTTTGCCTGATAAAAAAGCGTTACAAAATGAATGGAAATTACATATATGTCACTTGCCTGATTTATATAATTCCCATTCATTTTGTATCGCTTCTGTTAGCACAAGCGCGAGAGAATGTTACTTTGTCTCTACACTACCCGTAAATTGTTTGCCAGCTTAAAACATTTTCTTATACCACTAATGGTATAAGAATATGTTTTAAGTTTTAAAAACGTTGTTATAAATACCAGGAACAGTACTTATAACTAATTACAAATAGTAATCTTGGCCTAAATCGGTGTCTCTTCGAGCTTCATGAGGTACTTTGTTGAATTTCAGTTGAAAGAAAACCAAAATACTTTTTACGTTCTTCTTTTCAAATTCAAAAATATCTTTAATTGATTAGACTTTTTACAAAGTAATTTCAAATCGTCACAAAGACACGATTACACATGATTATACATGCTACCGCCAGGTTCGGAAGGTTTCGTTCTTTTGGTTTTATAGTATCAATGATCAAGTTGGGTGGTTACAATTACAATTATACATATCATGAAACTAGGCCATTTAGCTGATTCATTAAATAATATTACCTTTAATGTAGCCTTTATTTGCCTGAAGCCTACGCATCAGAACATAATGCTGTATAGTTTGCGTCAGCCATGGACTGTGTGGGAATCTATTACACGCTTATAAATCCAAGGTGAAATACATCCAGGTATAGTATGCACCACCTACATTGGTAATTAAAACCTGATATGACATTTAAATACGCACTAAGAAAGGCATTTATGGTCCTCTTCGTTCACCTATCGAACTTATCATCTTAAATTGACGTCTATTTATAGAGTTATTAAGTATAAAATGTCTTTGATTGTCTCGTAGAAGGGTCGCGATCTGTGCGTTAATTGATGCTGATTACTACGAATTATGACATGATAATGTGGGCAGTTACAGTGTAGTTTCGATTTGTTTATATTCAATCATCACTTAAATGTCAATCATATGCAATTGTTATCTATAAATAAATAAAATTGAAGTGTGTGTTTGTAATTAACAAAAAACAAAAATCAAAAATGTTCTCTGTCTGTCTGCTTGTTCCGGGTAATCTCTGAAATGGCTGGATCGATTTTAACGGGATTTTCACTGGCAGATAGCTAATGTTACAAGGAGTAGCTTGCTACTTTTAATTAAAAAAACATTTAACGTTCCGCGGGGATGAAATTAAATCTACGCGGGTGAAACCATAGGACACAGCTAGTAGAAATAAAATCGCTGCATTCGATTAAGTTAAACTACGGATGAATTGGTACCAGCGCCACTGCGGTAAACAATAATTTATGAGTATTCAATATTACTAACTCACATCGTATACATAAAACTATTAGTAATGACAGAAAAATGTGGAACTGCTTACAATGTTTTGATTTAAGTCAGTGGTAGTAACAGGATACAGCTAATTTCAATTCTTGTTTTAAATTTATTAAACTGTTTGTTAGTCATAATCATTATCCCTCTGTATATATATCTTAAACATCAATTGATTGAATGCCCTTTTTAAAACAGTTTTGCACCGACATCAAAAGAATTGTCGTATAATATATTGCCCATGATGTCACCACTACTACTTTGGCTATGATCTTGAGAGATGTTATACAAGATTCATGAGTAATTTGAATCAGCCTTGGTATTGTCAATGAATGAATTTAGTTTCCTAGTATTAGAAGCTTTTCGCGTCCTATTGACAGTATGACATCAGCAACGCGGTGGTTTGAGGTAGAGTTGGTCAACGGGTACAGTGGCTGGCAGTATATGACGGCATGCCCCAGCAACTACACGTTTGCCGATTCAATTAGCATGCCATTGAACCAACGAACGAACACAGTTTCATCCGATATTTGCGGCATAGTTTGTGTGGTGTTGTGATGTTTTTAGTGAGGAATACAATTAAAGTTTAATATAAGTCATGGAATATATTAAAAATCTCTGGCGGTCCTACTTCGGCGGCCGTCGAAAATATACCATAGTACCTTTCCAACCAGGTACTTATTTAATGCCGTATTCATTGTTCTGTTTATTTAATTATTACAGCAATATAGAAAAGTGTTATTTTTATAATTTAGGGAAGTAATACTTGCCGTCGTTTGCAAAAATATTCTAATCACTTATCCAGCATTGTACATCTCATTATCAATATCCCAAATGGCAATCAGCTACTTTATGATCACTAATACCTAAATTTATATTGGCTTTCTGTGGCTAAGTATCAGTATTCTTCATTCATTCTAACATTTTTGTATATAAACAATCATAGTGGAAATAAACAACAATTTGTTTCTAATATAATGGTGGCATACAAAATGACTGATTGACAGCTTGGCCAGTAGCCAAAATATCGAAGCTGATAATTTTACTCGATGACGAATAATAGCATTAGGTATCAGTATAATTTTTCAAATTATCGTATAACGCATTGTAAGAACTGCACCAACGATGTCTTATAGTTTTGTATTTGGTAAAGTATTACTTAAATACTAAAATGTTCGCAACAATGTAACAATTACCACACTGCTTAGAATAATATAATATGTATAAGTATTATAATATGTTTTATTTATTCAGATGTCATCGACGGAACGAGAAAAGGTGTCCTTGCGGTGCAGGGAATCGACTTCTGCATCGAATCCAACGGGGAGGAGCACCACACACATAAATTCAACCTTATGACGAGGAGTGTTGACCGGTGCCTGGTCATCAGGCGCGGGCAACCCTTCAAATTAGACCTCCTGCTGAACAGGCCATACGACGCGACCAGAGACGCGATCTCCTTTATATTCTACGTTGAAGGTAAGGCGAAGGTCATAGTGCGATTCTGAGTGTGTAAGGTTATTTAAAGATCGCATATTGCATTGTGTTAAACAGATGTGGGTAAGCGTGGGCCGTCTGATGATACGTCGGCTGCTGTTCCGCTACTTGTAAAAGGATCCGAGACCGTTGGCGCGTGGAATGCAGTATACGAAGGACAAAATGAACTTCATTTGACGGTGCTGGTGACCCCTTCACCTGACTGTATTGTTGCTGCTTGGCGGATCGACATTGACACGAGACTGACCACCGGAGGCTCATTGAGCTACACTCATCCTCAGCCAATATACGTGCTGTTTAATCCCTGGTGCCTGAATGACACTGTTTATATGCCAGGTGAATATTTAATCGCATTTCAAGGCACGTGCCAATCACATTACGTGATATATTTGTATTAAATTCTGTCACCTGTAAGAAATACAAATTTATAAGCATAACCTTTTCATAGGCCCGAGTCATCGCGACGAATACGTTCTGGAAGACGGTGGGCTGATGTACCGTGGAGTTTACAACCGTATCAAGCCGACTCCTTGGAATTACGCCCAGTATGAAAAGGACATACTTGACTGTTCACTTTATCTAGTCCGAGAAATTGGAAAGGTACATTCACCACTCTTAAGTTTGTATTTGTATGTATTCAGTCAAATAGAGTGCATGTTTACTTACGTACGTCAAACCATTTATGAGAAAGCACAGAAGCATTGAGGTATGCAAGCGAAGAAGCAGTGTGTATCGATACAGGAGTGAAAGTTAAGAATAGAATAATGTGAAAATGTATTTACTATAGATCTCCAGACGCAATACCGTTTACTAAATAATTTTCACTTGTTGTTTTAAAGGTGTACAATAGCCCTTGTATTGCTTACAAACTTGTAGGTTCGACATCGGCTCAGTTAAACCTCGGTGCGTTATTTCTGAGATGTAATTCTTTCACGTTCGCTTTAACGCGATATTTTCCGGACATTACCACACATTGCCATCTAAAGCTCACTCTATGGGTACCAGACAACGAAGACCATCTAACTTGTATTTGCATAATCGAGTATTTTTTTAATTTCTAGGTCAAAGGTCGTGGCCGCAGTGATCCAATCCGTACAGTGCGCGCATTATCAGCAGCTGTGAACGTTCAAGATGACAATGGAGTGTTGTTCGGCAATTGGGGCGCAGAACTGAGTGACTATTCTGGCGGTACTCACCCCCTCAAGTGGGTGGGCTCCCTGGCCATCCTCCAAAGATACTACGAGAAGAAAAAGCCAGTCAAATACGCACAGTGCTGGGTCTACGCTGGAGTCCTGACCACCGGTGAGTCATTTTTAAAAATACTTAATTTATTATTAAAAGAGCCGTGGTGGCCTCGGGGTTAGAGTAGTCGCCTGCTACATAATCGACGCTAGTTCGAATCCCAGCGGGGCCTGTACCAATGAGTTTTTCTAAAAAAACTTATGTACAGTGATTTCACACCACGTGCTTTACGGTGAAGGAAAACATCGTGAGGAAACCTGCATATGTCTGAGAAGTAATTCAATGACGTATGTATAGTGTCTGAGACGGCGATGGACTCACCATCTGTCACGTTGGCACTTAATTACCTTCGGTGAAAAGTGGGTGTTGTGATTACAACACCTCTGCCTACCCCTTCGGGGAATACAGGCGTGAGCATATGTATGTATGTATGTTAATTTATTATCTGTTTATACATTAAAACCTCGTTTGTTAATTTAAGCGTGTCCGTATTTTAGCAGTGACTACATCTTTGCATTTAAGCTTAGTGTGGTCAGATTATTGCGTTCTAATTCAAAGCTTAATTTATTAACGTTACGAATATGAACAATTTGCTCTCCGTAATAATCAGACACAGAAATATTTGATATGCATACTACTCTTTTACATTCATATTACCTATGCCCTTATACAGGGGTGAGCATATTATACGCCCATGCGGGTAGGCACAGGGAGAGACTACTGTTCGCCGTCCATATTTCTTTCGCTTCGACTATATTAATGTATCTATTAATAGGAAGGAATAACCATTGGTAGTGTCTTATAGTTATGAATGCTCCGAATTTGACCTTTATGCAGAGTTTATAATATTTATCCAGTGTGCCGCGCCCTGGGCATACCGTGCAGGCCGGTGTCCGGGTATGACGCGGCGCACGACAGCCAGGGCAGCCTCACCATCGACATTATCAAGGATGAGGAGGGGAACACCCTCGACACCTTCACACGGGACTCTGTATGGAATTACCACGTATGGAATGAGGTGAGATGCACACATACACAAAGTACCTATATTTTCCATAAGCCGTGCGTCTGGGTCTTTACTCGCGGTTTAGTCTGCGTCATCTTTTTTTTAGTAAGTGCCTGTGGTGAGAACCACAGAAAACGGTGTGATTTTCTTGTTAAAAATTACAAAGTTCACTAAAATCGCTTCGAACATACGCAACATACGACAGTTAGGTTGCATAATATTTACATTTTCGTAAATGCTCTCCTCATTACTACTTACAGGACAAATAAAATATTTTTTGGATAACTACGTATAGGTATACTAATAGGTACCTATTACTTACTATTTAAGTACGTGTGGATCCTATGACACACGGTTTTGTATCTTCGTACTAGGTATATTTCTACGAATAGCAGATTATCACGCGCGTCTTTCTGAGTGTTAGTGAAATCAATCATATATTAATCCAGAGCAGTGATTCACTATGCTCTAACTCATAATGTTGTACTGATATAATAATATCTGTCTAACCCGTTTTGTACATTGCTATTAAAGCTGACTTATTAAGGTAGTGACCAACTCGAAGCGAATGGGTTATTAAGTAATTTAACCATACTCGTAGAAGTATTAAATACATTCTATGTATTATATATCTAGTTTGCAGTGACATATTTTATAGCAATAAATCCTAAGCAAATATTAAGTAAAATAATTATTTGCAAGTCTCTAATATTGCACCGATTATTTAATTGTAATTTTTAGGTCTGGATGGAGCGTCCAGACTTAGGCACAGAGTACAGCGGGTGGCAGGCCATCGATGCCACGCCACAAGAGACCTCTGAGGACCTGTTCAGATGTGGTCCTGCCTCCTTGCAAGCGGTCAGAGACGGAGAGCTGGCGCGCCCTTACGATGCCTCCTATGTGTTCGCGCAAGTTAATGCAGATAAGGTAAGCTACCTTCTAAAATTAATATACCAAACGAAAGTGCGTAAAGCTTCATAACTTCCGCTGGGTCTGAACTCAACCCTTATTACAAAATATCGGCTAAGATAAACCGTTGCTAATACGAAAAGTAATCTCTTTTAGAGGTACGAATTTCAAAAGGGAGGACATTTGGATATCAGTGAGACATGACAGATAATTAGCATTTTTTAATGTATTTCAGCTACTTTGGAAGTTCTCTGGTGAGATTCAGCCTCTGAAGTTAATGTACAGAGACACAACGTCGATCGGACAAAATATTTCAACCAAAGCTATAGGAAAAATGGAGCGGGAGGTAAGTAAACTCTAAAGCGTGATGGTTAACATTCTAAAATAACCATAAAATTGGGAGGTGGAAGTGTCAATATTGGTTGTATTTTATTTGTAGGACATTACGGATCTCTATAAATATCCGGAACGGACGAAGGAAGAGCGCGTTACGATGGAGAAGGCGCTGCGTAAGTCAGAGAGCATCTTCGCCCGGTACTACTTAAACGATGCCTTCAATGACGTCACCTTCGATTTCGAACTCAGGGACGACATCAAGATCGGGCAAGATTTCAGTGTGGTGAGGTTATTTTTTGATAAAATTTTTTTTTTACAATATTCGGATGATTGGTGACTGACGTAGCGAATAATATTGTAATATGTACAAAGTAACAAATACTACTCACAAAGTGATTTTAATAAAAATGTCGTCACTACTCTGAAAGTGACTTCATTCCCCGCGATTACTTGCGTCACTGTCTTATTAACGCTCTCAAGGATATTAAAATAATCCTCAACTGTGAACTATGGTCCACTGGGCAAATGTAATACCAATAGCAATAGCAATAATAAAATAAAGGGAAAATATATTTGTAGATATGTTTGTAATAAGTAAATTAAAAAAGTGTAGATTTGATTTTATTAATTCTTAAAAACATAAAATCCTTAATAATTGAGGAGAAGTATAATATTGGCTCGGTACATTTTATTTAGGAACAGTAAATGAATGAATAAAACGATTGAATATGTCCCCAGGTGCTGCATATGCGGAATAGATCCTCAGAGAATCAGCACCAAGTGAAGGGCGTGCTAAGAGTGGATACAGTCACGTACACTGGCGTCACGGGCGACGGTGTCAAGAGATACGACTTTGACACCACACTTGCACCCGAAGCCAAGGAGGACGTCAAGATGATGGTCACCTTCGATGACTATTACAGCAAGCTCGTCGATCAGGTTAATATTTTTTTAATAGTGCCGTAGTTCCCTTAGGGTTTAAGCAGTCGCTTGCGTAGTTCGAATCTCAGTGGCCTGCACCAATGAGTTTTCTAAAAACTTAAGTGCAGTAATTTCACCCCACTTGCGTTACGATGAAGGAAAATATGAAAAAAGAAAATGTGAGTAAAGTGCCTGAGGCTGCAATGGACTCACGATCACCCTCTGCCACTTTGATATTTAATCATATTCGGTGATATAGGTGTTTTTGTTACAACACATCTAATCCTTCAAGGCTTCTGAGATGACGTGAAAAGGTTTTTTTTATTCAAAAGTAATTGACGAGTTCTTTAAAGAATGAATAAATGCGGGAAAATTTTGATGTCGTTAAGATCATAATGAAATTTAATATAATTTAAAGTAGTATCATAATGTATGGAATGTAGGTTGGTACTAAACTAGCCAATCAAGTCAATTAAGTAATTTTTAAATAAAATAAGAAGAAAATTATTAAACCCAAACATTTTTAATCCACAGGCTTCATTCAACATCGCCTGCCTGGCGACGATTGTAGACAGGAAATACGACTACTTCGCCCAAGATGACTTCAGAGTGCGTAACCCTGACATTAAGATAACAATCGATGGCAAACCCGTCTCACGCCAAGAGTTCACCGTGACCGCCAAGGTGGAGAACCCTCTACCGATCCCTCTGAGAAACTGCAAGTTCTACATACAAGGGCCCGGCTTAGACAAGCAGCTAAAGATCGAATTAGATGAGGTGAGCTTGTTTGGTTCTGTAGTTAAGTCGACGTTAACTAATTCGCTACTTTATCAACAGATGGCGTTAGTGACATTAGAAATATATTTTTTAAAACTATCGGTTGCTTTACTTCTATACATAAGTACTTATTAATGAAAAAATAATAAGATTTTGTCTTCAAGTATTTCAAGCTCTTCCGTGGAATTAATGTCTTTTCATGCAGCTGATATTGTATAGTCTATAGTATAATAAATTTTTGTCTATCAATATATTAAAAAAGGAAAGAGCCTCTTAGCACATATTCATGGATCTTACAAAATTATTTCAGAACATAGCTCCAGGCGCGACAGCTATGACTACCTTCAAGATCACGCCACCTTGGGCGGGACGACACCAAATATCTGCCAAGTTCATATCAAAGGAGATGAAGGACGTGGATGGATTCCTATCATTCATGGTCGCCATGCCCCCAGAGACTAACGGACTACCTCCAGACACTGTTGAGAGTGATCAGATCTAAACTACACAACCCTTAATATAAGTATTTATTTATAATCAAAATACATGTCATTATTTTAAATTAACGAAATAAGTGTTGCGCTAGTTAGCTATTACTTAAAGTGTCTTAAACTGTAATCATTCTCATATTTATTAAGAAAAACTGCCTGACTTCAGAGGATGAACTATATGCGTAAGTTATCTGCAGCTTTATTTACGAATCTAGTTATACGAAAAAAATGTTTTTCCATGTTACTAAATAATAAATGTTTAGAACGTGCTAAGAATATGAGCATGAAAGTGTATTATAGTATTAAATTCCCAAAAAATATGTAAATAAAATATATTATTTTAACAATACGGCTTTCATCGTTTATTATTTCGAATACATTCAGATGAGATCAGGAACTTCAGGGTTGTCTATGAAGTCTGCCGAAGGCTCCTTGCCCTTGAATTTCATCCTAGCATCTACGTAGTCCGGCGTAGATTTTGCCTGCGTCATTTTACTAAAATCAAGCACATTATCAGCTGGTCCAATTTCTAGATATTCTCTTCTCGTCTGACCTGATCCATTACAGCAATCCTGAACCTTATGTTCTCTATACAATTGGGAACCTTCTTTTGTTGTGCTCTTAGATGCCAGAGGTTTTTTTATAATAATGCCTTCTTTGGGCATTGTGACCATCAAATGCCCTGTGATTTGAGATCGCTGAGCAGTAGAGTTAGTAATGTCGACCTCCTCCGGTAGATGGAGCTGAAATATTTTGCCTTTGAGAACGACTCTTACGTAATGAGGCTGTACATCTATATCAATCAAGCTTGTATCCAGATGTTTGTAAACAGCTAAATCCAAAATATACTTATCAGGCTCTGTATCGTCGAAACGGAACTCTATTTTCGGTTGATTTATGTTGAACGGTCTACCATCGGGTGCAAAGAACTTATATTCACGTTTTTCTTCTTTCTTTTCTTCAGTTTCGTAACTCTTCAATTTAAGCTGTCTCATGCGTTCTATTTCATATCGTACCTCTGGTGCATGTTCACTCTTTTCTGACCAAAACTTTTTATTTCGTTCATCAGTATCCATGTCTTTATACTCATTCTCCCATTTGTATTGAATATCTCTTTCTAATCGCGATTTTTGCTTCCTCCGTTGATGTCTATAGTTTTCTTGTTCAAATAAGATGTCTGATCTAATAAGAGGTAAATTTTGCAAAGCTCTAATGCGATCAGATCGTTCAATATCAGTACCATCCAAATAAGTAAGTTGCGGTAGAGTCCCAATCACAAAGTCTCGGTAGTTATCGTAATCAGTGCATGGATTTCCAGTCAGGTATAAATTCTCCAGATTATAATTATCCACTAAGCTTTCAACACTCACGATTTCACCAATAAAATTAAGAGTTAGATCCAATTTCTGCAACGATTCACAACGCTCCAAATTTTCAATAATCTCTATGTTGTTAAGAGCCAAATTGAGATATGTTAGATGTTTTAGCTTGTTAAAGTTTTCTATTTTGGCGATGAGATTGCTCTGCATTAGGAGTATTTTAAGTTTCGGACACCAGTCTTGTAAGAATTCAACCTTCTCAATATTTTCTTGATGGAGCGATATCTCTTCCAGCGGCGCCAGGAGACAGTCGTGGTGCTCAGCTTTCTTCCGCACCATTTCCACTGTTATACGCACCATATTTTATATGATTTGCTTTAAAAAATCAGAGAAACCAAATCAAGAGCTTTCTAGATTGAGTTTATATATAGGTTGTCACGTTGTCACGGTAACCGTTACTACAGAGTCAAAGATAAATAATGTTGTGTTTTTTCTTTACCTATACTATAATATAACTAAAGGTATTGATTTGAGGCGTCGTTTTACATACTCCTAGAGCAGAGCGTTGAGCGAGGTAAAACTCCACCAATAAATTTGCACAAACGCTGTACTTGCCATAATAGTAATACGACGTCTATGGTATTTTCCCAAGATATCTTCCCTCTGTTTAACGTGGCGAGTTTGTTACTTATTTGATAGTATATCATCGTAAAATAATATTGGTATCATGTCTTCTTTCTATATGAAAAGTTTCTTAGTTGGGTCTCATTAATCGATTTTATTAACCGTCGGAGTTTTAAAAACGTTTTAAACTTACGCTGAATTAAAGCGGAGTGGACGCCAAGGACCCCTATTGATTAATAAACATGAAATTTAACGATCTCTGCGTATTGAATGTTAAATGGTACTATTTAAATGTTGAAACTAAAGGGCAGTGATAGAATCTACAAGATCTTGAGTTATCATTCGATCTTGGCGGTCGGTAATCCGTCATTTAACATTCCATCGGTGGCACCCGGAGTCCGGACCGCTCCACTCAAGCGTACTAAATTAATATCGCCGTGATGTAGAGGGTATTAAAATATTTTAAACGACGCCATTTATAATATGACGTTCAGATATCAAGTCGCATGAGCACCATATATTTTATTCCACGAAACTGCCAAGAGACAATGAGGATGAAGGATTACTATCATCAAGGACTCTTTTTATTGTTAATATTTTGAGGTCGGTTCGCAGGACGAAAAAACAAACATGAGGAAAAAACAGGAGATGTTCGGATGAAATAAGGTATGACAGAGGGAAAGACGGGGTTATTAGTGTGTTCTGCGCGGGCAGGCCGGCGTGGCAGGGCGAGGCGCCCCGCGGTCTGTGTGTGCTCAGGCAGGCCCGCGCCGCGGGGCGCCGGCACCGCTTCACCACTTATTGAAACCACACTATTTTGTTATTTTAAAGTAAACACACAGACGCCCTAAGTGGTCTAGTTACTAATTGAATTAGGTTATTAATATCATTATTAATTCCATTGCGTATATATATACCTACATATAGTCATAGCTTTATTGGCGAAGACTTATAAGACTTGATAGAATTAAAGAGTACGTATGTATTGTAGTGACATGAACTAAATAAACGCTGAAATTAAAAATAATATAACGTTAAAGCCCTTTCATAAACGTATTCCAGGCTCTGAATACATTCATCTCAATTTCTGCTGTTAGTGTCTTCGTAACTCGAGAGATGGCGTTACTATACTTTTACAACGCGAATAATATTTATTTTCGTACTACTGAGAGAGTTGTTATAATATAACATGAATAGCTGCGCCCGGAAAACCTTGCTTAGCCATATACGTTTTTGGGGTGAACCACCGTTATCACTTAGGGGTATGATTTCATAGCTTTCGTTCTCAGACCGAATGAACACAAACATGCACAAAAAAATCATAGTTATAGTTTTTTTATTTTTATATAAATTTATTTCAATTCATCTAACTTTTTATTTCTTTACTAATTATTTTAACAAAGGATTTTGGCATCAGTGCATTGTACCGTGATTGTATTCTTTCTTACTCGTAAGTATCTACTTTACTTTAATTCTACCCCAAGGGGATAAAATAGGGGATGAAAGTTTGTATGAAACATTGTCAATTTTAAACCGATATATTATATAAAACTAAATCTACGCGGGTGGAACCGCGGGGCACAGCTAGTATAAAAATATAACTTCGTCTTAGCCTTGTCGGAGACTCGGGATTGTTTGAACACGCAAGTGTCAGTACCAGTCACAACAACCGTCATCACTCGAACACCACGACCCAAAATATTAGTATGAAACATAAAAACATTTTATTCGCAAAACAGCCCGTCGCGCTGTTCTGCTTATTTTGTTATCCTGTGCTAAATGGCCGTGATAATAAGACGCGATCTGTATCTCTCACGCTATCCTTGCCAATTGGTGAGATATAATAAAATATACTTAATAGCGTATTCATCCAACAATTCTGAGAATAATATACGTAGTTATGTTGTTATGTATGAAAATATTTTACTTACGAGTCGCATTATCTAACCTTCTAAATTAGTCTCAAAATAAATATGAATATATTCTCATATTACATATCTGCTATTAGAACAAGCTATCATCAAAGCTTTTTGTATTTTCTTACATTTTTCATTCCATCATCCGCACTTCTATCAGCTAGCATCAGGTAACCTGTTGAAAAATGTCTTTGCTTGGTGGAAATACGCGTATGTACCTAATTTTTAACACAAATAATTAAAAAAGGGGATATGGCGTTAAATACTGAAAACATGTCGTGTAAGTTGAAGAAGCTTGAATAAGTAAATACTAGCTTAAAATGATAATTCATAACAATCGGCCATGTATTCGGTAAGTAGTGTCCGACTGGACATTCGTAATAGGTTTAAGACGTTCATGTATCGGAAGACATAGATATAGTATGTCTTTTGAGTACAGTTGAGTCGTGGAGAGGTTGCGTCCGCAACTGCGCGGGCAACGGAGCGTGAGGTGCAATCTGGCGGCGGCATCTCGGCCGAGAGCAATCAGCGATTCGTTCCGGCGCGGGGCGGGGGACTCGCGCCCATTCTCACGTAAATAATTACCGGCGAGCCTCAAATTACAAGGCGCCGCAGCGGCCTGCCGATACATATTCATCACGTGTTCGCGCCGCGCGTGACAGCTTCCTCAGGGCAGCAACGCTCTCCCCATACACACTCTACACGCTCGCTTTCCTCTACTTAAATATTGTCCGCGCCGCTCCGTTGCAGCTCATTACAACAATTCATGATTGAGTTAAAATTGCACGGTTAATTATAGAGGCTTGTAGCGCACGTTATAGGAAAAATCGTGAATTGTAAGTTTCATATATCAATCATGGCCACCTAGATTTTTTTGCAGCGTACCTAACGTAGGTGGTGGAGACATAGAGTAGTAAGTATAATGTTGTTAAAGTATATATATAATACCTACTTACGTAATTTTATTTCTATCTATATAATAAATAATCGTATCAGCCAGATACGATTATTTAATTGCAAGTGTTCTTTTCTCACAGTTTAGTCAAATATATTAGATACTCTCATAATTACAGCCCCTTATTACATGGGAGTAAAATATAACTGACGTAATGTAGTTGTATTGTACTGTAAATATACGTCTGCCTACCCCTTCGGGGAAAAAAGGCATGAGCATATTACTTATGTATGGATTATAATAGATAGATATCTGAGTAATTATTAACGGTGCTGCCAATTTGCTTAAATGAAGTCATGCCCGTACCCTATCAACCTTGTATCTGCAGATGGAAGATCATCAACGCGAATAAATGTCTAATTATGAAAATGGCAACATACGCCGGATGCGTCCTAAGCGATAAATTATTCACTGGGAGAGGAGTACTAATTTCGATGCCGACAAATTTTACACAACCGCGATTTTAATGCGTTTCAAATAATGTCTGTAGGCAACGCTAAATGATAAATCGTCTAAGGAACGCCCCTGAGTCGAGTTTAGTATAAACGGCCGGTGCTCCCTCTCAGGCCACTAGGGAAAGAAGAAGACGGAGGCGTCTGCTAAAAAAGGAATTGGTTAGGCGCGAGCGCGATGGTGTTGAGATAATAACAGTGCAGCTCGCCGCGGCCAGCACACCCTTTGAGCTGCACGCTGCCGAATATCGCCATTAGGCACAATTTGAATATTATCCCTCCGCAAAATAGTTTTCAATTAGGTTCCGACCGCCATCGTCGAGGTTAGAGCTAAACAATATTTTTGTTATTCCTGTGAGGAATGTGTCACTCGCCGGAAGGCCGAGTCGCCTCGTCGGGTGTAACGGGCAAGTAAAACAAACAAGTTAATTGTATTTATTCAAATGCAGTTGGGGAGCCGGGCCGGGCGGCGCAGCCGTCGCTGCTCATGAATAGGCATGCGGCGCTCGCTCGGCGTTCTCTCTATGTGCATCGTCATGGCGTTAGGATCGATGCTCTTCGAACACAGCTTCAGCTATGATACATTATGCAAATTGTCTTCTCTAGGGATACACCCTTTCGTAGCACATTATGAATACTTTATGGAATTTCCTAACAGACAGAAACAAGAATAACAAAAAATCGAGCATGTAGAGTCAATGAGTTGGACCGCATTTGTTTTGTAGCACAACATGAAGATCATTATTAAAATATAAATATAACAGAAATGTAATAAAGTTAAACTGAAGCAAAGTTAGACTGAAAACCACCTGGGTTTTCAGTCTAACTTTATTAAATATCTGTTCACTTTGCTTGTCAGAACATTCTGAGGTATACGAAAATTTTGGCAAATGTCAATTGACAAACGTCGTTGGTTTCTAAGGAATGTCCTTAGCTAAGCCCGGATGCATCACATTGTCTAGAGATGAATATTTTCGAGCAAGTCATGCAAATTATAGTAACAAAAACAACATTAGGGAATATTAACATATTCGTGTCGTACCACAAGTCGTACGCTCGAGTGGTACGGATGGGCGGGCCCTGTCTCCTGCACCGGACCAGCTCCCAGGCACAATGATAATGCCTACCATTGTTTAGCAACGTGAAGTGTTAGCGATACTGTTTGTTTTCAGTAGGCATCGCACCTGACAGCCTCCTTGTAATACACCTACTTGCCCATTGTAATATTCGACATTTAATACTCGCAGATATTGGTCTTAAACACGTGTTCATGGCAAACGGTTATTGTGTGCTACTTGTATTTCGGTATTTGGTAGTTATTGCCAAATTGTGGTGGGTGTCAATGATACAATTGTTCGAAATAAATTTAATTTTTGGTTGGTTTTCAAAGGCGTATAGGGATGAATAAGGATGTTTATTCGATTTATTAAACAGTGCATCGTACTTAAGTTACCTCATGGGCAGAATATTGATTGAGCACTGAATAATTTGATGTCTTATGATTCATTCCCTAGCATCCAGGATCTTATATCTACTATTGGCGATTAAAATGAACGAGGATGTAGGCAAAATTTACAAAGTAGATTCTACCTACTTCCTAGTTATTGCTGAACAATTTTCAACAAATTTGTTAGGAAAAGATGTCCGATCCGCAAAACAGTCACAAACGTTTGTCATTCCGAAAATTACACAATAAAACGATTTTTACTACTGTTTTACATAAATTACTAAAATACAGATAATTGTTCTACCGTTAAACGTCAAAGCCGAGAAGTTCTTAATACGCACTGCTCAAACAATCATAGTTGGGCCCAGATCACAATGAAATCTATCCTGTATTTAATTAGACTTCTTATAAAGCACTTACAAATAGTCAGAAGGTTACAATAAAAATATACATTACACTTGATTTAAAATATTATCACCGGATTCGGAAGGTTGCTTTTGCTGAGAAGAACCCGGCATAAGAGAACTCGCCAACTACTAACTCTTTTGAAACTTTGAGTACGATAAGTATATATTAGAAATATATAAACTATAAATCCTGCTTAACCAGACTAATTAGGTAGGTACAAAATGTTTGTGTGTCCTTGCGCCCTATAATCCGATTTGTAACAGCTACGCTCTCATCCCCTGACAATGGAACAAGCGGAATGTTTATTTGCACAAGATATTTAGCCACTTCCCCGGCTTAGTGGCGGCAAGCACGAGGGGCGCATCCTCGCAGATAAACTCAGCTAATAGGAGGGGCGAGACTCCCCAATATTCCTGCACCCTCTAACGTACTAACGACTACCAACTTCCTCACAATCAGCCCAACTTATTACGACGTCTTAACTAATATATCTTACATCTATATCTTAACCGTGGGCATGTAGAAGTTTATGCATCTGGTGAATGCATTCAGTACCCCAAGTATATATGTACTTAGGTTTTAATATGTTTAAATGTTGACTATATCCATTGCGTATATTCTTCATTTTGTATGGAAACGTAAAAGCGTACCGGGGAATGTAGGAAATTTTACCTTGTTGTTTTACAAAATGAGTGAAATACGCAGTGTATATAGTAATGTTAAAACCTATACTAAGAGTACAAAGTAATGATAATATAAGTCAGTTAAGAATAACATTACTCATATTGTAAGAAACAAAGAAATTACAATAAGACACTAACAAGAACCTGTGATATTAAAATATGCATTACATCATGCAGTTTCACGTTAATTACTTTTTATTTGACACTACATCGATAATGAAGCTGCTAACAGACTCTTGAATCGCTATTAATGAACGTCAAATTACATACATAATACTTATTCGTTAGTAATACCTGAGTCACCCTTAACATATGTAAGTTGAAAATGCTTAGTGTAACGTAGTTTTTGTGTCCGGAAATGAAACAGCTTAAAAAGAATTTGAGCACGACACGTCTTTTGTGGGCGCACAACGCAGCCATAAATAAAGAGGATTGTTTGGCCATTGAATATATCCTAAACAACATTAGGGCTGAATGTTTAAATTGTCACTCTGTTTGAAGAAAGAGGCGCTGCTGGAGACAGGGTGTGCCGGCAGGGGGCGCTCCGCTCATTTACCCACTTTACACATCTTATGCACATTTAGAGACCATACTTTACGTCTCTTTAATGGCCAGACGGACGATAACTTATGCGCGTTATCTTGGTCCTAATTTTTATTACTCCCAAATCATTTTATGTGTGGCTTTATTTACGCTCTCATTTCTATACACGATGTATTAACCGTTGAGAAGGCGTCTTAAGTAGTAGGTAAGTGTCGAAAAGAAGAACTCTTCTTTTTAAAGCCAGAAAATATTCCATGGACAATATTACCTGAATAGTAAGCCATGTTCTTTTGGTCACACACACCTTACCTCTGTATCTGATCACCATAAATGACCAGTGTACTCTGGTCATTTAAGGTGATCAGAATGGCCATTGGATGTTCTTATTTATTCAATTAGTCTAATGTACCCATTATTAGCGGACGATTACTTGCCAGAGATTCTGATGTCGTCAAGTTTCAAGTGCTAAATCTAGGATGAGTTATGAGTGCGTCATAACCGCTTATAATGTTTTAAGTTACGATCGGTACTCTAAAGTTCCCATAGTATTTTCCATGATATTCAGTTAAATATATTCTATAAATTTAGTGTCTAAACAAATTCACTGTCGCTACACACTACGACTTACGAATATTTTTGGAATTTTAGAATAAAACATAGGCAATTTCATGTGAAGAAGTGCTGACAATAATTTAAAAATAATATTTTTTAAATTGTTGACGACATTAATAAAAATAATATTCGGACAGAGCAGCAGCTGTATCGGTGTAACTACACAAAAGTCAGTTTATTATTCTATTATTTAATTTGTTCTCGCATTGTGTCCCGACGCTCGGTGCCGTGCGGGTAATGTTTCCGTATTTACCATTTACATGCGGAATCCGGACAGAAGTCAAGTTTGACAGTGTCAACATGTCAGCGCTGACAATGGCCGTCACATGTCATGCGCTGTCAATCGAGGAGCATGAGAAGCGGGCTCGGGCCCCCGGGACTGAGCTCGTGGGAGCTCGCCTGACATAAAGAAACAAACCGACGAAACAAATTCTTTTCGTTTACTGATGAGCGATTGCTCCCTCGGTGCACAGCTTATAACATTTTCTAGAATTCACTCAGATCGTAACGATTTCTTTCCTTTGAGGTACTTACCGCGTCGCGGTCTTGGTTCTCTGACCTAGGCTTAAATTTATGTTATGTGTACCCAGTTATGATGAATAGCCAGTTACTCTCGCCCCATTTGTAATGCGCTTTGTATATCATCACACCCAGTCGGTTTAAGGACAATGGCGAACTGTAAACGAGCGATGTAATATAATAAATCGGGACGAGAAGCAAACAAAACGGGACGTTTCACCGACGTCATACAATGAGAGATTAATGGCGTTCTTTTTGTTATCGCTCGATGGTCTTTACGCGTTTTGTGGCCTCGTTTCACGGTTTATTTAGCTGTTTAAATACCAATGAGCGTAAAATTACAACGATATGCACACTAATGTTAAACAAAAACCGCATATGATGTCTATAATTGCTATTTACCATAGATAATAATGCAAAACGCAAACCATTATGCCAGGTTTTTGTTTGGTGTAGCAAATTCATGGTTCCGCTATGCGAGTCGAATGTTCTATTTCGCTAATTGGTTTTATGTATTAACATCATCCCTTAACTCAACGTTTGGTCTTATGGAAACTCATAAAAGTGGTCTGTTGTGGTTTAGGAATCCACATAAAGTGTGGATAGGTTCGGGTGCGCAGGCGGCTGCTTGTTCGAGCTGGCTCCACTCCACGTGAGATGCCCTTATTTGGCCATTAAATATGCGTTTTTTGTGTGTCGCGTTAACTGTCGCCTTATCGTCGTGTCGAGTTGTCGACGCCTCCAGCCAGCCGCAATCAAAACACCATTCGAGGCGGTCATTAAAAATGATATAAAGTTTAATTTACAGCGCTGGCGCGTCTCTGGATTAACTGTTATTAGGAATGTGATGTCCGCGTTCACTATCAACTTGGAAATTGTTTTATTGATCCAAACAAACAATGTCTAGTTTAATAATATTCGTAGTTTCAATGTTTATCATTTTTGGAACAAAATTAATATTTAGTCTCGATCCGAGGCGTTTCAAACTTATTAGCTTAAGAATGAACAGTAATATTTTATGCTATTCAGTGTAGATAACTGGTTTAAATATTGAAGTGTGCAAATGATGTGACTTTAGCTAGGTATCCTTAGGCGGGAGACGGAAAGGCGCATGGACGAACGTAATAGGGCGACAACCGGCTCGCCCCGCGGGAAGCACATTGTTTACGAGTGTACACCACTTCTTCTACAATGATTTACGAACCGCTTGCACCATAAAAGCAGGGACACAACGCACTAAAAGATACAAAAGGTGCTAAAGAAAAAGTAATATATTTTAAGTTGGAACGGATATAAAAGTTTGGTGAAATATATCAGTTTTAGTGGCGAGCGCGAGTGTTTGTTTATAGGGTCGATTACGCACGCCTCTTCACGCGCCATGTGCACGCTCCTCGGTGAGCATTCGACACGACCGTTCTCACGTCAATCCTGGCACCCAGGATTATTGGGACTGTACCCGTAGGTACAGGTACATGACCAGGACCACTGCAGGAAAATCAGGTGCCACACTTTTACGTACGATACCTAAGTGCAGATTCGAAAGACTCTTATTTGTCATCACCGAATCTGTTACTATACGGACATAGTAACAGATTCGGTGATGACACCACGTGTGATGATGACGGTATAGTGTACCATCATGAAATTCCTACTGTATAAAAAAAATAGATGCATGAGTCTGACAGAGAAACTGTAAAGCCAAATGTGGCTTGGATCGCTGGGTAATCAGCAATCTGACACCTCACCACGCGCGGCGAGGTCGTATGTCGCGGACAGACGACGTAGGTTTGTTTTTTCAGGGGTCCTTTCACGAGCCGCTCCCGGGTGTCGACGGCCTCGAACGACTACCGCCTTAAATAAAAAAATTGTCAAACACATTCGTATGCAATAATCTGTAAGGATTTATTCCGACCGCATCGGCCACCCACGTGGTGCCCGTAATTCTTCCTGAACGAGCTAACTTCATTATTGTGGCGTGAGATACAATAGTTAAGAGCACGATTTATAAGTCCAACACGTTGACTTCTGTTTATAGCTAGCGGCGGGGTTGCGGAGCCGCGGGGGCGGGGATTACGTGCGTCTGCGCACCGATTTATGGCTGCACCTCGATAAAAGCTTAAATACTCTCAAGTGAGAATTATTCAATAGGTTTAGCCCTAGAGTAAGAAAAGCATTGTGTTGTTGCAATGCTTTACTACAAACCGAGATTTTGCTTCGGTAGCTGCAATTCACCTTATACGGACGGCTTTGATAAATTTAAGTAGCTATACAGTACTGGAATATCCCTGATCGGGACACAGAACCTTAAGTTCCTTCTTTTGATGTGTATTTTTCTGATAGTACTAAAGTAGAAATACGTTAAATTGGAACGTATTAGTTCACAAATGTTTTATGTGAGATCTACAAACCGTCAATATATCTTTGTTCATTACTTACGTGACTGGTATCATCTATTAAGTTCAGAATGGGAACGTAAAGGTGGGATGAAGTATTGATAGCAAAGGCAGGCGTCAAGGGCAGAGGGCGCGAGCTATTCCTGTGCGAGCCAAGCAGAGCGCAGGGCGTAGGGAGCAACGGAAAGTAAGCTGAAACTAATCCGGCGCGCGGGTGGCCGCAACCCGACACCGCGTGCGCGCAGCTTACATTTGTCATTTATAATGCGCGCGATTTGTTGCTCCTCACCTCACATCGCACACACTACCTTTTTATGCTCACTTATTCTTTATTCAAATATTCAAACCGTACGATGTGAGCAATATTTTTTATGACACTTTATGGCTTCAGTTTGTGGTTACGTTCAGTGATATTTTTATGTCAGACTCCGCATGTCATGCGGCGAATCATCATTTCCCAGATACGAACGAAAAATTATGTTTATTTATCATCTGACGTTATGCATGGTTGTTCATATCGAGGCATTTATCCTGCTGACATCAAAAATAATGCATAGGTCTTTGATTGTAAATATCGTAGGTACTTCAATATTCGTATAACTTTACTAGTGTTGAAACTCTACAATTGCTACGATAACCCAGTTCAAACCTCGGTCAATACGAAGAAGCCTGTTTTCTTGAACACTGTATATTAATCTACATTTAAATTATATAAGTAAGTACATAAACTATCTTTGGTAAGCGTTGGTGAAGTAAAATCCCAGTCAGACCTTTCGTAGACCCTCGAAAGATAAGAAGAGCAAATATGCTAATGTATTAATTAATTGTAACGATGGAAAGTACAAAACTTACTGGGCTATCATAAAATTAATAAGTAAGACGGATCAATTTCTTATAACAACGACAAGTGATAAAGTCGACCCACAACAAATCAAATCATCCACAATTTGCAATCACAACAAGCTGTAAATTGATTAGCAAGGCTCCAGTCGTCAGATGGAATATTTAATTTCACGCTTGACGTGTGACCGATGTGTCGTTGATTTGATTGCGTTAAGTTTTTACATGAAAAGCCATAACTCGCAGCTTTCTAATGTTGTGCAATATGGCCAATGTGGCGTCCTGTGTGGCCTCGCCATGTGGGTCCCGTTTCGAGCAAATATTTGGTTGGTATTTCAAAGGCTCATTGACGTTTTGATGGTTGGCTTTCGAAATGAAAAAGTCGGCGCCGAGAGCTGGTGGCCGTTTTGCTTTAACGCAACATTCACACAATACCCCGGGTCTCACCCGACACCATCACGTTCATTCTTACTCTATTTCCTACACTTTTTATGGGCTTGTCAATGATGTTGATTTTGAGAATGAATTATTAGTTCCGACCGGTGTACCGCACAATACGCTGTTGTGACTCGACTTATAGGATTAGTTTATTCACAACACGCTTTAGGTGCTCAATAATCGAAATATTTTACCTTAAAAGTCAGCATTTACTATATTTTAGTAAATGCAGAGCTTTAGGAATGTTACTAATATTTCTTTTTGGAATCCACAACTTCTAACTTTGTATGATTGGGTATGGATATGCAAGTAAGTCACAAATTCTATAAAGATACGTTTAATTTGACAGTCGAGCAGTTCAAGGTTAAATAATCATTCAAGAAGAAAAACACGCATTAATTTAAAATAAGCTAGCAAACTTACTTCTTAAATGTAGAGGAAGCTAACATATATATTCGATTGTAAATGTAGGGGCTTATTCAACAACTCTTGTTAGTTGTAAGGATAGAAATGTACCTATACTTTGCAAATTGTAATCTAGTTAAAAATTTGTGTCGATGCAGCTGATGATGCTCTCTACTTGTCGTACTCAAATGATGCAAAATTGATAGGTTTCAGACTTTTCAGATTAAAAAGAAATTAAAAGGAATAAATATCATGTTATTAACCTCAGGACATTAAGTAGATACCAGGACCCACATCTATATTCAAGGTAAACGTTATGCTCGTCCCCGGCAAAGTAGTCATGTTATTGCAATAAGATCTCCTCAGACGCCATTACACCAAATTGAAAAACATCCGAGTGCCTCATAATACCTCTTAATGCCTCTCCCAAAGAGTTATTGCCCCTTAAGTATGCTGTGTTTTTCATATTTTCGCAAATAATGCGAGTATTCGACGAGCGAGGCCTATACCGCGGAGGTTTTATAGTTACACTCGTGTTTGTTTGCGACGAGGAGTAGGGGTGGCCGAGACCGAGTGTATGGAAGTGTTCCGCAGTTGGCGAAGGCAATATTTCACGGTTTATATCTACCTAATACATGAACAGCCGCGGCGCCTGAATAGGCACTTCGTGTTGTTCCCTCATTTCACTTAAACGGGGCTGAATTATTAAACGCTCGTTTTAGAGGGGCCATGTGCAAACCTATCGCGGTGTATGACACATTACATAAAGCGATACTTGTTTCGATAGGTGTCTTACGTAACTTATACGTTTCTCACGCGGTTCAATAAATAAATGACGAGATGTTGTTTTCATTCCCATACACTGCGCCGAAGTAGAGTTCGTGACGTAGTTAAACCTTTAAAGAGATGGTGATACAAATTTGAGTTTATGGACCTTTAAATGAGCGAAATTATAAGAGTGAGCCCTATCCTTTGTACAATCCAATGGACTAAGTATATCCATTGCTTTTGTAAACTGACTTTCAATAATATGGATACTTTTGATAGTTTCATATTTCGTTAATTCATTGGAACTGAAGTCTTGAAAAGATATTCATATTTTAGTTACCTACTTATCATATAAGTGACAAAAAACATTGTCTTAGATTTGTTGTTGTAGTGTTGCGGACGTCTACGAAGATCTACGAATCTATCGTTTTGTTTCAGGTGAAATGGTATCTGCGCACTTAATTAAACCTTACTAATATTATTATAAAAGCCCTGCCTGTTTTTGTTTTTTGCTATATATCTCATTTTGCGGTATTTCTTAGAAAATTGTGCCTTGAGATTGAACATCTGAAGTAGAGTGAAGCTGAAAGTAAAGTAGTTTTAAAATGCAGAAAAAGCAACTGGCAATACCTTGTACCTTTATTATATGTATATCTTCCGTAATTGCCAGTTATAAACAAATAATTTGCGGAGAAATGTAAGTAACTGGATGCGGCTGTTACCGGTACATACCTAGTCTGAGCATAACGTGTTCGCTGGTGATAGCTCGCGTAGCGCGTAATGGCGCTACCTACGTGACTTTTAGTTCTGTGACTCTACTAATGTGCTCATAGTTTGTGCTCTTTCTAACACGTACGATTGAGTCGCGGCCAGTCACCTCTCTCTTTCTTATCTACTGATCTGTTTTATGGGCGGTGCGCGAGCTAGTCATTGCGTACGAGTTTTCACCGTAGCACTTTTCTTTCAGCATATTAGAGTCAATTTATTGTTGCATCAAAGTATTTTTTAAATTCACATGGCATGTAATTCATACATTTTACGATTTAATATTCTAAATATTCGTAGGTAATGTGAGGTAAGTAGTTGTTAGAAACAAAACGCTTTGTTTGTGTTCAAAACTTTTGTAAATATGAAAATTGAGGAGAAGACTTCAGCATATGAAGCAGTTATGATATCAGTTGATTGTTATGAAAGCTTAGGTTGGGGGTGTCGGCAGGGGGGAGGGAGGTATCGGCGACAGCGGGTAGCGCGGCCAGTGGTTGCTGTGGGAGGCGGCCCGCGCGCCGCCCCGCCCGCCGCGCGCCGTCCCGCGCGCTCAGTCCGCGCTTAGACGCCGAGTCGATTCCGCTTGTGTCGACCCACGGACCATTATAAACGTCAATACGCGCGTTAACGATTATGCACATTACTATCATCCTCTTGATTGTGCGGTAAGAGCTTTCAACATTTTGGTGTGCGGTTCAATAAATAAGTTAAATTCAATAATAATAAAGTCACGATGAAAATAAAAATCCTGCAACGGCTGTAAATTCTGAAATTTTGGAGTGAATTAAAATGCATAAGCGGAAACAATGTATCGGACGCTGTCGCTGCCGGTGAGATGGTGGTGTGTGTGGACTGAGTGGGTGAGGCCGGAGGGACTGAGGGTAGTTTGATGGATGTGGAGAGCGCGGAGTGGCGCGGCAGGATGGTGGCGGAGGATGGCGGAGGCAAGACGCGGGCCACGGACTTCTCCATCGCGGCCATCATGGCCCGCAGCGCCCGCGAGCCGCGCAGCCCCGCCGCGCGCTCGCCGCCACGCGCCGGTACTGTCGTAGGCCTAATTCATATACTATATAAACATTCTGCCATATAAATACTTATATCTAATAACTATTTAAATAAAGGAAATCGGAAATGAAAAAATCGGAATTATCACCCAACTACGGGTGCAGATTCATTATTCTGTTAATAGTTCATATTGCAAACTATTATATCAATGACTGAAAGTTTTTTCATTAACATCCTATACCTACATACAACTACATATAACCCGGTACGAGAAGAAGTTTGCAAAGCGAGAAAAATTTGAACAACGGAAGAGTCAATTCAAAATAGAATTCATAGATGCAGCGTAGTTAAATAATATTCATACAATATACGCCCGACACTTGTCTAATATGACTTCTAAATGCCCTCCCTTTAATACTTTCCTACAGTTAATATGACGTACTATAAATAACATTATGTTATTATTAAGATATATAGAATAATCACAATCTATACAATTGAAGTGTCTATTTCTGATTTCAAATTAACAACTTCTAACTAAAGTAAGTACCTACGGTTCTTATATAACAGAATTTTTTTTAATTATTAAAAGTAGTTGGGCGATTTTAGAGAGACTTTCATAGGCAGATTGCTGATGTCATATGGAGTAACGTAAACGCTTATGTTATTATGCTTAGGAGTAACTTAGGTTCCACTTATTTAAGACATTTCACAAAGTTTATGTAACATACTTTTGATTGTTAATCCAAAAAAAGTAAAACCGCGAGGCACGGCCAGTAATTAATAAAATTTTGAATACTTAGCCTAAGGGTAAGTAAATTTAAATGTATGTATAAAATATAAACTTCAAACGACATTCAGGTAATTAAGTCGGGATTAAAGCTCCCTAAATAAGAATGATAATAAAGCGATATTAAGTATAAAAAGATATACCTATCTAATGAACAAATTGCATTTTTCCTAGGAAATATATTTTCATGGATTTTTTTTCTGTCAAGTCTTATATTTCAATTTACAGAATTAAAATTATAAAGTATAACTAAAAACTAACATAACTATGAACCTAATAACTAAGAACCTTAAAAAATATAAGTTTATGACTAAAATATATTATTAAAAGGAGTCCCTGAAGGCAAGGTTCCGAATTGTCATGGAATTATTGATGAACATTAAAAATATTACGTCTAAACAAAACCTTCAACGATAATCAATCTATGTAATGATGACCGTGAGATTATAACCGATTAATAATAAACTAAGGTACTTAATATTTATATATAAAATCAAAATAGATAAGTAGGTAGGACAATTCTAGTCACGTACCAGGTGCCGTCACGAGTAAAGAGCGCGTCGCGAAAATAATGGGGATACTGCGCATATTTTTATTAGCTTCACCTCATAGTTTTAGACCGAGAATGACTATCTACTACGCATTCAAGGTACGCGCTCATTACTCAAGACGGCAACTGGGGGCCTACTATCATCGGTTTTAGAAGAGCATATTAAGAACTTCTGAGCTTTGACGTTTCATTTTTGTACCGTAAAACTAAACGTCAAAGCTAAAAAAGGGTAATTCCCAGACATCCATGGTTTTATTACCACCTCCACGGCTTTTGTTTTGGTATACAAATTAATTTCACGACATCTAAGAAATTTAATTGTTGTGGAGGTCTCGGGTATTGATATATGCAGGTTTATTTTTCGGTTAGAGCCTCTGGTTTTGAGCAGTCGCTTGCTAGGCAAGCGACGCAAGTTCGAATCCTCTGGGATTCGAACTGCACCAATGAGTTTTTCTAAAAAACTTATGTACAGTGATTTCACACCACGTGCTTTACGGTGAAGGAAAACATCGTGAGGAAACCTGCGTATGTCTGAGAAGTTATTCAAAGACGTATGTATAGTGCCTGAGACAGCGATAGACTCACCATCTGCCACGTTGGCACTTAATCAAATTCGGTGAAAAGTGGGTGTTGTGATAACAACACCTCTGCCTACCCCTTCGGGGAATACAGCCGTGAGCATATGTATGTATGTATGTTTATTTTTCAAAATCTGGGAATAAGCCGTTCTTAATAGACGCTGCTTAAACGATCATAATAAGCCCTCTGTACTACTAATAGGTATTTTATTGTAGATACCAAAGTATTGTCCCTTATATTAGACAAAATCAATTCAGAGGGAATTGATTTTGTCTAATTTGGTGCTAAGCTGCCCATAAATACTGTAAATTCTACCTACATACGATGTAGGTAAGTAATAGTTTATTCTACTCAGATATCCATACATTTTCCTATAATAATGTTTGTAGTTGCTAGCATATACATAAATATAACATATTTTTTAAAACACGGCATTCGGGCTGATGTATTTTATTTTAAATTACAGATAATCCTGACGCAATTGGGGAAATCGATTTTCTTAATAGTCTATCTTGTTTAACTAGAGTGTTTGAAATATGGCACTGGGTTCATAGCCTATAAATATGAGATTTAATGGGATTGTAAATATTGTGAAAATAGATCTTATTCTATGAGATACGTGCAATGATATTAAACCTTTAAAGACGTCAAAGGACTTTCCCCGCCGACCTCACCAAAAAGTAACATTATGGTCGAGATATTATTATGTACATATTACATTCCTCGCAATAGTCAATAAAGTAACTTAGATGTTATGACATATTTCACTAAATGTATCTCATGTTTTTTTAATAGGTTGGAGTTTACCTCACACCACAGAAACACATTATTACTACAAGGTAGAGTAGGTGGCATTAATGTCCATAATTCAAATGTTAGTTTACCTGAAGATATAAGTAAATTGAATAAAATTAAATTGAGGTTACTATAAAATTGGGACGACACAGTGCACAAGTAGAATGTGCTTTTTACGTCTTAAACGCATAAAGAACAATAGGACCTACTTACATCTAACAGAAGATCTCCCCATTGTAGTGTTGTATTCCCGTGGTGAGGATTCCCATGTTCAGAGCATCTTTAGGAAGCTATGTGCTACCCTTTAAACATGATCTCGCCTGTAATACTGTGCGGGTAGACACATGCCAGCGTTTACCACATGCCTTTAATACTTACCTACATCCATTGATAGACTTCCTTCGGCTTTGAGTAATCCTAATTTGAACTTTCTGAAAATGCATTTTGGTTAATTTGGTCATCGTAGTTCTTCCTTGGACGCCCTCTACCGAGACTTCTGCTCACATTCGTGCTACGTGTATTAGTATTAATATAATTTTAAGTACTGAATATTTTTCCTCTTCTTTATAGCTGGCACAAAAAATCCCCATGAAACTAGAAGCTCGCAGTTTAACTTCTAATTTTGCAATTGTACATATTCTTGGGCTAGCTATCATAAGACTACATATATATTTATATCCATTCCAACCTTAAAAAATAGGATGCTTGGAATGCTACATTAAAAACAGAAACAGCGAAGTATAAAGCGCTAAATAGTTATTACTTTTTATATTAATTGATGTGGTAAGCGCATGCGCATGGTACGCAGGCGCAGGCATCGTGTTACGGTTCAGTTCGTTATTTCAGATTAATTGTGTGGAACCGAACGCATTCGACACCGGCCCACGATGTTCAAACACGCCAATATATGTTCTTTATTTTTAATTCCACGCCTGCGAACTGGTTCACAAATTGAGAATGAGACAAGGTTCTGGGTTAGAAATAGTTCCAACTATGATCGTTTAAGCAACCGTGTTAAGAACTTCTTGGCATTGAAATTTATGTTTATTGTACCAGATTGAATTTCTTGATAGGTTCAGCTTAAACCGATGTTGGTATGTATACTATCTTTATTGAACAAAACTTTAATATAACGTAATAGTAATTAAAAATGTACCTAAACGGGCAACTCTCGGGATCGCGCCAAGAAGGCAGGCAGTATTGCCACGCAAAATCGCAATGCCGATTCTCGGGCCTCTAACAGACGACGTGCATAATCTTTAAGTAGAGTGCCTATTGCAAGTTTTCTTAAAATCGCCGTCACGACAACCCAGGCCCTCAGATACTATTGTGATCACATACAAATCTGTGTTTACGTCAACGCGATGAGTTGTGACGGCGACAATGAAAAACTCGCACTAGACCCTCTGTTGTGTATCTGGGACTGGGCACCAGAGTGAGTTAAGCACATAAGTTAACTACTTGATACATGACATTCAATTATAAAGTAAAGTTAATTTGGACAGGAATACAATTTGACTCTTTGTCCTCCTTTAAACTTAATTTATAGTTGATGCAATCAGGACATGGAACACGACTTTTACACGTATATTGGATTATCAAAACGACGTTTCACAATAACACAGTAAAGATAAGCTAGGAACAAATCAGTCGAAATTACACACTCACACAGACGCTCGTATCTACACGGTGTTATACGGCCCCGAGTAAAGTAAGGTATCGCTAGATTTCAACAGTAGCTAAGGATAATAAGGAGTAGGAAACATTGCAATAAAAATGTAACTTCCTCACGGAAAGCTAAGCAGCCGCTGACCTTTGCCGGAATAGTTAGAAATATGGCTTGCAAGGCTACATTTGACGTCAATTAATTAAAATATCACTTAATTAATAAAAATATAATTTAGTGGAACATAAATTAAAACAATATGTACTGTTTTATAGCTAGCAAAATTATATGATTTCTTGTTTGTGTCCACGATTTGCCTGTATTTATAACATCGGATAATATAGCTTAATATTTTGGTACGTATACAGGGTAACATGAATGCTATCATTTACACCATACTTGAACCATGAACCTGCCTTGTTTTGGCAAGAATATTAAAAGTAACCGGTATTAAAGTAGATATACTGACTTCTACACAACACTTTGGACTATCCCAATTGAAGACAGTGAAATGTTATTTTTGTCTCTCCTATGAAATATATTGTTGTGTATAAATTATTACTGCTTTCGACATCGACTTCTTTAACCCCAAATCCAGCACCTTCAAACCAATTCTAAAAGGAAATAGGTACGAGATTAGTATTTTACAGATACATTGAAAAACTATAATTATTGGTACGAAATACTAATAAAAACATACAATGACGCATTAAAGTACTTGTATCAATAAGCGGAAAACACGTTTGTATTCCCGAAGGGGTACGTAGCGGTGTTGTAATAGCAACACCCACTTTTCACTGAAGATGATTAAGTGCCAAAGTGACAGATGGTGAACCAGTCTCAGGCACTATATAAACGTCTTTTGAATTACTTGTCACACATATGCAGGTTTCCATACAATATTTTCCTTCACCGTAAAGCACTCGGTGTGAAATCACTGCACATAAGTTTATAGAGTAACTCATTGGTGCAGGCCCCGCTGGGATTCGAACGTGACGCAAGCCGTGGAGTTTGAGCAGTATCTTTATAATGTCATCGTCCTCGTGAATTTAAGAGTCTTGTCGGTGAAACCGATGCAACTCCTTCTTTGACTTCCTTATACGACATCACACACACCTTTTCTTTAAATTGTCTTATGTATATATTGTATGTATTATGAGAACATACAAATAATTCCTTATTTAAAATCAGTTATATTTTCTCAGGGTCGATATCGAGGCAGAGTTCGCCGGCGTCGCTCAGTTCACCCGCGTCAAGCTGCCGGTCACCCATCCCTGACGAGGACGTTGAGGTGGACGTGGAACAGTGCTCCGATGGAGAGAGGGACGCCTCCGACCACGCAATACCCTCGCCCGCACCCTCCTCTGGTATGGATTTTTAGTTGTATTTACACATATTAAATGTAAAGACGACGTTAAGAGTATCCCCCTTATTACATAATATGGCTTAAGAGTTGACCAGTCAAAGCTCGCACTAAACCTATGTCCATCCCTTATTGAATCCGTATCACAAAAAGAGATGGAATAGCTTACAAAGCATTCTTTGCTTTTTCGCATTTTATCTCAGTCTATGTTTTGTACGGGTACGAGTTTCCCTAGTATTGGTTATGACACTGAACAATTCGTTTCTGGATTCCAAACATTTTTCTGGATACCATCATTGGTTTAAGTGGAGTGTATTAAGAACATCAGAGCTCTGAAGTTTCATGTTTGTATCGTATAATATTACGTCAAAACTAAGAAGTTCTTAATTTTGACGTAATATTCTTAATACGTGCTGCTTAAACGATCATAGATGGTCGCCTGTTTGTAGTAAGCTTATAATTTATACTTATTAACATAGAATCCAAACGCTCAATAATCCAACATTTCCAATCCACGATCCAAAAAACATTTATTTTTATTCTAATAAAAGTATTCCATATTAATTGAATTCCGTAGCGAATTCTCAAAGCAGCAATTTAAGTTGTAAGTATCAACTACAATAGTTTATTCAATTGTATTATCACTTAAGTATACCTACTCCCTCGAGTCTAGACAGACTCGATCATTAAATCTGATGCTAAAAATAAATAGAACTCTTGATTAGAGCACTGTTGTTAGTATAATCAGCTTGCTTTCTCACAAAATACAATACTATTCTCACGTGAGGTATTCATTGCGAGTAAAAATCCAATAATTATCATCTCGTAAATGTTGTTCTACTAGTTACCTCGCATTGTCATATACCTTATTTATCGTAAGTCTTATGACAGAATGTACTGTGACAACTTTTTAATGGAGATGTGTGATAAATGAGGCACGCTATTAAAATCCTCACTCCCCTTTTTTGCTAAGTATATGTATTTTTTACGTTATTGAAGTATTCATATCGAGATACGTTATACCTAATAGCTTCTCAAAATATTTAAATCGTAATTATTTGGTTCAAAATCTACAATTATTCGACTACAAGATTTCGTAGCCAGTGATTATTTTAATCAAAAAATGTGATGAGTACAAATGAAGGAATAAAAATCATGGTGTTAATTAACAAGGCACACGTCATGTCCATGAAGAATAAATAAATGTTGTATGTTCAGATTTAGGTGAAAGAGACACACCTTCCCCGGCGCGGCCGCTACCGCCGGCCACCTCGTGCAACTGCGAGGAGCTGCTTTCAGTAGACTGCCAGCTGGAGACCAAAGAGCTCTGGGACAAGTTCCACGACCTCGGGACTGAGATGATCATCACCAAAACCGGCAGGTATGTTCACATTGCCAAATTATTTGTGCTTTATCGTTTTCCATGACTCAAGATGGTTATCTAACGATGGCTACTTTATAACAATTCCAAAATTAATTGATTCGGTCTTCAACATAATGTAATCTTTCACTCCGTTGAAATCGGAGTCAAAAACAAATTAATTTACTCCAAACGCGCCCCCAACAAAGGGTTCAACGGAATGGATTCATCAGCTAAAGTGGCCAATTCCGGAATAATTACTTCGCGAACCCAGCCGTCCTTCAACCCTTTAACGAGATAAATTAAAAGTACATTTTTTCGTAACCATCGGCGTAATGCGGGTTATAAATTCACAAAGCCCCAAAGACAACAAACACCGCTGGGGGGAGGGGAAGATGTTTTTATAGTCACGCCGAGAGGTTTATCTAAATAATTGCGTAGTCGGTGGCGGCGAGCGGAAAATTGGCATTGTGTTCGACCGGGCCGCTCGCCCCTTGACGGGGCTCTCTCCAGCCGATATGCGATACTGATAGCTCTGCTACGGAAATAAATACGCTTGCTCTCTTACAGTAAAATTATTGAATTACTGTTTTATACCCTACGCAGCTGCTAGTACTAATTATAAGACTTTATTTAATTACTCGCGTGTTAAAGTAGATTAGGTAATTTCTGTAAGTATAGAATCGTACTACTTTTATTACTGATATAGGATTAATTAACTGAAGCAAAATAATTTCTACAAGGATGAACTGATCTTCTAACAATCCTAAAGCGCGTGTGTGTAATGAGTATAATCTGGTCATTAGTCGCGTGTCATATGTTATCTGTGGATTGGGGGCCGTATCGCAACAAGTGCAGTTAGGCCAAATCACTGTACTCGGTACTCGCCGGAGAGCATTTCAATCTCGAGGGATGGCCTCCTATTGTTACCCTCGTTGCTTTTATTGAGCACGCATGACTGCGTGGTCTTGATACATCAGATACTATGACGACTTCTATCATGTGATCATTTATATTATTTAATAATACATTATACAAAACAACTAATAACATTTAAAGTCAACTGTAAATTATGTCATAATAAACGGACATTCAAACATTGACAATTGTTTAATTGTTCCTACTAAAACTGGTGCACCATGACGAAATCATTATTCTGTCTGACTAAAAAAATTGTCTTTGTGAAAACAATATATTAATAAAATAAAAGTATCAACAAGTCGCGATCTGCACAATGTTCGCTAAACAAGACATAAATCAGCCTGTCCAATCAAAATGGGATAACAGGGACAAATTTTGTCAAGGGAGGGGTCCGGAAAATGTTTTTAAATTGCTTTACAATGTATTGTCTATTAATAAAATCAGATACATATTATTTGGGTTTGAAACAAAACAATATAAAAACTATTCGCAAAGTTAACAAAGGGAGTCAATAGCAGCAGAATGTGTAACTGAGCTCATTTTTATGTCAAACTTAATATGAAAAGATAAAATGGGCCCTTATCTCCGGACATCCCGTAATACGCTTTATGTTTTTTTTTATTACAATACACAATCCATTCCTTTCCATGGAGGTAGAGCGTTCATCGACGTCGCTGACTACCAAATATTGTATGTTCTTTATTATCGACACATCCCTAATTCTATTACAACCAAAAGCAATAACTTGCTTACTTACGTATTAAGTAACAGAGTAATGTGCGTTATAATAATATCGTATAGCTACTTAGCATGCGGTAGGTAGGACTTAATATATTATGAATCCATTAGGTAAACAATGTGCTATTTAAACATATTCATGATAACGATTAATCTTCATACGATGACGATAAATATAACCAATTGTACCACGTTATATGATATCGATATTCCCTGAGACGAAGTGTGTGCGCGTCACTAGTGGCGTGGCGTTCCTCGCGAGAAATGTCAGCCCGTCTCGATTTATTTATTTTTTCATATTTTCGATCGGTCGTTTTGATTTACAAGCGGCCACTTTACTGCCGAGTGGACTTTGTTAGAGGGGACTAACTGGAGGACGATTTATGTAAGTTGGACCTCTCGTGACAATGAGTTTGTCCAAAATATTTGAATGGTAAATCATAATGTGGCCCTTTTATGTCCGTCTGGCTTTGTGGTTCGTTAACAACGTTATTGCAATATCGGTTTGTGGTTGGCTTGAAAGCGTGTTAGTGACGAATCCCGCAACTCACGACGCCACATAAATATTGCCAGACATTTTGCTCCCGCGGCATGTGATGATTTCAGCATTCCAGGAACATTGGCCACTACTACACTACTTTTACTCATAAAATGAAAATTCCCGTCCCAAAACTCACTCTGTAAAAACTTATGTAAGAACTAAAACGGTTTCTGTTTTAAGTAATAATAATAATGGTCTCCTACCGAATTTCGGTTACGGCGGCTAATCTCAACGAGGATCAGCCAACTGCGCAGGAGATATTATAGTGCACAAGTGTGTGCGCAAACACAGGTGCACTCTTTATTCCCTCACTCTCATAGTCCGATGGCAAGGCAATCCGGTGGAAACACCACCAACTTCCAAACTCCGGGCATTTATTGTGAATTTCTTGACAGAAGAGTCGTGGTGGCTGAGAGGTTTGAGCAGTCGCCTGCTACGCAAGCGAAGAAGTTCGAATCCCAGCGGGGCCTGTACCTATGAGTTTTTCTAAAAAACATATATAGTGATTTCACACCACGTGCTTTACGGTGAAGGAATACATCATAAGGAAACCTGCATATTTCTGAGAGTAATTCAATGACGTATGTAAAGTGTCTGAGACGGCGATGGACTCACCATCTATCACGTTGGCACTTAATCATCTTCGGTGAAAACGGTGGTGTTGTTATTACAACACCTCTGTCTACCCCTTCGGGGAATACAGGCGAAGATATGTATTATTGACAGAAAAACCCAATATCTATTTTGGACCCGACCTGGGAATCGAACCCGGGACCTCGTGATTGGCAGGAAACCTTGATAACCACTAGACCAACGAGGCAGTTAAAGACGTACCTTATATATGCAAGAATATTAATATTAGTGTCTACATAAAAACCCGTCCTTAAAAGCCTATAATTAGTTTTGCAATGGCATTAAAAGATGTCCGTCAGAACATTGAAGGGTTCATTAAATTACCTCGTACATGAGGCTCGCGATTCGGGGTGTTCACCTAAATTATCCACATCCGCACAGGCGAGCGATCGACACCGGTTTAATGGCTTTTATCGGTTTTTAATACTTCCACAATTACTGACCAATTGACATGAATGATGCGCAAGTCAGGGTACATTTTTCTGGTTCCGTACCAAAAATTTATAAAGAAACCCTTATAGTATCGCTTCGGCTTCTATCTTTCACGCCCCACTGTTCCAACCATTGTGCTCTTGAATCAAAATCTGACATAGTTATAGGTCTGATATAGGTCAAACGCAGTTTACGCAGTGCTAATACGTGGATAAACATTTTTATTATGTATATCAAGTATTAAATATACTTTAGTATTATTAATTCCTAGAGCGTGTGACAGTATAATGTGATATTTAAGTTTGGTAATATATATTCGGCGATGATTCATTCACATATTCTGTGCATATTAGGATTCTATGCTCCGGTACGCATCATACTTAATGAGCTAACATATTATTAAATCTATACTAATATTATAAAGATGAAAGTATGTTGGTATTTAATAGGCCCCCAAACTACTGGACCGATTAGATAAAATATTTCATCAATGGATAACTCCATTATCAGCGAGTAAATAATTTATCCCGTACTCCCACGGGAACGAGAACTACGCGGATAAAACCGCGTGTCGTCCGCTAGTTACAAAATAAGAACATTCATTTATTTTAGGTTAAACTTTTTTCATAATGATAGAATCTGGTGTTAACCTCTCAAAGGGCACTTGTTATGCAAGCTATAATAAATACCTGTAGGTGGCACCTGGCAAACCCTGATCAGTTCCTACGCCTTTGTGCGTAAATATAAAGGTGTTGACCGTTACAAAAAATACAAAACTTATGGCATTCAACAGACGATATTTAGTGGCGTTTTGACAGTTATTGTAGGCAATGATTACTGTTTATCGTGTTTATAATAGGTACAGTTTTTGCCACGTGAGGGCGGCTTCCACAGGTGCCTGGTGTTAATTCCGCTATAAAACCTTCTAATAACACCAATAAATATTCCACATGAAATTATAATATCATAGCAGTAAACGCGTATTACATGAATTGCTTTGCAAGCAAGTAATAAGTCTGTCGTCTAACATGCATTAATATTATCTAATGGTACCTGCGGTATTTCGGAAATAATTATAATACCTACCAAAAAAATTACTGCCTATAATTTTTTGTGCAAAAATTGTATTCGTTACCGCAATGTAGCCTCTTATTATCTAAATATTTTTTACTTATTTTCAATAAAGTAAATAAAAAACTGCCAGCTCAAACTGGTCTCTAGGTTCAAAAACTACCCTATAGACGAACAAAATATTTATTTTCCACCTTTTTAAAATGTACCAGAAGGGTTGCCGTAATATTTAGGGTATTAAATGCACTGACAGCGATAAAACAAGTGCCAAGTCAGGGCAGCGCCAGCTCAGCTCAGTAATCGGTTTTAATAATCGGGGCGCGGGGAGTGTCCGACATGTGCATTAAACTTAATTGAAATTTTCGTGGCTACGTGTTATTTTGCACTAATGCACCTTTCAGCTTGACACGTCCGTCGCATCGACTCTCGCGCACAAGCGCTGAGTATTAGAGTTCAACGCACCTCCTATAAGAAATATTTTGAGGATATTTTTCAGAAACTTCATTAAATCATTATCAACCCGTATGTAAACATGTACTTAGTTTTAAAAATAAGTAAGTGATTTCATAATTTTTTTTCCCCTAGATTTTTTCTATTTGACATTTCTTTCTACGTAAAAGAGTGCGTTAGCGAAATAATAAATTACTTACATCTTGATAATTAATCGCAAAAAAATATATATAATAAGCGCATAATAACGTATGTGAACGGAGTGTCCGCGCACACTTTGCTCGAGTGTCGATAACGTGATCAAGGTGCATGCTGTAATAAAACGCAATTATATTTATTGCACAAAATAATTATGGCTACCGGCCACATTTTTAGTATAATATTTTATTTTAATTACCATTATTGAGACTGAAAAGCAGAAGTTAATGGTATTAAAGCTGAACCAAGCTTCTACAATGACCCATTATAAACCTATTGCGGATTCACAATGATTAATGTTGAAAGCATTAGCTACTGGTATTGTGATTTCAATAAGAGAAAATGAGATGAGCACACAATGAGAGTGCGCCCACGCGTATCGCGATTTGCGCGCGCAGCGGTGCAAACTGTCAGCTACCGCACTTTGATATACAGCGCATACCGTACTCGCCGATGCTGTGTTGTCACTTATCTCACTACTTTGACACCTGAATGTATACAATTACGTAAAGATTTACTTCAAAATTAGTATGGCTACCTCTTTCTTGGAACACATCGAAAGCAAGGCAGTTAAATTTTACCCAGCAACACCCATTTTAAAGTCAATTTGTGCGCAATGAATGATGCTCATTACCCAAAATGAGCTTGAGCCGCGGGGCAAGATCATCAGAAGGGTGGTCATTTAACCGCCATTAACGCCTAAAACATAATAAGGAAGGTTAAATAATTACAAAAAAGGTGTAAAAAGGTATTGAACACAGAGGAGAGTGATGCGCTCGCGCCGGTCGATGAAAGGATGACGGCGGAGGCCGACGGAGATTGATTACGTAATCATGGACATCGGATGATTTCGGGAATCTCATAGAGAGTAATCATCATTCATCTCACGGCTCGTTGACGTTGCATTGAGGAGATGTTCTTGCAAGATTTTGACTAACAGACATAATCGAATTTCATTTTACGTGTCCAGTACCTTCACGGAGGTCGAAAGACGTCTCGTGCTTGGAAAGTCTATCTGATTGCACGGAAGCGATGTGCCGTCCGGAGTGGGTGTTAATTTAATGAATATCTCAGCAGGTTAAGTTCTGCGCGTTAGTAGCAGCGAGGTGGCTGGTTGTCGACGCACAATTAGCCCTCCATTGTGTGAGCGTGGCTATTGTGTATCGTGCGCGGGCGCAGGCACGGGGCCGGTCGCCGTGTTGGTTTTACTCCTACGCCTATTGTACTCATTTCAATCGCGCGCATTGCCATTCCACTCAATGAGATATAATCTTCGCTATTATTAGCCGAACATTGAATGTTTAAAGAGATAATGATATATTCTCATCACTTTGGCGTACTAGTCAATTCATTATGATTGATTGCTCTACTGCGTTCATTAATAGCTGTAACTCCGGGAGCGTTTATTCAATAATAATTATTGAATGCAACAATTATTACGAAACTGTTCAATTTGATTTCAACGGATCAGATACATTATATGACTTGAGCTTAGTCTATTGTATTTGTTGGACTTGTGAATGTCGCGGCGGTTGCATCAAGTACAATTAGTTGTAATTACAGTGAAAGCCGATGTAGGTTTTGTTTGCTTTATCCAGAAAACAAAGGTATCTAAATGTGGTATGCTTCAGAGTATTGCCGCCAGTGCTGCATGCCGCTAGATGAGTAGTGCCGGAGCGGGTCGCACCTCGGGCTGCAGCACGTGCCAGTGCGCACAATACCCGCGTAATGAAGTGGGCCGCGAGGGGGCGGCATTGTGCGGCAGACGAGCCAAACGAGCAATTGTCAGTGTCCGCAATCGTGTCCGCGACCCTCGACCCGCTCCTCGTTACCGGTGGCCGCGCGACCTCGCTACACACATCACTAGTCACTCGCTACATTGCTTACTCCAACCAATGTACCTACACTGTGACTTAGACCACACACCGTGTGGGATCATCCACATATTTTATATGTAGGTACTTCAATAATACATGCTTTATACATGTATTGAAATTACTAATTGGTAAATCCTAATATTAAAAAATATTTTTTTTTTCGTTACGTACCCTAGCTAATAGTAGATAATTACATTTTGAAGGAATCTATTAAAAATTATTAAAAAAAAAGAAATATACACGCATCTTACGTAAAATGAATCTTAAGTGCTAATATTAATGAGTAATGTTGTGTTCGTGGGATGAGTTGTTATTTATAGTTATTATTACAGTATTTAGAAGACCTAGTCTAGTCACTATGTTGGCAAAGCAATTCTATTCTTCAAAGCCCATGGTCTCGTGCTCTCTTTTCTACAATATGTCAAACAATGCAGCATTTAAATGTGGCCTATTTATCATTCTAAGCAGTACGCCAATCACGAGTTTGTCACAATTTTCGTAATCTATACTCGCTAGTCACTCGCAATATTTGTATAAGCTTTTTTATTTCTTTACGACACCGCTGGGAGTCGCAGCACAATTTCTCATACTAATATTCGGCGGAGACGCTAGCGAGTATAGATTACGAAAACGGTGCCAAGCCCGTGATAGGGGTACAGAGTACACTTTCTAGGGTATTCTTTAATTTGAGTGCATATTTGATGTGTGCGTGTCATCTGTACCAACTCGTGTCTAATTAGGGTTGGGTCGTTAGTGGCGCTGCCGGGTACCACTCGGCGCATACGGAAGCAATACTCGCCAGTTGCACCGTGAACTTTTTTAATGTAACCTCTGCTTCAGGCGCTAAGCTACACCCCGGCTACACCATAAAAAATACCAATCACTCTCTGTCACATTTACACACCACCCGGTATTAAAGGATAGACTACCGAACACCGTCATGTGGTGTCGCTTTTTTCAAGTGGAGTGTTAAATTTTCACAGCTACCCCTGAGTAAGAATAAATTATATTTATGTAGATTCCGGGTGGCCGAGCGGGCTCGTAGTAAAAACATTATCGTCACTCATGTCACGGAAGTAAGGGTTGGTTTCAGCATCTACTTATTACTGTTAAGCAGATGTATGCTCTGATCGATAACATTATTTATTGTGGCAACGCATAATCTAAACAAATATCAACCTTAAAATCCCATTTGTAAGAGTTTTTTTATTTTGGAATTTTGTATAATACTCGTAGGTTTATGAATTATAAGTAGTTACCTATTTCATTGTGAATGGTGATCACGCCAGCTTTGCCATTTGTGTAGTGAACACAGCTCTGGTCTAAAATAAAAAACTAGTGAACAAAATAAAGCCATAATAAGGGTGCCACTGACGGTGGTATAAGTTTTCATACAATCAAATTGACGGCTAATGCGACCAAATTATATCGGTGCCGGAACCGCCCAGCGATGAAGTCATTATTTTCCATTTCCGCGCGGCGCTAAGTCGATAATTCGAAAATGACGACCATTCGTATGAACGAGCCACAATCTGGCCGCACGTGCTCATTACCAAATCATGGAAATCGTAGTTTCTTTTAGTTCCATTACCGACATTAGTTTGCCTTGTAATTTACCCTAAACTAACGATACCAGTCCACATTTATGTCATCATTCATTTAATGAACATAATCCATCACAACTGCAATTAAAATTATTACCAGATATTATAGACACAGATATGTAATTGCGTTAAGAGGTATAATAATATAAAGTAAAGAGGTAAGATAAAGTAAAGTTTACTTTTAACTCAAAAGCTGTTTATAGTCAGTGAATTATTTTATTAAATTAGAAATGTTACCGACTCTCATCTAGGAGGTTTCAATTAATAAGTAGAATTCAAGTGAGTTGAGGAAATGGGGCAAGCTTGGCAGGGTGGTGAGGACAGAATGTGTAGATGACGTCACGCGAAGAGCTCGTCAACGTAGTAGGCTGCCACCCTGCATTACAACATTTACAACTCACTCGGGGGTAGCCACGGGTTCAATTCATAGCGGATACGTCAAAAAATACGAAATTATCAGAGCATTCATATTTTATTTCTTAATTTCTTAGCATATTGCTATTTTTTAACCAATCTCAAAAAAAGGAGGATGTTATCAATTCGACTCTATGTTTTTGTTTATGTTTGTCGCCTCAGTACTTTTGACTGGGTGAAACGATTTCGATGATTCTTTTTTAATTTAAAAGATTATGCTTCCCAAATGGTCCCGTTTAAATTTGATTCGGTTGTGATGATGGCATCCATGAGAAATCGAGGGGAACCTTCAATAATCTTAGTGCGTTTGTTAATGTGTTTGAAGCACTTCTATTTAATGAAGGTGTGGAGTCGATCTGATGATGGAGCTGAAAGACAGTCAATGGAATTCCTCAACGATTTACAGCAAGTACCTAGTATTTGGTCTTGATCAATTCGTTCTGATGAGAACTTGACACCGTTGTGACTGGTGTAAGTGTACTTTGCAAAAAATCACAAGTTTTTTTAATAGAGATCGTATGGGTCAATCGGATCAATATTTCATAAACAGACTTTCCTCTTTCAATCATTCCATTTCAGATATGTTATCATAAACACTCATTTACAAAGATCTAAGTTCAATCAGATAAAATATCACAGAATTATACACATCAGCGGTTTATTCATATAGCCAGTACTAAAGCGAGATTTGTTGCATGGCAACGTTATGTTTAGTTGTAGCTAGCTAGTGCATGCCCTGTGAATATACCTATAAATATATGACTTAAAAGTTCCCGTTGTCGACCCTTGTTTTTCCGAGTGACGTGGAAATATGGCGGACAGTGAGTAAAAGAGGGACGCACGACACACGGCCGCGGCCGGCGGTTTCGTACATCGCCACCCGTCCGCGCTCGTAAGCTCGTAATTTGCCTTTCTATTAGAGCGAGGGCGTGAAAAAAGGAAAGCGTTTACGGCGTGTTTAATGGGAGTGAGAGGGAAGAAATATGACCGCCCGTCGGGAGAAGGGAAAATTTTGGTTTTCAGAGAGTTTTTGCGGAGATGTGCATCGGATCGTGGAGTGCGAGGGGGACGGAGATATTTGGAGCCGCTGCTCCCCAGAATAATTAGCGGAAGTCGTGGCTTAGTCTACCCCCGGCTAGAGGGCACCGGGAAGGGAGTTCCTCTATTTGTCGTTTAAGAGTTAATCGGACGTGCGATTCGTCACCCTCGGGAGAGCACGCTGCCGGCGATATTATATCTTTATTATGAGTCGCTCCGAGACCCGCAGCCCCGACCGCCCCCGGGCAATTAGCGAAATAGTGATTATTGATAGCTTTCATATAACACTCTGGAAAGGGCAAGCTTTTATACTATGATAGAGAGCCTAAATAACAATGGAATTGTATAGGTATTTTACAAATTACAGCACGCACTTGTGTTGTCTTTTGAAAGTTTGATTCCCGGGCATAAGGCGTGCATGGCAATTCAAGCATGAGTTTATTGTTTATTATGTAAAATGTTCCTCGGGGCATAGACGCGTAATGTATCATTAGTGCAGGGGAAGTGACAAATACAGCAGTAAACACGACTCGTGTGCCGACTGTCAATTAGCTGTAATAGCACACTGCGGCCGCGCGACATATGCTCAACGACCGACTTTTGTATTTTGTACTCTTTTTTACGATTCAAAATTATAGTATGCAAGGAAATAGCCTGCATTTGCCACACATAAGCTATTTTACTCATAGAACCTGTTTTATCTTGAACTGCATTAAATATTTGCAAAGCTTAGCGATGACGAGTTGAGAATTTATTATTTCTGGCTGATGAACAAAATTTGTTAAGAATTCCGTGATATTGCGTAATTTGGCTTTGTTTCAATTTGTATATTTAATATTATTATGAAATAATTGTAGCTAAATTTATTCGCAAACGGCTGTGATTGACAATGATTACGACTTAATTAGAACAATAACCGTACAATTAACGATGGCTTATTTAGTAGCAGTCCCTGAACATTGGAACGGATTGCAAGAGAAACTATCGCGCAAGGTGGTGTGAGGTATGCTGAGATGCAATCAGCGGCAAATGAGCAATGGTAGTAATTAAAACGGATCGCCTTACTGAATCAATAAACTCGCGATAAGCCAATTAATTGCACATGAGCCTGCCAGTAGCCCGATTCACGTAACGTAAATCGTAGCGATTTCATAGAGACTTAGTCGTCGACAGTATTATGGAATGCATTATATCAGAGAAGAAACGGAATAGAATCATCGTGGCTTAAACGTTCGATTAAGTTGAAGTCCTATCTAATTATGGATTCGGATCAAGAGAATATACCTCATTGGGGGGAGGATGTCAATTGAATGATATTAATAGTTCAACGATATGAAGATCGTTTTTTATAAGTAATTCAGGGCACAGTTATATATGCGAACCATAGCCGATTGAATTGTGCTTCATTTGCGCACAGCTTTATGTACAACACCTAGTTGGAATGGAATTGAAGTTTATGGAAGCATTGAATATATTTAATTGTTCACAGTGCTCGTATTATTAAAAAACATACGTCCTTTCCCAAGTTGGTCTACCAGCAGTTAAACTTCTTAATAGGAATGGATACAAATTCAAGTTGTTTGCTAATATATTGTGATAGAAAATAATTTATAATATATCAGGTAGTTACGTGTTGTGGGAACCGTGTGTGGCAGACATCCAATTACCATTACTATTTTACAGCTGTTTAGTTTTCAGTTGATAGCAGTTCGCTCCGGGAGGTTTTCTAGGTAGAGCACAAAGCATGGTACAGGTCCATTAATTTCACCCACAACAATATATTGTTGTGCTTGTTGAAATGTTTGTGTCATTCACTATGTAACAATGCATTTTTTGTGCTTGAGACTTGGCGAAACTTTTTTATTGGAATAAATATAAATTCTTTATTTATTGTTAACATATTTCTGTTATCGCCGATTTGATTTTGGTGAAATGAAATGATGATTATCGATGGGGGTAGGCTGGGGGGAGGTGTACTTATAGTACACTCATATTTCGCTACGTTTTAGTCCCATGTAGTAGGGGGAGAGCTTATTGCCATTAACCGTGCACTGCTCCAGACTCCAGGCTGATATTAGGTAATTTAAAATGTACGTACGTACGTATGGTTACAATTTGTCAAAAGCTGTTATTTTGGAATTACAAGTAGACACTAAAATTTTATTTATCTGTATATATGTATTGATCCATTAGCTAAGCTAAAAATCGACGGCTCTATTTACAATAAATGTACCTAGTTTAATTTAGTGTCAACTTACAAGCTGTGTGAATTAAATACTATTTTACCAAATACAAGTTAAAGGATCTGCCATATATAATTTGCTAACAGGTATGTCTGTGGTGGCACTGACTCAATGCGAGCTGTTTGGGTAGGCATTCGTCATGGGGCGCCCGAGGCAGGTCGATGATTGATGGCATCTACGCTAACATTCCAGACAGTGCGCAGTTAATAAACACGTACAAAAATGCTCATTACAATTCATTATTAAGCTATCAACCATTATCAACAAGAATTAAACTCAAACTTAAGAATATTTTATTCGTTTAGACTTTTACAAAGTAAAATTACATAATTGTACGGGATCATACACATTATACCGCCAGATTCGGAAGGTTGCTATTACTGAGAAGAACCTGGCAAGAAACTCAGTAATTACTCATTTCAAAAATATTATGCAATTTGAAAAATTCAAAATTCATTTCTTAAGAAATATAAGCCCAAGAACACAATTCCAATGCACAAAATTTATCGATAAAAATTAACATTAAGTAAAAATCTAGTAGTTATACTTATATATAAATGTGTAGCTTGAGATGACCAGCCTCCACAAGCAGCACCTGTTCACCAAGTATGACGCGAATACCAGTCGTTGACCTCCTCAATTACTATTACCTCATTAATTATATCGTTATACAGGTTCCGTCACGAGTTAAGAGCGCTGACCTTGAATGTGCGTTTACTTTTTTGATAACGTAAATATTAAACTGGCATCAGGTAAAACTAAATATATATTTTATAATATTTTATAGTTAATAAATACTAATCTAGCTCAGCATGTTCGCCACTTTTACACTAACTAATTGCTGAACCACTTTAATGAAACTTTATCACGAATCCTCATATAACGAACTAACTGGAAAATTATTAGAATATTTATCTACATATTTATAAAAACTGTAAGTCGACTGTAAATGTTGCAAAGTGAAATTAACTAGTAGAAGTTGTTAGCATCCGTCGGGTAAGTTATGAGCGCCATACCTCTCCGCCGTAACATAATATGCGTCCGATGTTGGCAGCGATAGCACGACGAAATATTCATAATCTCCGGAGGGCTTTGTAAATAATATTATTCTTCTGTGGGACAGGTGCAGCGTCAGGTTACGCAGAGCCCGCTGCACCTCATTAACATTCGGACGAATTAGATCGTCCAAGTTCACAGGTGCAACCCGTCTCATCAAACTGTTCAACTAAGAAAATATCATGACGCTATCACACTCACAATCACTTGTTTAGCAGCTAATAACCTGCTTCCAACAGATAATTCTATTTGTAAAATGTTACTATATTTATATTTTTTTACGATAAGTGGAAACTTGGAGGAGCTTGGCTGACGGCATGAGTTGGCAGTTACGTAAAACAATGTTTGTGGGCTCGAACTTTATGAATAATGTGTTGAAGGTTGTTTTTGGTGACACTGATGGCATTTAAAGTAACCATTGCCTACCTTAAATACATTCTATACTAGAATAATGGTGATAGAAATAGATTTAGGTAACTATCCTGTCAAGTCGTATCTAGGTAGGGTTCCTTCAACTTTCACACATCCACGGAGTAACTGATCGATTGCGTGATCATCTGCATGTTAAAGGATATTAAAGGATTGAACAGACAGGGGTTGTTATCCCGAAGAATAAATTAGTCCTTTCGGATAATCATCGCGAGAAATGAGTTCTGATAGGAGCTAGTGATAGGAACCTTGAAAGAAATCGTCATAATGCAGAACGTTACCTCTAACCACATACGTCTAAGATAGCTATAATTCATAGTAAGATATTCTTGTTGTTCTCAACTATGATAATATAGTTTGCCCGCGTGTGCATCGTCTTAAGAGCCGCTGTAATTTGGATGGATGCCTCATTAAGCCTGCTTAACTTTTCTGGTTATTATTTTATGATTGTAAATTTGGTAGAGCTGTCCGACAATAAGATAATTAACCGCTATAATATTCATATGTTGGTTCCGTCAGCACTATTATGGCAATATTAACGGCATATTAGTGGGTATATAAAGGAATTAGACTCGTCTAAAGCGCAATTTAAAACTTGAGACGGCTTAATCACATAGTGGAAGCCGCGAAGCGCTTCGATACATCGTACAACGTATCGGGCAATTAGACGAGATATTTTAATCTCCCGGATTACAAGTGGACAACTGAGTTGTCACCAAACGCTGCCAGAGTGCGTTATCGGTGACGGATCGGTGTCTTACGGAGTCATCTGGAATTCAAATTGTTCGTCTCTCACAAAACGATAATCTTACATATTCATGTGCAAATATCAACTTTAATACGTCGATCATAAAAGTCATTTTGTGTGTGGTTTGGATAGAGTGGTTCTTACACGATGTCGGGGAGGGAATATGTCCCGCCCGAGGCGCTTGAGCCAAACACGTCACTCGTTTTGTACTCGTCGCCTGATCCAGCGCTTAGCTAACCGTTTGGACAAGATTTTAGATGCAGCGATAAGTCGATTTTGTTTTTGTTTTTATTGGGCTATGAGTACATATTTATAGATTTGTGTAATACTTTTTATAGATTTTCGGCCCTTTGTTCTAATTTAAATAATAGCTCTTTTTGGATGTGAGTATAGGTCTACGTCTATCAGTTGACTAAAACACATCCTGTTCCTCCCATGGCCGAGTGGTCAAAGTAGTTGTCTACTACGCAAGTGATACAAGTTTTGTACCAATCAGTTTTTCTGCAAACATAGGTGTAGTGATGTCACACAATGAGCTTTACGGTGAAGTAAAACATCGTTGGAAACCTGCGTATGATGAGAAGAAACTTAGGACATTAGCTGTCAACCTAATCATCTTTGGTTAAGAATAAGTATTGTGACAAAACATTCTGCAAAAGGGTGAAAGCTTATGCATGCTTATTACTAATATAGGTAACCAATCCTTAATACCTCATGTAATTGGCAGTGATTGCTTTATTAAAAGATCCGTAGTAAATATGGATATCTACCTACCTACCAAATGAAGTATTTTATTCGCTGGCACTTAAATGCAGGAAGCAAGCGTTAAATAATTTCGGCAGTTAAATAAACAATCATAAAATTTCACCTGTTAGTGTAGGGGATTATTGAGATCATCGATCGATCGATGTCGGATTAAAGTTGTTTTATTTGTGAACCGCCCTGGACGTTAGCCGAGTGGCTTCCTAGTCCGTGAGGCGAGATAATATCACCGTGGCGAGGGCTCAGCCAAAGGCACCGGCGGCCGCAGTGACAGCACACCACAATACACTCGTTTAACACGCTCATCGCATTTGGAACATCTCTTGACAGCTCACATGTTAAAAAACGATCTACGATTCGTTTTGGACATCTTACGAGGAGCTGTTTACCACGGAGAATTTAGTAAGTACTTGTACAACAAGCCACCTCGTTTATAGATGATATATGTGGGTTTCGACTGGAAGGTTGGGGTTTCGGAGCACTGAGCAGCAGTTGGGAGCGGAAATATTAGGTACATAGATGGTTAGAAGCTGTGTCGAGCATGGATCGGTGGGTGAATCAACAATGAGCATCGGCTGCGGGCTGCGGTGGCGTGCGCGAGGCGTGTCCGCGCTTCATCGATCGCAGCCTCCAACGCTCCTCGACGACGTCTGCTCCCCAGCACCGCGCACCCCGCACCCCCGCGCACGTTAGCGCCCCGACCGACTGCATTTACCACCCGCGCCACCCTGCCACCCATACACGTACCAACACACTTACCAACATACCTGTTTACCAGGTCTGTCTGCTACCCTTGTAAAAACCTCCCTGCATAAAATTCATGTGCAATATTGCTCTTATTTTATACACGTTTAAATTTGATGAAACTAATATTAAGATGGAAGTGCCGAAGTATCATTTATGGTATCGTGTTTATGTTCCAATTTGGAGGCGAGGTGTTGATTCGCTGCTACTGGCGACTTAGGGCGCTTGATTGCGAAACGTGCAATTAAGCCGTTTACATCTCCTCTCAAGCGACCTGTAAATGTTATTTTGTTGTGTTCATTAAAACAGAATGACGTCATAAATTTTATGAGTTTGCAGCTTCGGCCATGTTAATGTGCAGGAGATTTTTTTCAAACATAATTTTAGATACTCGACTTGTTCGCTTGTTGATTTTCTTTTATGGCGAATATATCGTTTGTTGTTAGTGAGTCGGTTGAACGGCTTGAAGTTACACCACACGACATTAGTGGTCAAAATTAAATTTGTCGGGTGTCGGTTGGGCGCCGGCGGTGGTGATCGATCATTGGTAATGGTGTGGTGTACTAACGACCGTGCCCTCTGTCCGCAACCTCGTGCCGTGTACGATGGTACAAATCTATGAAATCTTCGCGATTTGAAAATAACATCATTCTGCCACTCCAATGTGTGTCAAATTATGATCAAAAAGTTATCGAACAGCCTTGACTTCGGTAAGTCTTCCTCTTGACTCGTTCTTTATTTTGCTGAAACTGCATTAAAATTCGTTGAGTAGTCAAAACGGCCTAAGCGAAGCATTCAAGGAGCTTTGACATTCTATTTTGATACCGTATAATTTAACGTGAAAGCTAAGAATTTCTTAATGTACGCTGCTAAAACGATACTAGTAGGCCCCTGTACATCGGTGTATTTAGCCAGCATGTTCACCTAAGCTTTTCACACTTTTCTGTTTAAAAGCAGCACACTCGACCCTCTGTGTATAATGTTGATATTTCAAGGTCTTCAAAATGATTATCAAATAAGTCGTAAGTAAAACTTTGTTTGTTATTGTTGATGTTAGTTTAGGTTCTGTGTTGAAGGCTACTTTACAAAATTGAAGGCAGTATCACCAAGGAACGTTGTAAATTGATACAAACAGCTTATTTAAAGGTCTCGCTAGCAACTAATATAATTTTAAAGACTTTGCAAAATTCAGCGGAGTCGAGTTATAGTTATTGCGATCTCGCGTGGGTTGAATATTAAAAATTTAAAGTAAACAGTGTCTCGATTGAATTACTAGGCATGTGCCTCGAGGCCAGGACAATAAATTACACAGTATGAGGTCGCAATTCTTCACCAGTTTCAATTAGCTCGAGTTAGCACAACGGATCGAGATATAAGAAATGTAAGAGAAATACCTTCAAGTTGCAAGTTGAATCGCTAATTACATCAGCAGCTGACTCCGCTGAAGCACCGATATCAATCTTAACTTTAACACATGTGGGAACAACGTTCCGCCGCTTGAGCTGAGTACCTACTTGTTTTATGCTCATAATTGGCAGAACATTGTAAGTTTATATTACATTCTGCTGATGATTGCGCAAAATGTTAGAGTAACCTTTTATTTTCTGTTCGTTTGTCTTTGAGTACAGAGCTATTAATGTTTATAGTCGTAGGTTCATTAATATGACGTCCAAATAACCTTTGTAAGTTCGCATTAATATTCAAGTAATCTTTTATATATAGGTAAGCAGAAGTATTGTAACAACAACACCCACATTTCACCGAATATGATCAAGTGCCAACGTGACAGAGGGTGGACTCAAGTCTTTGAATTACTTCTCAGACATATCCAGGTTTCCTTCACCTTCGCGATGTTTTCCTTCACTGTAAAGAAAGTGGTGTGAAATCACTGCACATAAGTTTTTAGAGGAACTCATTGGTACAGGCCCCGCTGGGATTCGAACTTGCGTCGCTTGCGTAGCAGGACTGCTTGAACCTCGAGACCACCATGCTCCTTTTTTCAAATTGTCTCTGTCTGTTTTATTGTTCCGGCTCTGAAGCTTGAGAAGAAGAATTTCAAGGAGTAAATAATACTAGGTATTATTACTTTATATTAATACTAGGCACTGTAAAAAAAGGTACTAATACTAGGTACTATTATCTAAATGAAAGGTTTGGGATCCGCGAAATAAAACCACCGGGGGGCACAGCTAGTCAGTAAATATTAGGTAAAATATCAGAAATTAGTTGTACTATTAACGTGGAAGAAAGTGAGCGTTATTCAGACTGCCACTCTTACTTCTTAATAATGAAAGCAGTAAAACGTAGTAGTGCGAGCCCACTCGCTGTGGAAACATCGTAAAAGAATGCGTTCTATTTAGTATACGTGTTGGCCCGCGATTCAATCCAAATTATGATCTCGTTTATATTCAAATACGTGTCTAGAAGCACTTATATTTTACGACGTAAAAAACCAACAGATTAGCAGTTTATAAATATGAATAAAATTATAAAGATATTTAGTTTATTTTTATGACTATCTTAGTCCGCTAGGCGAGGCGAACGGTATTGGTACCTATGTAGTAGCGTCATGAAACTCACGCTTGTTTTATAATCTATACAGATAAATAAAAATGAAGTGTCTGTTATTCCAAATTCATTAAATGTATATGAAAGTTTATACGGTACTGAAAAAAAAAAACTATTTGATATTTTTTTGTCCGTCTGTATGTACGTTCCGGATAATCTCCGAAACGGAATGATTTCAACGGGACGGCAGATAGCTTATATTACAAGGAGTAACTAAGGCCAATTTTATTAAAAAAAAAACATTGGTGTTACTCGAGTAAACCGCGGGGCATAGCTAGTGCACACTATTTATTGATAAGCACACGGGTAATAAAACGAATAACCGAACCACATTTTTTATAAAACAGTGAAAATGTAGCTTTATTGTGATATCCATAGAGCTTAAAGTCAATCTGTCTACAGCTTCAATTGCTGAATTAATTTGTACGTGGGTAAATTATCCACTGAGAATGTTTTAATTAAATTTCTATAACTTTTATTTCTAGTACCGTATCTATCGTTTTCAAGCAATTCAATAAATGAATAATTTTTGATAACTAATCAGTTTCTCCTTAGTTTATATATTTATATGATTTGACATACACATGGTACAATAGCATTAATGGATGCAGGACTGTTATTTAAATGCAATAATCATATCTTGTCCTTTACAAGGTGCTTGAGCAGGTAATAGGTTAATGTAGTAATAAGTGTGCAAGATAGGAACTAGTTTATTACTTTGATGCCATAATTGTAGCTTGTTGACAGGATAATCCATGCAAGTAAATTAGGTTAGTTACGTAAATGCAAGGAGATTAGTATGCCATGACATCGATTATAATCTTTATCTCTAATCGACAGTTTAAACGTATCTACACTTGAATTTGTCGTGTTCTTCTTAAAATAATTAAGTACTTTCTTTCATCTATACAGATAAATAAAATTGAAGTGTCTGTTTGTAATACCAAAATAACAGCTTTTCACTAAATTCATATGAAAGCATATTCAGAAATGACTGCAAAAACAAATTTTCAAAATTTTTCTCTCTGTTGCTTTCTCTCGTCTGTCTGTTTGTTTGTTTCGTGTAATCTCTGAAACGGCTTGACCGATTTTAACGGGACTTTCACTGGCAGATAGCTAATTTAATATAAAGAGTAACTTAGGCTCCTTTTAAAAAACATTTATGGTTCCACGGGAATTAAATTAAACATGCGCGGGTAAAACCGCAAGGCACAGCTAGTGTTGAATAAAATCAGGTGTTACTTTGCGGAAGTCATAATTTATGGTTATAAAAGAGTATCAAAATGTTCCACCGCTTTATTCCACAATTATAAGTATACAAATGATATAATAGTTATCCTTGTGAAGTGCAGACCAGTATCTAGTCCAGACGACACTGTGTACAAGTACATAGACTAGGCAGATCAGACGGACGTCCGCAGGCTGGTGAACCCCCAACGCATACTGGCCTGTACATTTACAGGATAACTATGTCATTTGTATACTTATAATAGCGGAATAAAGCATTGTAACATTTTTATAACCATACTTTATTACATTTTACAAAAATGTAGTAAATTTGAACAACAAGATTACGAACCGAGAATACATTTAAAAAAGAAAAAGAAGATAGCGTAATCTTCGTAATTAATGCGTTTAATTTAGGGGATAAATTTGGCGAATCAAATCTGGAGATAGGAGTAAAAAGGGTGAGATGAGACGGTCATTAGCGGAATGAAGTCGTTAGGAGCGTGTAAAACAGTTAATTACGGTGTAATCTCGGGCCGAGGTGGCGGCCGCGATCTCCGAGATTGTAATGACTCCGGTAATGACTGTGATACTCACATCACATCCCTTGAGATCAACTCCCTGACCTGCTCTATTTAAATATCACGTACACTCAAATGCAGTCAATTAAACGATACCAATTTACTGCTGCATAAAATCCTGTTAAGTTTTCATGATTTTTAACTTTAACGGTTTAAATCAATTAGTTTTCGAATAAGTATTAAAACCTGAATGCTGTCCTTTTTATAGCAAAGCATGGCATAAACCGAGACTAGACCAAATTTGGACTAAAACTAGGTCCATCTCTTTTGTAATTCGTATCCCAAAAAGAGATGGAACGGAATTTAAACCAAGAACTATCTTTGTCTATGTTTTGTAATAAGGGTGGTGTGTTCAGACTGCCCAAAATTCAACGATAAGTCAGAAATACGCTGTAGCCCGACTAATTATTTTTACTGGTTAGTAAGAAAAAGATTACCAGTAACAACTTTATTTTTTAATGTCGTAATCTGCATTTTGTGCTACTTACATTATGAATGATAGAACTTCCGATTTTCTTTTGTTTCTCGTGCCATATAAATACATTTTTTAGAGAGGTATGACATAGCGGTAGGCCTTACAGGATTTCCCGTTCTATATTCGGGTCTACGAGGAGCCCGTGGCACAGTTGCTATTGCGCATATCATTCGATCAGCGAAGTTAAGCACCCTAACCAGTAATTGGATGGGTGACCGCCCTAGTTCCCTCCGTGCCTCCGAGAGCACGTTAAACCGTCGGTCCCGCTTGCCAATTTATCATCTTTGGCAATCGTTACAGGTCAGTCGGTGGTCAAAAATTGTCTGACGACTGCTTTAAACCAGATCACAGATTTTCTTCGTCAAAGGAGTTGTGAAGGTCAGATAGCAGTCGCTTCGTATAAAAATCGGGTGATCAGCCACATCGGGTTGAATCAAGACCCAACCCCAACAATATATGGGATAAGGTCAGGAAGGTGATCCGGATCTACGAGCAGGGCCGAATGGGACCGTACAGAAGATCGTAACCAAATAATTCTTCTTAAGATGTGCTCCATGGGCTGTATTATCATTAATTTAGTACCCATGCTTCCAGTTGAATGTTCGCACAATAATTACGCTACTAATATTTCACTTCAGTATAAAATATTCTTCACGTACATACTCATATTAACCAATTAAAGCAGGAGGTTACAACATGAACTTGTCTAGTATTTAAGTATTTTATCACATTGTCACTGTCATCATGCGTCTTACGCCTTAAAGTAGTTTGAATTTATTTTGTTGTGGTCAGTCATCTCTACTAATATATGCTATTAAATGCCAATGTAACTCTGTCCGTATGTCTGTTACGCTTTCCCGCTTAAACCTCTCAACCGATTTTGATGAAATTTGGCACAGACAATCTTTAGACTCTGAGAAAGGACATACCTTTTAATGCGAAAGTATAATAAAGAAAAGTTTTATATAAAACAAAATCTACGCGGGTAAAACAGCGGGGCACAGCGAGTATCATTCTTTGTTTTATTTAAAAATAGACCAAGAGATCAGTGGCTTAAACGAAAAAAGATAAATTGAAGCAATTAAATGGCTATTGGTCAATTACACATGTGCTCTGATCATGACGGTCGACCTATCACGTAGAACACCATTGAATTACCTAAAGAGCGGTTGTTAAGGAGAATATACAGAAGTCACACGCAACAGTGCGTACCAATATAACTGCATTATATGACTTCATACTTATTCCGAGAAGTTTGATCGGTGTTAACCATCAATCACGTTGCGACGGATTGTTGTATTTCGAAATAAGTGAGTTGTTTATTGATGACAACTACTGCAAAGGTAGATAACTGAGCGTGCATATGGAGCAGGTTCCAACTAGGTTTTAAGCAGCCTATATATTTCATAGTTTTGACATTTAATTTTGGTACAAAAATGAGATATCATTAGAAATTCTTAATACGCGCTGGTTATAATGATGGTAGTTGGCACCCAGTTTAACATTCGCGGTTACCTCTGCCATAACGTGACACGCCACTGCAGCGGTGGGCATGTGAAATTGTTAATTGTACACTTGCCGCTGATTTATTGCAACACCAACAATTGCTGTGTCAAAGCACTCCTTTCAAACAGCCATTGTGTATAGCGACCGTGGTATCACATTTTTCTACACTTCTAATTCCATCGATGTGTTTTATAGCAAATAAAATATGCTTAATTTTACTAGCTTTTAACGAGCGGGATGTTTTGCTGCCCCTCGGATTAAAAAGCTAGAATGTTATGAGATAATCAGCGATTAGATATTTGGCGTTAACACATTCGTTATTAGATGGCTTTGGGTTGACGGGACACCACTAACCTATTTAAACTTTATGGGGTTATAAAGTTATATTGGGTTGTGCAGTATTTAAATATTTGTTACAAACATGCGAGTGAATGTTTGAGATTTGCTATTTACGGATGCGATGTTGCATCATTTTTTGTGCGTTTATTTAGAACTATTGAAGATTGCTTCACTAGAATAGATTTTGGAGTTCAAAGTTTTTTTATAAATTATCTTTATAATATCGTCAACTCTTAGGAACTATAACTTTTAAAATAATATATACTCACGCCATCTCAAAAGGGTCTCAGAAGGGGTAAGCAGAGGTTTTGTAACAACAACATCCCCATTTCACCGAATATGATTATGTGCCGAACAAGACAGAGGATGAGTCCATCGCCGTCTCAGGCACTATATATACGAGTACGTCTCTGAATAACTAAGGCGTATCATCATTGACATAAAATATCATCAACTCTTTGCAACTCCAACTTTTGCGGAAAAACTCAAAATTATTCAAAATATTCGTTATAACAAACATATCCACTAATATACTTTTCTTGTATTAAATAAATTCTTCTCCTATTGGTATATAGATTATAAAAAAATATTATTTATTTTGTGATTGTAACTGAGTAAGAACTAGTGTGGATCCGATGGAAGTACCGTCATAGACAGATTACTGCGATAATAATTAAAGGTTACCTTGTTCTTTAACTTGAACATTAACTGGCTCCTATTAATTAGTTTTATTGACACTTGACTTATGATGTAACGCCCGAGAAATTCCACTAAATAGCCGCCATTAGTAACCTTTGCCTTTAGCTAATACCGTAAAATTTAAATGCATACGACATATTTTTTATGTTGTAAAGGAGTGTCAGATTATGATGACACGAGTATTTTTCGAAAGTAGTTTGCTAAATACGTTTTGTCAATTTTCCACTTTATTATTTAACACTATTACTGTTGGAAAACAGCGCTTATGAAACGGGATTGATAATAAAGTTATAGTAACATAAAATATGCGTAATAAAAACGCGAACATAGAAACCCAGCGTGAGCTTGTTTACGGGCAATTCCGATTTAGTTAGGAACTTCACGCTTTGTCGTTAATGTAACTTTGCTTATTGTAAGTTATCGTGTGTTAAGGAATAAAAGTATTTTCCAGTGTAAGTACATTCTCAACGCAAAAACAAAGAAGAGTTTTTAATTAGCCAAGCGTTTCCCTGTAGTGCGGCGCCCCGCGGTGCGGCTACTTTACACACTTTGCGCTCGGCTCGTTAACAAAACGTCACTTTTCACTATATTTATGTCTCCATTATTTTTCATTTATAACGATATCGTAAACTTGAAATTTTGCCCATTGAGGTTGTCTGTCAAATACGAATCTTGTTTGTATAATAATTAACATATTATATTATACGTATCATCAACATAAAGCTTGCAACATTATTATATAAAAATTAATAACATTTTATTATGTAGTTATAAAAAAGTGTTAAAAAGTGACGTATGCGACTCATTTTTGGTGAAAAGCGAGAGCTTGTGAGAGCTACACCAGCGTGTTGCTAGCTAACAAAACGCAAACATAAAAGATTATATGTAAAGATAGCGCCTTCGAGACCCTCCGCCACTTTACAAAAGTAATAAAACGAGAGTTCCATTTCGCACGATTACCCTGGAGACGACAAAACATGTCAAGTGTCAATTTGTATAATTTACAGGCGAATTAAAATGGCGGTAGGACGGTGACTGTTTGCGTGGAGCTCTCTCGCGCGCGCTGCCTGACGACTGACTTGTTGATTATTTTTTAAATATTTTATTGTTTTCTTTAGAGAACGTGGCGTAAAGTAACTGGATATTGTTTAGCACGGAGAGGTCGGACCGCGCCCGCTGCGTGTTCGTGGTGACATAACTAGACACGTGAAGCTCGTGATTGACAGACAGCTGACGGTTCGCACGCGTCATGCCGACGCATGAGCATTACTACCGGCATCAACATTAATTTGCGAATAATATTGGCCTTATTTCATTACTTTGTCTGTTGATTAACGATTGTATTGTACCACGTATTTTTCCACTTTCAATCTCGGCACAATAAAATGGGGACAAACCGCGGTAGACTCTCGCTCTTTGATAGGTTTGCTCTGTGAGATACACTTTCTTTCTATAACTTACGACTGAGCAGTAGGTGGTATTTTTTTAGGTCTTGTATGGAGCGACGCGAACACACTATTTTCGCCGAGCGCTCATAACTCGTGACAGCACAAGAAACTATTATTATTTTGGTAAATGAAATAGTAAGGCACTTTTCATAAATTACGCACATTCATAAAAAAATAAATTGGATGCATCCTCTGCCTGGTACTTGTAATTAGAAAAGTTTTAAAGAAGTTGAGAAAGATAAATCTTTTTTGTCAGTTTATATGCAAAGATATTCACATACGGTGAAGGAAAACATCGCGAGGAACCTGCGTATGTCTGAGAAGTAATTCAAAGACGTATGTATGGCACTTAATCATATTCGGTGAAATATGTGTGTTGCTATTACACCTCCGCTTACTCCTTCGTGGACCCTTCTGGGATGGCATGAGCATTGCGTGGGTATTTTTTTTTATTCACATATATATTAAATGAGAACACGACACTTCTCATATCAGTTTCTTTGGTGTATTTTAATATTGTGATCTCTCTACGGTATAAGGCTGACAACAACGAAGTTATTTTGAAATTATAAGTAAACGCTAAAGGGCAAGTATGGCCATAATTTAGTTATGAACCGAGACCTATAAACATGGTGTCGACAACCCTGGTCGCGTGTGGACTCGCTATCTACAACTCGGTGACATTTTATGAAAACCAGTCATATTTATATTGGACTAGCCGCACTGTTTCAATAACTATACCAGGGATGGCAAACCTTTACGTGATATGGGTAGTTTTTCTTAAAAAAGATTTAGTGACGTCATAGAATGTAAATTCAAATAATTTTGACTTTGGGAAAATAAAATCATACATTCTGTCACCTCAAAACTCTTTATGTAATACAAAAAGATCGTACAATGTTAATAAGGTACGTATACGCTGAAATTAAAGTAAAAATGGTGTAGCTTCTGTTACTACAGATTAAGTGACCAATAATATAGGTAATAGGTATGTAAGGGTTTAAGATGTTATCTGATATCAGCATCGCCACATATTTGGCTGTTTTTGGTGGATGATAAAGTCTCTAGGCTGGTTTACTGTTACAAGTACAAGAAAGACTACCCAGAACAAACACTATTAATATGAGAAAAACAATCAATTACATAGAAAACCATCATTTAATCATGACCATTAACGTCTTTGGTTGCCAAAAGTGAGAGAGAAATTAATATTAGTTTGCCGACGGCGAATATGTGTCATTAATACCAGATTTATAAAGACTCTCACTTTAGCTGTGAATCGACTGCGCATCAATCTTGTTATGTTTATTTTGCTACACCTAGGCCCCAGAAAAAACTAGTAACACATTACGAACAATGAATATATTTGCGTTACTATCGTTTCGCGTTTATCGAGTCGTAGCGAGCTCCAAGAATTAGTCATCATCAGTTTTTATCTATACTATCGGGAAGCAATTAACAGCAGTTAAACAAGACCACATGATTCTACGTTAAGTGCTACAAAAAATATGTTACAGTAGCCACTTGTTGGATGGTATTTAAAGAAGTCTTAGCAAAAAAGCGATCTAAAAATACTGAGGCAAACCAATACATTTATTTGTATAAAAACAAAAGTGAGTTTGAAATCATTGGTAAAGTCTACGATGTTTTATACCGCACACGCAAAGTGTTGAAAGAACGCACCGAAAGCAAAGAAAAACATCGTCGATTAATAACACTCTTGTTCGAGAATTGATGAATTCAATGCCTTCATATTTATTTACTGGGCAATTAAATAAAAGGTCATACTCACGTAATAAATTAGTCATTAAAGTTATTACGCTTGCGAGCGCATACAATTGCAATTGTTAATAACACGCTTGCAGTACTATGGTTACTTGGTTACAAGTCAATTATTATCTGCCTATAAAGCGGTTTTTCTTGCTATGTTTTTACAAACACTTGAATAAACAATAATGTATGGGGATAATAAAATAAGGTAAATTTCTCGCCTCGCTCCGGATGTGGCTGTCCATAATTGCACCATTTGCCTGAAGCAGTCTCTCTCGACTTGTCACAGAACTGCGGTTTGTTACCGCAAAGGACCGTAATTCAACAATTACACACATTAAAACCGAATACAATGGAAATGTCCTTTGTGGCAATCTGTCTTGGAAGCGTTTGGTGACAATTATTATTATTATTTGATTATGTTCAACTGACTTTCTATTTTGTTTAGTAAATACTTGTATCATTATTGTTCAGACAAAAACTATTCAAACTTTACAGTTACCCATATACTGCAACCATTTCATACAATAATTTCTCAGGCTTTCTTGACAATCATTTGATCTATAGCGTAGCCTTTCTCAGCCACTTCATATACCAAGGTACATTGAATATTTCTCAATGTATATGTTTCATGAAATCTTTCAACATCAATTTGAAAATATTGAGAAATGTATATAAATATATATAATATAATTTTTACCAAAATTAAATTTAAATCTCAAATCAAGACCAGCTAGCTAGTGCCTATGCTTAGAATTATTTTTATAATTTTAATGGGAATCCATCAAATCCCACTATTAGTCCCGAGTATTCATACAATAATCATGATGGTAAAAATAAAGATATACATTTTATGAAAGAGCGTCTGTACTCTTTTCAATATTTGTAAACAAAATTAATAACATCCTTTATAAAAACTCGATTACAGTAAACGAGTAATATTTTACCAGAAGGGACGTTTGAAAAGTTAGCACGCTTGTCAACAAAGATATATTTTGTTTGGTATTTGTTAAAGTTATCAGAGACCATCGCAAGCGGACATTTATTAATGAATTATGTAAATGCGATCGACGACCAACTTCAACTCGCGAAATGAGCCATTAATAAAATAAAATCGTGACTTTTGTTTCGGCGAGAATTAAATTATAATACTTGCCTAATTATCAATGTGCTACATTTATAATCTGTTGACTTGTTACGTACTTATTTTAATGAGAAATATTATTTTAAATTATTCTTATTATAATGCCTTTAGTGCACGAACTCCTCAAGCGAACGTTGCTATGCTACCCGTACTTTTTCATTATTTGGCCTATGCTTTAAGCATGATGACCGCTTACTATCAGACGGACTGCACTATTGTAAAGTATTAAAACAAAAATTTTGTCACAAATCAGAAATTTTTTGTTAGGTGCATAAGTTTACAAGACATGTACGGAATGTAATAGTTTGGAAGATGTAAATGTAAAGTATGAATTGATCAGTAAAATGATGTTGGCGATCGATGGATATCCATGATGGATGCGTGTCATTAGGCGGCCGCGCTGGGTGGCTGGTGCTCCGGCGAGGCTAACGATGCACCCATAAACGCAGCTGACACAGCCTTATTGTCAAGCTCGACGAGATCCCGCGCGACCGATACACCACCACTATTCAAAACCTCACCTTAATACCACTTATTTATGACCAGTACTTAACTCACGACACACTCAATACCCGAGTTTTATCGTTCAACCGGAGACGGGACTCTAACCTCCGAGAATTTTATAGGTGTCTTATATTTGTTATTAGAAATAATAGTTTTCAAACGGAGGTTGACGCCGTCATGGTTTATAGATGCTAATAATTCTCTCTTTCTCTCCCAAACTTTATGACTGGACACAATTATTTTTGTCTATAAATTAATGTCAGTGTCTGAGATCTGTTAAACAACAACGCCAATAGAAACAAGAGTAGCGCGACAGCGTCAGGTCGCTGAGGCCCCCGCGCCGGACAAACCCGACAGTAATCTAATCTGACAAGCCTGCGACTACTTGTCTGGCCATCCAAATTACAAAAGCGCCGTTTAAAGTTAAAAATATAATAAGAAAGGCTGCGTTATAAATACACGTTGCGAGATGTTATCGCTTCTCGGCCGGCAGGAAGCGCTTCGGCCCATTTAGGGGTGCATTAAAATCGAATACATCATATTTGTTTGATTTCCTAGTTCGCGTTTCACCCTGTAATTATACTAGTCACCGTCCGTGGCCGGATCTTTGGCAGTTTTTGTTGAGATGCATTAATCATCTTTTTTATTGCGAGCATGTGTTTTGGTCTCGTAAAACACTTTCGAGGATTATAAGCTTTTTGTATTCTTAATGTCTAATTTAGTTTTCGGTCGATTCTTACGAGGTCATTAGCGCGGTGAGGTCCGTTTCGTCAGAGGCTTCGAGAATTTATAGTTGAAAGTTACGTTTTATGCGGTTATAATTTGTCGCAATAACATTCGAAATTCGTTGAAACATTTTAAGTTTTACGACTCGCATAAAATTTTATTTTATTTTGTTTATTAATGGTGGATTACATGGAGTTATGTGTTGTGTTCAGGCGCATGTTTCCGACGGTGCGCGTGTCGTTCGCGGGATGCCGCGCGGAGGCGCGCTACGCGGTGCTGCTGGATGTGGTACCGGTGGACGGCAAGCGGTACCGGTACGCGTACCACCGGTCCTCGTGGCTGGTGGCGGGCAAGGCGGACCCGCCCGCGCCCGCGCGCCTCTACCCGCACCCTGACTCGCCCTTCTCCGGTGACCAGCTGCGCAAGCAGGTCGTCTCCTTCGAGAAGGTCAAGCTCACCAACAATGAGATGGACAAAAACGGACAGGTAAACTTTTGAGATAATAATAATTAACAGCTGCTCTAGAATATAAGCCCACAAGTCCCATGATCAGTCATTAGGTAGGTAGTGCAAGGTTGACAGGCGTGTATTAATTTATTTAGATGAAGCGAAAGACGTGTGTAAGGCTAGAGTCGAATTTCGCTCATATTCCCTCTGCCTACCTCGTGAGGGACTCGGTTTGATGTATATATATTTCACAATGAGCTACTAAGATCAGAATGTTGGACATTACAGAAACATATTATTTATGCCTATATCTGAAAACACACACTCTCACAAGCAGTTGTAAAATATTTTCATTGTGACTGTAATTCGAGTAAATGGGCGCAGTGCCTTCGCTAGATCATAAAACATGGTGTAACGCTTGGTGTGCGAGGACGGTGTTATGTGGAGGTTGTGGCACTAAGAACAAGGTGATAAAGCGGCCGAGGAGTCAGAATGAGCTATAAAGTGTTGACGTAAAACGGTTGATTTACGGTTCGCTCCGGGTATCGGTCGCGACTCGCGCGACTAACGAGCGTCGCAGCTGGACTGGGGACCACAACATCCTACATGAGAACTAACTCACACTAACGTCTCTTTATCCCATTGCATACCTTTTACCTTAATTCTACAAGGTTCTGCGATCGATAAGGTCTGTGTTCGGTTCTGCTCTAAAACACGCTAAGCATACTGTAGCGATATGCCTAACTAACTCAGTTAATATCTTGCTCTATAGTTTTCATTTAATTATGAATTATTATTGATTGCCTTCTGCAATTAATAGTGACAGAATGCTCTTAAGCGGAAATTTTATAGTTTGTGGATAGATAAACGGATAATTACCTTGCATCATTATCTTGAAACATTTTACAACGTATAGTTTTGTGGTTAGGTAGGAAAATAAAAGTTAAGGCAAAATGGTTAGTAGACGTTACCAAACGAAGATTCCAAATTGTCAGTATTAGAGCTCGCACTTCGCAATTAAAATTCAGACACGTTCAGCGAGATGAGTCCGTGTCACTTGATGCCGGCAAGTGCGAACCTATTACCTTACGTGTGGCAATTTATAGAATTACGGGGCAAATTGCCGGTTTGGGTGACACCTCGGGCGTCGTCGGCGAGAGGTAATGAGTGCGTTGCTGGATACAAATTAGTCGCACATGTCGTGTCAGCCGGCACCTCACCGCTACTTGCCTCCATGTTGCAGGTGCCGAGGCAAATGTCACGAGTAACCCCACTTTACTGACCACCATGTAGTGCCCCGTCATACACTAAACTAAGCTTTGGAGGTCAATATAATTTGCCCGATTTGCATTACCATAGGAGTATTAATAGTTATATAATTCCAGATATATCACTTAATAGACTTTTTTTAAAAGCGGTAAGATATGTCACATTTACCGAAATGGAGGCGTTAAAGATGTTAAAACTCTAACATTTAACCTCTATAAAATTACTCTCAAGTTTTATACTGCTTATTTGACAAGTGGCAAACTGTGTACGGAACATTGTATCGCTCGTTTTGTGAGCGCATAGTATATCTATACTTTTAATATCATTGTTAAGAGATACCAGTTTCTAAAAGACATCCTAATGAAGTCAGGTAGAAGTTGATTGAATGAATTAGACTAACTACAATACATAAGTCAATATTGGCAATGAGGAGATGCGTTGATGTCTTTTCCTTAGATTATTATTATTGATACACAAAACACTTGGCAAATTTATTTGGTGTCTATGAAATCTTATCTGATATTGTCAAAAACTCTGCCTCGTAATGATCTTTAGAGGCTTAGGCCTCTCAGAAGAAAATATCAACAATCTATATCAACTATCTATAGCTTCACCATACAAATAAAGTATGATAGACTGCGAAACTGTCAACGACCGTATAGCAAATTTTTGTTGAAACTTCGTGTGATCATATTATTTTGTTATAATTTTTTTGAACTCTTAAAGAGGATAGCATTTTATTTTTTATCAAACTCACCTTTTAAAAGATCATAGTTGCCAATACATCACCTTTAACTAAAACTCCAAAATATCTTTATTTGACTAGACTTCTTACAAGTACATTCAAATCGTCACAAGGATACAAAAAAATATACTGTACAGGATCCTATCATAATGTTATCATCTAGTTCGAAAGGCTGAGACGTACCCGGCATGAAAACTCGGCAATTACCCTTTCCAAATATTTTTTACAATTTTTATTGGATACAAAATATGTTATCTCATGAATATAGCCAACCCCATGCACACTATTCCAATGCTCAATTGACAAAAAAATTAAACTAAAGTCGGTATTAAAAATAAAAATGTACTTGGCAAATTCCAGTCAGTTAAAACAAAATTAATGATTAATATTAAAGTTCAAGATTAAAAATAAATAAATAAATTAATTAAGTTACTGATTGTATAGGTACTCCGGTATGCGTCACTCGCACCAATGATAATGAGTCGTTGGACTGAGGATTTAAATAGTTTCGGAGGCACAATTATATTTTTTCTATTTATTAAATCATCGAGTCACAACTCGATGATTTTGTATTCATAGCACTAACGCTAATTAATTAGTGGAGATATGATTAATTACAACATTTTTCTACAGTGGATTCTTCTTGAATGTTAAGTGCAATAATAATATTTATTATATTCATAGTAAGTAAATAGAGGTAGATTATAACTGTAGGCTCGGATGAAAAGCAACAGAACGGAACGGACGGGGGCGGGGCGCGGTGATGGATGGAGCCAACTCTAACCAAAAATACACCTAATTGGCTTTCTCATAGTCCAGAACAACTATGCTCACATACTATTAAAGATTATTTGATTAAATTACTTTGTAATCAAAACTCAGTGTTAACCTAATGGGTCGTGGGAGAGTATAGATATTGTCTTGAAGAAAAATTAAACATAAGTTAGGTCTCTAATTAACAATAAATCATGGAGAGCGGAAGTGGAGTAGTACACTCGTTAATCCAGGTAACAATGTATCGGCCACGCAAGTGGAGCGAGGCACGCGGCACCACGCGGACCTTACGCCACTCGCGCCTAATTGTGGAACAAAAACTCCATGAAACCGACGAATTAATCATCAAGCCGCGACTTAACTGCTTGTACTCGAATAATACTAAAATAAATGCCACGTACACGAGCCTTAACCCAACCTTGCGAATGCCACTTTATTATTGTAGAAGTGGATACATTTATCTGATTGGAAATAATTGGTTCTGTAATATTAAGCTCTGAACTTTGTGCTCGAAAAATTCGTCTACTAATAGAACTTAGTTTACGTACGTTACATAATATCGAACATAGAAGTCGTTAGGCATAATAGTAGGCAAGCCCTCATCCTTAAATAGTATACGAGTTAATCGATAATATAGTTGCCATTTCCATACTGTTCTTCTAAACTAGGTACGTTACGGATACGGTGTTTACTTAATATGTAGGAGTTATACCCCAGTGGATTTATAGCTTAAAAATATTTAAGATATTTATAGATAGTAGAGAAAACTCAATGTTTTGCAATAGCATATAAAATCGTAGCCCGCAGTGAAGCGAGATCTTGTCGCTATTTCAGTGTAAAATAGAAATATACCTTAACCAAGTTACATAATATTTCATTTATACCTGTCATTCGTAATACAGAGATTAACAGCATTTCAAAATACGTGGCTATAGGATTCCCATTTAGATTTTCCTGTTTATTTAATGCCCTTTACGAATTTGTAAGACGTACGGTTTTAATTTGATATAGTCCTACGTTATAAGACTTTTAATCGAAATAATTTTATATTATTTATCTGTAACCGTACAGAATTATGTCCGAATTATGACGAATTTTTGTGAGTACAATGTTAATACCAATTTCGTTCTAATAATTTACCAGAAAGCTTTATAGTGTACCGTGAGCACGAATCGAGGTCACTACATTAGAATTCATGAGATTGCCTTCTCGAAAACATGGCGATGACGTGGTGCGATTGTGCCGCCTTGCGTTCTGTTCGCGATTACGTTAGCAGCTTTACGTGGTCACCGTGCCTTTATCGGGTTACATATTGGAACTTACTTACCTCATTATACATACCTTCTGGACAACTAACCAGGATTCCGTGCATAACACATCATTTTTAATTCAACGTGTACCAGTAAACGAATGTAATTAATGAAAATATGTAAATTGTCGGTTACGAATACCTATTCGTGGCACGGCCGCACTAACGACGGACCGTTGTGATGATTAATGAACTGCTTTTTGGGCGTTTACTTAAATAATGAGATTAAAACCGTGGAGTGCTTGCATGGTATTAAAATAATTAATAATATACTATACTTATACGAGTTTTATCCTTCAATAGAATTTACTTATTTGTTGTATAGCTAGCCAAGTTGTTAACGGTAGGAACGTGTCATCACTTGAAGAGTTCATCATTAAGCGGAGGAGTAACTAGTTGCATCGCCTCCGGGTAACTTAGGGCAAAGTAACTCTCCTATATCCAGTTATCATTACCATTTATTGGACCAGGACATTACCTACGTCTTTATGCGCTTTCGACATATTAATTTTATGCAATCAACGAGCAATTATAATGCACTTACCACATGTAACATGTTACGTTTACCTATGAAACAGGGTGATTATGCGTAACGTTTATATGCGGTCACAGCTATATTCCATTTCAACTAGGTGAGCCTATATTGGCAATCATTAGCCAAAAAGCCGCTGCCATTAACGAGGTTGTCCCCGTGCTTTACGATCGCCATGATAGCCGGACGCCTGATACCGCCAAATACTTTCATTAATAATCCACGCCCGATTTATGGCAGCAGGCGAGCCGGTGCATAATTATACAACGCAATAAAATTTAATAAAACGCTCACCACGCCAACCGCCTCGTCTTAATGAACAACGACAAACATCAATTCCCGACGATCATTTGCGTTTTTAATTACTGTTGATATTTTCACGTTGTTAACTTACAGAAATAAGGTGATTATAAAACAAACACGCCAGACAGGTGAGAGGAGTTGGTAGTGAATATGAGTTTAGATGTAATATAAATTAATAAGTTATTCGTCGTCCGCGGCCCCATGCTGCGCGGCGCATGCGCCCGCTCCGCGCACTCACTCCCACCCTTCCATCCACTGCGCCCGTTATTAAGTACACCTTACGCATTCGGGTTCAACTCACTGTTTGCCCAACAACACTTTTATACTTAAACACGTGTGCCATTCCATATCAAATCGAATTGATGTAAATTAGACAACTTGAATTAACATTCATAGGGCCTTCAACATTATTTTCATCAATTACTTAATTTGAATACCAACACTATAAATCTTTCTATTTTTGTTTGTTTGTGTCGTAAGTTATAATATTTACTGCATCATTATTATGTTAATTAAATTAATCATATCCAAATATTACCTTCATCTTAAGGGTATCTGAAAATCTGGCATATAAAAGAATACTTATAACATTATAAGGTATTAACCTAATACTGAGTACGGTAATAAATATATCAAAACCATTTGCCGTGTCAACAATAATAATACGTAATAATAATGTTCTTTTGTAACATAATATGACACGTAATATGGAACTTATCAACGGTTTGTATCGGAATCAATCGGTAATGGGGTAATCATATCCGTCACGACTTTAGAAATAATAACGATTCTCGGCCATTATCATTCTAGCCTTGGCGTATACCCTCGAAGCTATTTATTCTGATGTTGACAGCTATGCTACGACATATTTCACACAGCTAACTGTTTAATGATGCAATTTATAACGAATTAAAATTAGATGATAATTATTCATATTTATTAGTTACTGCGAGTCGTTCGTTACGAGGTACTTAAACTTGATCATTTTATATGTTCAAGTTTCTACATTCCTCATTTCAGAAAATAGAACAATTTATTTATTTTATACATACATACATATGCTCACGCCTGTATTCCCCGAAGGGGTATATTTATATTTTATATGTTATGTTTATGAACAAAGTCATTATTTAGGACTTTTATTGAGTACGTATTACGTAAAGAAGTGACAAAGAAACCAACCTACTACCATTACTAGTTAATCGAGTATCACTCGACAAAGTATTACATTAGCTGATTACACACTTAATCCACATGACAACCTTCGAACTAAGAATTCTTAATTTCTAACGCCTGATTTATTCATATTTTTTTTCAATCTAAATGTAATTAATCCAACTTACTGTTTCATAAATAATGCTCGTAATAATTGTTGGGCTGCGGTCCCCAGCTTAAGTAAATGTATTGGCAAGTATTCTCAGCAGGCCTCCCATGCAAGCGAGGGTTAACGGTTAGCTTTGTAGCGATGTTAACAAAGATCCCATGAATTATTTTTATGTCATAATAAGGCCAATCGGAATATGTAGTGGGTGAGTGAGGGGCGAGCCACCGGAAGCGGCTGCCACAATCTTAACGTTCAATGATTTTATTGCATATAATTTGGCCATTTATGCGGTATTCAGACTTTGTAGTTTAATCGTTAACAAAAAGGTTGTGGTCGTAGTTACAACCTCCTTGATAAAATAAAGATAAAAACTATACGCTGTTGATTATGTTTGATTATTTAAGAGATATATTTTTGTTGCCCAAAATAATAATAATTATAATAAGTACTTACTAAATTGATTATGTGTTATCGATTCAGCATGCATTTCAGCAGAGCTATCCCAAATAAAATATAATAATTATGTCAACAAAATATTGTTTTAATTTATGGTCACTAAAGGAATTTTGTTTTCATCAGTGAATTACGCTCTACATCCTAAGCGGTTTGATGGATTTAAATAAAGGACAAATGGTCAGATTCCCTTTGAGAATGTATATTTCACTTGTTTCCTTATAGGAGATCTAATTTGCGACTGAGGTTGGTTATATCCTATAGGGATTTTGCTACATTAAGTTTGCGCGTTTCAATTTCCACTCCTGGATTGAACGGACGAAGAGAAGGACAAACTAATCCGAAACAATATTTATATCAATAATACCGTTCAACATACTCGTATTAGTAATATTTTGTACCGTAAGTGAAATTCAATAGTTATTTAGAATCGTCGATCTATCAACTTGTCACGAAATCCATATGAAAGCATATATGATATCGATACCTATAAAAAAAAGTATTAAACATTTTCTCTGTCTCTCTGTTTGTTCCGGGTAATTTCCGAGAAGGCTGGACCGATTTTAACGGGACTTCAACTGTCAGATAGCTGATGTTACAAGGAATAACATAGGCTACTTTTATTAAAAAACATAGGAATGCGTGAATTAATGTCTACTGGGGTGAAACTGCGGGGCACAACTAGTTTCAATTAAATCTATACATCTATGCAGATAAATAAAATTGAAATGTCTGTTGAGGGTTCCGCGGTTTAACCATGAACGCGGCTGAAATCGCGCGGCTGTGCCGCTGTAGTGCTAGTGTTTAATAAATATTGTTTTAATAGGTCTGGGATGGTATTTAGTCATGCGCAAATTGGATGCGCGTATTGTTGACATTTGATTTAGTTAATGTTTGTTTTGAACGCGCCGAGGACCTTAACGAGCGAGTCTGTAGTCACCTCTCTGCTCGCACGCTTACTAAACAATGCGTTTTACGGCACGCTACGGAAAGCGTTATATTCAAACTAAAACTCAATATATAAATCACTCGTGTTCGATAATTATTGCCACTAAAGTTTGTGCCTGAGCAAATCCCTTTCAAATCCTATTTGTATATTTATGAATAATCGCTCGTCCACTTTGAAACGACTAGACATACACTATATATCATGTATTGAAGAAAGACACACGATTGCTCAATGTTTCGCTAGGTTTATTGCCGTTGTCAATTATTCTGTTTACGGTGCAAGCTGAAGTAGGATTATAGATGTTGCTTATAGTTTCTGCTGATGGTTGAGCAAGTAATCAACTACGATCGTTTAAGCAGCGCGTATTAAGAACTTCTTAGCTGTGACAAAATTAAACATCAAAGCTCGAAGTTCCTAATACGCTCTGCTTAAACAGATGATGGTAGGCCCCCAGGACGATGGAATGCTATAATGTATGTTTGAGTCAGGTAGTTGCATTGTATGCAAATATGATCGGCGCCAGTGAGAAGTGGGGCTCATTTAGCAGAGTTATGATTGTTGTGTGGAGAGGTGACGTGATGCCAGTGATAGTGCGTCTCGTATCAATCAACCGCGGTAATGATAGGAGCACTGCTCCAGAGGAGACCTCACGGGGGTTCCTCAACGACATAACATTTCTCACTTCAATTCGTGCTCGTATTTGTTTTTCGTTTCCATCGTCTCACTTCATTTCAATCGGAGGTCGTTTTTTAATATGCTTTTATATTTTTTTCATTCCGAGGTGACGTTTATCGTGACTCCCCGGTGACGCGGCCGCGCGCCTCTCTCTACTTAAATGACGATTTACCACTTTTTCATTCGACTCCCGATGTCAGTCTCTTTACGAGCGAGTATTTTATTTGGAGATATTTTACTGCCACCGATGTTATGATGAACGTTTACGTACCTCTGAGTTATTTTAATGTTCCATATGAATTTGTGAACTTGAGACGCTTGGACCAATAAAAGATTAAATTGATTAAGGTATTAAACTTAAATTTTAGTGTTCGAGAGTAATTCTCATATGAATATGGTTTTTATTTATATTTTGTTAAAATTACTGAGTCCCAAAGTCAAATTGTTTATCGTAGGTAGGCTTTACTTTATAAAAACAATATTCGTTCCAACTTAACACATTACTTTGTTATCTATTTAGTTTCGTAAATTATGGCTAGTTTCCGTCCAATTATGTATGCAAATCATATTTTAATCTAATAATTTTGTGAAATTATTAGTTCATTATATTCATTCTACAGCTTACATATAGCTTTAAAAGGAGATGTAAAGATAAATATGTATTCCATCACTTCTTCCACTTGTATGCCCGTGTGGGATTAACCCGCTAGATTTTTCAATGTATACTCTATATAGATAAATAAATATGAAGTGTCTGTTTGTAATTTCAAATTAGCAGCGCTTCACAAATTGCATACGAAAGTATATATGGTAGGTACTGAAAAAAAATCTCTTTCTGTCTGTCTGTTTGTTCCGGCTAAACTCCGAAGAGGCTGGACTGAGTTTAAAGCGTTTCACAGGCAGATAGCAAATGTTACGGAGAGTAACTGAGGCTACTCTTATTAAAAACGAGCCACCCATGAAATTAAGTCTACGCGGGCGAAACTGCAAGACACAGCTAGTATACAATAAAAATATTTCTGCGTTTTAATTGGTTCACCTTAACTAAGTTGGTTTGTATTCAATAATTTTCGTATCTTCCAAGACCTCCCAATAAGTAGATACTAACAATTATCGTTAAACATACATTTATGTATCTTTTATCGAGTTCCGATAAAATACTAATTAAAAATAATTAATACTCGCAAGTTTATTTCAAAGTTTTAAAATAACTTAGGAAGGTAGGTACTTTGAACGCAAACTTATGAGGTTGTATTTTATGATATCACTCAGTAATAAAATGACTTACCCTTCCGTTTATTTACATAAACATTTCTTCCAATCGGTTAGCATATAATATTTGAGTATTTATGAGCGCAATTTTAACATAAGAAGAATTGTTGGCTCGCGAAAGGCTAACAAATGCAAATGCAAAGAAATCCGCAAGTTTAGAGCGTCGTATCTCACCGCTTACCTCCACGCTGCAGGACTGTCGGGCGCACAACTTATTCGCTTACGCATCACAGGAAACATAAAGTTAATTTTGCGTACAAAAATATTACGATATTTAGTTTAATTTATTTATTTTAAACATGGCACCAAAATTATTTTTAAAGCTTCAGTTTTTTTGTAGAAGTTTGAATAAATAACCATCACCACTAACTACCTACTTCCGATATATTATATACGATTGTGAGTTTGTTTGCTTGTTACGTTTTTATGCTGTAACTCAACCCACAGTTATTAAATTATGCACACATTGCCATGGGTAGGTATAGAAAGGGCATAGTTTACATAGAAAAGTTTGAATGAAGAATCTTGAAATTTTATAAATTACAAGCTAGATATACTTAAGTAAGTAATCTTTATTGTATGCAAGATTGAACACACAGTCAACAGATTGAAACGAGAAGAGCGCGTCGAGGAGGACACTCTAGGTACCCAACCCACAATTTATCAAATTATTAATTTTTTTTTATGTATAGGTGTAATTTGTATAAAATGTAAATACAATAAAACTCAGTACATGATTAAATTAACAATGGCTCGTTTAGTGGAAATAAATGAGTTTTTGTACGTAATTTATTGCGCGAGTGTCCTCGCCTACACGCTCTTCTCGTTTCAAACTGTTGACATCTTGCATACTATAAAGATACACGTTATATTTAAATAAATCTTCATTGAATAATTATAACATACGGAAGCTATTTAATATTAAGATGTTTAATTTGTTAAGACAATATCATTATTGTCCTAACTATTGTTATATTATTATAACATGTATTTTTACATCGTATTTCTGTCGTATGACTTAGGTAGGAGATGAGGAAAGAGTTTGACATATTAAGGACGGGTTTTGCACTCTGTTTTGAAACGATCACTGTAGGCAAGCAACTTTCTGTAAAATTAAAAAACCTTGGAAATTTACGAGCTCAAGAACGAAAATTAACAGAACATTTATAAATACGTAAAATATTTCAGCCGTTAGCTGTCAGGACGAAAATTTAGTTATTTAGGTATAATGTAGAAAGGTAAAGGAAGGGTATCGAGTCACCGGTGCGCGGGTCGGTACAAATGGGCCAATTTGTCGGTTCGCGGTGTCGAAGCGAAAATCCGACGTAATCCGCCAGCTCGCAGGCTAATCGAAATATCGACGCAACCGCTTATTGACGACTCGTCCCACTCGCCCAGTCGCCCGTCTGACCCTGCTTTCAAACCTGTCAATAAATTTAATACAACATTGACGATTCCGTTTCGGGAGTATTTTATCAATACGTAATACGTAATGTAACCAATACGTAACAACTAGATTTGATAACGATATAATGTAGATTAATTCTCGTATAGATCTACTAGATTAGATAGATTATATTTCAATTATATGTACCCGATGCATTGACTACGACATGCCCAAAAATATCATATTATAAATAAAAATAAATAAGCTCACGCCATCCCAGAAGGGTCCCCAAAGGGGTAAGAAGAGGTGTTGTTACAACAACACCCACATTTCACCGAATATGTTTAAGTGCCATCGTGACAGAGGGTGAGTTCATCGCTGTCTCAGTCACTATGTATACCGTCCCAGGCACTACGTCTTTGAACTATTTCTCAGACATATTATGCAGGTTTCCTCACGATGTTTTCCTTTACCGTAAAGCGCGTGGCGTAAAATCACTGGACATAAGATTTTAGAAAAACTCACAACAACTTAGTACAATCCCCGTTGGGATTTGAACTTGCGTAGCAGGCAACTGCTCAAACCTCAAGGCCACCACGGCTCCTGTATTCTATCTATCTTATTATTTTTATATAACTACTAAATAGCTTATATAGTAGTCTAACTTGCTGGTTCTTTATAATACTTAAAGTATATTATGGTTTGACCAAACTAACGCATTTTATAATTCTCGATAAGTAGGATTATCGTCCCTGAGCTATTTTTCCTACTTTGTCATATTTGTTCAGTTGATTCAAAATGATCAGTTTGTATTACACAGACGTACAGAAGACACCCACCGTGGCCGACAGTCTGGTAGCATCTGGCCCCCTCCGTCGGCCATTGCCGCTCCTCCCCACGACCCTCCCACCGCCCCCACCGCAATTACAGCTATCCGGCCCTGGCGCCGTCAAGCCACACATTATCTTACTCTTCAGATAATAAAGATTAACATTGCTTGGCGGTTAGGACGAGGGGAGCCCGGGTGGGTTGGGCCACATCCCTCAGAGCAGCCCGTGTCGTCGCCTGCGTAGTACGTGATACCACCGAGCCCGCAATAATTATTATAATGCTTTCGTATCGGCAGCTCGTGTTGGAATTCCATTGAATGTATAATAAACCACTTTTTGCTCAGGGAAATTTTCATATCTATATACTTATTGTACTCACCTGTCTAGTTTTTATTACTTAGAATTCCATCCAAGTTATGATCGGATAGAAAATTATGAGGCATAGTTGAAATTAGCTCTACAACATTCTTCCTGCCATTCCTTCCGCGGCCTTGTTCGTGGCTACGCCCACCTGGAATGCAACCCGAGAATAAAAGGTGTCACAGAAAATGTTAACTAAGTACCTCTCATTCCACCCCATTGGACAGGTACTTACCTAAAACGTACAAAGAGTGCACTCTCCATATTTTCATGACTCTAGGACCAGCGGCTTAGGTGCGTCAAGACTTCGAATTTTACGTGGTGTATTGTATTCATGGCCTAAGAGTCAAGGGAAACATGATAACTATAATAACTTTTTTGTCGAAACTTAATTATGACTTTCGTGTATACTGCAGATAATCAATGTAATATTGAAAACAAATGTATCTACGGCGTGATTGAGGGCGGGGGCGATAATTCATTAGGTGCGGTATTATAAAACGGAAAGTTAGCCGAAGATCGGCTTCCTATATTAGTCGTGAATCATCGCACAGCCGAACGAGGACGTGGTATAACTTCTAGATAAATATATTAGTTAATTTAGAACAAGACGATTGTATGTAGAGTTTATGTAAGAGCTCAACCGTTTTCGCCAATGTCTAGAAGCCGAACGTCTGTATATATTTTTTTTGCGGTACAGGTGTGGACATTAGAGGCATGGTAATGACGGCGGCCCCGCCTTGAACACCAGCACTAATATGCTTCCTACGAATCATGATCCCAATGCACGTTTTAATAGTATCGAAAGACGGTGAATATACACGAATAATGTAAAACTGACGAGTTTGTTTGTTTAGAGCTCAGGAATGAATATTAAAAATTGTAAAAATATTATTTTTTGCTCGATAGTTCATTAATTGAAGAAAGCTTTCGGTTGTATAACATTACGCAGCGACCGACAGGAGCAAAACATTAATGATCATTGTTACAGAAGAGAAAAAAAAATCACTTATTAACATAGTTTTCATTGTTAATCCTACACGGCTAAAACCGCGAGACACCACGAGTATCCGATAAGCTGTTCGTGAATGAAAAGTGTTCTAATATCTTCCTCTTTAAGGATGGAATTACATAAAATTCCTCGACATATCTATACTTCGAGTAAGTATACATATTTGCCCTAGATTGATAGAACGCACTATGTAAGTAGATTATAGATAATACTTATATTCGTGATCTTTAAAATGTTCTGCCCGGAGTTTTAAAATGGCTCACCAAAATACCTTAAATGTGAATGGACGGTACTAAAGTTCAAACCACGTTCTAGAAAGTTCACAATAAAAAGCTTCACGCCTTATATGAATCGGCGCTTTTGAGTCTGCAATTAACGCTATTTCGTAGTAAAAATAACTAGGCAGTCAAATTAATTAATTAACAAACGTTAATTATCTCATCAGGCTGTGAAGTTATGAACAATTTGCCGGCGCGGCGAGCTTATCAACCCGTCACATCGCCGCCTGGACACCCGCCCAATTAATTATCTACCACGTTATGGGACGAAGAATCACAATCACCCACATTACAATTACCTAAGTTACGTACTTTCTCGACACTAACTAAGCATTATAATTGTACTAGCTGTACCCGCGACATTGTCCGCATAATGGATTTTTAGGGTTCCGCGCTCAAAGCATAATTCTCTATCTCCCGTAACTTCATTGAAAAACTTCACCCGAAATTTCCACAGATGATGTATTTCGGTTGCCGCTATACCACATTGAGAAACAGACTATATTATTTGAAGGGGACTTCTGAGCCGTGATGTTCTCCCGTTTTTAAAGATAAAGTTCCGGATCCCTTCGTGCGTCAGTTCGACTCGCTGGCCAGTTTTTTAAGTGTCCCTCCTTGAGGTCAGAGCTATCTCTATAAGTACCAAAATTTCAACCAAATCGGTTAACAGTTGAAGCCAGGTGGACAGAGAGACCGATATATTTTACAATTTATAACAATAAGTATAACTATTACCTAATGCTATCATCTAATACCTATATTAAATTCTTGTCTCACAGCGTTTGTAACATTTTTATGTTTATTCGCGAGTTAAGTGACAGATGTGGTTCGTCCAAAAGAGTATAATGCAAAATAATGTTTGCTGAGCATAGCTAGTAATATTTTGAGATGTTACGAAACAGTTTGTTTATTGGGGACGTTACGGTTGAACGGACTTCCTCCGTTTTGAACGAACGTTTTTCGGACCGAATTTTAGTACACAATATTAAAATATTATACTATACAAAACCAATAGGATTAATCCCTAAACATTGCACCATTTCATTAGCAAATGATTTCATACAAAAAATACTTATCTATGTCAATTAATTAAGGTTTTTGCAGTATTTTATGAAGTAGTTGCGTTCTAATTGTTGAACTAAAAGCTTTATAAGCCCTTTAACTAATGATGTTGTTAATTCGGCTTCCATTATCTAATTCCACAGGCGTCGCGGGCGCTTCACATTAGCATATTCGTGTAGAGTGGCACCGTTCAGAACATCTGTCTTCAAATATGAATTAGTTGCTTTGCATAATTCCTACAGTTTCTACGTAGATACATTTCCTCTTGCACGCGGAACAAGGATTACTGTTCTACATTTATTACCTTCAAGTCACCATGTTAGCAAAGAAGTTAGCTATGTCGAGGAATATTTCTACGAAATTTCTAAAAGCAGAGGGACAACTATGATCGTTTTAAGAAAGTCTTAGCTTTGATGTAAAATGAAACGTCAACTCAGATGGTTAGCCTCAAGTTTCGTTAAAAGTTGCACAAATATATCAAACACATATGCTCACGTCTGTAGACTAGGTAGGCCGAAGTGTACTTATAGATCATCCACGTCTCATCAGATATGGTGCGCCATGTCAAATTTAAGTTATATATATGCCAGGAGATCAGGTACCCACGCAATTCTTGCCATCGCTGTCTCAGGCAATTAATAAGACTTACGACCTTGAATTTATTCTCAGACTTATGCAATGTCCTGCGCCGTCAAGTAGTGGTGTGTTAAAATACTATAATTAGGATATTTTAACTTAGTTCTCAAAATTAATTGTATTATAATTTGGTCCAGTTGTTTATTATCTAGTAAACATTTATATTCTCAGATCGTCCTTAACTCGATGCACCGGTACCAGCCACGTATCCATCTGGTGAAGGTACGAGAAGGTGGCGGACTGATTACCGACCTGTCCCGGGAGCAGCATCGTACCTTTGTGTTCCCGGAGACCGTGTTCACCGCCGTCACTGCCTACCAAAACCAGCTCATCACCAAACTCAAGATAGACTCCAACCCCTTCGCCAAAGGATTCAGAGACTCTTCGAGGCTCACGGATTTTGATAGGTGAGTGTCTACAATATTCTATATGAACTGAATACATTTGCAAAGACCAATCGTCATCTCCCTTCTATCATACTTGTAGGAAGCATTATCTTTTTATTTGTATTCGAGGCAATATATACAGTTTTTCAATTATGACATAATTTCCACATGCGAACTCTAATCTCGCTTCTAACGTTACTCGAGTGTTGATCCAAGCAAATCGAAAATCCGACGAGATAATCATTATGTTACCGTCAAATTCACAAAACGTAAAGTAAATAGTACGTAACGTCTGATATAGCAGTCCGAAATGAATGGCGCCGTTTTGTTCAGCAAGCCACCAATTCTGACATTACGACCACGACCACTCTGGCAAGAGTGTAACGATTGAGAAGAACGTCTGATATGTGTTTAAAATAGATTAACCTGATCATAAAATATATAGCGTCCTTGATATTTAAATGCATTTTATAAGAACGCCATCCATACATTCAACATACATATGCTAATTCACACATTGCACGCGAAGCGCGGGTTATAGTTATCTGTGACTGCTGTGATTATTCTGTAGTTCTATATAGATATTACCAAATGATATCGATAATTAAATACTAATGCTTTAAGTGCAAATAATTACGTTAATGGCCTGTCATATTATCAATACGGACCCAAGGTTACCTTCAACTGACGTGATGGACACATGTCCTTACTTGTGAGTGTGTGTTTTCAAAGTGCACCAAAACGCGGCGTAGCGCCGGAGGCGAGTTGATTAATTGACAGGTTATTAGCAACAGTTGAAAGGCATTAGGGCAGCCGGCCTGCAATTTGCGGCGAGCAGCGATACGTGAATAAAATATTAAAAAAGCGCTACTCCGCTGTGTTATTCTGTAAGGTATCTCAGCGACGAACTCGACGTCGAGTGTTTGTTTCAATCATAGAAAATTGATACACAATACATACACGATGAGGTTCAATTTCGTGTGTTTGAAACCGACACTCGACTTCGAGTAGTCGCTGATGTCTGCGAAATAACACGTACCTGACCGAATGCTAATCGAAACCGCAGATTTAGTGATCGTTGTTATCCCTCTTATCCACTAATCTCAGCGCAAAAAATGGAAATATGGCACAGCAGCGCTAAATTGGGCGTAAATATAAATAATTTGCAGCATTTTGATAATGTTTTATGAAACTCGAACATTTAAGTATAATATTTATCGTTGATTGTTCTGGTACTTGTGTACTGACTAAAGGATTGTATATTTTTTGTCTTTTGTGTGGTTTTTTTTATACAAATTTAACCTTTCTCAATAAAACCGTTTTTACTTAAAACGTAGACGAAGTTCGTGTAACAGCTGGTATATACGCATGAAATATATTTAGCTTACGCAAAGGCTGCCTTGGTATTTACCTTTCAATAACTGAGGTAGTTGCCGCTCGAGACATTAAGCCGCACTTACGTGAGTTGAGCACACAGACTAATGAAGTCTTAAGGTGGAGGCCAGGTGTATTGTGACCAGTGAACATGATTTATTACGACACTATACATAGATACCCATGACTTCGTCCGCGTAGAATAGTCACTTTGGGCTAACGCTATCTTTATCTCGCGCCTTCATTTATGTAGTGTACTGTTATATATACATTTCTCAATAATCTTATTTATAATATTTTTTCACATCTGACCAGCCGCGGTATTTACTAAGGTTTCTCAACGTCGAACTCGACGAAGAGTGTTGGTTTCAATCATAGGAAAGTGATACATAAAATACAGAGGATAAGGTTCAGTTTCGTTTCTTTAAATCAATACTCGACGACGAGTGCCATCGCGAGAAGAAAAATTGTTCAATCGTCAAATCGTTTTCGTAGATCTTTACAAATCCGTCGTTATTATTTTGCAATCTTTAATAATATTATAAATGGGAAAGTATTTCCGTCTGTCTGACTGTTTACTGCGAAGCCTGACTGAAAACTGAAAATCCGATAGTATAGACATAAAAAATCACTACGCGGACGAAATTGCGGCTAACACCTAGTAGTATTATAATCTCTTAATGTATCGTCAAGAATGTAAAGGTACACCTATAATTGGCGAACATTCATCTCTGAAGTATTTTTTTCCGCTCATTAAGTCAATCGGCGAGATCGGCTCGAGAGTTAGCCTGGAGGCACCGCGCGGGCGGGCGTTCCCATACACAACCACTACTCCGGGAACTTGTCACTTCACCAACGAAACTGACATTACTGAGTAAAGACATACATTTGAAACTCTAAGAACCCGCATATCACGATTTCCCACTGGTCATACCAGCAACCTATGTCCTACACACATGATATTTATTCTTATTCAAAAGTAGGCCAATCGACGTTCATTACTGCCTTACCAGGGCCTGAATAAATTATTTTTATTTTCGCTCAATTCTCATCATAGCAGACTTTTTCGATTTCAGGGTACAATTCTAGTGCCGAGATTTTAAAATGTTATCTGTAGTCATTAAGCCGTGTTAAAATCGAAGTGATTTCTAATTATAGATAGACCGATCCGGATTGTCTGATAAATGCTAACCCTGTGGCCATGAGTTGCAGGCAAGACAAGAAGCTATGCTTAAAAACAACTCTTTCAAAAGCTCAATGAATCCGGGTTCCAAGGTCACAAAGTTTCCAAAGACAAAATGTTATCTCGAGTTGTTGGGGTCAATTTTAGTTCGAATTAAATATACGCACGGGTTTGTACTGAGAAAAGGGAATTTATTTATTAGTTAAGAAAAATTCAAATGTGAAGTAAGTAGGTAATTGTTCAGAAACGTGAACGTGTGGTAGAGGAAGACACGTTGCGGCGTGGAAACAGTCCACGTCAACGGCGCGGCCGGCCGGCGGCGGCGGCGCGCGTAATCACAGGGCCCGCTCTCATTATGCCCTAAACGACAAATTAAACCGAGTTTCTATTATCTGCCCATCGGTGTGATGCACGCCCGTACCGGTTTCTCTCCCCGAAGCGCTGTGCCGACGCCTTAAATCGCTCACCTGTTTTATACGCATTTTATGCGCCAATAGTCTATGCATAAACAATTATCGATCACCTCTGAGATAGCCTACCTAATTGAAAGCCATCCAGACATAATAACATACGTTTACTAATTTCACTTTTCGCTTTAAATACCTGACGTTGGAAAGACAGCATGATTTATACGAAAAGTATATAGAACACCTAAGTATGCACATGACAATAAATAATTCGGCGTTGTCTGTAATGAGTACCACTTACGCAATGATAATAAGTAATATCTTTCGTTTTATTATAACAAACTATAGTTTACGTATTTGTTTTTCAGCCACATTTATAATTACAAACAAAACCGTCAAGACAACATTTAATATCGAAAGGAAGTAAAAAGATTTCTCTATGAGCCGGATTTCACTACTCATATCTTTTAATACTGCCCATGTCAGTAATTTCGGCTAATCTTTAAATCATTATGTTGTAAAGCCCACACATTTTTTTCTAAGTAGTAGGCTGCTACCATGATCAGCAGAATTATCGAACCTATTAATAATCTAATCTCCGTACGCGTCAGTACGTTGCTACCGATTTGGATTAATTGATACAGCATCGGCGCGATGATAGTTCACCACTCTAGTGATTGACGGCTAATTCGAGATGTTATCGATGCAATTACGGCGCTTCCTTCGTCCGCTGCCGCCGACCATCGACCGCGCGAACTATACTCGCGACGCACTACCGCACAATTAGGTACTGACATTCACTTTTGATAGCTTGGTATTTTAATGGACATTTTAATTAACAAGCTACTTACGTTTTAGAGCTGTTTTTACAGTTGGGACATTCACACCATGTATGATAATCGACTAACTAGCATTGAAATTGTCAAACAAGCAACTTGATACTTATGCAATAAAAAGGCTACATTTATTAAGCCTGTAGTGAAATGTATCTATTTTCTCAACCTGGTTCTTGACGGACTGAACGTAACCAAAATGTATGAATATGTAAGTAATCTATATCTATGTGTAAAAAAGAATCAAATAAATAATTTACTACCTACGTGCGCATGTTACAATCTGATGCAATTTACTTTAAATCGAAATGCCATAAAATTAAATGATTATGCCTGAATGACTAACTTTCCACTTATAGAGTCCAGCGGATTTGCCGCTTTCGTTTAGATTTAATCTAACCAGCATCTTGAGTCTTCCACGTGTAAGTAACAGAATGAAAGGCCGAGTAATTAGAGGTAAGCGTATCTCGGTCTCTGTTGATCGGTGTCAGCTGGAACACCGCTACCGTGTGCCGCGCCGCGCCGTCATGCGCCAGACCGACTAATTCACTCCAACGTCTTTACACTATCGATACGATCTCCACGCGAATTGCCACTCCACTGTCTGTCACTTACACGACTTGTCTTGGCCATTGTGGGTTAATTTTAAAAGTTGATTTAAGTACTTGCGAGTGTATTGTTTGCCAGAGATAAATTTAGAGCCACTTTCTATTTGGTCTATCAAATTCACACCGGTATAAATATTAGAATGACCACCTAACGGCACTCAGCCTTAATGACTTCCTTCGCTGACGTCTGAAATCGTCAGACAATAAGTATGATGAATTGCTATTGTGTGAGAATCGGGCGGAGGAATAATTTGGCGAGGTGGCCACGGCGGCTTTTCATCCATTAATTAATAAGATACGCCCCTCGCTCAATCAGAGCCGATATTTAGCCGCGAAGAGTTATATTTATGTTCGGACGCGCCTCTCTGTTAATTGCGTGCGATTCACTTACGAGCTAGAAATAACTTTAACGACAACTGCGTGTCGCCCCCAGGCGGCGGTCTGCTTTAACACTTTACTAAATGTTTTTTAAGTAACAAAATCTCTATCAGTGAACAAAAGTTGGATTCAACATAAAGAATATGAAGATCAGAGGTAGCAGATATTATGGTACCGAATTACAGCGTTAAACTATTAACACACACAATTTCCATTTTGGGATTTTTTTAATTTTGCCTACCATGAACCCAGATTAGCAATGTTTGTATTGAAATAGTTTTTTATTCTGAATGAAAATTAAGTCAGCAACTCACGTGATATGATTTAACAGCCTAACCAAGTGGTCAACAATAGTGATGAACGGTAAACTATATTTATTTATAGTTATGATGTTTATAACTAGAAAAATATGTTATTTTATTTAAAATTTTCATGTAAAAAAAATTTTCGATAAAAATTGCGTAGCAAGATATCGATAAGCGCGTTCGCGAGCGTGGTGCAGTCCTATCAGCGAGCTCTAAGAGCCGCCGCCCTGTAATTTGCCGGCGAGTGGTACTGCTGATACCCTGATCATAATAAATACACCATTAACGCCCCCGCAACACACGAAACGACATAACTGCATCATTTAAAAGCTGAGATTTCCTCTAAAGTAATTTGACTTACGACGTTTTTCGAATTATGGTTTGAGTCTTTCAGATATGAATCAGTAAAAATCTGACTACCAGTCGATAATTTGGGTGGTTAATAATTGCTGACAAAATATGGGACTAAGCTGCCTGGGGTAAAGGTTTAGCACTTCAGCGTTAAAGTTAGGTGTTACAATGAGATTGCTAGTTTATGTATTAGGTACATGTACCTAATTATCAATAAGAGAAATCATTTCATATGGGTACTACTTCATAACTATAAAAGATGGGAAAAATACCATAATTTCTACATCATCATTTATATATTAGTTACAGCGTTTTTTACACGTATTATGTGTTAAAACTGTGTCAAATCGCCGAGTGGCTGCGGATAATAAACGGTTACGAGACCAGTAAACACCCATCATTATTGCTTTTTTGTGGAAATTAGGAAGATTCACAAAAAAATCTATAATATGATTGTTGGCGTGTGTGGGCACTACCTGTTTTAATAGCCGATGCGGAGCCGGCGCCCGGGGCCGCGGCGCGGTGATAGATTTAATTCGACACGCATCTCCTGATGTCATGCCAATAGCGAGGTGGGCCTCGAGCTCGCCGTGTCGTCACGCTCCTTTGCCGCTCCGACGAGCTCTCGCATCCATGGACGCGGCATTATTAATAAACACTCAGGTCCGCTATAAACCAAATGCTATAGACGGGAAGAAGTCTGCGTTTATTAGATTTCTATTGACTGGGCGTGAAATATGCAATAATGCACGCTTTAAGTGTTTTACCGATAGGTTCGTAGAGATGCGAAAATAGCGAGTTAACGGGAAGCGTGCTCGGTGGCGGTCGCGACAACCTCCGGGAACCGATAAAGGGCAGCGCGCACCGCGCTATAAAGGCGCGGGACGAGCTCACAGCGCGCCTCGTTAACTGCGAGAACAGTCATAAACATGTTTCAACGAAACAATCCTCAACGATATAAGTAATATTTAGAAACTTTATTTTTGAAGATTAATAGTTATATTGCTCTGATTGCTAACCATAAGTGTTCCTTTCATTCTAAGCTTAAACGAGAAAATATTAATTTATTTCAGACCCTCCATAATTCTGATTTACAAAATGTATAAGTACGTCAGCTCATGTGTCATGTGTATGGTGTTTTATTGTATTTCGCAACGCAACGCGGGCCGTCGGTGGCCTATGTCGTTCTTCGAACTCGGTTTATAGACTACGGACCGCTGAAAAGCCAAGTACGCGCGCGCTTGGTAAACTAGCTTCTTCGCGGAACCTAACTCCGTCGACGGCAGTTTGCTCTAGCGTCGCTGAAATAAGACTTATCGTCATTCGAACCTTATTTCCCGCTTCTGAATATTTCTTGGAAGTTTAACCATTACATCAGTTTTGACATTCACTTAAAATTATGATCTATTCGCCTTTCGTGTCCAACATTGAAGATAGTATTTTGCTACACATTGCTGCAAAATATTGTCACAATTTTTTATCAAAAACAAGTAATATATAGTATAATAGTAATATATAATCCAGAATATTAGGACATTTATTATGGAAATGTAGAGATTGATTTATTAATATGGTACTTAGTTGATAACGAGTTTTGAGATATCTGCAGGCATTGTATTTTGATACTTAATGATTTTTTGTTTTTGTAATATCGTCAGAGACCCAATGGAGCTGATGTTGATGGAGCAGCAGCTGCTGAGGTCACCGCTGCGTCTGTACGCAGGTGGTGCGAGCGAGGAGGAGGCGGAGAAGCGCGCGGCATGGGCGCGCACTCCACCCGCCCTACAATTGCTGGCGCTGGGCGGGCGAGCCTGGCCCGCCGCCTGGCCGCAACCGCTGGCTCTCCCACCTGACCTCTGGCTCCAGAAGCCACCGACGCCGCTACGCTATTGCCCTTACCCTCCCCCGACGCACCCCGCCGCGCAGCCACCCCGTAACGAACATGCGCCCTCTCCCAGACACCCTCTGTGAAATTATTACATTTAAAAACACTATCATTCCAAGTTAAGCTAGTGTATGTTCCCTATTAGTATAATATAATCTACCAATAGTAAGAAAGTTTTAATAGGAAAAGTGCTGTGACGATAACGACCACTTTATCACTTCTACAGTTGGTACTTGGACTATGACAGCCTGGAAGTGATGAAACGGACCTGAAACACTTTATTACCCCAAGTGAATACTAAAATAGTACCTAACTAGAAAATTGTACGTAACTTAATTATTAATAGGTATAGATTAAGAGGTTGTCGAATAGATTAACTATAAAACATAATTTCAAGGTTCCTACCCGAAAGTATAATAAGTTCTAAAGATAGTTTTAACGTAGATTCAGATTGAATATGAATTAATTATAGTGAAGTTACCTGCAAATATTACATAATTTATTGATACTTCATTTTGGCTCTATATATAATGCGAAGTTGAATGTAATACAAGAAGTGTAATGACTTATATTATTTATATAAGTATGGATATTATTAACCAAAGATTATTAATCACACACTTCATTGTCAGTGAAAAATAATAATAACTTGACTTCAACTTGAAGATCTAATCAATTTTGCGCACATTTTATGATACTTCATAATCGATGTATTGTGATCAAAATCGCAGGAAACGTAGAATCGATAAGCGATTTATTTCCAAACATATCGACTGCACGATGCATGTAAGGGGGAGTGAACTAGTGATAAATAATGTAGAGCTGTTGTTTTATTCCTTCAATGTGTACCCATTCCAACTATTTAAGTGTATTGCACATTGTTTTACATTGCTTGTAACCTGTCTGTCATGCTGGGGGCCGACTATGATACCTCAAGGAAATTTCTGCATGAAGTCTATCATAGTAGGCCTCTTGATATCAATGTTGATGATACAGCAAATATAGTTATGGACACCAGATGTAATGCCTAGTTTTTGTTTCGTTGTACAACTTTGTTTTGTTCGACGTAATATTACAATACAACCCATGGATTCCAAACCAGTGATAATATAATATTATTATTCAGTAATTAATATGTATTTGTGTGTATAATATGTTAAGACTATTTATATTCCACTCGTGTAAGTTATGAAATTGTACGTATTGTATAGTGGTTTACTAAATTATTTTTGTAGTATAAGCACTGTATATAGTGGGTCACCTAGATGTTTATAATTAATGGCTCTGACGGACCCTTGTAGAGGATTAATCTGCAGTTGCTCACAATGTCACATACAACATTATATGAAGTTTGATACAATAGTTTCATTTATATTTAAGTCATTCATCATTTCCACTTGTATTATTTTTATTCAGTGTAATTTTAGTGCAGATCTATATTCCATCGCACTTAACTCAGATAGACATTAGGAAAGATTTCAAGCTAAATGTTAAACAGTTTTTTAATTATTTAATTATTTATGAGAGGATTAAAAGCAGGCAGTACCCCGAGTATCGGTATTAGGACAGGAAACAAATACATTACTACAGTTGTTATTGTCTTAGTTACAAAGAGTACGCTATTTTCCGTCTTTCATAAGTAGATTAATCTTCGTGACACTTTTTATAGAACAAAAGAGTTAGTATTGTTCTATAAAACTTCATAGAGTTTGTACTCAAGTAACTTCATAAACAGATAAATTACTATGAAGGTATTGGATAATTATCACAAATTATTGTGACTTTTTATTTTTACAAACCTTACATAACATAGTAAAACATAGTATATATGAGTACTTAAAACACAAGTAGGTAATACAGGAACAATCAAATAAAAAAAAAACAAAAAATTGTGTGAAAAAAAAGTGTGTTATTTATGTATGTATATAATACATTAATCCATACTAATTATAATAAAGAGGTAAGATTTGTTTGTTACGAATAAGCTTCGAAACCGCTGAACCGATTTTAAAAACACTTTCACTAATAAAAAGCTAAAATATCGCAGAGTAACATTGGCAATATTGTGAATCGAGTTAAATTAGGGATCCCTAAAAAAATGCGAGCGACACCGCCAGTAAATGTATAAAAATGTTCCGTATAATTAATAAAACCGTGTTAAGTCGGCTACACTGTTCTTGTTAGCTATAAATCTCTTCGCACCTTAACTATGACATGTTAATGACTATTAATTATTTCGCAAATTTCCATTTAATTATACGTATATTATGTTCGTTAGAAATGAAGATTAATTTAATAATACCTATTAATTATGGTATCAGTTCAAACATATTTCTCACACATTTACGTTTTTAATCCTGCATTCTACCTACTTTTCCTTATTTCACAGCGTACTATGATTGCAATTGATGAATACTGTATAATAATAAAGACGTTGTGAGCAACACAAAAAGTAGGAACACATATCAGGGTTCAGCCCTAAGTGTTAATAAACTGAATTCAAAAGTATATTTGTTTTATTTGGTCGAACACCCTTAAAAATGTCACCGGCAGTTTTATTTCCTTTTCCTGCAATCTCTTTTCTGTGCTGCTACGATAGATATGTCAATGACCGGAGAAGAAAGAGCTAGTTTTTTTGGACGCATATTTTTTGCATTTAGTAGATACCAAATACTATGGGTGCAAGCTTTGCTAAGTTTGGGACTAGATGGCGATTTACATAATTATATTTAACTTTAAATACAACTTTTTGGATTATTATCATTTTGTCTTGCTGCGTTATTTTGTAAGGTTTGTCAGCGACGCACTCGTCGCCGAATGTTAGTTTCAAACATACGAAATTAAACTTTATCATGTATATAATATGTATCAACTTCCTACTATTGAAACCGCCGCTCGAAGTCGTGCTCGAAGCTAATAAACCTTATAGAATAACGCGGCTGCCCTCTGTTCCTGAGCTTCATCGTATGCTGCTCAACGCTTGATGCGAGGGCATACAATGCGCTCTCATTAATACTCTTAAGTCTTAATTAATGTCTCTTGAGTAGTGAGTAATAAAGCCTTGTTATGTGCAGGGTTTTATTTTATTTTATCAGCTTGCAAATATTATATGTTATGCTACTTACGCATACATACATATATACGTATACCCACGCTTGTATTCCTCGAAGAGGTAGGCAGTGTTGTAATGACAACACTCACTTTTCACCGAATATGATTAAGTGCTAATGTGACAGATGGTGAGTCTATCGCCGTCTTAGGCACTGTACATACGTCTTTGAATGACTTCTCAGACATATGCAGCTCTTCTCATGATGTTTTCCTTCACCGTAGAGCACGTGGTGTGAAATCACTGCACATAAGTTGCTGCTACTTACGCGTTACTACGCCAGTCCTTTACCACCTTTATTTTGACATATGTTAACAGCATCGCGTAGTGATAATTTGATAAAATATTAAACACAAGGAGACAAAGTTGAAGAACTCGTTATTACGTTATTTCGATTGTCTGATGATTGTATTATTTTCAAATCCGATGAGTTAAGCACAAAAATATTTTTTTTGGTCCAATTATATTTTTAAAGACGTAATACCGAGACAAAACTTACCCTACTGAATTTTGTTGGAATTCATAACTGCCAATATTATTAATTCTGAAGTCTACAATGAATCGTTACTATTGTATATGATTGATAAGTAATAAACATTCGTCACACTTTTATTTTCTGTGTTTATTAAGTGTCATTAGGCATTATTAAGCGCGTGTATCGATGATGGTCGGCCTTCCGTCCATCCGGTAATTGGCGGCGATGCAAGCGGCTACAAATTGAATGCGGCCGCGGCCCGAGGCGTCCATTGATGGATCTTCTGCCATTGGGAAATTATAGCTGGCCCTTGCGACAGCTTCGCAAATTGTGCGTATAATGCTAGTAAATAATACGCCATTCCCAATAAATTCATGAAGCGCTATGGAGTAAATATATATCTCACGTGTTGCGCTCACAGGACACGCGACTATTGCATTTGATATAATTTGTATAGCACATTACCATGTCATGGGTTTCATTGGCATTCTATCTGCTATCTGAATCTATTCGAATCTATATCCTACCCGTGGTCTACAATCTCACCATACACTTACGTTTCATCCCTTTGTCTGCGCGAGACATTAAGAACCAAGGGAATAAAGGACGCGAGCCGTCTCGGCCGATGCATAAATTAGTGAGGGCGTATTTCGCAGACACCAACTGATTGACTCCTTTCATTACAGCTTCGCATTGTTCGGCGTCTGAGAAAAATTGCATATCCTTTCGGAATCACAACACATTTCATAATTATGGACTATTGTGGCGTTGTCGGGGCTAATTCTTCGGGGACGGCCGCTCTCCTCGCCCCAGGACCTTTATATTATATTGGCAGACGCTAAGACAGACCGATCCATAATGGTTGGCGTTGATTAGTTTTCAAAAGAAACACTAGTTCAAGGAAAAGACGGAGATTTAATGTATTGTCAGGTAAGTTCAAGAGGGTATTATTGTAAAATATATGTATGCTTGTCATGTAGGTACATAAACACCGGAGAAAGGTTGTTAAACACAGATCTTATTTCCTTCGTACTTCTTCTGTTTGGAGTGCCTTAAAATTACAATTAAAATTTATCTAAGATGCTTTCGGAAACGTCCCATTGCGAATGTATTTATGGTCTTAGTTAAGTATACGATACTTATGCCTATTTGTCGAACATGGCGGTGGTATTGTTCTCATGGCTCTGTAGATGATCAGTGATAAAGGAGGATAAGCGTCTGGGGCCCACGTACTAGCCCTGTGCCCGGTCGTGCCCCGCGCGAGATCGCGATCTATCCTATCGCGCCCCTGGGAACTACAATTACTTCAATTGTAAAGATAATTGCGATACTATTTAGTTGCAACGTGATCTAAGTACTCGCTACTATCTATCACAATTACAAGATCGAGAAGAGCGAAGAGAATAGGTTTCTACCTAGAAACATAGCGTGTAAATTCAGCCTGTTTTCAAATGTACCGTTTCGATCAATCGGGGATCAGTCTAGACGGCTGTCGCTCACTTAGCTTGGTATAGTTGGGACTTTAGTCCGTGCCAAACGTTTTTCTAAGTCAATGGTTTAACGGTGTCCGTCTGTCGAGCGCGTCCGGCGTCAGCTGCCAGCTCCAGCCATCGGACAGACAACTAAATAGAGCTAGGCTAATCGTCGCGTCCAGAAAGGGAAACAACGCATTACTCCGTCACGGTGTTCCCAACAATTGCTTTGTTATAGGCGATAGATGCCTGGCCGATCGAAGCGGTCTGACGCCTGGACAAGACAAATAAACAAGTAAGGTTAGTTCCGAAGGGGAAATTGTTGCAGTTTTGCGTAAGATTTTGTTTTTATTAAATTGTTGTTGTGTGTGTGGATAAAACACGCAAGTTTGGTAACAATGAAGAGTGAGTGACAGGCAAGTTGGTGCAAAGTAGTGTGATTAGGGCGCAGTCCGTGGTGAGTGGCGGCGCGGAGGGGAGCCGTCGTTAGCTCGTGACGTGATCGACAGCAGACAGCCTAACCACACTCAATACACCTATACTATACTACATTCTGACCCAGGAACCAGGAACGTGCAACGGTATTTTTCGTCTAAATAGACCCTGCTTAGATTACCAGCACTACGCTGGAAGAAGTATAAATTAAAACTTGCTTTGAAAAAAATATAGAAAGGGTTTAATATTTTTCTCAAGTCTGCATTACCTTAAGATTATTTTCTATTTCAGTAGATTACAGAATCGCATAAACTAGAATCTTATGAACAATTAAATTTATTTGGTGTTTCGATTAAGGTTAAACACAAAAGTGCTCCGGGCATTCAGACCGTGTCAGATGGCTATCGATAATGTGACAATAATAGGAGGAAGGGGAAGAGATGCGTACATATCGCCGTCGCACCAACTAGGTCTCGACTGGAATTGCTGCAGGCGATCTAGTATAAAACAGTGCCTTTATCACGAGTTTTGCATCGATTTCGCTATACTCGCTAGCGTTACCAACAATATTTGAGTATTCATGAAATAATTTACCAGCACAATTTATCATAAAAAATATTCGGCGGAGACGCTAAGTATAGACTAGGAAAAATAGCAAACTTGTGACTGGCAAGGTATTTGGTAAATTTTCCCACTCAATTCTTTAAGAATGAAGAAGATTTCTTCAGTCAATCAGATTGACTACAGACAATGAGAGTGTAGTCAATCACCAAGGATTTTAGTACAAGTCTGACGGATAGCAAATCTATCGCCGTCTATGGATTTTGATATACCATATTTAAAAGACCCAGACACAATTGTACCGCGTTGAAAAGACATTGTTTCCAATAAGCAAAAATCTGTATGTATCAGGACGCATAACCTTTTTAACGAATGCCAGCGAACGCCATATATTATTATTATTGAGTAACAGACATCCAAATATACAATCCACATAGACAAACTTAACAACATTTTTAGAAATTACCATTACCGCCTTGGCCTTAGGTGATATAAGACATTTCGAAATCAAATTGTGGGTTACAGATCGGATAATTTACTTTTATTAATCATATGAGATTTTACTTACATTTTTATTTTATTTTTCTTTTTCACTATGTGATAGGGTTAAATAAGCTATGTATAAACAGATAAATAATTATCATATGAGATTATAATGAGATTGTAATTTGAAACCACAACTATACACCCAACCTTGAAATAGTGTTTATAATTGCACACATTTATGTTTTGTCTCGTCTCGGTCTCCGCTTGTGTACTTATTGGACCATTTTATTACTTAGTAATTGGTCTCAAATCAAGAAAATCATGCTTCGTTGAGCTTGCTGCCGTACTATCCATCCATAATTAAACTTCAGATTTTATTAGCTTCTTTTTTTTTCATTGCCATATCGGTACCAGGGAGGTTATATATGTTTGTAATATTAAGCGTGCGGGGTAACTGCGTATTCACACACATCAGAAAATGATTATTGCGCTCTCAAGGTCAGCGCTCATAGCTTGTGACGTGATCAATAAGTGGATATAAGCTATTGAGCTCTGTAAGCAACAGCAAAGGTAGAGCAGTCACTTAGAACAGTAAAATGCTCTATATTTATGGCCTGTCCCATGACGATGTCGTTGTGATGATACCTTTTACCAGCCAGTTTGTCTGCGATTTTTTTTAAGATTTCTATGTTCGTCGTTGCCCTGAAAGCTATCTATTCAAAATTTCAACAAAAGTTGCAACGAACGTACAGACTCATAAGACAGCGCCACGCCTCATTTAGATCTCATAATGATCACGTTTTATCAAGCCTTTATGTTTTCTACAAGCTCTCGTCATCCCTTTATTCCAAAACCCTTTGCCTGGATTTGCTCACGTTAGTGCAGCAGTTTTGACACTTCTCTTCTTTGAACACCCTCCTGAATCCGGTTATCATACTGCCATCCTCTTTCAGCTCTCTCACGGTCAGGTAGAACACTTTGGGCACATCTGGAGAGGAAGACCTCTCCAGAGATGTTCAAAGTGTTCTAACTTATTTCTTTCTCATTTTAAATGGTTCACAAAGATCTCATTGTGTTTTCAACTGTAGAGTTCTTCATGCTTTCAAGTAAAAGTAGTAAAGTATTTACTTATTAGACATCCACAGATTAGGTTGGGTACCCTCTTCGGAGCATCTGCGCAGGCATGCGCTGGCGCATACGTTGAGAGCACGGTACGGTGCAGCGCGAGGTGATCCTTCAGGTGTGCTCGGACTCCGCCCCCTTGTTTATTGCTTATTAGCGGCCGCGGCGGCGCATTTGAACTGCTGCTCTTTGTTCTCGCCGGCATCCCCCGCCCCCGCACCTCCGCGCACCCTCCGGCCGGTCACGACGTGGGTATGCTACGCGAAACATAAATTCTTGCTATTTGACGTTGGCCCGCATTGGTGATACTGATCTCAGTTCAATGATATTATATCATAAGGAAGGAAGTGTAGGTTCGAGCTTAAAAGCTTTCTAACCATACGTACATTACTGAGTTACATTGCTGGTAATGTACAAAGATAAAATATTCTTCGTATAAAATCAGGTGATGTAGGAAGGAATTATCGTTGTTTGCACATTACTTGTATTGTTGTGAAAACTACTTGGGTATGTAACAAGTTAGTTTTAAGATACTTGCTTTAAAAATAATACAGTTAGAGCACTACTCAATGAGCCGGGAAACCAAACTCACCAAAACCCAACATAAGGCTTCTGTTCTTTTAGCCGGAGGATTCCGATATGCCCTTTGAATTTCCTGGACCCATACAGGGGGTAACGTTTAACGTGATAAGGGGCAAATTTTATTTTCTATAAGAAATCTCTTAATTTTTTTATACTTTGTAGTTACAAATGCTGAGCTATTAATTTGATTATTAGTAGATTTGGCAAAGGCCACATTATATAGAAGGCTATTGTGCTAATTAATGCTAATATTGCGGCTTTCCATAGTGTCTACAATGTGTAAAATGTAAGCGCATCGCATGTCGGGCAGGCGATGATTGCAACCGAGCTGCGCAGACGCTTCGCCCGATGATCACCGGACAATTATCACGCTTGCTCGCCTTCATGCAACACCTACTCATTATGGTAATATAACTACTGAACAATGTATAGTGCTCAGAACTAGCACTAATTAGTACTTTCTTTGGCTTTACATTTTGCTGAAAGACGATAAAGATAGAATTATTAGAAACTCTAGGGTTCCATCCGACCATTTCAGGGATTTAGGTAAACAGATTTTCCTAAATTACGGTTGAAAGATATTTGTTCCATAATATTTGCATGAAAGAGACGCAAAGTTTTTCATACAGAGCATTTAAGATGACGAAAATCGTTTAGTTTCTATCACATTAGACTCTGGTCCATATCACATAAGTGAATGTCACGAGCTTTAAAAGCGAGGACCATTATTTATGGTATTAATTTTTCTTACAACAACGCCGTCAAAATTCTGGGAACGAGATCGATATCAGACAATATTCAATAGCAAACGCATTAGGCACCTACGTAGTCTCGAGCGTGGGTGATACATTCCCCGAATAGCGATCTAACAAGAGACTGACATTTGACGAAGGCTCCAGAGCTATCATCGAAAAGGGCTGCATCACGCAAATTACGTATTCGACACGCATCGTGATAAACGCCCAATCTAAGCGAATCTTTGCATCGAACGTACAGAATAAGAACGAAGAATCCGATTTCAAGCTTACAATTTTTTTGGGAAGCTATACCGCATAGTCGTTTTTATCCCAAAGTTAGACTAACATCTGACTCGATATTCTAGTAAGGTTCTATTATGTTTCAGTAACGATTTATAAGGGTTTTCCGTTCAGAAATCGGGTCAGTAGTCTTTGAGGCCTGGATGAGTAGGACTCCATAGCGGATAGATACGTGGAAATGCCTATCCCCTGAAATAAAGTTCAAAAGGCCAAATTTGGTAATATTATGGTTTATGTGAGAAATTATGGCTTTAAAATATGTATAATGTTATTAAGTGTGCATGTGTGAAGCGATGTGGCTGATAGTGGCTGGGCGAGGCGCTTGCTAATGGGTATGATAAGATCGTGCGACCACGCCTCGGTTGCGAGTTGCACCGATCCTGATTTACTAAAGCGTTTTGAGATAACCTAAGATGAGATTTTTTAAATTTATACCAAATTTCGATTTTTTTCATCCATAATTTTGTTGGAATTGAAGCCGAATACTTTCGAAACTAGCTTGCCTACGTAATATATTGATTACGATTATATTTTGTCCACTAGTCAAATTTTGCATCACTTTGAATATTCTATATATTATATTATCTTTAACCTGGTTAGTATTTTAATGTCCACTTAACGTTTGGTTCGTGTGAATACTGTAACTGATATAAAAGTGAAAACGGTGTTCTATAACGGTCCAAAATGCATTTATATAATTACTTCACTATTAGTTTTTTTGTAATAAAATGACGTCGAATGTAATTTTTATTTTCAAAGGTCTATTAAATATTTTATTGAACAGGCCATTTGATGACCCGGCCAGCAGCTTGGCAGTTCTCCCGCAGTAATAATGGTTTCAATAACGGTTTTCCCAGCATAAAAACTTACGTGTATTCGTTACGTCACACGAAGCTCCCTAACTGGGCGCACTAACAAAGGATTTATGGAAATTATTCTATCTATTTTTATTTTTTAAGAGAGGCTCAGGACACTCCGTATTTTATGTTTATCTTTACTTTACTTATATAATAAAGCTGAAGAAACTTAGTTGAGTAAGACGGAAAAAAAGCGCTCTGGAAATGTATAAAACAATTTTGCGAGTCAAACTGTGGGATTAGCTAGTGGTTGATAAAAAAAATCTCACGATCATATTTTAGTGAGAATCTCGTCGTCACCATTAAATTTAATTGAACACGGTATCATCGGCGCATCGACGAAGTGTTGTTAATTGCACAACAGGATTTACGGAGCGTGAAATATTAAAACAGACTACACATAGTAGGTAAGTAAATTTATTTATTAATATTGCAATTGACATCTCATGAATCTTTTGTATATTTTTCGACTAAAAACTTCAGGTCCCGCTTAATATACTAGTTCGTACTTACAATGCATATTCTAAATGCTAATGTTAGGTCATTAAAGGGAATTGCTGCCAGTATCTTCGGAACCTTGCCTACAGGGACTCCTTTTAATAATATATTTTAGTTTTAAGATTATATTTTTTAAGGTTTTTAGTTATTAGATTATATTTTTAAGGTTTTTAGTTATGTAACACCTCCATATCATATCATTATATATACTTGCGACACGATTATTTGTCAGTTTCATTACTTTCACTTAACGATCATCTTGGCACACACGTAGTCAGGAGTACAGCAACGGAATTTAGGTTCCTTACATCATTATGCAGAGAAACCTGGGCAGAAGCTGCTTTTCACGGCCCAACCACTGAACAGATTTTGCTGAAACTCACTTTTACTTTAAGGTTGGATGGTTAAGATCCTGAATCATGTAACGTAGGGAAAAGTCGCGTGTAATCGAATCGACACAAAAAAATATGTGCTTCTTGTAAAACTATATTATTAACGAACTGTTTGATATAGCCGAGGAAGGTTATAATTGACAACAATGTAACATTTTTTGTACATTCGTCAGTTAGCCGTTACAAATTAACAGACGAGCATTCAACCGAACCAATATATTGCCTCATAATCGAGTTAATATCGGGGGCAGGGGGGTAATAAACTAATGAATAATGTGATTGGGTAATTGGAGCATCCGGAATCCATTCAACTCAGTACTTAAATATGATCTTTCTGTCGAGGCGGCGATCGTAATTATAGGATGTATGCAATAGACAACGCTTTTAACGTCTCATATATAAAGGTTGGTACTATACATTTATTACAGGTACCGTCAAGAGCTGTGAGCGCTTAGCGAAAATAGTGGGGATAGTTATCCCCGTTTTATTTATTCACGTTGCTTTATGCAGAAAAAAGTTCTAGTGTGCATCGTCACGCGATATGAGCTATCAGCGTTCATAGCTCGTGACAACACCTCCACGCCTGATATCATCCTTCATTCATTTAGAAACTTATGTTGTTTTATCTATTTAGAAAAGCAGGATATAGGACTGGAATTACGCCTGAGATAATCCTTGGCTAAAAAATAATTCCATCTCGTTTTGTGATACAGATTTAAAAAGGGATGTACATAGTTTTCGTCCGAGTTTTGTAATAAGAATGGGATATCTTGTTTGAATTTCGGCCTGCCGTTTAAATGGCCTTCACTTTAAAGAATCTAAACCAAATAATACTCTTATAGTTCTGTTGTATTTCTGCTGTGAGTCAGGTTGCCAGGGGGGCAACTATGATCCTTTAAGCAGCGCGACTTCTTAGCACTGACGTTTAATTTTACGGTACCTAAATCAAAGCTAAGCAGTTTTTAATACGCCATAATGTTGAGAAAGAGTAAGAGGTTTAGTTAGTTGGCTGGTTGTTATAATTTAATTGGCTCAGTAATTTCATTCGTACGTTGGTAAACCTGTGATGGATTTACCAACGTATTTTTATGGAAATAGTATTATAGTATAGATCTAAGCTTCGCAATGTCTACTCTTTCTATATCTATGGTTAATCCTCTTCCGGGATACTTAAACGCAATGAGTCCAGCAATAAATAGGAACGTTGTTTAATTGTCGGGATGCAATATCTTAGCGCAAAGGAAGGAATGGTCTGATCTCCGTGAGATACCTGTGTTTCGATGCAACGGTGATTATCATCTCCGCTTCACGTTAGTTATTTCATACATATAAATTGTTATACGACCGTGCTTATTGTGAACTAGCTGTGCCCAGCGGTTTCACCTGCTTAGACTTTATTTCACGGAATCTTATTTTTTTACAATAAATGTAGTCTAATTTACTCCAAGATAATAATTTACAAGGAGTAAATTCGTCGGCTATTCGAACGTGAAAGTTCCGGTAAACTCAGTCCAGCCGTTTCGGAGATCACTCAACAACCAACAGACAGACAGGCAGAGAAAACATTTTAATAGATATTGTTATTTTTTATATACGTACCGTAAATAAGTTAAAAAGTATAAATTATATCTAATTGATATGCATTTAGTGAAGAGTAATTTGGAATTACAAAATACATAAATATCACTTAACTATGCATGTTGATACATATTAAAATGATTACTTACTAACTTTTTCGATTTTATTTCATTATATAATATATTTATTACCTTAATTTATATTAACCATGTATTTCGGCTTCTACCCACTCGAGCGTCAAAATGAAAGAGCAAGAATACCCGCTTGAGAATGAATTGAAGTTTTGAATACGATCTAAAAACTGAAGTCTTGTCTTTGGTCCATAACTTGATTTAAAAGTCTTATATTTACGTAACTATAAGGCGATCACCAAAATGTTTTCCTCACAACAGCGGTCTCTTTAAGGATTTAGCGGTGGCATGATGGATGGAAAGGATCAGAGTGGTGGGCCTCGCACAATGGCTGCTCGGGTCCCAAAGGCCGAGATACGTCGATAGTGCATCGAAGGTGCGGTGTCACTGCGCCGGCGATGTTATCGCACACACGCACAATGTGACAAGTCACTACGGATTGCTATTTGCTCTAAATGACAATCTCATGATGTCATTCGTAAAAAAAGTTTGACGTCGTATTTTTTCGCGCGTAAAAAAAGCTTTGTTTCTTTTGGTGTCAAGTGCATCTTAAATTTTAATTTAATTAATAAAATAAGTCTACTTTTGCTATTAATGAATACTTCCATCGATTGCATGATTGTTAATTTTAACGTTGGTGCCAATTGTTACTTAGTTGATATGGTAATGTTAGTGTGTTTCCTATACCATGTAAAAAGAAATACCAATTTTTCATGGTCTTCAAGAAAAAACGTAACGTAATTTTGACGTTTACAGAAATCTTGAAATTGAAAGGTCAATTTATAGCCCTTAATCATGCTCATCATTATACCAATTTAAAAATAAATGAAATGTTACTTTATTTGCATTAAATGTATCAACACGTTTACACACACTTTATCGCGAGAGTCCAATTATCGCAATCTATTAAAAAAGTTAATTTCTTTTTTTTTTTATTGAGTCCATTTATTAACTGTGCTACTCTATATTTGGAATAGGAAATAGTTTTTTATTTGAATTGTTTTTAAAATACCCAATATGTACAATTAAACAGAGCATTCATAGAAATCGTCAGCATCGGTATTAGTAAATACCTATAGTGGCAGTCCGGAGTTTGTATTAGTGCCCGGATAGTGGAAATATACCCCTATTATATGGCACTTAATCAATAACTGGCGAAATGTGGTTCTAATAAATACTCCTCTGCCTGCCTCTTTCGGGGAATACATGCATGAGTATGTAAAGTTTACCATTGGTGATTAGATTAAATAGTTCTATATGTAGTCTACCTACTAGCTACATGGTTAGACCGGCTCACTAGAACTCTATAATTGTGTAACTGAAGTAAAGAAAGCGTTGAAAATATTTCAGTAATAACATTTATTTTAAGTATATCACCAAACAAAAGAGAAGTATAGAAAGCTCTAAATAACTAAGCGAGGATACTGGAGGTGACTGGAACCGCGGTCCCAGTCGCCTGATAGCATTTTTGAATCGGTTGACTGAAACCACATACCTATTTAGCATCAATGTATTACACAGTATTGTATGTGATGGAAAAGGCTTCGAGGCTAACAAAATTACGAGTGGTCCCACTCGCCTGATAATAAAAAAAAATAAAAACGAATCAAGCAACTGGGTTCAAATTAGTTAGCGGACCCGGTCGCCTGAATCCTCGACTAACCAATTCAAATCACAAAATGTAGTACTAAATTTGTAGATAATTCATACAAAAGAAAATTGCGTAGGTAGGTAGGTAACCTTAAGTAACAATATAATTTGTTAGTTTTATTATATGTACGTGTACGTAATAGTCGTTCGGGTTAATAAAACAGCTGGCGAGTTGCCGGCAAAGGTTTCGTTTTATGTCTTCATAATATCGATATGCACATAATTTCGGCTATCACATAGGGAGCTGTAATTGGTAAGTTTACGTCGTCGTAAATACTATTTAATTAAGCAACTAATATGCATAACTAGAAAACTTTACCATTAGTAATTGAAGGTTTTTTATTGCATTACATAAAAGGAGTGATATATTCTTTATAGTACAAGGGTGGGAAATAATCATACAGCCACCTGTCGGTAAGTGGCTGCAAGAAACTAAAAATGCTTTGGGATTTTAAAGCTAATGCAGATTACTTATGAAATTTCATACTAAAACCACTAAGCTCGGCAGTTTTACTCGCGTATAATATAACACATTCACTGCTAACATTTCAACTTCTTCGTAAATTCACTAACAGTTGGACGCACATTCGCGTCATTAGCAGTGAACGCGTGATCACCGTGATGCTATAAAACTTTCGAAAAATGAAGTCTAACACAAAAATAGTTTTACAATTCACAATTGAGTTCCTGAGACTAGCGTGAACAATCAAACAGATTATTTTGCCTTAATATTAAGGCAATAATAATTCCGCGTCTATAGACGCGGAATTTAAACTGATCAGATCGGATGAGTAAAACATACAATTCCTCTAAAGATGAAATTTAAATTAAGACTTTATTAACTTGTGTGCCTACGTACATTAGGCGTTCACACTCTTACCAAACATCAGCATTGGCATTCTACTTAATCACATACAATGTTGCGGTGCTATAAAATATAACACCACCACTATGATACAAAATAGGTGTAGATTCTGCTATAATTCCCAGCATTTTACGATCACAATCGCTGTGCCTATCAAAACAGCGTTCGATATAGAGTTGTTAATATTTATAGAGGATTTTTACTGAGGCCTTTGCCATCATGTCTAATTGCGGTTATTCGAATCAGTGATAGTGACAGATGTATAGAAATCATATCTATTCGTCCCTTACATTGAGTCGAACCAATGTCACAAGAGTTGATAGAACGACGCTTGTTCGCATTATTCTGATTTTATTAGATACTTGTATTACCTACTTAACTATTTATACCCGTATGAAATGTATATTGAAACTTTTCTCAGCAAGATGGGTGTGAGAAAATTATTTTATTGTCGAAACACAACTCGTAGTAGAGATTCTTGCAGTTAAAACATGCAATTTGTAACTGAGTTATTGTGAAATTGATTCGTGTATTTGTATAGATTTGTAGTTGTAGATATTTGTGCATTGGAACTGTGTCCAACTTAAGCGATTTATTTTGTATTTTTAAAATTGTTTAATATTTTTGGAACGAGTAATTACTGAGTTTCATGCCAGGTTCTTCTCAATAAAAGCAACCATCCGAACCTGGTGTTAGCATGTATAATCCTGTATAATTATGTCATTCTGACGATTTGAAAGTACATTGTAAATAGTCAAATAGAATAAATATAAGTATTTCTGTCTCTGTCTCTTCTGACTCTGATTAATTATATTATGTTATCAATTAGCATGTAAAGAATGGTATTTGGATTAAGCCCCAAAGCGAAAAGAAAATCACGGTATGTCGTAATTTTTTTTTATATTGATGCTTCAGAGGATACTGAGGTGGGTTCACACTATTAGTACAGTGAACATCAGTGTCGCAAGTAAAAGTTTTGACGCGTTCAAACGTCATCGCTTGACTTTGCGTTTTGCGCTTTTTTGTATGGAGACGTAAAACTTCCTACACTCGTCGCTTGGGCGTTATTATCGTTTTTAACGTTCCGATACAAAATAAGGAATAAACGCAATCGATACATTTTTAAATTTATACTTAGGGTACACGATGATGATGGCTCACGAGCTATCATGCATAGCTTAATAGAAATGTAACTTGTATGGTAAAACTCTTTGTTCCTGATATACGACGAAAAAATCACGAAATAGAAGGATGTCATGAATGATGATATAGAAGAATGAATACTTTTAATGTGCCAAGTGGCACTGTATACATAAATATAAAAATATAAGAATTGCGGTTCGTTTGTATTGCTAAAACTCTGGAAAGGCCGGACTGATTTGGGTTATTGTGATATTGATATATTTGTAGAAGTTCAGAATAGGCTTAAACGATGAGAAACTTAAATAATAAGTGAATGAAAGGGTCATCCAGTTAAAAATAAGAATTCTAAATATAATAGCTCGAAATGTTGGCAAAATAGAAGTGAAATACGATATGTTCAGATAACACGAACAATACGATGGCAACAAAGTGTAAGTATACGCAGCATTACATCTCAGACTTTATTACACGTTGGCTGAGAAACATAATCCATCGCTGGTTATGGGACAATGCGGCGTTTGCAAAGCTATGCGAAAACTGAACATGAAAGTATGCAAGCGTGTGCCTGAGAGTCAATCAATATCTTTTATGTATGTCTTCTGTAGAGGCATTAATGCTTGTGATATTGCGGTCGACGAAAGCCCGTCAAATAATATACTTAAGTAGTTTAAGCAGCCCTACGTCTGCAGTTCATTACATATATTACGATTACCCACAATATTAATTGTATGAAAAATGTATTGCCTCTTGCAGTCACATATAGAAGTAAAATATTATTATTCACATATTTTTTGCTGGTGTTTCGAGTTAAGGATTTTTTCTGGGCATAAACTCGATATAAATTTAACTTATTGTTACTAACACAAAGTCTTCTGTAGCCTGATTCTCGTAATGAAACGTAACGATGTCGTAGCGGCTTAGTCGTTGAATGTTTTCGTATTCATTATATCAAAGAAAAAACGAAATAGCTCAGTCATCGTCGCGACAACGTCCTATTAAGTTGAAGCCATATCGACGCGCTATTTAGGATAACATGAATACTATATTGGGAGAGGATTTGATTAGACCTATTTTAATTATATTTCAAAAGGTATATTACGTCAGGACACTATAACTACAGACAAGACATAAGTACCAAATAAACAAACTCAACATCACAAAATAATAATAATAAAAATTCGTTTAAATCTGTGATTTATTGCCTACAGAATGCTGAGAGGGATTGGAAAGCAACTAATTCTAACTTAATCAAAATGTTAGTAGCTGACTTTTGACTCTACAAGAACTTTAGGTCTATCAACCAGCAGAAAAGACCTTTGGTTGTTCGATCTTTTATTTGAAACCGAGTATCCATTTTAATTGGGCACCTTGGCAGTACTGGTTGGACAGATGGTAGAGCCATTTAATTTGGAGTTACGCTCACCCTTCTATTGAGCCCTTCAATTGAAATAATACTCCAGTCTAAATGAGTTCAGCATTAGTTCAAATAACGACCATTTTATCGATTATTGAACTAATCATTTAAAATATAGGTAAGCTTCTAATTTGATATGGCTACTTATTTTTCAGACACGAGTTGTGAATCTGAGCTATGAGCAGGATATACAAATATTATTAGTATTACTGTTTCAATACTTATCAGTGCATTTAACTTTTAATAAACGTGCGTTAACATATTCTTACATAATAATGATATCCATTTTTCTTCATCATAATAGAGCAATCGATCGAATACTTTGATGAAAACAAATCCACATTTATGGAAAAAATACTCAAAAGAAACTGTTCGAATAAGTACAGTACTGAACATAGCAAATGCACATTTTTAGTTAATCGACACTAGCGTTAAATTAAAATTACTCGTAAGCCTGCATTAAGGAATATATAGTTATAAAAAAATATTAAAATAGCATCGTCCGATTATTTCACTATATAAAATACTTGTCTTGGCTATTAAACACCAAGTCTTACCCAACATGTTAATTTAACGTGTATACACTTATTGCATGAAATAAAATTGTTACGCACCGAAATCACTTGCCTTATTTTTGGTATATCTTCCGAGGCGGGAGTTCAATCAAAAATACATTCTCCTGTCTCATATTTGGGTATATTTTACTATAAACTTTATCGTCGAGACATAGGGAGTAGAATCAAATCAGAGGGTTCCGTGATTGGGGTATTACAAGGTTGTGAGTGTGTTTTGAAACAGACACGACACTGATACACTTATTATATTACTGACGTCAAGGGGTCAGATCTATGTTTGTGTGGGTGTGAGAGTGCGTGGGTGGGTAAATCACCACGGAACAAGTTTACAAGTGTAATTGTCGTAGCGGGTGTTAGTAATTGATTTATTCCACGCAAGGACAGCTCTGACACTAGTCTATCTCTCTATGGTGCCCTATCTGATCTTCTATTGGGGGAGTTGGTGCGACAAATTGAGCTGTAATCAGTTTTATCAGAGCTAGGAACTGGTTATAATAGTATTTTATTTATATTTGACCTAATCATTATAGTTACGAAAAAGTATGTATTGTGATTTCAGATGTGGTTCTTGCTTCATTTGATATGCACGTTCTTGGAAATTGTCCTATTTATGGTGGAAGTAGAAACGCCATTTAAGTACAAGCAAAATGATTTTGTCTGTTTGATTGTATGCATTGCTCTTCTTTATTGCTTACGATCTATATGTTTAACTCCGATGAGTTTATACCTGAAAAGATATTTTTAGATAAAAGGTTAGAAGATAGAACGATTAGAACAAGAAGTTTTTAATAGCCTAAAAACATCGTTACCCTAAGTGAAACGAGGGTGGTACGCTAGTCTTATACAAAATACGAATTCTTTCGAAACTTGCGCTAAATTCTTTTTATCGCCAGAGCAAAGTATCAATTTCGTTTATCAGCAATAAAAGTAAGGCCCGTAACACATCACTACGCACATTACATTTTGCCGATACGAGTGATATTCAGAGCTCAATATAGACTTCATAAATATTTAATAGATATTTTCCCACAATGGGGTGGCTATTCACACCAGTTAACCCTCGAGAGCGCGGTAAAAATGGGACTGATCGGAATGGCATAAATAGCACTTTGCCGGCTGCCCGACCCTCTGAGAGCTTACTAAGCAAAATTGTTTGCTTCTGTCGCTTCATCCAATTATCCTATCACTTTATTCATATCGAATTCCATCAGCTTCTTTGTTATTTACTTTCGGTAATGGTTTCGTTCAAATTGCGCGTTTTCTTCACTGCTTTGTACTTATCAATAGTACTATACAATTATTATAAGACTTGAAGAGTTTGTTTATTTGGTTGAACACGCTACAAAAGTTATTCTCAGAAACTAAACCAGTAGTATCTGAGATTAGCTTTATTTAAACATATTTGCGTTAGATAGCTAATTCATCGAGGCAATAACAAATTTATAACAACGCTGTGACCAATAGAAGCGATGCATCAATGGAAAATGTACAAAAACGGGAAAACCTATCATTAGTAATGTAACATATTTTTTATTGTTGTTATTACGCACGTAAAACCGCGAGGCACAGCTAGTCGTAAGTTACTTAACTACTGTGTTTTTTAGAATCCATTGTTGTAAGACCTTCAAGTTATTTGGGAAATACTGAAAATTTGTTATACTCTGTTGAGTAGGTACCAGCTTCTGTCGGAAAACAATACAAATATAAATACACTTACAATACATGGGAGGTGCAAATCTATACAGCTACTGGCACCTGTCAAATTTTTGTACGTGTTTTGGATGGCATGTCATATCATTATTTAGGTGTATACGATTGCCTTGTCGATAAAGCCAATGTTAAACTTTTAAGTTGTCAAGTTATCTATTTAAGGTGCCGCCCATCGCCTGTTAATTGACGCCCACGCATCCATTTGAGGTCACTACTGTCAAAAGACATTTGCATCTAGGCATAGATCATACGGTTGAAACCATGTCAAATACATTATGTGTATAATCTTCACAAAAGGTAATATAAATGTTGAAATATCTAGAGTAGTGACACGACACACATTTCGATAGATATCTAGAAATGGTTATATAGCCACATATGGTATTAATTATCGTTAAATATTGATTACTTTTATTTATAAGGCCAAGGAGCTTCCCTAATCAGCATTTAAGTTTTGCTCCTGTTACCGCATAGTTTGATATATCTAATAAGGAACGGAAGAAAAAGAATGCTATGAAATTAACTAAAATGTATACAGTATGTAGTTTTAACAATTATTCGATTATTGGCCATAATGTTCAAAAGCAATTATAATAAAAGCATCGAATGTAATAATCGGACCGTAATGTAGGTACAATTAGGTATATAACAACTGACCAATGTCCCGATTCACGTAAAACAAACGATCAAATATCGTAGAACGATTAAAGTCATTCGATTGAAATCTTCTCACTGTGTGATATTCTCGAGCTCCGAAATCGTATTTCGATAGGACTTTAACTATCAAAACGTCCTAGTTTTCACGATGATGACTGCTATTCCGCTTTTCTTTATCATAATTAATACGAAAATAATGTCAACGACTAAGTCGCCACGAAATCGTTACGAGTTTCAATATGCGAATGGGGCTACTGCTGACCAGCGCGTGTAGCTCCACCATTAGACAACCGTATTCACGCCTCCAACTACTATCAATACAACAAGCTTGGAATTGTAATGAATTAAACGTGCCTCCTATTCTTGCATTTTCTACTGTAACACCTTCCTACACGGTCAATATTACATTGAAGATATTGTTCTTTTCAATTTTCCTCCAATCGAATTTGGCTGTAACATCAATCGAGTTCCCACATTTTCCGGGCGCACTTACACAATATCAATCAGGTTTTATTGGTGTTGTCGGGGCGGTGGGTGCGGGGCTGGTAGGACAATTTGTATCAATAACCTGTCAATAGTTACCGGCCCGCAGGGACCTCTGGCCCGCGACTCCACCACGAGCGGGACTCTCTGGCCACACCACTTGATTACAAACGCTGAACCGTGAGAAACATCCGCTAATCATGTGCTTGCCAATTTTATGGCATATTTATTTGTTGAAACAAGTAAGGCATAGTTGCTATCAACATTACCTAGTTCTTTAATTTTAATCTTCAATTATTATAAAAAAATAATTGACATAACGTATTAGATAATTCACAAAATAACGTAGAATAAAAAATAAGGAAAAATATAAATTTCTAAAGTTACCTCGTAACACTACATTATCTGCTATCAGTTGCGGTCGACAAAGTAAAATTGGGGACACCTTATTTCCTCGGCTGGCTTGCAAAACACGTTCTCGCTTCCCACCTATCCCCACATCTCAACGCTTTTAGATACTATCTGTTACACCTATTAAGGACTTAGGCGTAAATCTGTTGAAGTTTATTAGGGCTATGTACAACGCTGAGTCAGTGGGCTTGTGAATTTCGGCTAGCGTTGTAAAGCAAGCAATGCTTTAGAACGGGCTGGGACGTGTCGTAATTTGAGGTGTCGTGTGTTTGGGTGTAATGCGGGATCAGGTGGGCTCCGTCTTCACACCGCCGCCGCCGATAACACGCTAATGCCCTCAACTTTGCACCGCAAGGGGTGGTGTTGTGAGGGAGAGCAGGGAGGCGGTAACTGTTCGTGGAAGAAAAATGGGAAAGTCTCTGAGTTTTCCATTTTAATATTGATAATTCCAGACATTGGAGACGGATAATTTGAACGAGTTGCTAATATTGCAATATTGCAAAAATTTGGTTTTAGTTGATGTAAGCTAAGAATCTCGTACATATTACAACGACACGATTGTGGACTTTTTAATAGGATTGATTAGTTGTTACTCAAATTAGTTAAAACATTGGTAAATTTATTTTGTTTACACAGAACCTATATACCGGGTTATTCAGTAGACTTACTAGCTATTAAAATAATATTTACTAAGGGTGAAATGAAATAACAATAAAATATGAATATCTACCTATGTGAATGAATTATGTGCGATCATAACGCGTTGCAAATATCGGTAGAACGAGTAAGCGACGCGCGCCAATGAATACCTGGTAACAAATAAAAACGTTCAATTTCATTAGCGAGCCGTTCTGATAATGTGCCCACCTTAGCGCTGAGGACGCGTTGAGCTACTCTATATGTATTGTTCGAGCCAACGCGCGCGTTAACGTTCATATTTCATAGCGCACGTTCTGCGTATTCCACGCAAACGACGGACCTCCGATTTGTTCCGGCACCGACTGCCAAGGTACAAGGTACATATATTTGCGGTAATAAACCTGAATTTATTACCCGGTTACGTTTGCAGTTTTACTGAAATGTGGAGATGTGTAGGTACGGTGACATTAGCGCGGGTTGCTCCTCCCCGTCTTGTATCTAAGTACGTATATGTACCGCCACTTACTTCATTTATCTTTGTGTATCCTACTTAGGCACTACTACTCAATAATCTATAGATCCTTAGTGAGGTTTTTCTTAAAGCTCCTGCGCGTTAAATGAGCTTTACGGTGAAAGGAGACAAATTGAGGAAGTCCACAAATATCTAAGAGGATATTAATTGAGCTATAATAGGCAAGCATATAAGGACGGGAAGCCTTTGGCCATCAGTGATCAGGTTGAAAATTTGATGTGGAATGATCGTTGAAGAATTTTTATCTTACAATGTCTACATAAAACAAGTTGTTAATTTTAATGCAATTATTTTGATACCAAGGGTCGATTTTTAGGTAAGTTTGTACTTCTCAGGGGAGATACTATATCTGTTGAACGACGAAAGTGTTGCGTCGACGGCTACAGAAGGAGAGCAAGGAGTGCCAACGTGCGCAAACAGAAGACAGAGGCCGTAAACATTCGGGGCACGTTCCGGGCGAGCGGCGCAGTTAAAAGGGGATTATGAGCGCGCAGCCCAATAACACCGCATTACGTGCCATACGCCTCCGCTAGCCAAGCCAAGGAGCCTACGATAATCCACTACTAATAACCTACTGTTTTGGTTTATACGCACATACAAACGCACAAAAAATAAATACTTAGTTAGCTTAGTTAGCTAAGTTAGTAGTGTCTACAGCTTATTTTAAATTCTTTCTTTCCTTCATTAAAGCATTTCTTAAATCTAAATTCATAAATTTCCCCAACACTTTGACATTCTTATTATTATTATTATTATTATTATATATCAAATTAGCGCAAGAGCGTCACCAATTTCCAGTCACACGTTAAATTCAATCAGGGTTCATCAAAATAGGAGCGTCATCCGAGCAATAACTACGATTGGAAACAGTTTTACAAGCAATAAATTGTTGCGGGCGTCACTGGGTACAACATTTATTAGCTACAATCCAGATTAGATTAGCGTTGCATCCCCAGTCCCCAGCGGTGCGGGTGCCCTCGGGACGTGAAATTTGTCCCAGTAATGTGGCCACGCGCCGAACTAATTCGATGGAGTCCAACCCTCTATGTGACTCGAATGTCACCTCGACACTGTTTCATTTTAATTGAATAGTTAGCGTAGGGTGTTCACTTGTTTTCCTAAAGATAACTTTATAGCCGTTTTGCATAATCGCTGCTCGTGTCTATCTAATTTGTTATAATCTCGCAATCTATCACACTTTGCCAGAATAAAATTGTGGTGTATGAAAACATTTGAAGATACGAAGATTACATTTTACCTGATTATTATCGTTATTTTTTTTTTACTAATAAATAATTATCTTGAAGAATCCTGATTCTGGTATAAGTATAAAAAATTGCAGTTAATTAAAGGCATCAATAATATAAACTAAATAATTTTAACAGATGAGTACTTATAATATAATCTGTATCCCACATTTATTACATAAAATCCTGCATATTAAATTTAAAGTTGCACGCTTACTTGAATATAGAGTTTTTTTTCTTAAAACTATTTACTACTTATCTAAACTTATTTTCATAACTTTTATTCCTGAGGAAGGGGATCTTTACTTAAAATAATTCATGATTGTTTTTTGCTGGGATGAAAATAATGTTAGGATTGCAGATAAAGTCGCAAAAATTTATTATTTATTACTTTACAAAATTTTTGACCTTAGCCACCAGCTGACTGACTCAAGTCGTGGCCATGGCCTATGAAACTTGGTCCAAACGTCGGTTTAAATATATAATACTAATCACGTACTCTTCATAGATATGAATTATCCTTGTGTATAAATAGTGTAAATAAGAAAAAATATGAAATCCGTTAAAATTTCAATGTTTTGTTGCATGTAGAAAGTTCAGTCGCTAAGGAAGTGAGTACCTAAACAAAGCCTACCGATTTCGTGTTATGTTAAATGACTGTTTGTTGAAACATTTTGTTAGTAGTTCCTACGAACTAATTGAAATATTATTCCTATTATTATTAATACAAATATTGAATATTTACTCCAAAATATGGGATTTGACATGTTTGAACGTCGACGATAACTGTTGCGGTTTGTCGTAGCGCGAAATCTATTGATCCGTTATCCTTGGAATTCAAAAACAACTTACTTCCGAAAAAGTATCAGCACATTTCATTCCACGCGTTATTAGTCGACTTACTCCGTTGTGTTTTGTTCGTTGTTCAATGTGATATCGCTCCGCACGTAACCTCCAGTGCCATCTAACGGCGTTCTGGCAAACTACGCCTACGAATTCGTGTTATATTTCCTGGTAGGGCATTTTTTGACCGAGTAAAAAAAGAAGCGTTTGCCATCTCATGTTTAGCTTGCCTCCAGATGGTCACTGGTTCAAATCTATCATATTTTACTTTCTGTGAATTTCATATGTATGCTGAAGAATTACGCAATTTTTACATTTACAACTACGTACCTATATCACAATCTGCAATTACGATCTCCTAAGAGCCGAGCTTTCTCTCTAAGCTTTCGAGGACATGGATATAGTATATAACAATAATAGTTTTTTTTTATGGTGGATATACCTGTTACTCTGTCTTAATAGACTTTAAGTACTTGTGCGATTTGAAAATCCCAGATATTCTACATCTCATTATCTAACCAATTCGTTTTTTCGCCCACTGGGTTTTTGATATTTATACTTAGTTCAACTATTAATTTATGTTTGATATTTTTACTAGAATTTTTACTAGCCGGCTAAAAGAAAGGACAGGAAATTAAAACAAGGAATATGTTAACAAACATTTAATTTTTTTATTCTTTAGCAATATATTATTTATAATAACTTTAATTTAACTACAAAGTAACTATGTCGATAGGTACATCTATATGCCTGCTCGAGTTCGAATGTTGGAATTAACACGGCAAATATAATAGTTTCTACAATTTATTACCTAATCACCTATACTAAAATAACGCCTACAATTTCTAATCGTTTTTCTTTTATTTCATATTGCACATTTTTCTGAACAAATTGAGTTCGGCCAGGAGACAAAAACTATCGTTAATGTATTTTTCTCAATTACATAATTCAACTGTGTACCAAATTTCTTTAAAACTAGATAGTATAACAATAATCCCAAAAGATGCAACATTATTTCAAAACTACACATGAAACACTTTCAAAATTAGCTCACTAGATCAAATAACTTGACGCAAATGCAAAAAAATAATACGATGATTTTTATTCTTTCTACCCTTACAATATTAATTCAGCGGAAATCAACACTAGCAGACCAAAACTATTAGGAACATATCGTAACAATAATTACACTTTTATATTTATAATAATATCTATACAATATATATATATACAAGTATGAATCGACGAAGCACACATATACACATGATTGCACACCGAACACAAGTCCGTGTCTAATGTTGCAATAAAGTACTTAAATCACTTGCACCCTTTTTCACTGCTGTAACAGTTGCATACATTATTTCCTTTACGGCATTGCATGGAGTTCACCATCTATCGTTCACTCCAGTGCTTTTATTCTGCCAAATGTTCAACATCGTTGCGTAGTACTTGGAGATCTCAAAACTATTAGTATTGTACATTTGATCACTAAGTGGGGCTGTGAGGCGGATGGGGGGCATGAGTGGCGTGCGGCGTGTGCGGCGGCAAGGGGTGCGGGCTGGCGTCGCGCAGGGAGTCGGGCGAGGAGCCGGGCGAAGCGCGCCGCGGCGGGTACGGCGAGAACCGGTGCTGAGACAGCGAGCCCGCCGGCAGCGCGCCCGGGTACACGGGCCGCGGCAGCTGCAGCCCAGAGCCGCCCGCGGCGAGGTGCTGCTGCGCGAGTAGCTGCGGCGCTAGGCAAGCCCATTGTCCCCACAGAGCAGCCGCAGGAACTCCATACAGTGGATACGCTGCCCGCAAGAATAACTGCGAGCGAGCCGCCAGGATAGCCTTCTCTTCCAGTGTGAGGTTGTTATTGTGTTGATCCAAGTCAAATGGCCGCAGAGGCGACCGCAAATAGTGCTGCTCCGCTAGCATCGACTCCATAGTCTCCCTGAAACAGTAGAAACACTCAGTTAGCTTCAATGATCTGTTGGCCACCCCTATTTGCCAGCCTTAACTATAATTAATGATAGTATGATCGTATCTACCTATGACTTGCAGCGCTGAAGCGCGCGTCATCGGGGAAGACTGAACTTCTGTCGTGCTCTCCCGTGATATAGAATCTCGACAAAGAAGCAAATATAAAATAAAACACGTAGCTCATCAACATATAATATATATATTTGCAGAATGGAAAGCAACTAATAACAAATGCTAGTATTGCAAACCTAGTATTATTGAAGTATGGTTGAATAGTAAATTACACGAAGTAGAACTTTGTATCGGCTCACGGCCGTAATTAAATGTATGCGATTGGTAAGGATGTAATAAAGATGGAGACATAATTGCGTGCACGCAGGTATCAATCAGCGTCGGCTAGTCGCCGCTGTTTGCTTCTGAGAGCGCGACCAATGGTGCAGAGAACTAACCGAATTCTGTCATACGAGTAATGGGTCATAATGAATGGCTCGCAATGATGTATGCCTGTCATTTCACCCAACCAACCATTATCAGTCATTACAACATTACTATTCCATCCGTGTATTATTATGCACTAGAGAAGATTATTTTATATAGGTTTTATTGATCGAATATCGATTAATCTAGTTTCGAACACAACCATGTAGATATTTACCTTTCAAATTCAGTGAGACGTGATGAGTCCCGGAATCCCTTCGCGAACGGATTACTGTCGATTTTCAACTTCGTGATCTGAAACAAAAAATACAGTGACTTCTACGATCCTAAGAAGGCAAATAAAATATTTGACAGGCATCGCCCACTACTGCATACCTATGTAAATAATACTGGTAATCAATTAATGATGGCCGGCATTATAGTAACGTAATGGGCACTGTTTCAATTAGACGCTTAAGGTAAGAGAAGGGTCGACGATTATCATAAGTGCGTGTTCAGCATAAGCGAGCTGATACTCTATGGGTATATTTTATCATTTATTTGTTTGTATAATGGTGTCGGTGGCTCAATGTGAAGGGGCGCAGGCTCGGTCTGGCGCATGGCGGCGCGCCTCCCGCGGCGAGCAGCGCGCACCAACTAATAAGGTTAACTTATTGACGACATTCCACATCAGTTTATCACTTTACTCCACTACTACCTGCCTACGGCAAACAACTGTCTCATTTGAATGCAAAATGTACGCTTAAAAATACACAATTCCAACAGTTTAAAGCTCTGTTTAGGGGACTTTAGCGTCGGAAAATGAGTGGTTAATGCTTACAACTATTTACCTAACTCGTGTTCTTGTTTCAAAATAATATTCAGCTTTTTGCAGTCCAGGTGCAACTATTTACTTGGCGTCGGTAGCATTAATAATAGAATCGTATTTTATTGGAACTTATGTATAACTTTAGGTTTTTTAAAACACACATTATTCAAAGTTAACTTTTACCAAGAATGTATTGCTTTAAGTCGATGTACCCATAAAGCAAATATTTGATTTAAGAACGGCAGAGGTGTTAAAAAATGTGTTTGGCAAAGCGGAGGCAGCTTCGATGAAAAATCGCCCCCTTGCTGAGTGGCGCTCCCGCTGCGGCTCCACACAATTTGTGAATAATATTGACGATAAACCGTTCCATCGAAACCAGTCACCATTTTAATAGCGTCCGCTGGCTTAAAATTCGTGAGGATTCAACCAAACCAGGGGCGATTTTTATGATAGCCTGGCAATTTAGCGACGAACGTTGTGTAAAAGAAGTAGGTATGATTGTGAATGATCCGCAATAAACAAGTAATCGAGGAGCCGCGTCTCTCTTTCAGCGCGGGCAGTCGCCAGTGGTAATTACCTGCCGATTGACTCGGCTTGCCGCTGCCCGCTACCTACTCCGCCCGCTGCGCCTACGCGGCTGTTAATTGCACATTGTTCTGACAACTTCACACTAACCACGTATGCTAGGACGGTGAACTCCACCAACAAAAATACCTCAAATACTTAATGGGTCATCATAATCGGATTACTTTTTTTTTACCACGAATAATTCTTCAGTGAGCTTCAATTTATGAATCACAAATCTGTACGTCTACTCATAGCGTGTTTTCATGAAACATCAATTAAATTCCACATGACATCAATAATTCACATAGCTTTTTCTAAGAGAGGAACAGGGAACTTCTATTTTATTATTATCAGACCGTCCATTGTTGCGACAATTAACTTCTTAAAATATATTTATGCAGCTGTTTGATGTGTTTCATCAAAGGCGCGTTAAACTATGTAGCGCCTTGACAAACGTAGCGGCCGGGTCACATTGTTCCGCATCAAAGAACATAATAAACATTACAAAATATTGACTTTCACGTGACAAGTGTTCGGTTTTGCGGTGAGTAATTTCTACAAGCAGCGTGTCACTGCGAGACTAATGATTTCAAAAATAGTTACAAGTAAACTAGACAAAGAACATTTGTTGCTGCTCGTGGCCCATTTAGCATAGGTATCTCTTTGAATATGTATGTTAATATTGGAGATAAAAGGTAGTGTCCCAACAAGAAGCGATAGAAAATGAATGAGTGCATTGTCGGGTTCGTAGCATGAATAAGTTGAGATAGTTTGGTGCGTGAGGGTAAGTACAGAGCGTGGAGCGGAGAGGTGGTAGGCAGAAGGCACGCGGAGCTGAGAACGGTGTCGGGGGTCACGCGAGTCGCCCCAGCTACTTACGCTTGCACACCCACCTGGCGAACGCCATTGACTACAATGGACGAGCACTCTCCTCGCGCCTGCGCTTGACGTAATAAGTGCGGCTACAATACGAGTAGTAGCTGACAATATTGACGTATTATACATTATGTATGCCTCGCTGTCGAACCGCCCGTAATTGTTTTCAATGCTCTATGTTTGTTTTCAGAATTCCTTTTATAAATGAGGAGTACTCGCTTGCTTGTGGTCTGGGTGCTGCTTCGCACGCTGGCTTACAATTTGATGAAATTTTATAACATTAAACACTTTGAAACATTCTCAGAGCGAGCTCTGCGGAATAATGAATGAGACACATTCCCGCTAGTGACGTTTATTAGATTTAGTACAAACATAAGAACGAGGCGTGTCAAAACAACCTAATTTAAGTATCAACAAACGTTCGCCTTGGGCGGCAGCGCGGCGCTCCCGCTCACTGACAACATTAAAGGCGCCATAATGACATTATTCCCGGGCGGGAAACAAAAAAACGCACAAAAAAGCGTCAAGGAGGAAAGATGAGCGTCTCGCTACGGCCGCCGCCGCCACCGCCGCCCGCGCTTTGCGCCCAGCCCTCGCAAACGACGCTCTAATTATTGGGGTGGTGATGTATTGTTTTTGGAAGTATCAGCTGAGAACTACGGGCCATCTTTACCGATAATACCGATACGGATAATACATCCGTTCGTTTACAGATGTTGGCATTGACGTTAATATAACTGATGATCAGAGAGCGAAAATTTAATTTGAATGGAAATAACGATTGTAGCTTTACCATATACTTATAAAATGTCATCATTCACTTAGTACTTACAAGTGTAATAACTGTAGTTGATTTTTTCCTTTTTAGGGTTATTGTTCAGATATAATGAAATGAGACAAAGACGATTATATTAAAAAAAATCCGCGTATTTGTTCACGAATGTCAATTAGCATCGATCCCACTGTGTATTTCTTGCAGTCTTGTGTCATTCTGGTGGTTCATTATAGTACTGATGTATAATTAAAATGGAAACATCTTAAATGAGAAAACGGTGGTAAAGTACAAGTGTAGAAGAAGCGGGACGCGAGGGGACGTTGGGAAGAATAAATAAATGTCACGTTAGCATGCGGCCGCGGCGCGCTACTCGCTACATATCTCACTGATTGATGCAGTGCTACGACGAACGACAACCGAGCCACTCTCCCCGATTCACCACCGAACTGATATATGAACTGGCTCACTCAACATCACGGTTACACTAATCATATGTCTAAATATGAGGTCGAACATCGGAACCAGTTCGTTACAACAGCAACTAATGACTCTATTCGAAACACATGTATAATAGACCGTTGAAAAACTTTTATTTAAGATTATTTAATCTTCACATGCATAATTATATTTATTATTTAGACAGCTATTGACATACTAATGCTATGTTCATAAAGGAAGGAAATTAAGGAGGTGTACCCAAAATCATAATATGATGTGACATAAGTATTAGGTTTTCCTAAAATTGTACTGAATGTACCTATATGCCTTCTAAACTAAAGATCTGCGTTAGAGAATAATAATGTCGACACGTAAGTAAGGAATTTTAATTTTTTTCCCCGATTTCCTTTGTAGAATCTGTGTAAGTATTAATTAATAATTGCAAGCTCGCTGAACAAACGAAACGACTTACTTCTCATCTTTGTGGTATACAACATAGTAGCACTATAGCTTAGAATTTAATTAGTTAAGTGCAGTGTTCATTTTTAAAAGTTTGTGTCTTAGAAGATACATAGGATCGTGATAAAATCATTAAAAAAAAAATAACTTATGACATATTTCCCTAAATTCCAATAGCGAGACGACATAACGCCTCTCGGTGTAAAGAGTCTCGGCGTGGAGGTAATCAACGACACGGGAATTATTCCTTAAAAAAGTATAATATCAAAAAGTAAAAACCATTCAATGTTAAAAAAAGCCCTAGCTTTATATTCCTAGACGACATAATGTTGTTCGGTCAGCATATCAGTGTTAAAGCCCGTCCTCTTCGTCCAACATTTGTATGAGCTGCAAGCTCTCCCCGACGGTGCCCACGGACAGTATCATCGATATGGCGTGGAGATTGTACAAGTCATCCGCAATCTCTGTCACTATTTTTATGAGTATCCTGCACATCCACATTTCATTCTTTCGCCTTTGTTAGATTTGATTTGATTTTCTTAGTCGCTTGCATTATCTACAATTTAAGGGTTAGTAAGGCAGCCGCTCGGTTGTCACTCTGCTAAGACGTGTCAGCAAGTCCTTAAGTGGTCCCACTGTCAGTATGAGATCCACTTTGCACTCATGCCCATAGTGGCGGCTGCATATGCGAAATATTAACGAATAGGCAATTTGCCACATTGCAATGATCTGTTTTTATTCAAAGCATCAAGACGCGAGGTTTAAATTTTGGGATGAATTTGACTTGAGTCAACATGACGGAAGTGTTTTAAAAAATAAATTATTTTATATATTTCAGTGTAGTTCATAAGCATCACATTTACTATGATTTTTACGAAAAAGTTTTATGTCACACAGTCTCATGTCGAGTACGACGAGTTTTACTGTTGAAAGGAACCCGCATGCGTCCAAAAAAATCCAAGATCCTAATATGTATAGGTAGGGCTACAGACTTGCCGTCTGGCACTTTATTATCTTCGATGGAAAATATAATTTAAGTGAATTTTGAATCAGTTCCAACTTATAGGTTTTTGTGGAAACTTGTGGAAAGGCGTTACAATAAGATATAAGAATAGATATCAATGGAGGATCAGTCTGTAGACTTATGAAAAATATTTTTTTTATATATAAAAAAAACAGCTGTAACTTGGCTTCTAAGTAATAAATTTACGTATCTACATTTATTGTTAGATATTGTCACTAGTTAAATTAGTTAAGGATTCCTTTTACTAACAAATGTTTAGTTTTTCTGTAGGCGCTGGCTGGGTGCGCAGACGCAATAAATTCAGACGGGCCGCACACGACGGCACTGCGTGACGTCACACCTCGGGTGATCGATGGCGAGAGTGAGCAAGCAAGCAAAACATTGCCTCTATACGAGCTAATGGGAGTGAAAGAGAACTAAACTCAATAAATAATTTCATCTTAAATTATTTTAAATCCACTCTTAAGCAAGTACGTTGACTTCTTGTATTTTTGACTTATGTCGGTTTCGTGTTATAGAGTTAAATTATTTATTGAATATTGAATTGATCAAGTGACAATGAAGATTTTTCTAGTTAGAAGATGATCATATTTTAATAGATAATCCCTTACATAAATAGTATACTGATTCCAAATTAATTAATTAGTCAGTTAGGCGGATGACTAACGGCTGAATAATTAATTTGGACTTGAGACAACTCAAGCCAGAGATTGGGTATTGTGATCATTTCAGCGCCTCCTCAGAAATAGTTCGTTACCTTGTATGAGAATATACAGTTTCTGCAGCTAATAAGTGTCATTTGGACGTCCGTTAGCTTAATTATTTTTTATATTATTTTTACAGAATAATAATAATATATTATCATAGCATGATAGGTATTTTTAATGCCCAGGGGTGAAATGGGACTTTGATGTTGTAATTTCACAGTAAAAATATACATTAAGACACATGTCTTAAAAAAACTAAGATTTTAATTATTCTTGCCCTTATAAATGATTAGCTATGAAATACATTTTAATGTTAATGTTTTAATTTAAGTAAATATTTTTTTTATACTTGTTAGTCTCGAAAAATCATCAAACTTGAAACCATTCAAAATAAACTAGGTTGATGTTACAATATCGAGTGTGAGCACAAAGCTCTCAAATATTTTTTTAAGTGCTAATAAAATGATCACCTTCAAACGAGTTATGAGTTAACAAAATATAAAAGGATCTGATCGCATTGAAATGAATGAATCGATTATTGGTAAAAAAAAGAAGTTCGGGTGTGAGGCTGTGTGCGCGGGAGGGACACTCGTGACACCTGACCGCAGCCATTTTGGCCCGTGAAATATGTTTATTTGTCGTGGCTGCCCTTTGTTATTGAAATTGTGTTTGCCTTTACTCCTTCATTATATTGTTCGATTATACTCCACGTAGAACTCGTTTGTGGATGCTCAATGTGAGAATAGCTCCGGAGATTTGGGAATATTGATTGTTGATACTGAGAAATGAGATATAAATTTCAATTAAGCGCCTATTGAAAGTGTTTGCATGTATCCATGCGATGCGGCCGGGCGGGCGCGGGCGCAGTTATTTTCGTGATTATCTCCTCAAGCCGCGTAATAGTCTGTAGTAGCATGACCAACACAACTAGTGACACGATTTCTCTAATCGGTTTTATTTCGTTTGTAACGTGTATTGTCAAACAACATTGGTGTATTTATTAGTCGTGTCGAAATCGTGAAAGACTTTGTTAACTTTGGGTAATATAGCCAACAATAAGATGGTTTGACTTACCATAATAATATGATTGGGTATGTATGCTTGCTAAGACTTAATTTTGTTACATCTATGTCAGTATGATTATAATAAATTAATAAAAGAAATCCTTATATCTACACGATTACGTTTAATATTTTGACGTTAAACCTACAAAACAGCAAAATGAACAGGTTGTATATAGCAAGTGATTGTGGCAAAATCCTCGACGGGGCAATCGATCATAACAAATTCACAAGTCATCGGCTGATAAAAACACTATTGTGTACATTGACGATGCGTAAACTCTAACAAACATTGTCACCTCGGTGCGAGTCGAATTCCAGACAAAGGATTATATAGAAAACGACCAACGTGACAATAGTGTGGTGGGTGTAAAAATGTTAAATATTGAAACGGGTCGAACGGCCCACAGCGCTTTCCCGGGAAACCGCCCCGCGGCGCACGCGGCGACGCACAGTCTCACACCGCGATACATACACAAAAAACACTATTCACTTTTTTGTGTATAGTTTTATCTCATCTAATATCAAAGTTACAGTATGATAAAGCACCAATAATGATGTTTCATTCCGAATCGATTCAACAAGGGTGCACGATTTAAATATTCGGTGACACTTTTTTTTTGGAGTATGTCTTTACGTTGATGCTCAAGATGTGAAATTCGACTTTTTTCATAGTCAAATGTATGAGTGAACGTTTATAAGTTATGCGGGCATAAGACATCGATCTCACTTGGCGTGCAGGTGCAAACATGCTAAGTGTATTGTTATTGTTGTAAGGGATTGGCTTATCAATGACACTATCTCCGCTGTTCGACAAATGTTTTAGCTGTCAGAGGTGTGACGTCAGCCAAACCGGGCCAAGAGCAGTCTAAGGCCCGCCCGGATGCGGCCGCGATCTCAGCACCGATATCGTCCTCTTTATTATGTTATGTTGGTAGTTCTCTGCTCAGGTCATTTTTATGTCATAGCATCGTTGCAAGTAAATGTGATTGACCTATTTTATTTTCATTACTGCTGGAACAGCTTATAACTATATATACTTAGCATACAACGATAAACAACTACAAATTCTTCTGTATCATCTTCAGTATAATAGAATATACCCTGTACGAACAACAAATTCAATTGAAGTTCACATTAATAATAAATTAGGTGTGTGTAATAGATGGTCATGTTGCTAGGTGCTGGTAGTAAATCTAGGAGCGCGTTAGAATCAATGAGAATCAATAACCTCTATCCCTAGGGAGCCGTTCGGTGCCGGCCGTGAAGGTGGAGCCTCCGTGTGTTATGCTGTCGATAGTTAACGGTCATTTGATTGACTTAACTCATAAACGGCCTCTAAAGTTATGTCTTAAATATGAATACCTGCTTTTTACTTTATAAATATTCCATAAAACGTTTAACATTCCAAAAGAAATTATTTACTTTCTCTGTAAATTTTTGAATACAAACAGTTGCGATCTACCGAAATAAAAATGTCATAATTATATCTTCTACGGGAAACATCAGTTTGTTCATTTACAAGTTACAAACTCTAACAACACTACAGTAAAACTCGAAACAGCTAATTAGGGAGCGAATGAAGATTTATGTAGCGCGTTGTCGATATAAAGTAACGCTTCCTTTTATGAACCTCAAAACGTCCTAATTACTTTACTACTCGGAGAGAAACAAAACGAGAAACTTGGAGACGCCCAAACGCTCTTGTGACAGTGAATTAATTGCGCGTGGCGACACATGCAAGAGCGCGCAGACGCTGGGCGCGCAGCGAACTTACCCAGCGTCACGGTATTAAATCACACATCACTTCAATATGAACCCAAGCCACAAACATACAATGAAGTACTGGGGACCCTACTAAGAACGGTTAAGTTTTGACGTTTTATTTTATGGTTCCAAAATTTACATTTTGAAGCTAAGAAACGCGCCGATCAAAGGATCACAGTCGGCCTCTGCTCTACATATTGTATCTTATTTCTAAATCCCCGGTGGACGATTGAAATACGAGCAGTTCACCGACAAATTTCAATTAGCATTTGAATTTCGCGTGAAATTGTAGATACTTAATTTACAAATTGTTTAATCTTACTCAGTAAGTAAAAATACGAGAAGCATTATCACTAAGTAATAAAGCCAAGATAGTGCTGGACACAATAGAGTCGGGCATCGACTGGCGTATATTTAGCTCGGGTGAAAACTTTAGTCGTCACCGAGGCGTACGCGTCAGCCGCGCTGTCCGTCCGTCGTCGGTGTCGACCGCGTGTGGCCGCCTGATAGACAAAAAATTATGTGCCACCTCCCTTTGTTCAGACTGGACATACCTTTCAGCGCTATGCAATTAGTGTAGCAGAAATAGATGTCGTCGATACTCAGCCGACACCGCAATGCGATTTCAAACGTTTAGTCCTCTGATCTATTTTAGAAATCAAATGATATTAAGACGATCAAGATTCGAGTTGCCAAAGAAACTAGTAACGAGCACATAGTGTTACATGTCTAATTTACTGCCAAAGCTGTCAATTGCTCACCAATTGGTTCTGATACGCCGTGACAGCGGTGAACACGCACTCAGGGAATATGAATGTTTTAAATTCTTCTTGCTCCAAGTCAGTGATGGGGGCGTTGATGGCTCCTTCGCGCCGCAGCACCAGGTGAATACGGGGCTGGTATTTGTGCATCGAGTTTAGCACCAACTGTACAAAAGATATCGTCTTACAAGAGAGTCCACTGACCTTAATAATGTTGCATTTATCTACATAAGAATGGTAAAGTACCTGTCCGTTTTTGTCCATCTCGTTGTTGGTGAGCTTGACCTTCTCGAAGGAGACGACCTGCTTGCGCAGCTGGTCACCGGAGAAGGGCGAGTCAGGGTGCGGGTAAAGGCGGGCGGGCGCGGGCGGGTCCGCCTTGCCCGCCACCAGCCACGAGGACCGGTGGTACGCGTACCGGTACCGCTTGCCGTCCACCGGCACTACGTCCAGCAGCACCGCGTAGCGCGCCTCCGCGCGGCATCCCGCGAACGACACGCGCACCGTCGGAAACATGCGCCTGAACATATTTTTTTAATTAATAAAGAGAGGTAAATGGATACCAAGAATAACAACATGAAGTAAATAATGTTTGAGAAAGGGTTTATGTAATTACGTATAAGGAAGTCAAAGAGATTGCACTGAACTAAGACATTGGTATATTTTGCAAGTGATAACCCGAAAAGGCAGCAGCACTCAAAGATGTCAGAAGACGTGTAAAGCGGGACTATGAGAGAGACCGTAACCAAAGGTCGCGGCGAAGACTAAGTCTTATATTTATAAATATAAGCTTAATTAAGAGTCAATTAAAAGCAAAAATGGTACTTATACTGGTTAGGCATTTCAAATTTATAATAATGGTACAAGAGCCACATGAAACATTTAAAAACGCCGTAATATTGTTATCAAGTTCCTCGTTGCATTGTTATGTTAAAGCGTACATTTTCACATTAACGCAATTATTCGACAATTACTTCGTTCAGCTAAAGTTATGCTAGTGAGACCGGCGCAAATACGTCTTTCGCTCATTAAGAACCGGAGTTATCGTATCGCAAATTATCGGGAGCAATTAGCGACTCGGTTGAGGCCTGAGATCTGCTAGCTATGTTCTATATATATATATATATATATATATATATATATATATATATATATATATATATACATACCGTAAATACAGATAATTAAATTTAAGTGTCTGTTTGTTATCACAAAATTCCACTTTTTGACTAAATGCATATTTATTACAAGGAGTAACTTAGGCTACTATTAATTAAATTAAAAAGATAGGGTTCCGCGGGCCACCCATTAAATTAAGTGTACGCGGGTGAAACCGCGTAGCACAGCTATTACGAAATAAAACCGACAGACTTCATCTAGGATTCATTCATTTATGTATTATTAAAAATGCTTAATAAATATCACAATCATGACGCAGTCTTCAATTTTGTAATCAAATTATCGGGGGTTTATCCTCGAGTTGATTAGTTTATAGAAGGTACATTATAAATTGTTAAAAAAATATTTGAATTTACCTTCACGCCTTATGAAAAAGTTCAGATATAAAGAAGACATACAAGCAATATATATTACACGAATTTTATATCGATTATAGAACCTAGCGTAAAAACAACCCCTGTGTCAATGGTTCCTTAATAATTTATTTCAGAAAAACGATAAACTGTAAGTAAGTCGTTATTTTATTCCCCCTCTGTAACTTTGTGGTGGTAACAATAAAATATATAGAACTAAAAGCATACAAAGAATCTTACGACTATAAAGCTATAATTCGGAAAGCGTAAAAAGTATTTTCTCTCAACAAAGACTACGCTTTTTATCACAACGCTTCAAACGATTTTCATTCTTAACTACACAGGCCCTTCCCCTCTTTAAGGAGACATTATTTAATGTGCTGTTGAAGAAAGATGAATGGGGAGACATTTTTGTAGAGGTGTATGTTTTTATCCGTCGAGTAAAAATTGCTTGTTGGTTGGTCGACAAAATAACTCTTATTATAGTGTTATGCATTGTTGCGGTTTCCTGTTCTGTTTATGTGCTTACTTCATTTATAGGGGAAGTTTACATAGTCATGCCTATGTGTGCCAAGTTACAAAATAGATACGAATAAAAAACAAGAGGCAATACAACGAAACGCTGATGTAGCAATAACAAAAACAACTGACAGTAACTGATCAACGATAATAAACTCGTTGTAAGCAGAAAGGAGTGTCACAAAAACTGGTGTCAGTAGCGGGCGCGTGAAACACTATCTCCTAATCGACACAAAATGGTAGTCATTGAGGCGGCGAGAACGGAAACAACAAATCTTTAGTTGTAACTTGAACCGCGGCTGCGTCTTTGGGCCTCTTACTTTTTGTCGACACTGCCCGAGGCCCGGGGTCTGCGGAGTACCACAGCGGCCGACAATTCGCCATCGCCTCTTACGCAACAACAAAAAGGTATGCGGCTTCTGACCTGCAAACTACCACTAGAATGTCCATAACAAATGACACGAAGCCCACCCAAGACGTCAACCGAGATTGTTAGAGATGAATCAAAATTTACAATACGATTTGATTAGCTCGATTTCCACCAGCGATATGCCTCAATACCCCGAACATTGAGCATTATATTATAATTTAAACAGAGGTATTAGAGGATTAGAGGTTTAGAGATTTTACGAGATCGAATGAGGACGAAAATAAGAGTAGCATTAAAAGATTTATGTACATTTAGCTGTGGTTTCACGCGTCGATTTGTGAAATGCTTCATATAGCATTCACGATGGTGTATGCGCCTGGGCACGGGCAATTGCGCGCATGCGTTAATGGCGACACTCGCCGCACCGAGCGATATATTACCACAATGATATATGGCCACCGACGTCGTCCATCATCCTACCACCCAAAAGTTAGCGGAAAACCATGCGAGAGCAAAACAACTCATACGCGCACATGAGCCACTTTAATGAGCAAATACCGAAGACAGAAATAAGGGGCGCTCGTTTAATGCGACTCTTTTATTGTTACGACATTCTTAAAAAACCATGTCTAACACTGATACTTGGAACTGCTTAATAAATTAAGGTAATGTAACTAATGTAAAAGAATAAGTATCGTCGATATTCTGCAACTGTGAAGTTTGAATAAATGTGATTTGATACCTGACATGTTTTTGTGTGAGTTGTTGGACTAAGTAGACCTATCCATAATTTCTTAGAGGCTATTTTTAAGTGCAACAATAATTAATGCGATGGAGAGTCAGAAGTGTAACATTAGTGGGTTTGTGAGTTAAACGAGCGCGAAGAGTTGCAGCGGTGCGCGGCCGCGTGTCTTAATTAGGAGAGCACAAGTGAGGTGCGAACTCGTCAATCATTGTTCCTCGCGTGTGATTTAATGATCTGTCCTTCAAACCTATTGGCGCTACATCGACCATAGATCCTTACATTTATTTGTTTTGGTAAAAAAATTCCTTGGTACAAGGATAGTAGTACTGATCCAATAGGTGAAAAAGATAACATTTTTTTAACACTGACAAAACTCTTCACAAAAGAAGATTTTCATCGCAAGTGATCTAACATCTGAACTTAGGATTTAATAGCTAGCGATAAGTTTTATTAAGTGTAATTCAAGGTGTAGGTAATATTACGGCAGCACTTATATTAGTGGCAGTGATTACGCAATGGAAAGCTATGCACGCCATTAGCGCAATGTTATCACGTCGTGATTAGGGCCCGTGGAGCAGCCAATCCGCGCGCACCCGTCTAATTATACAGGAAAGCGCTTTATTAATAGCAATTATACCCTGCCGCCATATTGCCGACGCGATTTAATTAACTCGATTCGTTGATTAGAGACACATGGTGCGAGATTGCAAATTCTGACCTAGCCGTTCATTAGCGCGCTCTTGACGTGCACCACTCAAATATCAACCTGTAAGTGTATCGTAAATAAATCTAAGTTGCTGTTTATTTTATTCTGGTCATGACCATTGGTCGTAATAATTAGAAGGCTAACAACGTTTATTGCATCACTTTTTCCACGTATATGCTAGGCATCAACAGTAATTTGCAGGTATTTTTATTTGATCGATTTTTCAGTTTAGATTCAACATCTGCGTTTGTTTACTTGTATTCTGATAGCTTATATACATCATAGTCAAAAGAACCTTGACTATTTGTTAAATATATCATGAAACATTGTAACAGAAGCGCGATGTTGTGTTGAATAGCCTAAGCTGGCCTCTGGTGGGTATTATAGCAAATTATCACTAATAGTATAGTGAGCCTTAAGTGATGTCTGCCACATAATGCCAGTGACAACAATCTGTGCCGGTGGCCAATGAATATTTCATGTCGGATAATGGAACCACTTACATGTAATTTCAACACAACACTGCGAGTGATCAAGATTGACCAACCTTTAGCATGAAAGTCATCAAGACACAAATATTAAAGCTCATTCATATTATCTCATTCAAAAGCTGAAGTATTAGATTCGGGGTGAATAAAATATTTAATTTAATTCATAGGTGCGGTAGAGCTTTTCGATCGATATTTAAAGCTGCCCAACTGGGGACTGTTACTCAATCTTACAGCAGATCGCAGCCAGCTACCTTGTGACACTTGGTGTAACAAGCATTCTTGCAGGCTGCAGTAGCCGCTTCTCATCAGGCAGATTGTACGCTTAGTTTGTAGCCTTATCAGTACAAATAAAAATAAAGCACAAAAGTTGAATTCAGTGCTATCGTTTCTATTTGCCAATGCGTTGACATTTGTTGGCAATAGCTCGCTTATAACATGATAACTAAATGAGAAGATCGTCTAGCGACAAATACATGAGAAGGTCCTAAGCGTCGTGTTCCGTCATGGCCGTCAGTTCGTGAGTGAAGCTGATCCCCGGTGTCGTGTGGAGATGGAGACGTGACGAGCTTTGACGCGGTCACGACTCGTCGCCCTCCCGACTCCAATTGATACTTGCTTTGAAATTATAAACCCTTTTCCTGACGTTGATACAGTAAATGCTGAAGTTTCTTCTTACTAGCTGTTTGCTATTTACGTTTGACCTTTATCGTGATTGGTAAACACAACCTTAGTGGGTTTGGTTATAACTAAGTATAATGAAGTTTAATATTTTTTTTAATGAACATTCATGAGAAACGTTTAAGATAATATTATGTAAATAAATAATCTGCGATTATCTTGAATATCATCTACGCTCAAGAGTCGAGACACAATTATGCAGGAAAAGGGCGTATCGGCAGCGCTGACGCGTGAGTGACGTGATGACAAATGACCAAATGTCAACCTACGTGATTGCTGCGCGATCCAGCGTTCCCGACGGACATCTTATTATGTTCAACTAGTATTTTTTACTCCCGCTAATTAATTATTATGTCCATCGTGCTTTCTGCTTGTATCAACAGCATTAGAATAATTTGATGAGACTATTAACATATTCTGTGTGGCTTTCGTGGTTATTTATACTATTGAATTGTATACCGCATGTTTAACTATTTAGCTTTCCGTGTGAAATTTCATGAACATTCCTGGACAGTATTAGTCTCTATTTATGAAAACTTTTTTGGAATCAAACCAGTTATTTCGCGGAGGGAACTTAAAAATAATACGTTATACCTCAATCTATATGATATTTCTACCCTTAAGTAAAATATCCACAAATAATGTGAAAAACTTTGAGCTCAGTGTACATTAGAGATCCTAATGAGCTTAAGGGCGTGGATGGGCGGCGACTGAGGTATGAAATATAGCTCGTCCTGGGAGGTCCAGGCACCGAACTGCGTCAAATTTTCGACACTCGCACGATTTTGTCAATCCTATTGATTAATATCTCTGTCAGACATAGACGCCGCGGTGAGATCTCAGATAACCGACTACCGCGCGAGAAGCCGTCACGGGCCCCTCTTGACAACACACAAAAAAATATTTATGCACTTTTTTTCCCACCAAGGAGCGTTTCAAAATACTATTTAGTGAAAAATTAATCAACCATAAGTTGGTAAGTAAAAAAAGGTAGGCAAGAAAATATTTTAGTAAAATCTTTATGATTAGTACTCATAACAAAGCCCTATTCACACGGACAGAAAATTATAAGGTTGGAAAGGACACCGGGCGGTGGCGCGACGTGCGTAGCAAATAAAATATTTCTACAATGCAGCACTGCAACCATTAGTGTACACTTTGCAGCAGATGTTGCGTGTGTGTATTTATTAGCGGCTACGTAATTAGTGAATTTAAACAAATATTACTTAAGCGTACAATTTTAATTGTGGCGTAGTGAGGTAATAACATACTGGTGCGCCCGTTGCTTGGTTTTATTGGACCCACGCGGTGAACTTACCGGAAACAAAGCCTTTGTACCCTCTGCTAATTTCGCAATGTTTATAATAATGTTGAGTGCACTCTTTAATTAAATTGATTACAAGCCTTGAATATGTTACGTCTGTAAATTTATACTTAAGAAACAGACTTGGACATTTATAAATGTTCTTGCTCCTGGAAAGCTCGTTCTACCTAGACGTACAGAGTTACATTCTGTTGGCTTTAGTGGCGACGATGACAACTTATCTTCGACGGTTCATCTAGTTGAGTTAGCAAAAGTATTTGTGACAAAATGTGTTGTTGGCAAGATGGTGGTGGCGTGGAGCGGCCGGAGGCGGAGCGGCATCCACGCCGCGCCGCGTCGCGCGAAATTCCGACACCTCGTTTTGTTTCTATTGTTTGCGCAGTTTAGTACGCTAATGGTGTCACATTGCATAGCGAACGATGTCAGAACACGCTCACACTTCTCTTGTTTGTAGATTATTTCGGTCGTTACTGGATTTTTTCGCAATGACTAATATAGTCAAACTGCATATTTTTCTATTTATTAGGATCCTAGTATGGAATAGTTTGATAGCCCCCACTTTTCTACTTTGCTCTTAAAAAATCAAAAATATATTTATATGATTAGACTTCTCACAAAGAACTTTTAAATCGTCAGAAGGATACAAAAAAATACACTGTACCTACAGGATTATAAATGCCCAACCCAACAAGAAACTCAACACTAAGTGTAGTGTTGAGTTTCTTGTCAGGTCTTCAAAAATACTTCTTACAACTATGGATATAGTTTGTTTTCGAGATTTAGTTCTTATAGCTGCCTAAATATGCTATGAAACATATACTACGTCTGAGTTCAATGAATTGTAGGAATATCAATTCCACGTTTTTGCGGCTTTGTTTTGATTACACGAATGTTATTGTTAGGCAAGTACCGTTAAATATACCTAATTACCTGTTTATGATCTGACTCTATGTCGTCATAAAGAACTCTAGTCAACGTTAACATTCGTTAATATGATTAACCAATAATTGCGCACAAAGTGCTTTATTTAGTGCGGTTTAGAAACGTTCCTATTCCGTTTCATAACATGTGAAGCTTTGGTGGGTATTATTCCTCGCAAATCCTGCGCTAATTCCCGCAAAGCCCTCAATTTGGCATCACGTTCGTACGTACACACCAACGTACCAGCGCAGTACACAGCTAGCTACACGCTCCCTCACACCTGTGTTTCCTTCATAGAACGCTGCGAGGAGTTTCGCAAGTCGACACCGAAATTGGGAACTTTAGCGACAATATTGCGAAACGGTCTCTGCTCCCCCTCGCCTCCTCTCTACCTAATAACATTAAACATGTAAATACATAGATAAGTGAACTCCGCGCTCGCTTTTAACAACCAGTTTGTAAGAATTTACTGCTGTTGATAAACAGAAACAATGAACCAGGTACTTATTATAAAAGTTTCCGTACGAGGTCATGTCATAACTCATCAATCTTTACTATTAGCGCGGCGTGGGTTGACACAAATATTTTTTGGCACATACCTGCCTTTCAGCAGGTGAGTTCACTGTTGGGCACGCAATGAATATTTGAATGTTACACTACACGTAGCCGGTATTTTTTCTAACAAGTTACCTAGTTATTTTCATCTCGTTTAGGGGCATAATTATTAATGTACAATAAATGGTAATGAACAACTTTGTTTTACATCTGTCTTGCAACACATGGCCACATGGTAGATCGTTATTAAAGTCAGATCTAGATATTCAGTAAACTTTCTATGATTTGCCTCAAACTTATACCTACTGTATTATTGGGACAAAATTAATGATGCCTGACATTTAATTAAGACATAAAAGTAATTTATTATTTTGACTTATGCAAAATTATGTAAATGAAATGTAGATATTTGTAATACACAAGCTAGATCTGGCATGCCTGCGTTTAAATGTACATACGACAGAACAAACATGTTACGTTATGTATATATGTCAACGTCTGGCCGGGACGTGCCCTATGTCTGCGGCTGCTAATGTCGTCAACTGTGGGGTGATGTCGCCGGGGTGTGGGGGAGGGGGTGCACGTACTGACTGTTAAAATGCGACATGTCAACGAGGAGCGGGCGTGGCCTTCTCTACGCTGGCAATCGCACGATGGAGGTACGTTGATAATGTCGCGACCTCTACGATAGGATGCGAGCCTGGCTCAAACTACGAGAAGATTATAATCTCGCTGACACAGGTCACCCAGTCTAGGCTGCAACTTGTCACAGCAAAAATCTTCTGTAACTCTTCATAACAGTTGAGCACTCACTTAGTTTACTGTTTTCGTTGGATTATGTGTGCAGTTATTTTCATGTATATCTTCTAAAGAGAAAGCTATTTTAGTTCTATATAGTCCTAAATTCTTCTTAGAGTCTCGCATACGTATCTATATGTATAAATACTACGCGAAATACCGGATGTCAACTGTTCGGAGGAGGGCTGCAGTGGATACATAAACATTTTCTGCGTACTTACTTCCATAAATTAGTTCTCGTGAAGGCGCGGTATAAATACCCGCGAAACGCCGTGCCACTCGCTCATTACCTACTAATAGTTTTACTTATCGGCTTCCTGTATACTTCACCACAGCAGTGGTGGCTCGCGACCAAGCTCTACTCGGTTACACACAAAATTAAATGTCAATAAAAACAAGGAAAGTAACAACTGTTCAACCCTTCAATAAACGGTGTCGCTCGATTGTCAAAACGTTCATCAAAATAATAACAACCTTACATTGTTAAACAGACGTGTCTCGGCAAAATTTTTAAATTATACCTTACAAAGTTTCCCAGGCGTTTATCCGAAAAAAAGTCGTTCGACAATCACCTATCATTACAGGAGGCGTCGGCTAACGCGCATACAAAGGGTGGTGGCACCGGAAGAAAACGGGCCAAATTAAAAGTTTCCTCCAAACAGAACAACAGCTGTCATATTAAACCGTCAAAGTAAAGATTACGAATGAAATATTCACGGTGAAAGCAGGGTTCAGCTCGTGGTTATGTAAATAAGTGGCTACGAAAATGTACATAATTAGTTTACACGTTTTCTCGAGCGCCCGCCGCCACCCCGGGCGCAGCATATTGCCGACGGCACGAGGGGCGGCGCGGCGCGGCGCGGCGAGATTAGCCGCGATACACTGCTAAGGGTACATTTACATGAATCACACATCTATTACACACTATACACCACAAACAACCAATACCTATACAGTATTCAAGTATGCTGCATGTGCTTACTTCACATAACCTACATACGTATATAAAGCCGATAGGGTAATGCGCCTGAATTATTAAAATATCAGACGTCTAAAACTACTACAATTCCAGTAGAGTCGCCAGGACGCATTTTAATTTTCCATTTCATTTGATTACAAAGACAAATTATAAGGCATCATGTCATAGCCAGTAATTACGTACTAGTGCTGTTTGCGGACAGTGGTCGATATTGACTACCACAATGTACGCTCAAGTCAAGGCACAAACAATGTCAACGCATTAAAACATTAAGCCTACTAGGTAGATTGTTTTGAGATTAAACTCAGATCGAAAGCCAACACAATAATCTGTATAGGAACAAATACCTAGCTTACAAAATCTTAATTTCATAATGAAAGGGGTTTGCATTGGAGTGACACATAATTCCATAATAAGACGCCGAGCAAAGTGAATTTGCAATGTGTAGGGCGTCGCGTCTCCCCGTCTCCGTCGACTTCAGGCAGGCGCATCCTCTTAATTCTTTTGTCGTTCTCGGCTCCGTCTAATATCGCGTTTTCCGTTTGCATACATTTTCACTGGCTCCCCACGCCCGGCTCCCTTGCGAGGCCCCGACGCCGTCTTTTACGAATAAAATTAGTGTCGGCAGCGTGACACCAACTGAATTTAAGCTTAATAAGATATTTATAAAGAAATTTCCGATTCAGCGGCAAAGTTCAGAATTTGACTCCGACCTCTGCAAAGAGTTTGGTGGCGTTTTCAATTTAAACTTGGAACAAGTTAAATAATGTGCGAGCTCCGGCCAACTCGATTCATTTAAGGTTTTAGTGAAATTAGCTTTTGAATTCGAATGACACTGAAATATCCTCGGTATCGTTGGTAAAGTAAGCTGTATTAAGAATTCATTAATCCAGCTTTTTAATATAATCTCGTTTTTGGGACAAGATTAAGAATTAATTAAGTTACTAACTTAAGACTTGTTTTTTTGGAGTAGCAGGGCAGTATACTGTATGGTTATATGATTGAAGTTTTAGAATTTGACTAGTTTTACATTTTTATACCACTATTTTAATAATTAGTAATCACAGTCTTCTTTGGCTTAACATTAGAATAGTAGAAAAATTCTCAGATAGTTTAATAAAATCCTTAGAAAGGACATACGCCCTAATGATTCGGTTTCCTAGTCTAGGTACTTTTAGCAGATGTACACAAAATTCCGAGCATAAGCTGTAAATTACTTAAATAATGTTTGGTAAGCGTATTTAAATAAGGCTGTTGACTTCGACTTAGTATTTGAATGAGTGGCAATGGTCCTCGCGGCGTGTGTGCAATTCGCGCTGCTCGCGTCTAACACCGGACATAAATCAGAGGTAACCGCCGCCCGCCCCACCCCGTACCACCGATAAAATTCTAAATTGTTTTCGCGACCCCGGTGGGCACCACCCTCGGATCGCTCTTAAACGCCGTTTCAACTTGCACTTGTGAATCGCACTTTTTACTGTTCTTCAAATTGACGTTGCGAATTGCTTTTCAACTTCGTCGCGCCAATGGACTTTTATGGCGATATTGGTACGAATATAGAGTTTTTGCGCGTGACATATTCGATCGCACCTACCTAGCTAGTGCAATTCGCTGGCATTGGTAAATGCGAGCCAATTAGAAGATTAAGCGTTGACAATTACGGCGTCGGATCGCGATCGTATATCAACAATTATCGCGCGAGTGCGACAAATGGCGAACAGGCCCCGTGTACGTGTAAACGCGGTGCTCGACGAACTCTACCTGCTATGTTGGTGCAATCATAAACTACCGATTAACTACGCTGTGTATTTTCAAAACTAAACATTGTACAAAAACTACATTTAATGGAGGCAATACAATATATAACCAGTGATTTGTGACACTTAACGAGCTTTACTGAAAAGAAAAACATTGTGAGGAAACCAAAAACAAACGAAGACGTATATCGCTACTAGCTAGCGACATACACCATATATCAAATTGGCACAAAAAATGTTTCAAAGTTACACCTTTGGTTTATCTTTGGGTTCCCTATGTGTAGAATTATCAAACTATAGTTTAGAAGGTATCAATATCATCTTTGAAGTGAGGTCGTTTCTATTACCCCTTCCTCCTTTTATTACTTTTAGTTTTTTTTAGAGAGTATCAAAATACAGTAATTATTTTCAAAATATGCGAGTAAACCCTCTACCTGAATTGATCAAGTGCTAGAAGTATAGAAGTGATTATGACATGAACTGATGATAAGTATTTCTCTCAACACACGGCTATATGTTATGATTTAGATGCTAGACGATAATATTTTGATTTGCATAATTTTACCTCAACAGAATACAAGATAGAAGATCAAAGTATTACGCTTATATATCATATGCACAGATGTGATTTATGAGTGTTGGAATGTTGGTGAGAAGTAAATCAAAGGAGTCGCTGTGTGCCAACTCCGCGCTGCAACGATTAAAGCGTTGGCAACGTGACCAGCCGAAAACATCTTCAACATGCGAGGTGCCCCATACCGATACATCATGAAAATATGTTAATTTAAATCTGTTAGCAGCCTTAGTCGAGCCAGAGTTCACTCCTTGTCTTCAAACCAATATAAGATATTCATTTGTACCTCAAATATTATAATGATTCAATAAACTTCAAATAAAGCAAAACCCCGTAAACTGTAAATAAGTAAGTTTATTTTTTCCTTTTGTAAAATAAACTGAACTGGATGTTAACATTGTAAAGCGATAAAGCGATTCGTTTAAACTGCATCATTATAAACAATAGCGCCGCATACGTTTTGAGCCTATAAAACTGTCGGATAAAGCTGTGTAAACCGAGGACATCACAATATTTGCAGAGATAATGAAAAATGGGAGCCCGTTGAATAAACTAAAAGATTGGCACACAAAGAGGTTGGTTTTTAAAAGGGGCTTACCGCGTTAGCCGGGAACACGATTAGCATGGCAACTAGCGACGGACAGACAGTATTTACATTATTCTATTACGGCTGTTATGATAATCTCGGAGGGGCGCGAGTGCACTGTGGCTAATGTGCTCGGATTAATAACACCACATTTTTCTCTCGTCTTCATTTATTACGCACACAATTTAAATCGGTAAGCTTATCGGCTTACGAGATCTTTCATGATGAAAATTGAACTGAAATCATACGTTTAATAGCGAAAATAATAATTTAATATTGAACCGTCGACTGTGAATTAAATTCAGTGTTGGGGAGTTCGTATAGAAACTCATGCAAAAAAAAATACTTTAGAGTCGTAACGAAGACAACTGCGTGCATACTGGATCATCGTGTGCTTTGTTGTACAATCCAATCCAGCGGAATAATGTTCAGGCTCCAGAAAAATATTAGAGCATGCACCCAAATATTTATCTTTGCTTAATATCACTTATTTTCTTTTGATGACTTCAATACGAAGGTATTCTTGGTCATGCACCTGATACGATATGGTGCACATGTCCTCGCAACATGACTCGACAATTCCGCCGATCTCTGTGGGGCAATTCAATTACAGCGAAAGATCCCTCATAAGCGAATCGTTTTTCCGAGTCATTAATTTTTTCGAACGACACGGGCCCCGCGTGCTACAGCGGGTGGGTCCAGGCGCGCGGCTATCTCGCGAGAGATAATACTGATTTATGCGAACGGCGGCCGCGATTCGTCGCGCATCGTCGCCGCGACATGCGAGTGTCGCGCGATCGCATCGTCGCGCGCGTCAGTTTGTTTAGCCGTTGCCCGATACCATTCCCCGCTCGCCCGTCGCTCATTTGTGACGGTTAGTTGGTGAGATTTATGCTAATCGACAGGGTCGACTCGGATAAGCTCGCGTGACGGTGTGTGGCAAATTGTCTCCCATTGCGACTTCCCGAGCGCTTTGTAACGTTTGCCATCGCATTCAATCTGCCATTACGCAATCCGACCGTATCTAATTCATCGATAATGGAGAAAATGATAATGCTTTCTTGATAAAATCAACGTCATTCAATGAAACACAGGACAAGTTGGCGACAGAAAATTAGTGGAGGTGGTGGACGCGTTAAGTACTCGCTTATTGTTACCAATCAACACAATAAACACGCACCAGGAATGTTCTGGACTGCTAAGTTTGGAAATAAATACAAATGGAATGTATTCCAAGCAGTTGTATTTTATGGTGCGTGGTGGAAAAACTGAAAAAATACTCGAGACGTCGTTAGCTCGAAAACATTACTTATAAATAATAAATAAGTGAGGTAGGTTACAGTTTTAAAGTCCGTGAAAGAGCCTGCATTGTTTTGTCCGCTATGCCCAGCTCGTGTTCGTATTTACTTTTGCCCAGGACACATTTAGCATTATATCGAGGCAACGTACAATTTTATTCGTCAAGACCTTCCATTTAAACCCCCAAAATGAATTGCGAACTGTTCACGTGTAAAATGAACACAAAGATGTATCTGCCTATTTGAATACCAACTCCACTACAGTAATCATATATTTCCAATAAAAACCAATGATTTTACAGTTTTCAAAGCAAATAATTCTAAAAGAAATTGAAAAGACAAAGACCTATTACGATGCTTGCAGGGGTCCTACAGAAATAAATAAAAATAATGTTGCCGGCACTGCAAACGTATATTATACGTAAGTACTTTCAAGCTACATTTCTAATAGCGTTATTAAGAATTATTGGAGGGTACTTCGGTCTGCAGGCGAGCAGTAAACGTTATCATAAGATTAGGTTTGCGAATTTGTCACGATCGGTGACCTGTCACCGTTGATTTACGCTGGTGGTGATAAGCGCAGCGACAAACACCAACCTATACGTTATATTCGTATCAGTAGGTAACGATGAATTGTATTATGTATGAGTTACATACATCAGCACTTTGTGTCTCTTACTACACAGGCAGAGATACAAATATCCAACTGGTATTAGTGAGAACGAGATAAATAAAATAATTTATTCGCACACAATATTTGGGTACATGTCCTTGTCGCTTTGTCACAACACCATTTTTGACTAGAATAGTATAAGGATGCATTCAATGGTTTTGCGTATAGCATTATTTGAGTGGGTGCGGGAGGGCAGCGTCGCGGCCGCGGCGGTGGTACTCGATTGCCCATTGTTCGTCATCGCAGCGCGACCGACACGCCTCGCGCCACCGCGTGTGTACTGTGCCACCTACCTTATCGCTTCTGAAACGCGCCGTTGATATTACCTTGATCTCGTTAAACAACCATTGCGATTCGATTACCTACCTACCACGAAGTTTCCAGTTGAAATGGAACGAAAATTTCGAGGCAACTACTGTATGACTCTGTTATTAGAAAATGGAAAAACCTATGGAGAATTTTTAAACATATCCAAATAAATAATCTTGTGTAACGCTCCAGAATATAATTATGACAGCACATTGCTTCTGCTAGTGTTGTTAAACAAATAGTCGGCTGAAATCATACCTGCCAGTTTTAGTGATGATCATCTCTGTGCCGAGTTCGTTGAACTTGTCCCAGAGCTCTTTAGTCTCGAGGTGACATTGGATGTGCCTCATCTCCTCACTGGACCAGCGCTCGGCTAGTTGAGGGTTGCGTGGGGGAGGGGAGAGTGCTCTCGAGCCGCTTGCCGCGCCTGCCGACCCTGCCTCCGACGTCGATGACACGTCCACCGGGGAGTCGCGCTCGTACTCCGCGAGGGGAGGTGATGGAGATCCTGATGCAGATGCTGTCGCGTCCACGAATTTTTCTGGAAGAATACCATAGACTAAATGAAGCAAATACCTACGACTATAAGTGATGATTTCCGAAAGATATAACATTTTTTTTTAAATTCATTTCAAACTAGACACAAGCCGAATACAAATGCTCATCACAAAAAATGTTTGCCTTTTGGATCGAACCCCATTGTAGCAATCAGGTATTCATACCAATTGTGCTGACATATCTTATTAATTACTTAGAGCCAGCGATTTCAACCGCGGGAATAGAATAGGTTTCGCTACAAGTAAATTTAAACCATTCCAAGTACCTGCATTTTTATACATAAAAACTAACAGATTTTTTAATCTAATAAATCGTCAGCTGAATACGAGGAAAATTTATATTTTTGCAACAATATCCACTGAACTATACGGATCGTAATATCAGTAATGAAAACATTGCTGATATTATGATGGTCTTTGTTATAGAATGTATTGATGCATCATAATATAAATAATGTCTCATCAAAATCATTACTAGATAGAACTCTTTTTCCTAAAATCCGTCATAACTGTACCTTTTATTTTGCAATTAGTGAAACAATTACTTTCATTGTTTTACCTACTAACATAATTCTTCATATTGTGCCTCACAATAAAATGTTTTTCATTGAATCTTATGACGTTCCACTCGTCACTGAACTACGTGTCAAGTTGAGTCAACTAGAAACAATTCAGAATCAAAATCAAGGTAACATAATTTTATATTTTTCTCTGCTAAAAGTTTTATCAGTCTTCTTAGTGTCAAAAAATAAAAAGACAGAATCCCTAAAGGTGTCTTGTTCCAGCGTCACAATAATATTTCGGAAACTCCAAAAATGAAGAACCTTGAAATTTTATGTTTGCCCTTAAACAATTATCAAGATAAAAAAAAATTGAGAGTCTGAAAGATCAATAAAAAGTAAAAAGGTAAATTTTAAAGCTAAATAACATATGCGTGTGTGAAGTAATTTTAAAGAACTTGACAATCCCAAAACATGTTTCCTTCTTTTATTAATTTTCAGCGTTTTTTTTAATTAGGCTCATTAATATCATATTAATTACTGACCATCCTTGTTATTGAAATTTACAAAATGAAATTTTTTTATTAGTGGGTGTATCCAAACATTACATGAAAACAAAAGAATAACGATTTTCCATATAACATATGATCTTCTAATAGTATATAATAAGTTAATAAAAATATCAAAATCCGTAACGCAGTTTAGAAGAACGACGCGACGCGTCCAAACACACAAAATAATTTAACGACATGGCGTATTCCAGTAAGACTATTGTCTTACTGGAATACGCGTCGTTCTTCTAAACTGCGTTACGGATTTTGATATTTTTATTAACTTGTAGAAGTTGAACTTTGATGGGTTTATAAAGAAAAATCTATTAAAACTTGAGATCGTAATGAAGAGTGATCGTTTTGTATATAATAGTCAAAAAAATTGTAACCCGAAGTGAACCGAGAACGGACTTAAAAAATACGAGTAAATACTTATATCTTTTTATGGTATAAAATTTATTTTTATTTAGCGTCACACAGTAAATATATTTTTATTTTAATATTGTTTGAACTATATTTTGTAATTACGAAACCCTCTGTGGACGAGTCCTCCTACTAGAAGTAATGTTTTTGATTGAATACAAGTTATAAAGACAAAGTAAATAGCAGATTGAGTAAAGGCTCTGAAAAATTATGTACTTAAGTAAAAGTCAGTTAAGCAATCCGTTGCTTATTGAGCTGTACCGATCAACTGTGTTAAACGCAACTTTGAAACCTTCCAAACTTTGAAAATTTTACAGACCAAGAGGTTTACTATGTTCAAATGTGTCTGTTCCATCATTTTTATGAACGCAATTTGAATTTCCCATACAATTCGATTTAAGTAAAAATAAATTCAAGAGCTCGTGATAAAACTACGATCAACCTCTACTTCAGCAAAACTTTTTATTCGTTAATTATACACGTGATTTTAGTTCACCGCGAAGAAATATACTTGGTGTTCAGGTTAACAGCATGTGCCACAAATATTGTGAAAATATTTACAATATGGGCGCCGAAAATAGGATACCGATACTGACTACTTAGGTATAAATTGACACAAAAAATAAACACTCAATATTTTAGGTCTTCTTTAAATTGTGTACTTTAATCTCTGCTTTTATTAAATGATAAATAAATTATGTACGCGAATTTTAGTGTTAATTAGAAAGTGCAGATAAGGCATTATAATAAATGAAATTCGAAAATGAATTCATGCATCAATCAAATTGAATACTGACTCGTTTTTTTGTAAATAAAATCTGATGATAACAATTTGTTGGTGTTAAATATAATAACACCAATTGAAAAGCCTATCATTTGCCGTCTTGACAATGTCGAAATTATGAATTTTAATGAAGCATTGAAGAAAGATAATAATAAATCGAACAAATTAACCTATTGATCCCCGTTATAATATGTTTAATTGTTTGTAACTCAACGCGACATTGGTTTTACCAAAACTCATCATATTCTTCAACCCAGTAGGTACACCAGTCAAGAGTACTATGTAATTTTGAATTATAATATATTATAATTTGTATGAACTTCTCACTCTTACTTGATAAGTTATCATTTTGCCATTGTTTTGTTTAACATCGATACGTTTTCATGAGTAAATATGTGATTGCATGAACATAGCTCTCAGTCATCAGTGTCAGAACCATATAGAACATAAGTTATGCTATACTTCGCATTCTACTAAATACTTTTTTAACAGCCTTAATGAAAAATTTATTCGTAAATAATTTGATATCATTTACACCCTTAGTTCAAAAAATCTCTCATTCCGCGAAGATTTAGAGACTCAGTCCCTCTGGACGCTTCACAAAGGCATATTAACATTTATTACGAAATAATGCAAGACTTACTTTCCTTTCCTTTATTTGTTTAATAGCGATGAGCTTAAGTAAAACTATTCCGCCAATGTGCCAAGTGATTGTTCAGAAAAATATCTTGTAAATTGTTAAAAATATGTGGTGGAACCCATTGGATTTGTATCAAAAGTCCAAGACTAACTGCCATAACGTTCTAATAATGTTAATTAATTATATTAATTCGAATGCTGTGGCAAAGGCCTAAAATAAACAATTAATCCAGTATTTGTATGGTCGCTTGTGCCACATATGCCTTTATTCACCGAATAGAGGTACCTACTTATACACATTTCGTTATGTTTAAAGCTCTACGACGCAGTGCAGCTACTGGGAAATTACAGATGACAACCGGGAATCGAACCAAGGACCTCGTGTTCCCCAGTTGCGCTTACGACACCAGCAGTCGCTTGTGTCCATTTTACTAATTAAGTATAAAAACTCGCCTGGAAAATTGGCTTAAAATTTTACAAAATTATCTGATAGCAGGAAATTAAAGTTTATTACAAATACTAAATATTCTTACATAAAGAGACTTAAAAATAAACGATGGACCTACAATACCATCAAATGGAGATGACCTAAAGGAAAGAGAAGGAGAGGAAGACACTATACTCGATGGGAAGATGAGATCATGAAAGCTGCTGGCACTAATTGGTGGCACAGCATAGAGCGTTTTAAACTTATATGATTTATTTATGAATCATGAAATGAAATTGTAATATTCCTCTAATATGTTGAAGCCTTAATTTTCTGATAGATATTGTAAAAGTTGGGTTTCTTTTGTTTTGTACAAATGCTAATATACCTCTTAATTGATATCTTCTCCATCTACTTTCGTTTACTTTGACGTTGTGTGTGTTACTGATAATGGAATGGAGAGGCAGTTTAGTATTATTAATATAGTGTTCAGTTCTTTGGCGTTCATACGTTCATTCCCAAGAACTAAACTGAATACATTATTTAAATTTTTAATTGTGGAAATGGGCACATCAACATGAACCTAATCATCTCCTACCATTACCTACCGTATTCTTACTATACTTGTCAGACATAAAATTTTCCTGATATATTTGATCCTTCACAACGTTGTTAGTGTTACATAAAAAATATATATACGTAGTATAAAACATTTCAAAACAATAATGGTCGTTTTGGGATGGTGGTTTTAGTCGCCTGCAACGACGCAAGTTTTTCTAAGAAAATATTCTAGTGAAGGAATACATCTTGAGGCAACTCTGACTGAAACCCTTTTCAGAGACTCTTCTGGGAAAGCGTGAAGACATTTTTTTTTCGTTTATTTTTACTAGCTTCCCCCCGCAGCTTTTATCTGACTGTATTACTATGTATACTATTCATCCCCTTGGGGGTCGATACTGAGCATATGTAATATATGAAATAGAAAATAATTTATATAGTTCAAATATTAAAGATGAAAGGATGATGATTAAGGATGAAAAGGAAAATTATCGTGCAGTAAGCTTTTATGTACAGAACTTATACACTTTACTCTCTAATAAAGCCCTTAGGATAGAAGTAAATGTAAATATAGGGGTCTATAATTTTTTATCAAGAATTTAAACTAAACCGTTAAGAAAAAAATATATTAGAGGATTAAACTGTGAGTAAAGACCATGATTAATGTTTGATAAACAGACTAACTACAACTGTTAAATATATAAAAATACGTGTAATTTTATTACACTTTATGTTCCCCAAACTTGGACGACTTATTTGTTGAATATGGAGTTCATCTTATATGGTTGAACTTAAAAAGTTTTGAACTAACCTAATGGTGTAAGAGTATCTTCTCTAGGGTCCCGATGCCTTCGCCTCTCGCGTCTCTCCTGGCGGTCACGGGCCATGATGGCAGCGATGGAGAAGTCGGTGGCGCAGGGCCGCGCCGAGCAGTCCTCCTCCATGGCGGCCCGCTCCCGGCCCTCGCCCTGCAGCAGCATCAAGTTCACCGCTTCCGAACCCCACACGCCGTCACCGTCTGAACATCCCATCGATGGAACAGAACATAATCTTTGGAGCCTCAAATTCAAAACGTCTGGTTGCAGCGCTATTCTGACGTCTTTACACTTCTTGATAATATAATATTGTCTATGAGATTGAGTTGGAATTTACAGATATAACTTATAAAAGTTTTTAAACTTTTTCAGAACTGAAAATCACTGCTTCGAGAGTGAAACGTAAACACAAAGTTTCAGATTTCTCCCTGAATTGATGTAAGGAATGTATGGAAGAGCTCTGATATATGTTTGAGCGTGTTATCACGATTAGTAAGTTTCGTGGTATCGATGAAACTTTTTACGCGCGCTCTTGACGCGGCTAGAGCGGACCGGTGCGGCTCGGCGCGCTGTCGACTCGACTGAGGCGGCGGCGAGGCGCGAGGCGGCGGCCACAGGGAGGGGCCTGCATAGCCGCCCTATGCCACCACACTCCGACCACGCACACACTACCACTTTTTTATTACTTCTTTCTTATTAAGTCCGTCCCGCTCACGCTAGTCTCTTAACGTTCAGTCGTCCCTTTCGCCTAGTGAGTTTTTCTCCGCGCGATAACTATTGAAATTCGCTAAATGGCTCACCGCGGCGCGGAAAAGGCTCTCTCGTTAAACGGTGAACTGATCGTATCGAAGTATATTTATTCGCATTACTCGCTGCGCCGACGCTTCGCATCACTATTTATGCGCCGTGAGTGCTGCTTATGAAAGCATTTTGTAATTTATCACGCATTTTTTAAAAACATTCGTAATATTATTCTGTTTTGGGTCTTTATGACCTTATTAACCAAGCAAAACTATGTCATGACTTTGCTCATATCAGATCCTGCCATAAAACCCAAGGCTGAAAAACACATGTAATGTAGGTACGTTATTTTAACACTAACACACAGCAACCATCGCGGAAATTAAAACTCATGAGTACAGACATAATCATACAGTCAAGCGTACCTACGAAGTGGAAAAAGAAATACATGTCCATTTACAAGTCCACTTTTTAAATTAAAACTATGCTAGGACACTTTCGCTATCATTAATTTTAAGAAAAAATTGATTATTTCACTACATACTAAATCAAAATACCCAGTAACTAAATATCGCAGTAAGTAGAACCAATAGTAAAAATCGATTGAATTATTCAATTTAAAGGAAACCAGAATCATCATAATCGGTAGACAAAGCTCTCCAATGTGGTTAAAAATTATTACTTAAATACAGCTTTTTTTTATACCGATTCGATTTTTTTAAACATTTTCTTTAAATATGGTTTGATATCCAGAAATTATATTATGGTCATTTCATCATCTCCCTGGCCTTATATTGTTGGGGTCGGCACTTGATTCAACCCTATGCGGCTGATCACCTAATTTTTATACGAATCACAAGCAACCCCTTTTACAAGGAAAATCTGTGATCTGGGTTAAACCAGTTGTAATTATTTCAGGTCTCCGACTGATAAATTGGCAACCGGGACCGACGGTTTAACGTGCTCTCCGAGGCACGGAGGAAACTCGGGCGGTCACCCATCCAATTACTGGCTAGGGCTAGGTTAACTTCGCTGATCAAATGATATGCGCAATAGCAACTGTGCCACGAGCTCCTTATGGTCGTTTAAGTCTTTCAAAGTGATCCATGCTTACTGCTCTATAAAGAATCAATAAGAAATCCGTTCATAAAATGTAGTGAAATGGGTACAAGAAATGCTCCTTACCGTACGCAGCCAGCCAAGTCAACACCGGTCAATTAGAAAATGTTCTGCAAGTCCGCGCTACTGGCAGCCTTAATTAAGAAAGAAGTAATAAGCGACGAGATCCCACGAGATTACACCTTTATGGCGCTAGATCAAATTTGCGGAAAATTGAACACACACATTCTCCCAGTTTCGTATATATAATAAATTTATTATGTGCTAGGAAGTCAAACTAACCATGTCGTTTGGCAGTAAACCTTATCGTCGGTGAGCCGGTAATGGTTGCACAAATGGCTGCCGATGCGTGAATTGTGACCAATCGCATTAATTATTTCTATATAAGGCAAATTATGCTAACGGTGAATATCATACAATCGTTAATAAGTTCATTTTTCATTTTTGGTTTTAAATTAAACTTGTCGAAATACATTAACATCATAGCCCAAGCAGAGATCAAAGCTACTTATGACCGAAAAAGTTGTAATATCAGTCCTTAAGTAGTGTTGTGAAATGGATGTGTGAAGTAAAATTGTATTAATACAATAAAATGTTTTTATACTAGCTGTACCCCGCGGTTTTACTCGCGTAGAATTAATTTCATGGGTGACCCTAATGTTCTTTAAATATAAGTAGTCTAAGTAATTCCTAGTAGGATTAGCTATCTGCCATTAAAAGCACCGTTAAAATCGGTCAACAGACGGAAAGACAAACAGAAAAAAATTAAAATTCATTTTTCTATGCCTGTATCGTGTATACTATATGCATTTAGTGAATAGCTGTTATTTTCTTATCACTGACACTCAAATTTTATTTATCTGTATAAGTATTTTACTTACTCCAAATGTCACATTGAACGTAATTTCCATTTGACCCGTTGAGCCATTTAATTCAGACAATTGTACAAAATGTAGAGCTTGTCTCCGGCGCAGATAAACTCTTTTCGCACCAACAATTTTATTTGGATAATCAAAGAGGGAAAACTGGAAAAACTACGTCATCATCATAATGACGAAAAACTATCTGTGAATATAAAAAAAATATGCAACATGTATATAAATATGCGTTTATAATTTTGAATAAGATACTTATTAAGTTAGCTGGGTGTGTAATGTCTTACCTAGTACCCTGACTATCACTTTTGGACCTAAAATAGTGATGATTATTAATACGTATTACGCAATTATTATTCAAGAGCAAATGTTAATATTACTAAAGAGAGCAAATATAAAAAAATATGAGCTATAGTGATTGCTCAAGTAAAAAACAAAAGAACGTCGATAATAATTTAAAATATAAATTTTCTTTTTTTCAAGTTCTCACTTTCTATGTGGCCAGTGGCCGGTCAGTCAGAACGGTATCGAACACCTATTTGTGTATTGGCAATTGAAAAATTGTGCGTAGTTTTTCTATGCATAGTGGTACTCACTCACAGTCTAAATTCAGAATAAACTAATAATGTTATTTTTCGTAAGTTTTTGCAGATCTTTGAAAAGTTATATTTCAATACTACAGATGAAAAGACTATTTATTCAATAATTAGTTGGAACAAATTAATATGGCTGTAGAACATACATAAACAAAATTTTTGTGTCGTAAAATATTTGGTTATTAAATTAAATTTCACGTAGAAATGTTACTAAACGTATATGATTAATTTTCTTACTTTAAAATAAATTTTTATAACAAAAACAGTGTCAAAAAAAAATTAAATGAGCGCGTTGAATTCTTTCGCAGGCAGATTTTGTTAAATGTAATGAAAACCGTACTTTATGTCTCTGGATGCGCTCAATTCACTTTTTGTCCAAATCAACGAACGAGTTGTGATTAAATTTTAAAAGTAGCGCTTCGTGTGAACGCACTCGCTGCCGACGGAGGGGGAACGACGCCCCTTGGAGGCGGGCCGACGGTGGAACACGCGAAACTATACTCTAAAGCTCAAATCTTTATAGTTGAAATTCCCATTGGTGTTTGCGGTGCATTCAGTGCAAGTCGGTGTGGGAGTGAGGCAATTCTTCGCTAACTATCGCCAGTGAGTACGCGACATGTTTGGATTTTTTTTTCACACTACATGTTTATTATTCGTATCTTTCTGCAGAAATTATTGAATTTTATGTGAACCGGACTTAGGTTTATTTTTCTGTTTTAACTCAAACATTACTTACCATGTCTATAATATTTTCATACCTCGGGTTTGAAGTTAGTTTAAAGTTAATTTATAATAAATCGTTCATTGATTATCCATATATATTATATCGATAAATCAAATATTTTATGGTGCTTCAATAAAATTCACTAGAGCTAGACGTGATGAGTGACAATTATTTTATATTACCTACCATATAAAGTAGCAAACTAGAAATTAAAAAAAAAATCCAGCACCAATATCCAAGCTAGATACTTCTTTATAAAATAATTTAAATTAATATTTACATATTTTGTTTATTTATTTGAATACTGGCATAATGTCACATCGTTATATGAGACCTGTTGGCTTTATACCTATATCCAGCATTTTATTATTGCTGAAATTATAATGCCCGTATTCTCAGAATAAATAAAAAAATATACTCACGCCATCCCATAAAAATAAGCAGAAGAAGAGGAAAGTAAGCAGAGGTGTTGTAACAACGACACCCATATTTCACCGAATATGATTAAGTACCAACGTGCCAGAGGGTGAGTCCATCGCCGTCTCAGGCACTATACATACGTGTTTGAATTACTTCTCAAACCTATGCAGGTTTCTTCCCGATGTTCCTTCACCGTAAAGCACGTGGTGTGGAATCACTGATCATAAGTTTTTAGAAAAACTCATTGATACAGGCCCCGCTGGGATTCAAATCAAATACTTTTAGGCCAAATATAAATTTGTTGATAGGAAAAGTAGAGTTTGTGCAAAGGTAACTTGACCAAAAACGTCTATAAGTACAGAGTTCTTCGAAAAGAAAACACCATATTTATATAATAAAACCTAATAACGTGAGGTTCATGAATCTAGAGCAGAAGCCTGTAGAGAAAAATCTAAACGATTCCAATAGGACTGCCAATAACTCCCTTCTACAGAGCTATAAAAATTTAGCACCGCTGCGTTATTGAAAGTTTAAATCATTCGGTATAATATCTACTATGAGAACTGTTTCTATTAGTGTGCAATATTGCGCATGGATATCACATTTGTCACAGTTCTGAGTTTATTTCCGATATGTTCTCTCGCAGTTGGTAGCTACCTCCACTGCTTAACCGGACTAAAGGGCGAGACCCAAGTGCCTCCAGCCGAGCTTAAACTTAAAAACTAAGCAACACAGCTAAGGGCACCCCGGTGCGGGGCTAGGACCTCGGCTTAGGGCGTTGCTGGGGGATGTCCTAGGAAGCTGGATCTGAGTCGTGTACAGTTCTGAGTTTGATATTTGAACATATATGTCACGTCTGTATTCCCCGAGGGGGTAGGCCGAGGTATTTTAATAACAACATCCACTCTTCACCGAAGATGGTTAAGTGCCAACATGACAGATAGTGAACATGACATCTTTGAATTTCTTTTCAGAATATGCAGGTTTCCTCACGATATTTGAGCAGTTATACATATTCCCCCTTATACTCACTATAACTTATACTAAGACTAGACCAAACTCGGACTTAAACTATTTCTAATAATCAATAAATAATAGTACCTAATCCGTATCTAAAATTTTCTTACAAAAAATAAACCGCATTGAAAAAGAGAAAAATCTAACTATGTGAACTAAATTACTTACTTTTAAAGTTGGTGAAAAAGAGATGACAATATAACTATACCAAGGATTTCTATTATTTTTATTAAGGAGTATTAATCCACTGTAGCAACCTGAAAGGAATCCATGGAACATGAAAAAAACCGCTAAACCAACAACACTGTCCTTTTTCAAACATATTCATTAACAGGTTTTATGTATTATTATATGTTCCTTATTTATTTTTTATTCAGATATGGTTGAATCCAGTTCCACTTACTTACTACCTTATATACATCTTCTTGAAATTTAAAATAACTACATTCCCAACAGTTTTCTTTTAGTGATTTTCCCAGCTTTACCAGCGTGTGACGACGTCAGGCTAGAGTTCTTGTATGGGAGAAGTTCCATAGAGCCTGCTTTATTCAATACTAGCGGACCACACGCGGTTTTACCAGCGTAGTTCCCGTTCCCGTGGTAGTATGGGGATAAAATAAAGCCTATGTTACTCGCTGATGATGTAGCTATCCAATGATGAAATAATTTTTGAAATCGGTCCAATAGTTTTTGAGCCTATTCATTACAACCAAATAAACAAAGTTTTCGTCTTTATAATATTAGTGTAGATGGGGGACATTTGGAACACCTTTTAAAAGTATTTTTTAAAGCTTTATAAGGTACAGTTTCCAAATTCAAATTAGACTGACAGCTGAAGAAACAGCGATAAAAATACCCGCTGATTTGTTTACGTACCAATTGCCATTGCCCTATTTTATAGATACGGTTGTTTTAATACAAATTAATGAGGAACTCAATTAATCAATTTTTGCCATACAATTTAAAAATGGGAGTTCAAATAATATATTCTTAGATTCGTGAGCCGTGGTGGCCTTGGGGTTTGGGCAGTCGCCTGCTACGCAAGCGATGCAAGTTCGTATCCCAGTGGGGACTGTACCAATGAGTTTTTCTAAAAACGTATGTGCAATGATTTCACACCACGGAAAACATCGTGACGAAACCTGCATATGTCTGAGAAATAATTCAATGACGTATGTATAGTGCCTATGACAGCGATGGACTCACCCTCTGTCACGTTGGCACTTAATCATATTCGGTGAAATGTGGGTGAGTAACAACTACACCTCATCATGCGTGAGCATTATTTGATTCGTAACCATAATATATATTCACTTAGATGATATACTTACAAATCAAGTACAACAAAGTCAGTACACATTTAGTTATGTCACTAAACTTCTGGACGATAACATTCCATCTCTCTATTTACAAATTTACGAACAAGAAAAGAGAATTTAAGGGTACCTTAATTCCCTGTAGCGTTGTTGGTGGCAAAATAAAAGTGTAGCGGGACGTGTGACCAGACCTCTGCAAATACGACCGATCCATCTTCTTTGCGAGGCTCTTTTGCGATCTAGCACTGGGGTTGGCAGCCTTACGTAAATAACTGTTTAAGCAGGCTTTCGAAATTAAACTCTTTTCTAAATATTTAACCTGCATCTGTTACATATACATTGTTAAATAGGAAGATTTTTTTAGGCATCAAATACAAATAAATTATATAGGTGCGAAAAACATAGACATGACTTAAATTAACTGACTGATTTAAGGATATTGATATAATATTAAATTTTTAATGGAATCGGCAACCCAAAATAAAATAGGTTGGCTATCCAAGTGTTAAGAAAGGTAATTTATTTTTAAATATATACATACAGATAGATTAAATTGAAGTGTCTGTTTGTAATTCCAAATTAACCACTTTTCACTAAATGCATATGTAAGAGTATATGGCACCAAAATAAAAAAAACTATTTAAAAAAATCTGTCTGTGTGTTTGTTCCGAGTACCTACTCTCCGAAGTAACTACAGATTTGTACGGGACTTTCGCAGTTATACAGCTGATGTTATACTAAGGCTACTTTTAAGTAAAAAATAGGGAATTACGAATTGAAGAGAACGCGGGTGAATCAGCGGGGATAGCTAGATTTAAATAGAATCACATAACCATTTGTAGAATAAAAGAGGTGCAATGTTAGGCAACGATACGCGGGCAACCTGCCGGCTACACGACGGCGACAAAACGTAGCCTCACGCCTCACGCCACTGAATAAATTAGGACGGTCCGATCTTAATTAATGGCCGACACATACGACTACTACTTGTATCGTGATTAAAAGCCTTACAGCGTTTCTCTTTAACTACGTTGTGACAAATGAAATGTTTATTAAGAGAAAAGTCAGTAGAAAAATATTGATTTATTATAATACTAGCTGTACCCAGCGGTTTCACCCGCTTTGGTTGTCGGTCTTTAGTTTTTTTAAATTTACTGTCAAAGTCATAGCGATCTGAAGTTAAGGTTTATTTGCAAAACACGTAAATGACATATATATAATAATATACATCGGTTGTTTATACTGGCATTACGCTAAAGTCCTTTATAAATTCGTAGATGCGCGCGTCTGTGTGAGTGTGTAATTTCGAACGATTTTCTTCTAAATACCTTAATGCTTGTAGTAAGCTCATATGTATATCAAGTATCCTGGCATAGAGCAGTGGCACAAATAACAATGTAACAGTACCGCAGTACCACGTGACAGGCGGTCCTCGCCCGGCGGACAGGAGTCTCTCTCGGGACTCGCTAAATCGTATTGGTTGCCTGCCGTTCTGTTTATTTTCTCCTTTTCCTTGGTCTCCAGGCTTTGTCGTTTCATAGCGAGCTGGAATCGTTCCGTATTTGCCAAATCGAAGCCTTTTCTGTTTTGCCCTGACACATTATTCAACGTAAGTAGGTGTAAAAGATATTGTAATACTATTTCATCTATTAGTTTTAAGTACTGTTCCCTGTATATATAATTAAGGATTAAATTTCCTCTATCGTTTATTTATCATATTTTTTGCTTATTTAAAATAATATTAGTACCTACATATAATATTTCCTTCCAAAGCTTAAGATAGGCACGTAAAATCTTTTCATCGTAGAAATAAATAGCTAAGTAAAGTTATGAATGAGAAATTATATCTTTTACTGAACTGATTTATCTAAAATGTCTAGAGCCCACAAATAGTAACAATTGTTATGTCGATGAAATCACATGCAAAAAGTTATTTGAAAATTCATAACAAATAGTAGGGAGACTTGCATGAGCATATTTTCGGATTTGATTCAGTAGTATGATAAATAGGAAGATACTAGGCGCGCTGCACATAGTCATAATGTGCAAACGCCAAGCTCTCCGCGTTTGGCTGACACCGGTCCAGAGGGCAAGCGAGGTGGCGTTCAACTGTCAGCGAGCATGTAGGTATCTAAAGTCAAGAAATAATATGAGAAGAAGATATTCAAGAATAATTCAAAGCAGGTAGAGTTATAATATATTTAATTATTATTGCAACTTAGTAATACATTTCATAAGTTAAACTAGCGACGCGCCCTCACTTCCCTCCGGGCTACGAATTTTAAGTCTATTAGAGAACGTTGACTTTTCTCTCCTATCTTTTTAAATTTAGTATAGATTTCTAAGCAAGAAGCCCATTGGAGTCTATCCTACATATTAGTAAAAGCCGTATCAAGATCCTTAACGTAGTTTCCGATGGCGCATTCAAACAAACAAAATATTTTTTATGGAAATAATTTTTTTAAATAGATATATTAATTTATAAGATTGAATATTTAGTTTTAAATAAAATTAAGTTCACACGAATTTATATTTACATATTACGTTCCTAAGAAATTAAGTATTAGGAAAATAAATAATTGAACCACATACCTAAACAAATAAAATTATAACTTAAAATATGTAATTCTTGAGGTATCTTTTTGGAATATAGCCTCGCTCCCAGTGAGTCCTCGCCAGGAGGCAGCGAGGCGCGAGCTTGCTTTATCTGAGCTGGCTTTGCGCGAAACAATATATTTATTGGACACAGCGCCGCGGCCGATCCGCCGGATGATCTATTCGCTCCACCCTTACGTTGCCGGTTGTTACGACTCCGGCTACAATACTCTAAAATACTATGAAAATCTTACTATTAGCGGAATAGGAAATCATGATAAATATTTAAAATTGCAACTTTGCCAAATTGTGTTACTATTCACCCTATTCATGATGTGACTAACGACCTAACAATAGAACGAGTAATTATCTTCATGCTGAGCCACAAATCTCCATGGAGCCGAGCATGTGCTGGATGAAAAGTCACTGAAACGCATATTCATAGGATCATAGGTAAAATAATGCTCAGGCGAATACAGTTTTGCTCGTCATGCTTTATATCACCATAACATTAATGGTGTACAAATACTCTCACCTACACAAACAAAAGAAGATAAAGAAAATGTAAGTGTCTGTTTGTAGTTTCAAAAACCAACTTTTCACTCATTGCGTATGAAGTACCTAATTCAATAAAAAAAAAAATTAAATGTTACTTTGTCTGACTGTCAGTTTTATCAGGCTATCTCTGAAACAGCTGGATTTTAACGGACTTTCACTGGTAGATAGGTGATGTTACATTAAGTAACTTAAGCTACTTTTTTTTTATAGGGTTTCCGCAAACAATAGCCACCCTTGCAATTAAGTCCACGCGGGTGAAATTGCAATGCACAGCTAGACTTCAAATAATTTCATTGGTAAGACCATATTTTGAACCCGCATATAAACGCGTTTTGAATAAATATATGAATGTAAAGCGCTAGCATAAGTTTGGCATGTTCAGGTCAGCGGCGCGGATCCCATTGTTCATCGCAGTGAGGTAGCAGTTTGTGCCGTGCAACGTGCAGTGTCCGCCGAGCTCTGCTCTTGTTTTACGACACACCGCCCGTTCTGTTTCCAAGATTAAGCGAAACTAAACTGCTGGCATACACTACTCACTGACCTAACGTTTATTTATTGCCTGTGTACTAAAGAGGAATATATTTTTCAGAAGAAGAAAAACATCTGAAGTCCCGTACATACAAATAAACCGGCGGCACACCTCAATCACGGTTCTATTTGTTCAGGAGGCAGTCTCGGGAGAGGCGAACAAGATGGATCGCGGTGTCAACACGAATTTGCATCCCTTGTTTGTCTCCGCGGTGGCTTGGCAGAAAAAACACCGCAATCTCATTGGGTTCGGTGCAGCGAGAGGTTCCCATCAGTTATTCGCCGGTGCGGCCGGCTAACACGATTATCTGTCGTTTCGAACGAGACGCTCTTTTTTCCATTCCCTTGTTTTCCAACTTCACGTCTGCTCCGTGTTTTTCTGAATAGGAAATGGGATACGTCAGACGAAAAATTGACAAAAATATGACCGGCTTTGATGGAAAATAGTGGGTTTTGCGATAGGATCTGTCGGGCTCGCTCTGTAGAAAATTTTATTTGCAAGATCGTTTTCTTGTTTGTCATGTTTTTGTTTGCTATTTTGCCTATGTGGCCTTTATTATGAAGCACATATTTGATGTTGTGAGATAACACGCGATGCGACAAATGAAACTAGGCGTTTTATATTTGCGACGAGGCTATTGGTATTGAGAGTTATAATAACTTATAAGTTTCGACTCGCTGTAGAAAATATGTTGGTTGCTATTGCTATGTGCTAAACGTTACTAACGTCATAGCTTATCTGGGCGTGTACGGGTCACAACCTCCTCGATCATACACTATAGTAAAGTTACACCTCCTTATCACTATGCACATAATTACCCGTCGATCGCTCATACGCTCACTCCTCCAATACACATGGAAACTCAATACACATTACGTTTAAATCTATGACGTCAACCTAAAATACCTATAATACATTGGCTTTAAAGAAAATAAAAGGCTATGTAATTTTTTTTGTTTTGTATTACTTGTATAAGTAGGTCTAGCTACTAAAGTAATACTTTTGAACACCAATAATTCATTACACAGTTCAATTGTTTATTGTGTAATTGTTTTAAACACAGGTTGCAAATATATATTCAGGTCAAATAATTAGATTACTGTGGCGTCCTTAAACACTGGCATCACCAAGGTGAATTCCGCTCGAATGACTGATGTCAGTCAACAAGTGCTTTTTAACAAAGTTTATCTAGTGGTTGCGATTAAGGTCAAGAGAAATAGGACTTTATTGATCACAATGCCTACACCGCAAAACGTATACATTCAAAATTAGAGTCCGGACTGTAAAAGGATTTAAAAATAGTATAAGTAATATTCCAATGTAAAAAAAGCACAAAGCACAGTATCCCAAGATAGAGGCAGTGCTAGTGACAAGCAGGGAATTCATCAGCAGCATAGAGAATCCGCTCCTATTAGCTGGCCCTTGTTACCCTAGATAATAAGTAATTAGTATCAATTGACGCTGTGATTATGAGATACTAATTAAATAGGACCATTTTACGGATTATGTCGTGGAGCATTTCTTCAACATCTCATTAGCGCTGTGTTAATACAAAAAACCCACATCAACAAAAACCCATCCAAGAGATGACAGATGGGATTCCAAATATTTCGGCAATGCGCCGTTTCTGTGAAACAAGACGCACAAATGTGATTTATGAATTTAGTAAGGCGTTACAAATTGTTTTCTAAAGCTTGGTGTTGCCCTGATTTATTACTTGTGGTCGTTCTTCGTGGGCGATATCTTCCGGTGCTATTACCACAGTGATGGTCTACGGACTACGGTGTAATGTGCTACTAAAATGACTGAATGTCATTACAAAAACTGTATATTTATGATAGAGGCCGGTGTTTACTCATAAATTGCAGGGACACGAGTTTGATTGCGTCATGAATTACTCAAGGAACCACACGCAATGGATCATAAAGATCAGCGTAATGTCTTCATACAACGCTCACGCCGCCCCGGCACGACCGGCCGCCGGACGATAGATTCACCAAACTAATAATTTCCCGCAGAGGCAGTGCGCGGAGAGCTGCTCACACGCTCTAGCCAAACCACTGATTACGTCTTGATTACACCCTACAAAAACTTTCATAACCCGGAACTTCCATTGCCATTAGTGGCTAAAAAAACAATTATTGACGCCTCATGATAGCAATTAACACCCATCTGTTATTACGTCCAAATCTTTACTTTCGGTAGACCTGCTATCATGTTTAATGAGTTGCTTTGTTTCGTGGCGGCATAAAACGTAACATTACGTAAAATGTGGGGATAGGAAAAATGTATCTTCGAATGGTTGTGATACGATCTATTTAAGCATGCTGCGTTACGTAAGATAGAAATGTGCCGCGTAGAAGTGTGAAGCTGACGCCTCCCGCGGGCGGCGCGCGCGCAGACCACCCGCGCTCGACCACCGGCTGCCGAAGGGCGTGTGCAGTACATAGTACACGTGAACAAATGCAAATACTTCATGATCACAATTTACAAATTCACAAATATTCGCAATTACTTCTTGAATGTTTAAGTATCTCATTACATTTTAATATGCTAGTAAAAAAACCCTTGAAATATGAGTCGGTCAGTACTGCCTTGAGCGTAATGGATATTTACGGAGCGTTATCTTTTAGATAATGATCTGGTGAGCGATTTACATACGTCAACAAGGTTGACCCGAAAGCGAACATGCCATTCTCTGGTGGAGTGGTTTCAGTGTGGTCCGGCGTCGAGCGCTGTCGGCGCGCAGCCGGCACGCGCGCTATGCCGGCCGAGCACGCCGAGCCGCGTACTCGCGCGCCTAATAAATGACCAGCGCACAGCATTAGGCGGATCGCATATATCATTTATGTAAATTGTGACGAAGACATATCTAGCTCGCCAGTCGCTGCCTTCACTCCACACGACATGCATTCCGTCTTATTATGATTTTGAACAGATATTCATTTATAAATCCACGCGGTGAATACTCATTACAAAATATTCCTACTTACCGTCACGATAACGCCGAGGTCACATAAAAATTTCTAAAATAATTGTGGGCCGTAATTTGTTATTATCCTTGATAGGACCATAGCGTAGCCATCACTAAGCGTAGACACGTCGTAGCGTTGTGTGAAGTAACTTTGCGTAGCATAGTATAATATAATATAGTATAATTGAAGCATTAGTTTATCTTCTTCATTTATTCGTTTTCTATACATCTGCTCACGCCCGTATTCCCCGAAGGGGTAGGCAAAGGTTGAAAAGGCAGAGGTGAAAAGAGGGTGTTGTGATTACAACACGAAGATGATTAAGTGCCAACGTGACAGATGGTGAGACCATCGCCGTCTCAGACACTTTACATACGTCATTGAATTACTTCTCAGAAATATGCAGGTTTCCTCACGATGTTTTCCTTCACCGTAAAGCACGTGGTGTGAAATCACTGTACATAAGTTTTTTAGAAAAACTCATTGGCACAGACCCCGCTGTGATTCGAACTTGCGTCGCTTGCGTAGCAGGCGGTTTTCTATACCAAGTTGGTATTACCGTCTGGCCCGCTAAAATTAGTCCCGAATTCTTGGTGTTACGTTGTGGCCTTTCACAATATTATATACAATTCAAATGTTATTACCGAAACGCTAAGGTAGGCATCTATGTCTTGATTAGAGAATCATCGGCTACCTTCCCAAACTCAGCTGTCTGTCAACACTGCAGGCAGTCGTTTGACCACCTAATATCTTAGCGGAATCCAAAATTACATACATAGGTGTACTTTACAACTTGCTTAATATCGTTATAATGTTAACTTTTAAGCTTATACCTATCCCTTCGAGGAACACAGGCGTTAGAATCAATCCAAGTTTTAAGTCTTGCAAATAAAATACACGAAATGTTAAGGCGGCTTGTATCACGATTGTACTTAGTCACCGTTCGATAAGTGAACGTAACATTTTCGGTATCATAATTAATAGCAGGTATCAATATTTATAAGTGAACTTATCAATCTTACCACCTTTTATCCTAACCACTTAAATGCACACTCGAAACATACAGTTTCGAGTGTCATTCGCCACACAATATCCTGCCATTGAATCAAATTCTGAATGTCTCTATTTATACAACAACAAAAACTAATGCAACAGATGTTAAATCGTTTCTTTCGAGTACGTTTAATGACTTTTAAAAGTACCTTTATTGCACGGTCCTTGTAGGTACCACCTTGGAGCATGCAGCCATTGTTCCTGAGACCACCGTTGTGGTTGTGTTTTGACACTTAATTGTGGATCGACACAATACATGATTGATTTGCGAACTCTGTCAGTTCTCAACGAGTGTGGGTCAAAAAAATTACGTCTTAATACGTTCTAAAATACTTTATTCCATTCAAATGTTTAAACATTGATCGATCCATAATTAAGAACGTATTATTAAATTTAATGTTAGTTTATAACTGTACTTAATAACTATGTCTGGAGACTGCATTGTAGTTAGTAATGATTACTTATATTTTGATTTAGTTTAATATATTTGAAAGATTATTAGACGATAGAAAGGTCGTCTTCTTAAAAAATACATTATACAGGATTACAAATGTTACCGATACCTAGTATTTATGTATGATTGTAGCTAGCTACTGTTTCATTCAATGAACGTCTTGTAATTGAAGTCGAATAACGCGCTATAATACAATACCATTAAACTTCTTGACCTGCAACGGTGCAAAAACAAGCCATTTTTCACAAGTCATTGCACGAGCCCACACGGCGAGAGACCGCAAATATTGCACTTATTGTGGCTAACCAATGTTTAGTTTGTAACTAGTAACGCCCTCTATAATTCATTGGCACAATGGAGTCGATTGAACACAACTTAATAGTGTCGCGCGAGTGAGTTGTGAGGTATGGTGATGAATGGAGCGCCCGTGGGGATAACGAGTGGCGTGTACCAAGGCCATACGTCTCAGTAGCCTGCGGTTTGGGCTGAAGGACAGCACACATCCTTGCATCAAAATAGCAAGAATGGCCTACCTTAATTAACTTTTACGCGTTATCATTTCTAACCATCAATTTAAGGTTGACTGTTCTAGATAGAGATTTAGTAATGAACAGTGTGAAATTGACCTAATTTATTTAATACTTTGGAACAACCAGAACAACGTTGCGTTTTTTCTGTTAATTATTTTCTAACCACTTTAATATCGACTATGTTTTTCCTTGTAAGTAAAGTTTGAATAGCAAACATCGCAGATGGGTTTCTAAAATAATTAACTACAATCATAAATAAATATAAATTGATAAAATCATTTTGCGCGCCGTAATTACTATTCTCGTTATTTGTAATACAATGAAAGTCGAATTGAAGTTTTTTACATTAACAATTGCAGTTCACAGTCATACAAGTGACATTAATAAACTAGTAACATTGTCGTGTCTATAATTTGAAAGACTTAAACAAAAAAAAGCAATTTTCTTGCAGGTAATGTAGTAAAGTGCCTCGGAACGTATGCTAAATTGGGGTCACTTATGATTTGTTGTCATTATGCGTCCAGTAAAATAAGTAAGAGAATGTATTATTAAAAAAGACAATCTAGAACCTAACAAAATTTCTGATTCAGACAAGGGAAATCGCTATGCAGTGTCCGATCTCGATAGAATAATATATTATAGGCGCGCCACGTGTGTGCCGGAGGTCTGTATTTGGACAATCCTGCCACTGATGTCAGGCGCCCTGTGGTTTCGCAGAACTATTATTTTTTTCGCATTATCTTGGTTTGTCAACTTGCACATTAGCCAAGGTGTTTCCTACTCCGGTGGTCCAGTTTTTTGCCCGCCCACTGCTGTTAATTGGTGACAATTGTGATCATCAAAGGTCGGGTGAAGAGAGATGTTTCCTTGAACAGATGTGTTGTTAATGTTGTCTCGGACTAGGAACTCAGCACCCAAAGTTTTTTTATAACGAATCCAAACAGAAAAAAATGTCACGATGTGGCGAAAGATAAAAGACCCACCTACTTATAGTGTTTTTTTTTTGCGAGTGATATAAAATATAAAAGTTTACATTTACACTCATCATCTCCCTGGCCTTATCCCATACATTGTAGGGGTCGGTACTTGCTTCAACCCGATGTGGCGGCTGATCACCAGATTTTTATACGAAGCGAATGTCATCTGACCTTCGCAACCCCTTTTACGAGGAAAATCTGTGATCTGGGTTAAACCAGTTGTCAGACTATTTTAGGCCTCCGACTGACCTGTAACGATTGCCAAAGATGATAAATTGGCAACCGGGACCGACGGCTTAACGTGCTCTCCGAGGCACGGAGGGAACTCGGGCGGTCACCCATCCAATTACTGGCTAGGCTTAGGGTTGCTTAACTTCGCTGAGCGAATGATATGCGCAATAGCAGCTGTGCCACGAGCTCCTCAGTTTACATTTACACTAACATCTTTAAAATAAATGTGTATCTCTCTTATAATAATGGTACGAATGAAAAGTAAACAAAATGCCCTGGAATCAATTTGGAATGTAGCAGTCTTTTGAAGCCCACTTAAGGGTACTTGCGCGCACAAGTACAACAATCTACGACAAAAAGTATCATGCCATTAAGCCGGCAGTAAGGCGGCAGGCAGATAACCAGGCCATATGCAGTTTTTTGAGTCTATTTCTGTTGCACCACGTCAAGATGAAATGGACTCCTGAAGAGATTAACCACATATACTTTCTTGCTACCGACTTTAAAGAGATCTGGCGCCAGACACTTGATACAGTGTTATGGCTCTAAGAGGTCTTTTTGGGAATTGTTAATAGTATATGTTGTTCGTTAAGGGGATGATAACCTTTAACATGCGCTTCATACATAAAAATACAACCTCTATCGTTTTTTGAATTCAGTTTATATAGACATCTTTATTTATTAATCTTAACTTTTACCAAGATATCTACTCAAGTCAATTCAAAAATGTATTTATGTCTAGAATTATGATTAATTTTCACATTTTTTGATGATGGCAAGGAAGGCATTGGATCTATGTAGAAGTACAATATGAATTGACATGAATAATCTATACTCAGTCGGAGCAAATCGATAGAAATCTTTTGAAGGTTGGTACCAAACAGTGTGTTACATGAAATAGGGTCGTTGATTATGCAGAGCGGGTAGCGCGGAGCTCGTCTCGATTATGTTTGATCGCAATTTAAACACCTGTAGCTGCTCTTTGTTCTGCCGCGCTTTTCTGTACAGATACCAAATAAAGCTCAACTACTTTTAGTATTTTTATGAACACGTAGATGAGAGAAAACCTGCACATTTGAGATATTTCCTCACCAACTCACCAACGTAAACTTATGATTAGAGCTTGCTTCAGAAATGATTTATAATTAATTTGCGATTGAAAACTGCAAAGCTAATCAAATTAAGTGGTGTCGTTTTTGCCTCTCGCAAAAAACTGATAGTCAAATCAATTACAGGACACCTATAAAAATGAGTTTTTTTTTGTTATAAAACCACTCCAGCGTTTTTGCTGATATTACCTACAACATCGCCAGTTTACTGTTCGACCGCGGTACTTTTTTTGCAGATTTGGCCGCGCATAATCCGCCTCGCCTATTACAGACTAAACTATACCATAATAAAGGGAACCAAGCCTGTAAGGTGTGCTATTTTGTCTGTCGTGTAGGTTAGAGTTACATTTGAATATTTCTAGAAAACCAGAATAAGTAAAGACAAACAATGATACAATTTTACTTAGGTTATGCTTAAATTTCAACTTAAGGCATAGATTAATAATATTTCAATAATAAAATGTATAGTATACATATGCCAACTTTATACTATATTTTATTTTAAAGTACATTTTTCAATCGAGAATACGTTAGATATTACCGAAATACATTATTTCTTTACATTTCGATAGCATTAACATATAAAAAATAAATAAAAATCAATTTATACCACAACCTACGGAAATATTCTTCTTTAAGACAGTTTTAGAGAACTTGCACCACTTATTTTGAGACGCGTACAAAACCTAATTAATGATGAAATAGGTACGTGTTTATTACATGAACTCATCCCTAGAAAAACAAAGGATGTTATTATCTCAGCCGGAGTTGGTGTTGATGAAATTATGTATTTCTGAGTCTATAGTGCTTAAGCGATCCTTCTCCATATATATACTATCGCTACTGTTGAACTACTATCACTTACGACACCTCTTAACTTGCTAATGTTTTAATATAGTCGCTAGAGGGGTAAATTTATATTAAATGTGTGTAATTAAAAAATGTGTGTATGTGTGTTTAAATGTAAATAGGGCATAGTATTTAAAAATAATATGATAGAGTATCTCATTTAAAAAATCTCAATAGGCCCGGATACCAGACATATTTAGTGGGAGCTACACCACCACCGTAGGTTGGCTAATAGTCTTTCGCGCTTATTGATTGAAGCCGGCAGACGAGTCATAAAACGCGGCGGTGCTCATAAACTGGCACTCGAGCCCGTCGCTACTGGCGCCCGCGCACCGATCAAAGACCGGCACCGACAAAGAAGCCGCGCCCGCCCTCCTCCCGCCCTGTCAACGCGGTCACGGTCCATACTTAATGTTTGCCCCGGGCTAAAATTACGATCGATGACTGTTATCGACAATTTCATATTAATAAACCGCATTTGCATTAAATTCCCATCAAAATCTGATAAAGCAAAAGCGGACGAGTAATGGTCGGTGTAGTGCATAAAATATAAGGGAATTTCGCCGAAGCAATCCTAATCTGGCTGGAACGAGCCCAAAAACTGTGGGCGTCTCAAGACGGAGTCGCCGTTTTAATTGGTCGCATTAGAGCATGAGCCCCTTATTAATAGGTTGATTACTTGCGGGCCGGCTGTACCATCGCGCGGCTAGGCGATAGCCAAGAAACGCGTGCGACTGCGACATGCCGCTCACATCTCTTGTGCAACCGAGCTAAGCTAAGGCTTTGTGTCTACGTACTATTGTTATTGCATGCTTTTGGCTAGAGCCGTAATACATTTCAAATTGCTCCCACCACTTAGTAGGTAGCTATTTGTATTTGAAATCCATAAAATCAATCATACACGCTTTACTGGTCTGCATATTGAAGCGAAATCAGTTCGCAAATGTGTATCATTAGCTGTAATATATTTTGTTATTTCACTTTGTAAAGTACTTCGGCGCGTTGGAGTTAATAGGCATGTAGCGAGCTGAAAATATCAATATTGTCCGGAAATAGCCATGATATCTGCAGAGCGGACATAAATCTGCGAGGTGTCGGCCACTATCGGCCGCTCACTCTCCGCCTGATGGTTTGTATCATTTGTAAAGCAGCTTGGCAAGTATTTTGAGTAGCCCCTACTAGGGTTGTGACCTGTAAAAAAAAAAAAATAATATCTATAAAAAAATGTGTCTGAAGTAGAATATTCACGTTCACGTAGACCATAAAATCACTTATAGGCGAACACCGCATGTACTATTAAATAAACCTGTTAATTACACATTAAAAATTAAATATATAGTTATACAATTTAACATAAATAGTAAAATTAACTGGAATTTTGTAGATTATACAAGTATTCGCAAATGAATTTCTTTTTTTTTGCAAAGGAATCATGGTGTATATCTTAATATAAACGCGAAGTGAAAAAAGCAAGTGCGAAAAGCTACGAACGCTACTTAGGAAATAAACGCAGAGCCAGAACCTATCAACTTTCTGATGACATTTATCAACTGGGAGCCAACCATCATCGTTTAAGCAACACGTATTAAGAAATTTTCAGCTTCGAAGTTTGAATTTACGGTACAAAAATGCAGCAAAGCTTAAAAGTTCTTAATACGCTTGGTAGGCCCCCAGATCTTGGTATTGAATAGAACGCCTAGTGGTTATGATTAGTTATAACCACTAGGCGTTGGATATATTAATATTATGCGCTAGTCTTGTATACTTAACTAAACCATAAGCGATTGGTTTTGTACTGGTTGTAATGAATAGCTTTGCACATCTCCAACACTTGACTGGTGCACAAAGTAAAATTGAGGGACACGCATTTGCAACCACATTTGGTTGGCAATAAAAATACGATATCCCGTTCCGCATAGAAATACGATATCTCGTTCGATATCTAGCGGTCAGTGGTTTTTTTTAATTATTTCAGTGTGTACGTATCGAATGACGAGTGCGGACGCGTAACGCGGCAGCGAGCACGTGCTGTTTGAGTCAGCGAGGTAAGTGCTGTCCGCAATTAAGATAGCGCCACTGAAGACACACGCTGAAGAGTTTTCTAATTACGTACACCATCAATCACAGCTCAGCCAGAGCCGACCAGAACACCGCCAATCAAGTAATTGCATCGCGTGCATCAGCTTTTCGGCCCTCGATAATAATAGGCATTTTATTGCTCATAATGGAGTCTCTAGGGCCGGCCGGTTAATGCTACGCATTCGGTATCCGTCGCTGCTTTTAATTTGGATTAATATATGCAACAACTCAGGAAGTAGGCGCTTGGTACTCCTCGTATAATGTTATTTTAGTAATCAATTAAGCCGTTGATTGTTACTCTATTGATATTGCTCAGTAATGGATGTTTAATATCGTTGAGTGACCATCCCCTCGAATGGTTCAGGAAACATGCGACGTGGGTAAAGATAGGGAATATTTCTCGCTATTAGTCATCATATTATCCAGCATCGTTTCTATGCATCAGCTAGTTTCTTTGACGGGGCATAACGGAACGGATTTCAATTTGTGCCGCGGTATGCCGTCAGCGTCAGTGAGTGACCCGCATAAAGGAGGTGATGCTAATCGGACAGGTGGGCTGACGTGAGCCTCGCCTCGCGGCGTGCCGGGCCCGGGACCTACGCGCTAACGCTAAACAAAGCACGCTTGTGATCGATCGATATTTTAACATTTCAACTTTGATTCGTTTTATAAACATTCCAAACTGAAAAGGCCTCAAATATCGACGACTTTCAACGGCCGTTAAAGAAGCAGCTCCGTCTTAATACCCAATATTATTTGCTCAATTCTAGACCGACATCATCGATAACGTCGACCTACTTGCCATATAAGCAAAAGTGAACAATGGCGGCACCAAGTACCAAACCATAAATCATTATTCATTAGAAGACTCGTAAGCCAAGTGACCTATTGCAAAATTGGCTTGTCGTCTAACAAACGACAGATTCTTAAAATGCGTGATGGAATCAATTTGTTGAGAATACCCTTGACTATTTGAAGGCACTCAGTGTCTATACGGGCAACAAGCGCAAGTTTAACAAACTAGAATCAATTGTTAGAGAGCAGATCACCTATCAGCGTTCAGCGTGTTCGTAAATCATGATCAGTTGATGATCGGACGTGATGCGATGTCAGATTAGGACGCTCCTAACTTTGTGTTTGTAATTTGTGATCGCCGCCAAGATGCCTGCATGACTTGCGGGCCCAGCGCGCGGGCGGCAGCTCTGTGGTGAAAGAAGTCTCTAACGTATAGCGTTGGCATTCAGTTAGTTAGCTCTCTGCGTAATTCATCTATTATTGTTTTATATCACTGATCCTTTAACTGTTAAAAATGTTCTATCGTTGAGTGGCTACGAACAGAACATGATTAAATAGGCTGCTAATTCAGTGTGTCGACTGGTGGAGCCATTAATTTTGTTCGTCATGTTTGTTTCTGAGCCATTTTGATGTGAGGCTCTTTACATGTGACCACTATCAGATATCTCGGGCTAAGTGAGGGATTGCCGCGGATAGCGTCGAAGCCGCAATTACTGGCGGCTTTACGTTCTAAAGCGTATATTGCTCCTACACACTACTAATCGCAAGGGTCATTTCAATCCAACCCTTAATCTGAGATCTGATACATGTTGACCCTGTTTGATGCATACATTAGAGTTGGGGATCGAGGTTCTGCATAATAATATATATACCTAGAGGCAAAGTAATACGTTCATCATTATATATATACCTACCTATACACATAAATATTATTGAAGTGTAATACTTAATTGATTTAGGTCCTGATAAGGTTTGGAAACTAGACTTCATTCACAGACATTTTGAATATTAAAAGCATAAAAATCTTCTACTAAAATAAATTGGTTATCTTAATAATCTATCCTAACCCTTAACCTTAACCTAAAATAAAAACCTTCTTCGCGATTCTCAATCAAAACCTATCTATAAAGCATTTATTTTATTACTGTTTAGTAAATAGAAAGATTATTCTATTTTTATAAAATATTTTTTACGTTAGTTGACCTCAATGTGTATGCCTGCACATTATGTTTTGACAACTATCGATTACCAGAAATCCTTAAACATGATCCGAACATAACACGTATAACAAATGTCGGTTACAGCAAAGGTGAGGGTTACAAAGCGGCTTGTATCAATAAGCGGCTAAAGAGCTTGGTAATCCGTCACCAGAGCTGCGACATGCGCCCGACACCAGTACAATAGGACAGAGCCGGCCATCAGGCCACCGGCGAGACACCACTACACGCTCATTGTTACACTCATTATCTAGCGCTTTCAACTAATTACATGTTACACATTGTTAATCTTTCATGCGAAATTAATTGGCATAATTTCCAACGCCTTTTTGAATTCCATGCGTTAGTAAAAGTGGGTACGCTAAAGAAGATAATTATTTGGTAATGAACATAAAATAATCTAGCTCATATCTAGCTCGTATTTGATGGTTTCCTTCTATGACTAATTCTGAAAAAATATGTTTGATAGGTTGAAATAAATTTACAATAAAATTGGCAACTACGTAATACCTACTTGTATAGATAACTAGAATATCAAAATAGTAACAATAGAAATAAGATAGTTTTCAAAAGCAGTAATAACAATTGTAGTGAAAAGAGAAAAGCCGTTCTGTCGAATTAATACATAATTCTTTTTTCTTCTTTTATTTATTATTGCTATACTAGATAATTATAGTATTTCTTGTACCTATAATTAATACCAAAATAATAGTAACCCCCGTAGTCTATTTTAGAAGAAAACGCCGTATGAATATGATTTATCCAGGTAAAATAAATTAATATAGTTTTGGCATTGATAAGCAGTTTCCACGTCTTAAATTGATACAACTATAACAAGATTGAATTGACGTCAGAGCTGCAAATACTGCGCAACGCTACACACAGGCTGTCAATCTAATTTATCGGTGTCGATCAGGGACGGCCCATCACCTGCTGCCGCCACCGTCTTTTTATGACAAATCGTTGAGAAAAAAGTATTTACTGTTTCCCCTGCATTGAGATTAACATCGAGTTTCTGGCAGCATTACACGAACTTGTCCTACATGAATGGACATTGTCTGGATGAGTTGCGAGCTGGCGCGTCCGGGAACGATAGGTAGCGTTCAAAAAGCCATCGCTCATGCACTTTGACAGCACATGCTGTGTGGCCAATCTGACTGCCAGCCTGGAAACTTTAGCCCAGTCGATTATCTTACGTTTCGACACAATATTTACAACTAACATTCAAGTCGTCTGCCAGTAAGTTCGCAATGTTTGTCTACAACAATTCAGAAAACTGTGTGTGATGAGTTAGATAGAAAAAGTTCGCTACACACCGAGTTTGAAATCGCGACAATATTCCTTTTGAATTTCATAATGTGTTAGAATGCAGCATTGTTTGGTATCTATTTTGAAAGCACAACAAAGCTCTCCGTCAAAATGTCGGTTACGCATATAATTCTTCATTGAAAGTAGCTGTCACTCATATGTTAAAGGAACCTTCATCTGTCTATGAATTTCTGTCCTAATTTCCCATAAAATCGGTAATATTTGATGTAGTCACAACATAACACGTGTCGAGTGAATGGGAGTGAACTTTATTCGGAACATGTAAAGATTCAATAATATGAATTTCAATGTAAAACATGGAGGTAAAACCGCAGCAAACTATTAACAGATGAATTGAATTGTATATTGGTAGTTGGCACAAATGCTCGTGAATTCACTTGAAAATTATTTCAATTCCAACAAACCTCATCATCAATGAAATTACACAGTTTAAAGTGGTACCGCACGGGTATATTACAAATTGCCGGTCTCAAACCCGAATAGAAGTCAGATAAAGTTGCCTACCGTAAATTATAGTGTAGATATATTAGAAAGCTACTGTCTAAATAATATAACAAAAGCAAAGACAGTGATTCAGCTGTTACGTAGGATCGGTGAGCCGGTGTGGCGACCACCGAAGGTAGGTAGGTGCTTCGGTGCCGGGTGCCGGTGGCTGTGTCGCGGCCACGTAGGCCGAACGCCGTACGTGATGCCGACGAGCGGCATACGGCCAATTAAAGACAAATCTCAGGGAGGTATTATTTTTTCAACGCGTCCGGGTGAGAAATGCGTGATTGGGGGCCGGCGCGTGATTACAGAGCGCTGCCATCAGGGACACGCCACCGACCGAGCTCTCACTCACTTACATGTTATTATGATTATTTAGCTATAATAAAGTATTATAGTAAGAAATGATTGCCACCCAACAAGTAATACTACTAAGAATAAACAATTAGGTGCGTCGTTTTAACATTACACTGCTCTATATGCAATTAAAACATGGTAAATTTGTTAAGAAATGCTTAAAATTTATGAAAAGCTGCGTGATACAATATGAACATTGCAGATCCGTTTGACTTGCACATTTTATTTCTTTCCTGATTTAATTGGTTGAAATCGAAACTAGCTCTTCAAGAAGCTGGCAGAAAAACGTTTTTCTTATCTGTATCGGTATTGTGCACATTATGGGAATTGCATAGAATTCCTCGATTTCATAAATTTTCCTAATAATCTTAATAATATCTACCGCCGTAAAGTTCTATGCATGCTAAATTGTTAGATGTATTAACTTGGTAAAACGAAAAAGGACTAGAGAGGGCAAAACGTCCACTGCGAAGCAAATGTAGTGAATATTATACAGATTATAAGCATTGCCTTATAAAAAGATTCTAATATCTAACATGTTACCTTTTTTTTATTTTCTGTTTCACCGAATGTTAGCCCAAATTACCCACTCAGAGCCAATTTAATACCATGTCGGCGATAATATAGTACAAAATGAGATCGGAATAGGTAGACGCCAATTTTGACACGTCGAATATTGCTTTAACTGTCATTAACAATTTTATGCAAATCCTAATTTGAATGAGTGCCTTAAAGTGGGAAAATTAGGGAGAAAATTATAGGGCTGGCGCGCCGATGGCACGTTTATGATGCGTTGCCACGGGCCGCGCGGTCTGCGCGCGAGCTGCGCCTCTTAGGCACTGTTGAGGAACAATACTTACATATTATATTGCTATTGCAACTTGTATCCATGAAACCTTGTATCCGTTAAACTACAGATAATAACTTATCTTCCAAACTCGAAAGAAATGTAGCCTTTATTATTTCCTTAGCCAATCTCTGTCTGTTTTGCAATATAGAAAGCAGTCTATTGAAATATTGAAAGTCACAGGTCTTTAGCAAATTGTTTCTTTTTGCAATGAAAGTTAAAAACTGAGTAATTCCCAATTTGGCATATAAGTATTATAGCACAAGTAACGGTAATAAAACGAGGCAGTCTGTCACTCGCAATTCGAGGAACAGAACGAGAGTTCGCTAACAAATTAATAATATGTGTTGGGTAGGAGCGCGGCGAGCGAGCGGCGGCGGCGCGATGATCACAAGGCGGCCGGTAATAGGCCCGTCGCGTCCCACCCTATACTCAACTTAATGCTCTCGCAATTTCACTCAAAATAATGAACACAATAAAAAATAACTTTTCGGCGGATCCTTAAATGAGAGCTGGCGACGTGATCCGCGACTCCTGCGCGTTGCCTCCGGTTGAGCCACTACGCAAATGAACTTCTCACAAATTCGCAATTTTTTCTAAGAACTTACGATAAACACCTTATTGCTTAACGTGATTATTATATTATCAATGAAAATGCTTTTATGATCAACTACCAATAGATTAAACGTCCAATCCAAGAAGGGTCCCCGAAACGGTAAGCAGAGGTGTTGTAAAACCAGCACACCATATTTCACCGATAAGATTAAGTGCCAACGTGACAGAGGGTAAGTCCATCGCCGTCTCAGGCTCTATACATACGACTTTGAATCACTTCTGAGAGATATGCAGGTATTCCTCATGATGTTTTCCTTCACCGTAAAGCACGTGGTGTGAAATCACTCCACATAAGTTTTTAGAAAAACTCATTGGTACTGGCCCCGCTGGGATTCGAACTTGCGTTACTTACGTAGCAGGCGCCCGCTCTAACCACGAGGTCACCACGGCTCTACTACTTATATAATATTCTAAAATGGCTCAGATTCATGGAATGCCTTTTTACCAAAATTGCCTGCTATCCCACAGAGAATCTCCTTTGTTTTCAGGATTAAAAGCTATGTCACTCTGGAACCTGTCAGTGGGTTTATACATTCTTTAATACCAGAGGATCGTTTTTACGTTTATTAATAGAAAATAAAAACAAACTAAAGCAACAGGCATTAGAAGTACTTTAAAGTAAAGTATCGCACTAATATTGTACGGCCAAGTAAAGTAGGCTAGTATAACAATAGAGGCATGTTGTAGTTACGTCGGACGTTAGACGCAGATAGAGAGGGCCCATCAGATAGCGCTGGAATATGACGACAGTTCGCAACCTCCCGCCTCCCGCTCGAGACCGCACCCGCACTGATAAGCAATACTACTATGTCCCAATCGTTAAAATATGAAAATACTAGATTGTGCCCGCGACTTCATCTGGGAGGAATAGTTACTTTGGGCTAACGCTAGCTCTTAACCCGTGATTTGTCTTAGCGGGATGATATAAAAACCTTCCTCGATAAATGGACTATCTCACTTATATATTTTTTCAAATCCGACCAGTGGTTCCTGAGATTACCGTGCAATGCAAACAAACAAACTTGTCAGCTTTATAGGTACATTAGTATAGATACAACTCGTGTTTAATTATGCTCCACATAGATCGCAATTAATGGCAAAATGAACTTAAACATTACAACAGAAGTAAAAATAATGTAAGTTCTCAATTAAATCCGCAGTCTAGTATTAATACATTTTAAACAAAGTCGTTCAGCACTTCCTCCTTTTTTGAAGTCGGTAAAAATTTAGTATTTTACCGTTTCAATCGTTTAAAACACAATGACGAAAGTAAATACAAATTAGTGATTCTTAATTTTTATTGATCCTGTCTGTCATGTATGTTTCGTTGTATGTTCATTACTTCATATAGCAACCGATATATTATGCAAAATGTCTTCAGTGAGCTGAGTCGCCCATCAGATAACAGCAAATACTCGTACGAAGACAAGTATCCTGTGCATCTTATAATCCAGTCTACAGAAAAGAGCCCTAACCGTTTCACACATCTGATATGATAATACTGTTATGATTAAACTTTATGCCTTCCACATATTATATCTTGAATATTTTAGATTTCGTCGGAAAGTAGATTCAAAGGGCAGGCAAACATTAAAATGTAATTACAGCTTTCTCATAGTTTAATAACCAGGAACCCCTCAAGATTGTTCATAGCACAGAGTTGTTTCGGGATCTTCACAGAAGGCTAGTTTCCCGACCAGTGGAAATTTATTCTATTACCATGACCATGTCCAGCAGAGTAAATTATATTTATTTTTATTTCTCAAAGGTTAACATACACAAACTGACGGTTTTACGTCGAGTGCAATTATTGAGCAATATAAATGACGATCACATCCCCTGATCTCCTCAGCGTACTTATTTAAGTAACTTTAAACCTTACAAACTTAACCTTGCAAAATGATGATTTATGAATATTTAATGTCTCGAAAAAGATTACAATAATGTGAAAACAATTATCTGTTAACGTCACAAAGTCAAAACTCAATTTGGGAAACTTCCTGATATAACATCGAGCGACAACATCAAACAATAATTTTGGAAAAAGCAATTATCATTATCCAGATAGGAGGGTCGGGGGCGATCGCATTAACATCATAAAAGGGGCGAAGTTTGTCTACGCGCCCCCGGGACCGCCGTCGGCAACGAGACAGTTACATATTACGCAATAAAGAGCTGTTCTCGCGAAAGGAAGTGTGAAAATGAACAACATCAAGGGGTTATCTTAAATTACTCACTAAAAACTTATTGCCGGAGCATCGGCCGAGGCGGGTGTGTGTGCGGATGTGCTCGGGGGCGGGTGGCGGATTTGCCGCGAACAGATAAGGGCGCGCTATTGGGATCGCGCCGTTCTCATCCAATTACACGGTCGAGCGAGCGCGGCGAGGAGCGAGGAGCGACACGCGTAGATAAAAAGCGAAGCTGGCTCGCTGCTGTCTCCGCGGGGATTGTCGCTCGGCTAACGTTTTCACCTACGACCCATCCTACGTATTTGCCGAAGCAATTTGTGTCCCGATTCCCAACACGACACCGACAGTCGTGGCTCAAATCTCTCACATCTTGTACCACGATCCCATCGAGCACATAATTCTTTCAAAAGCTCTGTAATCCTTTCACACGTTCAATATTTTCATTGATTATGTTCCTTTTAAGAGTCTTATCCTTTTTTAGGATTATTTTCCGGAATCTCGGAGACCTTTCTAGTCCTATGAGTAATTAATACAGACGGCCAACGTATGGGTAAATTCATACCTTATTTTGTTCATATTCAGATACAATTGTAGAGAAAGCTATGGCATCAACTATACAAAAAGACATTTCAATACTGTCACACTTACTCGTATTACAAAATTAAAGAATTGCAAAATGATTAAGAACTATTTTAACAATTTTGGTACATTGGCATTTAGAAAACGTTGTGTATAACATATTACATTGTTCAGGTCGACACCCGAACTAACACAATTTGACTGTCTTTTGCTGATCTTCGCAGCTAATCCTTTAGCTAGTAGTCTCTTAGGCTTCTGATCTACTAAAACCGTTTTGCCAATGGCCTAGAATAGATTTCGTGCCGGTTCTACTCCGAAGGCTAGTTTTCAAACCTGTGGTAAATTTTTCTATATTCAGAAGTGTTTACCCAGGGACTAAACTGAATTTTTAAAATTCAATAGTAGTTATATAACGAGAACATACATAAACAAAGCATTACCAATCGTTACAGGTCAGCCTACTCACTTACTTAGCCCTATTAGTATGGTGCTTAGTTGATTAACAGTAAGAAAATCGTACTTAAGAATCTCTGAAAATATTGCCTGCTAAAAGTAAGTCCTTCGAGTTACAGAAGAGACTCTGGCGACCAACCATGCTATTACTAGCTGCAAGTCGGAATGTTTAAATTAGCTGACCAAATGATATGCGCAATAGAAACCATGTCTCTATTCGTACTGAACCCTCACACAAATTTTAAGACTCGCTTAATTAAGTACCTTTGTTCGACCACTAACCTGAGTAGGTTAGTGGTCGAACTGTGTGAAGATTAAAGGAGTACTATTTCGATTGCAATGTCGAGTACTCATGGCAATGTTTAAATCGTACAAGATTCTAAAACCTTCTTCTAACTTGCTTGACTTTGATCAATTACATTCACATCACAATCAGCGAACCGTGAAAACGTTCTCTAAAAGAATATGTAAACATACACAGACGTGAATGGTTGTATACGTATGTTAGTAAGGAAGGCAATCTAAGTTGACGTGTTAAGGGAATTGCAGGCCTTGCCAGCGTAGCGGCAAGACCGCGGGAGCTTTTGATTCAATTAGAGCCATTGCTGTGGGACTCGCTACATCTCCGACGACGCTCCGCAAGTTCTGCCATTTCATGCTTACTCAACCGTCTTACTCAAACTTAAATAAATATGACACAAACTTTGAAAGGGGATACATTAACCAAGGAGTATGCACTATGCATCCAAAGACTACTTACATATGCACACCAAGATATCGTCATCATGAGATATGAGAATTTTCGTCCAAAATTATTTCATGGAGCTCAGTTTCTACCGAAGCGTTTGTCGGATATCCCCAAACCATAATTCCCGTCTTAGGCTTAATAGTACCGTAACCTAATAAATAACAGTGACATTTGTTTTCGGTACTAAGCCCCACCCTCTGTCACAAGCAGAACCCAATCCGACAGCGCGGCCGCCGCCGTATGTAAATAGTTTACCGAAAGTCGCCGCTCGTCCATCACGCGTTGTCACATAAATTATGCCGCGGCGAATCCGCGGTCGAATCATTGTTTGACTTTTATCTTATTACGTATATCTCCCGATTTTGTTCGCGTCATATTTCTTCTGACTTATCGGCCTTTATCTATCGTTTTGTGGCGAGTAGCGTTATCGATCACCTGATCCCTGGCGCAGGCCGACAAATGTCTCCGAATGTTTTGAGTGGATTAGAACGAACTGGCGGTGTCGGCCGGTCGGTCACCGCGGTGACTAATGCTCCCTTGAGCTTATTTAGAGCGCGTATCGACTTATTGTCTCTTATCTGATGATGCACCCGCGCCCCGCGCCTCCACCGACCACTATAAGCGAACCGTCTCCTGCTGCATCACCACCGCTATGAGCTTCGTGACAAATTACTGCCCTTCTCAGATGTCTAAGAATAATTTTTCAATGATCGTGGCAATATTTTAAGTCACGCTTTCGACTCCCTAGGAATGTAAATTTTATTATGTAAATAACCATAACACGACTCGATCAGTTGCACTTTTTTCATATTTTAAACAGAACCTTGAAGGCTTCACAATTGTAAATGGGTTAGCAGTAACCTTTGTGATACCTCAGCTTTGAAGTTTGCTTGTTTGTCACCGCTAAGAATGTAGTTAAAAAATGTGACTTTATCCCAAGTTTCACAGCAGCAGAAATCGAAACGGGAGTAACAGTAGTCACGAGGGCACGAGCCGCGCTATCGCAGGATCAACTGTCACACGACACCAGACACCTCGGTGGCCTTCCCCGGATCCGCGTTAAATTAATGAAAACATCCATCCATAAAGACCCAAACGCCTCTGTCTTCTTATGAATGAAATTCCAACCTGCACGGTTTGGAATCCTTTTTTATGATGATCATAAATAAAACGACCAATTTCCAACGAGTGTCACAGCACGGATAAAGGAATCATTTTTATAATATCCTCAGCGCTTAACAAGGGTACAAATAATACCCACGCATATTCACGCGGCTATAAGTCGGGATCGAGTGCGCTGGCCACTGACTGCTAAACTGTTAATATAAATAATGAACTGTGTTATGGGCTGGCGTGGAAGGTAGCACTGCGTTGACTAACGATCTTTTTGTGCTTGGAGTCATAACTCGGACCTGAGCCCCGAGAGTGCGGTGCACGGGGGCATGTTTATCTCGTTACCATGTTTTGCATCTGACTGCTCTGACTCACTGACATTGATCCTCTTCAATGCATGTCGCAGCGATATGTTTATGATCAAATAAAAGTTTACTTTTTACCTGTAAAACTAAATCATTTTTATGCCAAACTACCTGCTCATGGTTTCGTTCATTTATTTTTTCAAATGAGTTCCTACTCTTGCAGGACCCCTGCTTACATGCCTCATTTACATTATATTAAAATAATTCCAAAATCCTAATGGTGTCACCCGCATTTCAATCTTTAATATTTCGATTGCCACACTAACAAAAATCTAGGGCTTTGTGAAAGCACGTAGATGTTAGTCTAGCAAAGGAGCTGTGTCTGTCAAATCAAAGTGCCTACCTCGGTGAAGGTGACATTCGCGATGTAACATAATATAAGCGAGGCAGGGCTACCGACGTCCCACGCGCCGTGACACACGGAGGCAATGCTCTGCTAATTTATTGTTCTCCACTCTATCTGACTTACGACTTCGCTCTAGGGCCTTTTATGTTCCTGTTTTATGTAGTGTTACTGCGGTTGTCACCCCTAGTTATTTGTAGGTAGCCAATGCAACTGTATGCAAACTATTGAAAATTCGTGGTCTTGCTAGACTTGCTAGAGCTTAGTCTTGCTAGAGCGTTTATAATCTGAAATTTGTTTTCTAAACCCTAAATTGTATCTATATAAAATCAAGTGTAACCAACTCTTAGAAAGAGTACTAACCGTAGTGATTTCGCATTCTTAATCATGCTCCAAGCGAGCCTTGCTTTTCAATGTACCGGTTCATAAATTACTAGGAGACGGTATAAAGGATGCAAATAAAATTGTCAGTTAAAAAAAATAAGTTTATATAAGTTAAGTGCCACCCTAGAAACGATTACGAGGCACACATTGTGACTTGTGAGCATTACTGGATGTGGATGTGTACAATCCGGTACGACACTATAAAGTGTCCGTATAAATGATTAAGTGTTAAGTTACGATGTTCGCAGGCGCGCGCGCAGCGTGGCTCCGGCCTCCATTCACAGCCCCACGGATAATATTACCTTACCGCCGAAAATATCAAATCGACAGGAAGATGTTATCGCTACGGAATGTTATAAAATTGAATATTTTCATATATTAGGTAAGTAAGCCAGTTGTACCCCCGCGGCGCATCTCTTCCGGGGCACTCTGCATGTACCAACTCCCAAGTTCACTCTAGCTGACCAACGACCATACCATTTTTATGGTACATTTTATTGAGAATAGAGATGTTATTTAATATCGCTGTTAACGTCTCTACAAACTTTGAAAGATGCTCCTTAGTACTTTTTTCTGGCGATGTGCACACTCGTTGTCCAAGTTTATTGCATGCTATAAATATTTAATGATAACAAATAGGTATATCATGCACGTATATGAAATAGTTTTATTAAAAAAATACTCGATATGATATATTTTTATAGCTTCTCTGGAAAGGAAAGGTATACAAAATTGTTAACAATGTGGGCATTAAAAACGTCAGCGTTGGATGCCCTTTGGGTGTTTTGACGATGAAAACCCTTCAAGACTTTAGAAGGTGTATTGCCTTAACGCTTGATTTATCTTTTAAGAATATTCTGGTGCAATGATATAAGAATCCAAATGAGCTCTATATACTCTCTGGTATACTATTTCGAAAAGGTAATTAACTATAGTTTAATGATCGCTTGTTTTACTCTCATTTCATTTGTTCAATAACCAAGTGAATGCATTTGCAACCTTCAGCTGTAATGCCATTAGCTTGTACAAAATCTCAGTGTGTAATATACTTAGCTGCAACCTGACATTATATTCCATTTAACAAGGTGCAGCTTCTTAAAAGTAGAGTCACTGCATAAACCTAAACATTAAGTGCAGTACTGACAAAATTATTTAATGTAAGTGCTAGTTATTTGTATAACAAGACTTGTACAATGCAGCCCACATACATTTCGGGGTATAAACACAGGAAACGTATCGTAGTTAACGCGCAGCGTGACAGTCGGCGCTCCCGCGACGTACTGTTGGGACATAGAATTGAAACAAATCTATAAAATATCCCACTTTAAATAAATACACTATTAAAAAGACGTAAAGAACCCGTCGAGGCGCTTAAATCGACCATTTTATAAAGTCACAGTTTCGCGTTAGATCCGTACCGTATTTATTTATCGCCCAGACCGTAAGTGGTTATTAACAAACCGGTTAGATTAGCGCGTGATGTGTAGTTGTACGTAGAAGGTGGGCGCCAATGAATTATAAGGCTCATTAACTCGCCGGGAGACGCACTTATTAGTATGCTAAATTGATTTCCGCGCCCACGCATCCCACTTTTAGTCGAACCGTGATAGATTTCGAAACAAAGCAACCTTGTTACGATTCACTTAATGATTTTATCAAAGAAAAACAGCTGAGGAGCAATAAAATATGGGTATTTATAATTAAAGATTTATTTCTTTTGAGAATACGTTTAACGCATGTTTCATGTTAATTTTGACAAGGAAAAGAAACTTGAAGCATAATTGCATATTGACGTGACAGCAAACTTAATTCATACTACCTACTTTCATTTTTCGACTCAACAAGTAAAAATAATGATTAAAATAATTTAGCAGTCGAACATTTTATATTTATGTAGTAATTTATAACAAGAAAGTGTATTTAGGAAAACAGCTCTGAAAATACGGATCTGTCACACTTTTACCATACATAATAGCTATAAACATCAAAGTAACACAAATCTGCAAACTTCAATCGGGGAATTATTTTATAATAATTGAAAGATATTTATTTTTTTAATGACAAAATCTAGTAATGCCTGGTTGACGTCTCTGGTGACCGTCGAGCTGGTTCTTACCTCGGTCAGAGGATTAGTTTAGCGATCCAGCGAGGTAACGCAGCCAGCCTACTGGGCTCCATTCCCGCTGACACTAATTTAAATTCCGTGTTTTATTTATAATTTTTATTTTATTTATATTTTTCGACGTAGATTATTAATTTTTTTTAATAAGTAAGAGTATATTATTAATAAGTAAGAGTATAGATAAGTAAAAATTTGACGTACCTAAAAAATTTAAACTGACTTCGAAAATCAATTGATAGTATGTGTTGGTCGCAGAGCTGCAAAAGTGTAAAGTGCACAGAGGCGGGGCCCCGCATAAATCACGCGCGAGCAGCGTAAATCGACAACCACCTGAAATACGATCTAACTAAAACTATACGCAACACTAACAGATTGCGACGATAAACTATCGATAGCTTATACATTAATGTGATTCTAAATTTGAGTTCACTCAAAAAATGTTTTGAAATTCATACCTACTTTCCAGAAAATTCTATTAGCGTGATGTGTGACAAAAAGTGATTTGAAATACCTGATCTATTTAGCGCCAGAAGTGGAAAGTCATACGTTGACCACAGGTGTTTTAGAATTAGGCTTAATTATATATACAAGGTACTTAACAACAGTACTTAAAACTAATTACATATAGTATATAGTAACAGGTATAATATATCCTGATATTTGCAAGTAAAATTATTGATTGATTGCAGGAAAATATAGAGAGAAGCAAAAAGGTCTTAGGACTCTGGCAGGACACTAAGTCATTGCAGGCGAGATAACTAGACAAAAGTAAAAAACAGTCTTTGGCAATGTCCACGCTGAACAAGTACGTAGGCAGGGAACGCCGGGCAGCGTACACAGGCACTATACAACGCATGGCACGTGAAAATTATTGCCACCCGGATTTTTCGAGCATTAATGCAAATTTATCGAGCCGCGCTGTGCTAATTGCGAGCGACGCGCGCCCGCTGATTGTTTTCTCGCCCGATTTATGGCAACACCTATTGCCGATTTAAAGCTTTAATTGTAAACGATTCACGTGTTTTATTGGATAGTCGAAGTGTATTTATTCGAGTGGATGTGTGTGCTCGATTATTGATTTCCCTCCCGCTCTGTATCATCAGGCCGCAGTATTTAAGTTTCCATTGTCGTCATCGAACTGGATTGGGCGGATGATTTGATATGATGTTAATGTTGCTGTATTCAATTAACAATACCCACTGACCAAAAGTGTAGTAACTGAAGACGTGATAAGAAGGAGAAAACCGTTCAAACTTATCACATATCTTATCAATATCTTTAAGTCGGATCCGTGTAATGTTTTAAGCCAAAACAAATAGCCTGGTGAGTGGACATTTCAGCAACGATGTAAAACTAGTCGCCCACGGCGGCAGCGGTCCTAAGGCAGCGTACTTAGCACGTTGAGTGAGAAGTGGCCAAGTGTCGTAAAAAGCAGGCATTACCTCTAGGAATGTGTTAATAAATTAAGTGACGTCACATCCCGGCGATTAACAAAGTTAGCGACGGCCGGAGGCGTTTCCCGCCTTTTTCGCTTAAGTTTTCCGCGCCGCCGGCACCGGAAGTTCGACCATTATTATTTTACGCGGGCAACAAGCGGCGCGATAATATTCTTCGCTTCAGCCTGCTTGAGACCGCCTTTAATGGCCGAACGTGTCTTCTTACTTCTCGCTTAATAGGTGTAATAATTTAAACAAAAAACCATTTTAATAAATCCCAGCCTGATCTGATCGAGTAATTTTCTGAAGTTTAATAATGTGTTCTAAATTACCTGAAAGTAAAATTGCACGGTTTATCATTGTATTGTAAATCCTGCTTCTCTTTAAGTAAATAATAAGCCTATGTTATCCCAGAAGGGTCCGCGAGGGGGTAAACACAGGAATAGTGCCAACTTTTTACCAAAGGGCCTACATGACAGTGAGTCCGTCGCCGTCTCAGCACTCAAATACGTACGCGCCTTTTAGCTGTCGGACAAATTATGCAAGTTTTCTGTCTGATATTTTCCTTCATCATAATGCTCGTGGCGAGAATTCACTGGCGACTACTCAAACCACCCTGCAACCACGGCTAATTTGTAAATATTAATGTGAAGGAAAAGCAGAACGTTTTTGCTAGGTAGGTTTTTACTTAGAATCGACGTGTCCTTCTAGTTATAAGACGTATGGAAGTTACTGGAAAAAAGCCTCTCATATTTTAAGTATTTCCCTTACTCTAATAGACATTTTTGTATGCGTATTATTAGTGTGTAAAATTTGTCCATAGCAGTTTCTTCTACAATAAAAACTCACTTAACGGAACCTTCACCTTAAAGGCAAAAGTTTCTCAATTCGGCACACGTCACTGTTGGCGTGCGTTTTGCGTAATCCCAGAGTGCGGCTTAGTTAGCCTTAAGCCGGGTCGGGTCGCGTCTCACTCCGTCCGTAAATCAGCCGGTCCGTCTCAGCGACGGCAAAAATAAAAGATCGCCATGTATTCCCCGCACATATACACAATCACTAGCCGCTGAAATCCGCTTACAGGGTTACTTACCGCTGCCCTTGCCGTGGATGTTTGAATACAGATTTTCCCCTTCTATCGATCTATACTGCTGAAACAGATATGCGTGCAAAAATTAAATTGTGATTTACTCGCCCTATGTTATTTAGTGATAATTTATTCCGTTTTTGCAAAATGTTCCATTTATGCTTCGCTTCCACTGGTCTCAGCGTGATGTTATAAAGCCTAAAACCTTCCTCTATTAATGAACTATCCAACACAGAAATAGTTTTTTAATTCAAACCAGAAAGTAGTTCCAGAGATTAATGCGCTCAACCACAGACATAAACTTTTCAACTTTATAATATTTCTAGTATAATCGCTTTAATATTATCCAGTGGTTAATATTGAAATGATAATAATAAAAATTTGTTAATATTGAACTTTTCGGTGGTAGTAATATCATTATCAGGTAGGTATGTGATAAATAATTATTATAAGTTACATTTATGATTTTTCATGTGGATACTGTTTCTACCTTATTATTCAGTTGTATATAAATCATCATCATCTCCCTGGCCTTATCCCATACATTGTTGGGGTCGGCAATTGGTTCAACCCGATGCGGCTGATCACCTGACCTTCGAAACCCCTTTAACGAGAAAAATCTGTGATCTGGATTAAACCAGCAGTCCTGTCAGACTGTTTTAGGCTTCCGACTAACCTGTACGATTGCCGAAGATGATACATTGGCAACCGAGACCGACGGCTTAACGTGCTCTCCGAGGCACGTAGGGAACTCGGGCGGTCACCCATCCAATTATTGGCTAGAGTTAGGGTTGCTTAACTTCGCTGAACGAATGATATGCGCAACAGCTCCTCAATTCAGTTAAATATAAATATATGAAATTAATTAAAGTCAAGAACAATTCAGATACCAGTAAGATAATCGGATATTGTTGATGCGTAGTTTGAAAAGGGGGCCAACCATCATCGTTGAAGCAGGGTATTAAGAACTTCTCAGTATCGAACTTTGTATTTACGGTAAAAAAAACGGAACGTCAAACCGACGATGGTAGGCCCCCAGCGCAGTGATTTTTAATAATATGTACTAGGATTCATCGCCTGCGTTATTAATAACAACATTGTCTCAGTAATTAAGAACCAGCACCACTCACCAAACGCCCATACTTTGCTCGTCGTTTGGAAAGCGTTACGCAACAATAATGTTTCAAAGGTTATTAGCTACAAATGCTGCTTTCTCGTGACGACGAACACGACAATACCAAAATAATACAATAAAAGAGTTGACAGTCCATTGTCTGTTAAATTATTCACGAAATCTATTCGGCGCTGGAGATTGAAGAGATTGTGGCGATATGGTGAATTACATGCGTTTCCATATTTCATGCGGTGAGGCTGATGACAGTCGTGACAGCTCTGCATCGAATTTTTGTGCCACTTACCTTATATAATGATCTAACTTTACACGGAGAAAATGGTGTACTTATTACTACGGGTACGACGAAGCCTATACTTTAGAACATCGTATGTGGGGTTGCCACATACGATGTTCTAAACGCTTTAGCTTCTTCTAAGTACCAGATTTATTAATACTGTTTCGGCCCTAGTAAGGCGCTTATGAAGTCAAAAATCTACCACCGCTTCGGAAACTAGCCTTCTGAGAAGAACCGTCAAGAAACTCAGCCAGGTATCATGTCAATTTCATCAATACAATACTAAACATTTACATTGATTAAAATCACTATTTACTACCTATTACTAACATTTTAAAGAGAAGTTCGTATTTTTACAGCAGGAACTACCTACTAGGACGAAAATATAATTATTTCGCCAATATTTAGAACTTTAGATTGGACATACTTGGCTAACCAAAGCCGACGGAATATACCGCATCAACATTATAAAATTCACACAAGAAACTGAACTTGAATAATTTTCATACATAAGTAATTTTTCCAATTATATATGTATGAACATAGCTGCACACGATATGTAACTCCAAGATTACATAAGTACGGATGCCATCACGAATTATGAGCGCATACCTTGAATGCGTAATAGTAATTTTATAGTCTGTCTCTGTCTGTCTGTATGACACGACGCGAATAAAATACATGCACAATTTTCCCCATTATTTTCCTGAGCGCACATAACTCGTGACGACACTCGTGGGGGAGAACAGAAAATAGTGTCATTGCAAATGAAACCTACGAACACAGGTACACAATATAGTATTGCTTCACTCACAATCGACAACATCTTCATACATTTCCATCCGTACTTAATCAATCAATTTGACCAAGAAAGTTGAATCGTGGTCTTTCTGATTTCTTACATTGGAATTCAACAATGAATCAAAAATATTCTTTTTTTAGTAAGGTATTAATTACGCTACTGAAGATTATGTATGCATGCATACAATGTAAGGTGAATATATAATGGCGTAGGACATGTTGCGATCAGAAGTGTGTCATTACGCACCGACGATTCAATTCGACACATCTTCGGGGTTTCACCTCGCCCAATAATTACCGCCGCTATCATTAAGCTGCGCACAACAAAACGTAATAACCTTGCAATTAGACGGTGGCTGCCATTAGATAGTAATAGAGTTTTGTACAATTTGTGAGTAAAATCGTCAAGCGTGTCACATTACCAACGTCCATTAGGGCGTTTACACAACACGGAATTGAAATGAGCAGTCCACAGATTATCATGATACACAAACTGGCCGCTTTGTCTCGATAATAACGCACTATACAGCGTGTCCCGGCCGCAGACAGCTTTATTATTAATTGAAAGCAAATATAATTAACTAATACAATATTAGTTCTTTGTACAGGTACTTGTACTTTGTGTTATGTCTTCAGTTCATACTGCAAAGAGAGAATGTTGCTAATTCAAATAATTTCAACGACCATTTTTTTTTAAGACCTAATAGTATTATCATAATTTAGTGACACAAATCTATGAGAGTTTCTGCCTTAATTTAAAATGTTATTAAATTGTGTAGTTATTGCAAACCTGCAGTTGAATAGCAATAATTTTGCAGTCCTGTATTAAAGTAGCTTAGAGAGGCCATGTGTCGAGTATCAGTGCATATCCGGGCGATTTGGGCAGGTAGCGATAATATCCACACGTCGGGTATTAGGATAGCTCGATAAGATCGTATCGCTGTCGTTAAATAACACGTTTCCTGCAATCATCGTGCTCATTTTAATAATATAATTACGATATTCGGCCGCCGGCGTTTCAGCCCTGTAATGATACACAACACAAACACCCTTGCCACTAAACGACGCACACAATGTATTAATCCCATCGCACCGATCTGTCATTATGTTCTCAAACCTGGAACATTAATCTACCTTTTCCAGACAAATTGATTTTTCAATCTGACCGTATTACTGATAAATTTCCTATTTCTTTTGCACCACATTATTGTTTAAGGCAATTTTTCAGTATCATAATTTCAAACTAACAAAGTAACAAAAACTCTTATTAATTTTGTTGCGTAAAATTAAGCATCAAATTAAGTAGCCTACCTTTTTAACTGAATGCTTAATGTTTCGAAAATATTTTATTTAATTGATATAATTAATATTAAAAGGGCAATTTCCTAAATACATCTATTTTAAAGCAGTTGCCCGGCAGATCATTTTCACTTATTTTGGTACTAGGTGAGACCCGCAGTTTCACACGAGTACTTTTTTACTAATAGTGGTAAATAATGATTCGGTTGTTTTATTCACTTTTGGTCTAATAATTAACTCGCGATACATTTCTTTCATCTTGAACCCCAGAGAAAACTTTGCCATAATTTTTAGCTAACATGGTTGGAATCGGGAATTAATCAAGATCATAAATACCTATATTCATCCTAGATGTATTTTCCTATCTCACATATTTTTATTTTTTGCTTTGGTAACTCATCAGGGACCAACATAAAAACCTAAAAAACTCAGTGTGCATTTTAATTCCACCATACGTTACTAAAGGTGAAATTTACCAACATTTCTGAACAAAGTTGCAGACAGTGTTCTATAATCAAACATTAATGAGATGGTATCTGAGCATCTAATTTCCGTAAGTATAGTTATACTGGAATATTATCGTGATAGGAATAAATGTCGTCACATTAGGCGCAGGTAACAACGGGCGATCGCTAATGACTGCAAGCTTATTGTTTTAGATCACCACCGCCCTCTAATTCGGTGCATCGCCTGTAATTAAGGGATGCCAAAAAAACACACGGACTCACCCCTTCATGATAACTGCATCTGTATGAATTATGTGCTGGACTGAATAACGGTCGAGGGGCTCAAAGATTTGTTGCAGCCTAAATCCTCTTTTTATGTCCACCGTCTGTGAGATTTAAAAAGATATTGTATTAGTTACTTAAATTTTTTTATTCACATGTGTTTGGTTGTTTGTTTTGATTTGAACTCTACATATAAATTAATAACATTACAAATAACCTTACGTAATTAAAATGTAGGTACCTTCCACGTTGGCATATGTCTATGGCGACAAACCTCTTAGCCATTTAAATGTATTAAAACTTCTGATAAACAAACTTTAACATTGCTTTTTACGTAAAAGTGAGAGGCACTAATAAAAAATTATAGCAAAGCAGAAGGCTACAAAAAGAAAATTTCGAATAAACCTTTTTACCCCCACTTCAATTGCGTAAACGTTTAAGAGTAAAAAAAAGTTTGTAACGGCCATCCAATTAGTTTAAGAATCCGCACAGAAGCGCTTTCCGACCCTAAATTTTTCCCAATTAAATGCAAAGCTGTGGCCAGTACCGACGGCTATATAAAATTTAAAGTCCATACAATTCGCGCAACACAAATTTTTATTACCTACGCCGGTAAACTAAGTAAGTAAACAAAAAGAACAAATTAGCCGGGCTCGGTAGAAGACGTCGCCGTCGCGCACTCGTCCGCGCGCTATATCCCACTCGGGACACAAGGGTGTAAAAAGTAAAACAATAAGGATTCCGCGCGGCTGCAACGGGATATTTATTGTTAATGAAAATGGCGGGATTTGAACTAACGTCTTGTAACTAAATACCCTCTCACGGTTAAAGCGGGCACTAATTTGGTTTTTATAGCGCGTCCTTAATTTGATTTGGCGGCATCTCGGCCGCACCACTATTGCCTGTAGGAGCAATTAATTTGGTTGGATTATATTTTTTTCTCGGGGGCGCGTCGTGCGTCTCCCCGTGCGCCCGCAGCCGGGAGCAGGCTGCCTACGCGCCGCGACGCCATCGAACAGAGGAGGAAAAAATAAAATAAAACTTAAGCCTCGTTTAATTTGAAGGGTGGTTCTGGGCTATTAAAGTAACACGCTTATGTATTGCAAATTATATTGAAATTTGTCTTCCATTACTGAGCGTCTTCCTCACACAAATGTTGCCCGCATTACGAGCGGGAGTTTTATTCTTCGCTACGCCCACCCTTGTCTCCCGGCTTTTTTACATCGGAAGTTTTGCGGTGCTTTTTTCTCGCTAATTAAAACTCTTCCGCACTGTTTCCTACGAAAAACGAGATCCGATCAATTAATTTTTGGGCATTGTAAGCCTTCCCGAAATTTACTGGCTGTATAAAAACAATTTGGTTCCTAAAAAAAGGGTATCAAAAAGTAATTGATCAAGTAAAGGCTTCCGCGAACAAACTCTTTTAAATTATAAGTTTCATTATGTTTGGTGGAATTTAGAAGCAAAAAAAGGCAAAAATTTACAGATAGTAATTGCATTATGATCACAATACTTAAAGGTACTTTTAAGGATTGTTCATCCTACCGGTCAAGGTATAGAAATAACATTCCCTGCGTATTATGCTCACGCCTGTATTTCCTCGAAGCAGAAGTGTACTTATAGTACATGTTATAAGGGACGTACCTGTTGGCAATTAACCGGGCACTCATCCAAACTTCGGGCTGCTACTCGGAAACCCCAGAAGGCGAAATCCAATATCAGTGTCCGACTCGGAGATCGAACCCAGGATCTCGTGCTCTGCAGTAGCGCTTGCGACCACTAGACCAATAAGGTAGTCGTGTCTATAATTTAGAAAGTCAGAAATAACATTATTTATGGAAAATTATATATAATCAGTGGAACCGACAGAAAATAAGTGACAGGTAGATAGAGTCACGTGCGCTATTGTTTTGATCAACGAAGGCAAATAACATTTTAATCTCGAGCGGTAGGTACTACGTAATACGGTAGACACAACTACTACTTACATTGAAAATAGCATGTAGAAAGCACTAAATAGTACAGTCAGGGATACGGCGAATCCCCAAAAGACAGGAAGGCAGAATCACTCGACAGGGAACCACTATGATTAGTTCTGATCTTTGACGTTTCATTTTAGTCAAACGTCAAAGCTAAGAAGTTCTATATATGCGCTACTTAGAAGATCATAATTAGCCCCTTATCTCAAAGCTCTGATATATTATGAATAGCAAAATATACCATGTCGGAGAACTTTTAATAATTCTAAATAAAAAATTTAAAGTTTATAGGCGAGGAGGCTCCATGCAACATAAGAGACAATCAACTGACAGCGTTCGTAGAACTCCTACATTAAAGCTGACGGCATATAACCCGGAGTCCCCCCTGAGCACTGAAGTTGGCCACCGGGGGGGTTTTAGTGCGGTCAAAATCCCTCTCCCAGGGCGGTCGGGGACCTTTTGAAGGTTTCCACCTCGTTCATAAAAACAAAAAAAAATGTTGACGACATATTGCCATGATTGATTCTAAATAATTTAATAAACAAATTACTTACAGCATGTAAAACCTTCAGTCATCAAGAACCATAATTCAAAACATCCCGATAGCTATGGATCTGCAAATTCTTTGCACATTTCCCCGCTTTATAAAGGCAATAAACAAAATAAGAAGTAAATACCCCAGATTGATATAACTTAGTGAACCCTTCAATCAGTGAAATGAAGGCAGTCGGGCAATTTGTCGTTGATGGCGGCGCAGCAGCGGGCAGAGGCAGCACGCGCCGAATTAAATGGAAATCAATAGCTATCGATGCACGTGACCGACGACCCTTCATCGCGCCGACTATGGACATCGCCTATCGTAACTTTCAAACGTCAAATCGTCATCTATAAAGATAAATAAAATGGATCTACCATAAAAACAAACACTCTTACCCCCTTATTACAAAACGTGGCTTAAAAACAAAACTAGACTAAACTCAACTAAAAGCTATGCCCATCTCTTTTGGAATACATATCACAAAAACAGATGGATCTTTTAAACCGTGGACTATCTTAAAAGGTTGTTACTTCTATAGGTTAAGAAATTAGCGTATTGAATACGAGCCTGAGAGCTTGCTATAAGTTCTTATTGACACCATAGTTGTAGTTTGTGTGTAAAAAATAAACAGATTTTATTGCTGATTTCATCTCTTAAAACATTTTCTAAGTGTTGAAAATTGTATATACAGCTCATGACAATATTCTCCATTTTTAAATATGAATCCTAAAAGTTTCATAGAAACTATCTGAGTAAGGTAAAATCAGTGAAGGCGGTATCACGCCAATACCACAGTATATTTATAAGCTCCTTGTAGTAAGTTTATATGTATACCGTGCCGATAATGTATATTTCAGTCCTCAGATAACCTACAATCACCAGAACAATCACGCAAAAATGAAATCTGTCTGTCTATTAAGATCGTGTACGACACAATACGAGTAAAAATGAATAGTTCTTACTGAATTCCACTCTCGAGTAGAACCACTGAATCAATCGAAGTGCAATTACAGCCATAGAGTATGAATCTTGCAGTGTATAAATAGGAATCTCGGAGCATGTGAATTGTTCACAAAGAGGTAAAGTATGAGAAAATAAATCAGTGTTATTAAGTTAAAATGTATCTATATATTTGATAACTTGAACGGCATACAATGCCAATTAAACTAATTAGACATAGGCAGATATTATCATTAACACGTCTTCTATGTCTTCTAGAAGACTCATCTGATCGCACGCGTTCGTTTATGTATGAATGTTTCCAATTTGACTCGACTCGTCCACTTTAAAAGTCTAAAAAGTCACTAGTAATGAAAAATCTAAATCTTGAATTGATACTCAAGGGTGTAAGGCCGAAATAAAGTGCAAAAATTAACTGCTTGCAAGCGCCGCAAGTTCAGCGATCTGTAGCAATAGATACCTATTTTTTTTAAACTTAAGTGCAGTGACGATTTTTATGGTTAAGAAAA